>OX030949.1:141901834-142587607 GCA_943735915.1 Pherbina coryleti | reverse complement strand
TTTCATGCAACAATAATTTATTTTCGTAACAAATTTGCATTTTCGTTGCTTAAGCAGGTGTCTTTGCGTTCCGATGACGTCATTTGTTTATATTTATAACATGAGGCCAACGAATTAACCATTGCTGTCATATAAAAACTTTTATCTTAGCAACTAAACTCAATGATAAATAATTGCATCTCAGTCTGAGACCACTCTCAATTTTAAATCAGGTGTAATTATTGACATCTTTTAATTAAATTGTTTAAATAAACAAAACTTCTCTTCAACTAAGCGTTTATCGCATTTTATTTATTAGAAGAAATAAACTGCCATTGAATTGTTTCAGAATTCTTTTTGATGACCAAAAGATTCAACTTCAAGGATGATGGCATAAATAAATAACTAAACAATATAAAGCCAAGTGCAAGAACCTGCTCTTGGGAAATAATGAGGCTTTGGTAGATGAATATAAAAAAAAATGCTATTTCAATTATTTGCTCATGGCTTGAGCGTTCACTAACGAGGAAAGTGTCCATTGTTTCATACAATATCGCCCTAAGGTATCATTTTAACTATAATCAGATAATGGAAATTTATGTATTCGTCACATTGATTTGTTTTCTAACATTTTGGATCTTGTTATTGTTTTTTTTTTTAATTAAATGACATGAGTTTTATTAGCAATTGTTTGATTGATATGTTAATTCAACATTGAACATATAACCAGATAGTTTTATTAAATGAGCTTGAGGTGGAATTTATTTTTCATTTTGCAGTTCATTATTCAAGGTGAAAAAGTTGTGGCTATTTGACTTCGGAAGGGATGTACAAAAATTTATATATGAAATGGTAATAAATTAAGTATGGTTGATTGAACCCCATATGCATAGAGTTTTTCAGAATTTCTTAATGAAGTAAAGTCACTTTGGGTATAATAGGTAAATATTAATATATTTTCTAAGATTTTGTACTTAAATAAGAATTGTTTTATATTAAAAAAAAAAAATAATGTTAAAACTGACAATTTCTTTAATTTGAGATTTTATATCTAAATTCTGGTTGAGTATTTTTGGGTGGAAATGTTTTTTTTTTTAATTATTTGGAAAAGGTTTGGTTGAGGTTATGGAAAGACACAATCCAAATTTTTTATTTTTTCGTAGAATTCTGTTTTAACTTGATTTAAGTAATGCTTTATGGTGCTTTTGTTAACACCAGGCCTTATCTCTGCTTAAACGACTCAACTTTATTTTGCGGCGAAAACTCGGACTCTTTTTCATTCGCAATGAGAAACTAAAATGTCTTTATTAATATTGAATGCGTGCGTATATGTGACTTAGTTGAATTATGTACTTTCCATGAGATTTTATTTGCTCCAACATGGCATTTGAAAATAATATTGAAAAAATTCGAGAAAAACTTTTCTTAACATATGCATGTAGTAACTATCTCATAAAAATTTATCAGGTGTATTTTAAAAGTTGAAAAGGATTTTCTTTTGAAATAGCATCAGTATGTAGTATTAAACCGAATTGGATAATGTTGCCACCAACTTCATTTTGAAGCCTCATCATTATAGAATTACAATACTGCGTTAGGTCGGTTGTGCGTTGGTGTACGTTGTAAGAACTTTAGGATACAAGTTGTCAAAACGGACGACCTGAAACTTTGCAAAACATTATAGGTCTGTTTCCGTACGCACTTCAAGTTACTTGAAGTTGCTTGAAGGCGTTTCTTTACACATTTTTCGAGCTCGAGAGAGAAGAAGAACAAGCAAAATGCCACTCTCTCTCGAGCCTCGAAACTAGCTTGAACTTTGCTTGAACAATTTCTTCGAGCACGATAAGAACAAGCATCAAGAAGAACAAGAAAATGTCAAATTGGTGTAAATAAATTTCGCGCTGCTTACGTTTATAGGCAATCAGCTGTTTTTGTGCTTGAAACTCGCTAGAAGTCGTTTCCGTAATTTTGTGTAAAATCTCTCATTTTGACAGATAATAAAATTACTCTCATAGCTTGAACTTTACTTGAACTTTTCTTTATTGCGCTGACAGATCGTGCTTTTATCAATTTGGAGTTGCCAATAAAAGCAGCTATACAAGAAATCCCACGAAACATATCTTTTCCCCAAATAATGCAACTCTTAATGAATGCAGATTGATGATTATTATTGAAGAGTAACTAAACATAAGTTTTAAATTTTGTTTTGTAGAAACGCAAATGTTTTAAATTGCTATATTAATTCTTTTTTTGTTTAATTTTAAAGCATGTTTTTCTTCTCAGTTTCCATATTAGAAAAAAGAAATATAGTAAGCAATATTAAAAAAATAATATAATATAAATATAAATAAAGAGAGCAAAACAATAATTTTGTATCGAATTTTATTTAAATGAAATTAAAATTTTAAATTTAATCTGAATAAAATAAGTTGTGAAGCCGAATTCTTCTGGAAAATTTTTGTTACCAACCCAGAAGACTATAAAATCGAACCATAAGCAAAAGTTTACCATTCATACCATTAATATGGACCACAGGCGATACTACTTATTTAATATATCTCACATTAGATTTCTATATTGGAAACGAAAAATTTTCATAGGACAAGTAGCGTAAGTCCAAACTTTTTCACTAGTACCTCATACAAATAATTATATGTGCATAAATATTTCTTTGCATTTTTCCTCCATCTGGAATAGTACAGTATTTTTATGTATGCAGTTTGTTTTTGTAATTCGTTGATATTGTTTACCAAATTTTAGCATGCAGTTCGTTTTCCATTTAATGTACCGTTACATGAAAAATGTGTCGGTGCATTGAATGATCAGTAGTAAAGAATTATATGTGCAGAACGCATTTAATTGGTGTTTGGATGTTTAATTAATAGCTTCAAGTGCTCGCATTGGAAATAATTGTTGCGAAATACAAGGTAAGGTGTTTTCCTTTTAAAATCAATAAAGTTAATTTAATTTTATTATTAAAATAATTATTAAGTTCCTCGCGGAACGAGCCTTTCTGAACATGACCAGGGAATAATACTAGGAATGAGTGAAAATGGAGCTGAAATAAAAGAAATAGCCAAAAAGCTTAATAACAACAGGAACACAATAACAAATTTTTTAAAATGTCCTAGTAGTTATGGCACAGCGTGACGGAGTGGTAGGAAAACCAACATCGACACTCGGTGTAAACGAATAATTCAACATCTTGCAGTAGTGGAAGCAATGAGTAGCGGACAAATAAATAGTCAGATGGGGCTTAACGTAACAAGAAATAGAATAGTTCAAATATTATATGAAAATCCTAAAGTAACACATACTTCCATGACGCGACAACCTAACCTTTTGCCTCAACATATTAACGCACGTTTGCCTTCGCTACCAAGCACCAATTTTGGGATAAAGAATGGCGTAACGTTATCTTCAGTGACGAAAAAAAATTCAATTTTGATGGGCCTGATTGTTACAAGAAGTATTGGCAGCATATGGATCAGTTTCGGCGCACCTGCCACCTGTGCGTCCATGGGGGAGGATCGGTGATGATCTGAGCTGCGTTTTGTTATGAAGAGAAGACTCCAGTGTGTTTCATATCAATATAAATGAATGCTGAAATGTACGTTAGTTTATTAGACAATGAACTAATACAATTTGCCGGCCAACTTTATGGTGATAATTGGACTTATCAGCAGGATAATGCGCAAATACACTGTGCAAAGCATACAAACGAGTTTTTTACAGCCAGAAATATACCAATTCAACAATGGCCAGCAATAAGTCTAGACTTAAACCCCATCGAGGATCTCTGGGAAATCCTCTCTGGATAAGTATACAAGAATGGAAGGGAATTTGAGACAGATAGAGAGTTAAAAATAGTAATAGAGCAAGAATGGCAGAATATCAGTCTAGCCCCCCCTAAAATCCTTGATTAATTCTATGCCATTCCGGCCCAGCCAAGTTATTTTAAAAAAACGAAAGCATACAAATTACTAACATGAAATTTTATTTAATTTTTTTATTATTAAGCTTGAAAATAAAGCCAAAAAACACATATACTTGAGTTGTGCACATATAATTACTTACTATGAAAAAATTTTTTATATTAAATTTTTATTAAATTTAAAGGACGATTGAATAAAGTCGTTGTTATGTTATGTTACTGTTGTCATAAATAATATAACTGCAAAAGCAGAATTTTGAAACATTTTTATTTTAGCGCAAAAACAATTTGACCAATGGTGCACATATAATTATTTGTATGAGGTATGCAATATTCTCAATAATTGTTTATTACTTACTTTATTTTTTAAGATATCAATAGCTTTTTTATGCATTTGACTTAGCTTATAAGCTAACAGTAAACAGTAAACAACTTATCTTAATATAGATTATATGTAAAATATTCATTAATTTTAATAGGATGTATATTTAAATTATATTTTTAGGGCCGTTTTCTCAATGTCCGGTTAGTGTAGCTCTTAACCAGGAGATAGCTAACCATACGATAGCTAAAAAAACAATTTCGGTTTCACCAAGTTCTGATTAAGTAACCATCGGTTAAATGATTAATTGTGAATTTTTCAATTGTAAAAATTGTAAAATACCCACATATTAGCATTTCTCAACGAAAATGCAACCCTGCGTTAATATGGAATGTCAAAAGCACGAGCTAGTAGAAAATGTCTCTACTCATAAGGCCAAAGCACATAGGATGAATGCCTGCTTCAAGCATCTGACATTTGTGATTGAATATACATATTCTTATGAAGTAGCCCACATTAAAAGCATGCACGCATGCATGATGCTTGAAGCATGCCTGAAGTTGGCGAACTTTTAACTTTTTGCAGGCATCAAAGCATTGACAGAAGACATGTGTGAAATAATAGAAATATCAACACAACCAACAAGCATAAAATATCCTCCAATTCCATTTTTAGTTGTATCTGATTAAATTTAATGTATGTTCACTATTTTTTCTTTAAAATTTCTATTTAGTTGAACATATTTGAAATTTATCATATATGCGATGCTTTCTATGTGCTTTAACCAAGCATGCTTCACCCCCCTCAAATTCATTTTTACGGGATGAGGTCGACGCAATGCATGAAGTCATATTTTGTGTTGCTTCATAAGAACGCATTGTTTCTAGTCTAGCTTTCAAAGGCCGACCGACATAACGCAGTATTGTAATTCAGCCTTTAGGCTTTCTTTTTAAGTATGTGTCGTTTCGCTGAAGTGTAAACAACATGGTTTTTGTGTTCTCCGAATATGTCAACTTTTGTGTCAACAAAACACAATTTGCGGGAAGTTTACTTTTCTGTTTTAATTTAATGGAAAAATGCGGCTGAAGGCTATCGAATGCTACAAGAACCTTACGGGGAAGATGCTTCATCGATTTTCACATGTGAACCTTGTTTAGACGTTTTAGGAGATCAATCAGACGTTTAGAAGTGGTGATTTTAATACCGATGACAAAGAGCGTGAAGGACGGCCAGAAAAGTTTGAGAATGCCGAATTGGAGACTATACTGGATGAAGACTCGTGCCAAACGCAACAAGAACTCGCAAAAGCACTGGGAGTGACTCAATAAGCCATATCTGTTCGCTTAAAAGCAATGGGAACAATCCAAAAGATAGGATATTGGTTGCCGTATGAAATAAAGCCGAGAGTCGTCGAACGCCGGTTTTTCACTTGTAAACTTGATCCAACGGCAAAAAAGAAAGAGATTTTTGCAAAGTATTGTGACTAGTGATAAAAAACAGGGTTTATTATGATAACCATAAGCGCAAAAAATCATACGGGCTGCCAAACCACACGCCAAAATCGACGCGGAAGCCAAATATTCACAGTGGCATGGACATGCTCTGTATTTGGTGGGACCAATTGGGCGTGGTGGAAAATGGGAATCTAGTGACAGATATCCAGAGTACACTGATGATGTGGAGGGAACACTTCTCTAGGCTTCTGAATGGCGACGACGACAACAATCCCGCCAATAGAGATGACATCCCGGAATCCCCAATTTTGGACGACGGCGTTGAAGTTCCGCTGCCCGACCATAGTGAAGTCTTCAAGGCTATAGCTCGGCTTAAAAACAACAAAGCCGCAGGAGCTGATGGCTTACCTGCTAAGCTCTTCAAGAATGGAGGCGAGGCTCTATTTAAATGCATTCATGAGCTTCTATGCAGAATATGGTCGGAAGAATGCATTCCAAATGATTGGAACCTCAGTGTGCTCTACCCAATCCACAAGAAAGGCGATCCCACAATTTGCGCCAACTACCGTGGGATAAGCCTTCTTAATATCGCATATAAGGTCCTATCGACGTATTATGTGAAAGACTGAAGCCCATCGTAAACCAGCTGATTGGACCTTATCAGTGTGGCTTCAGACCTGGCAAATCCACCATAGACCAGATATTTACGATCCGACAAATCTTGGAGAAGACCCTAGAAAAACAAATCGACACACACCATCTTTTTGTCAGTTACAAAGCCGCCTTCGACAGTCCAATAAGGACTCATCTTTATTCCACCATGTCTGAATTTGGTCTTTGGCCTTTGTAGAATGACACTGAGCAACACCAGCAGCACAGTTAAAATCGGGAAGGACCTCTCTTCTCCATTCGATACCAAACGAGGTTTCAGACAAGGTGATTCCTTATCGTGCGACTTTTTCAACCTAATGATGGAGAAGATCGTCCGAGCTGCTGATTTGAGACGCAGTGGCACGATATTCTACAAAAGTATTATGGTGCTGGCGTATGCTGATGATATCGATATCATTGGTCATAACACGCGCGAAGTCACCGCAGCATTCTCCGCGTTAGCGAAAGAGTCGAGTCGAATGGGTCTTGTAGTGAACGCAGATAAGACGAAATACCTAGTGTCAACAAATAACAGTCCCAGCGTCTTGGAAACTACGTCACTGTTGACAACATCTCCTTCGAGGTTTTTAAGGACTTCGTCTACCTGGGATCCAGCGTAAACTCTTTCAACGATGTCAGCGTTGAGATAAAGCGAAGGATAACTCTTGCCAACAGGTGTTAGGTTAGGTAAGGTTAGGCTAGGAGGGAAGGGCAACCTGACGTTGCCTACACGGGGGCCTATTGGTCCATTGTGGTTCCCTATGTCTGTGGACCTACTGTGACAAAACCAATTAAAGTCTTAGGCACTGGAGCAAGGTTGGTTGAACCAACCGGTGCTCCGTGTAAATCTGAAAAGATCCATCAGTGGTACGTCCACGAGCTCTTGCAGTTCTCCGTACACACTGCTTCCCATGTGGCGAAGTCGGCGTTGTTGGTGATTGGGACACTCGTAAAGTAGATGCTTGAAGGTTTCTGTTTCCTCGACATCTCCACAGCTTCTGCAGAAGTCTGGGTGCGGGATTCCTAGTCACGAGGCCATTGTGCCTATACAACAATGCCCCGTGAGGACCCCTATTGAGATGCGAGTTTCATTTTTACTCATTGAAAATAGGGATTGGGTCCTTTTTTCGCAGAGTTTAGGCCAGAGATGGCGAGAGATAACACAGTCGTCCCTATTTGACTAAGAGTTATTTGTACGCTGACATCAACATAGTTAAGCGTATTAAAATCGAGCGGCTCCGCTGGCTAGGTCATGTTGAGCGAATGGAAAATGACGCTCCAGCGAAACAAATATTCGATTCGGTGTCCGGTGGTGGTCAACGCAGAAGAGGACGCTCACATCTTCGTTGGAAAGATCAGGTGTTGGATAACCTGACTACGATTGGTGTTTTCAACTGGCGCCAGCAAGCGCAAAACAGAAATGGCTGGCATAATTTCTTATACGAGGCCAAAACCGACCTCCGGTTGTAAGCGCCAGATAAGTAAGTAAGTAAGTAAGTAAATTGGGCGTGGTATACTGTGAGCTGCTACAACCGAGGGAAACCATCGCAAGGTAATTTCACGTTGCCCCATGGCAATGGAATCGAGGTTCATGGAATTGATGCCCAACAGATAAATCTTCAGAACGTTAGTACCATGCTAATACTAATACAACGTCCATCCAACCATCTCCTGGGCCTCACTTCCATGACTCCAGACGCGACCAACGCCATGTCATAGTAGTTTCAATACCGGTGACACACCATACTTAAGTATATATTTAAATTAATAAATATACTGTATAAAAGCAACCAATGTTTGAAAGCAACAGTACCAATTATTTATGATAATTTGGGTTGCCATCCACATTTATTATTGGAAACCGAGATCTATCTAACCTATCTGACAATTTATGTGACTGTGTGTGACACATGGTCCCTACTACATTGCACCTTTTCAAAATGACACTCCGAGGTTAGTAAGATATACTTTTCACCTCGGAGTACCCAGCTCTGACACCTCAATGTACACCAATTTATACATCATATTTACCATCGTTTTAACCAGTCTTTTTAAGACTATCCATTAGACTAAAGCCACTGTGCCATTGAAATTGTGATCGCACGTCTACCGAGAGTAACGATATCCTCTTGCTAACAAAATTTAAGGATCATTGCTATTCCTTCGTTGGCATACACTACCGTTGATCCAATCAAACGGTCCACCTACTCCCTAGATTGGGCAACCAAATCCAGGTTCTGGGAAGTCCCTATACATTTACACAGGATATGGCGAACGAATCCGTTGCCTGCGACCATCCTCCTTTGTCCTGGCTTTAGAAAGGCTGCTCGTGAGAACATGGCGTATTCTTCATTTGAATTAGCATTTTCATCCATACAAAGTCCAACTCACACCAGTATTGAAGTCCACCGACCATGGACAACGCAGAATATACGCCAATTGGATACTAGAACAACAAGCATTAAATGCTGGTTTTTCAATGCAATTTTCTTTAGCAATGAAGCCCCTTTCACGCTAAGTGGATAAGTAAAGGGATGAAGTTCACAGATAAGAGGACTGCTGATCAGCCAAGAAACGAAGCACAGCAGCCAATTTGATAATAGGAAGTACTCCAAAATTTCTCTTCGGGGAATTGATTTTGCACTCCAATATAAAGGGTTTTCAAATAAGAGGTGTTATTGTGAATCGCTCACTTTTAAAGCTTTTATTCTTTGACATTTGACAAGTACAAACTACGCCATTACTAAAAATGGAACGATACACTGCAAAAAATTCACTACAAGAATGGTGAAAATCTTGCAGTCACAGTTCGCAAAACTAAATCATTTTTTGGTCGTCGTGAAGCACCTTGTCGGACCGCAATACAGAAATTGTTGACAAAATTTGACCTGTTGGGACAAGTTAGTGATGTGAAGAATAAAACCCGTGCACGTCGCTCAAGAACAACTGAGAATATTTATGCTGTAGCCCAAAGTGTTGAAGAAACCCCAGGTTTGTCCATTCCTCGTCGTTTTTTGGGATTGGGCATTCCACATACGTCATTACACCGTATTTTGCATAAAGACTTGGGTCTTAAGGCTTATAAAGTTCAGTTTACACAAGAACTGAAGCCGGCCGATCATCAACAACGTTTGAATACCAAAATAGCACCTCTTATTGGAAAACCCTTTATTAAATAGATACATAAACACGTTATTTGATAATCTAAAATAGGTGACGAACCTGCAAGGAAAATAAATATAGGATCACAAAACCAAGTCTACATTTTTAACTCGCACTCCATCAGGTAACTTCATCGGGTTTGAAGCGTTCCTTAAATTTTTTCTTTTAATTTTTAAATTTTAGCCATCATCCGAGCTGTCAATGTCTGAAAACCAAAACTCAAAGGAATTTATAATTTAATTAATTGAACTATTCAGTTTGCTGAACCAAATAAAACTTTGCAATAAGCAGAAATAGAAGACCTTTTATTTCGTTTTCACTTATTCCACAAACTCATGTCACACTACAACAAGAATATCAGATTTCTAGTGACGTGATACGACCCTGCAAACATTTTCTGAGTGGCTCAAAAAATATGACACCAAAAAGAGTATTCCTTAAGCGTGTTTTATGAGTACGCAATGAAAAGACTCATAAAGGAGTTTTTGATATGATTGTAAAATGATTACTCAGATATAAGACTCTAAAAAAAGTATTTTTTATGCGTGTTTTATAAGTACGCAATAAAAAAACTCATAAAGGTGTCTTTGATATGATATTAAAATGATTGCTCAGAAAGAAGACTCTAAAAAGACTATTTTTTATGCGTGTTTTATGAATACTCAATAAAAAGACTCTAAAAGAGGAGTTTTATAAACTTTTTATTTTATAAACTTTAAATAAATATTTTTATCTTCTATATTGAAAACAAATTTTTCGAGCTCTAGTCCAAGCATGTTGACATCAAGACAACATGAAGAATATAGAAGGCAATAACCAACAACAACAACAACGGCTCTGTATAGAGCAAATCACACAGCTTGACTATACAGACTGTTTCATTGGCCGCTACACCAACTCATCAGTAGCCTTTGTATGACTTTACACTGTGATCCACTCATGCTACTTAGGTTCTACATATACTGCATATTGGCGAGAAAGTTACCCGGAATTTATTTTTGGCAGAGAACGCTTGAATTTTTGTAACTGAGTTCTTATCTACTTTTTGATGCATACTGTACCAAGGTTAACATAGATCGTATCATACTTTGTGTATGATGGTTGTTGTTGTTGTTAGTTGTTGCCTTCTTTGTTCTTCATGTTGTCTTGTTGTCAACATGCTTGGCCTAGAGCTCGAAAAATTTGTTTTCAATATAAATAATGAAAAGGCCGTATACAAATATTAAGATTAAATATTTGTATCTTCTTTTTATATAAAAACGTTGGTGCATATGTATGTCTGACCATCACAGCTGATCCTCTGTAATTTTTAATGTAATGGTAATTTGTGAGAATGTGAATATTTTTTTCGAAGTGAACGCTCCAATACGTCATAATTTATCTTTCAGTCGTTCAGCGTGCAGCGTCCGTTTTAATTTTTCTACAATTACATTTTATTAAAAAAAAATCTTTATTATGAGTATTAAATGGGTCTTTAATATTAGTCCTAAAATAATCTTAATTTTGAGTCCAAAAAGAATATGTGTTCTAAAAGAGTCTTTATTATGAGTCTTTAAAGAGTCTATCATGAGTCTTAAAAGAGTATTAAATATGAGTCTTAAAAGAGTCTTAATTTTGAGTCCCAAATGAGACACAAAGCAGTCATTATTATGAATCATATTTTGAAGCCCACAACCTACGAAAATGTACTCATAAGAGTATTTTTTAAGCGCATTATTACGATAAAAACTCATTTATATGAGTCTTAAAAGAGTATTTTAAGAGTCATAATGTTTGCTGGGGAGTGTGAGAACTCTCACATAGGTGAGGTGACAACAAGAATCAAGGCAATTGGTTTCATATCGGCCGAAAAATTTATCACTTGAAATATTTTAGAAAACCCCTCTAGAAAATCTTTCAAAGCGTTATTCTTGGCTTTTTTTTGCTACGTTTTCGAGATATGGGGTTTATTCAATTTTTTTTTTTAATTAATGCTATCATCTTTACTAAATCATCTACTTGTGCTTCCCGAATATGGGTTCCTTCTTTACGAGACCTGTAAAAACTATTTGTAAAATTTTTGTACTATCTTCCCTCGTCTTCACGATATGACCTTATTTCTAATTTTTTTAAGCTTATTACTAGTATTGCACGTCCCCTTCTTCTTGTGGGTTCCCTAAAAATAACTGAAAACGATCGCTGTAAATTCTTAAATCATGCTGGTGTATTCGGTGTGCTCGCTATGATTTTCCGCTGCTTTTATTTCATTATCGCTTTATGTTTTGATATTTTACTTCATAACAAAACTTAAGCACTGCTGTTACTGTCCTAAAAGCTTTCAAAATATGCAATGCTTGTTTTGTTGGCTTCGCTTCATATAGAACATTTTTATTCGATATCAAGGCTGCACTGAAGAACACTGCACCAAAATACTGTGCAGTAGTGAAGTGTTATGAATGGAAGGCTTAGTGCAGCTCTTTAGTCTTTACCGCTTATAATGTAGCTAAAATTATTTTTCAATAACTTTTACTTACTGTTTTTAAACGCGATCTTTGTTAAGCTTGTTGGCTTTACGGAAATCTTAATCTCAGAAATGTTAAGACCAAGAACAATACAAAAGCTACAATAACAATAAATCCGAAACGTATGCAAATTTCTCACTAACAAGATATCACATATAGACGACTACGGATAATATGCCAAAAAGTTAAAGAAATCAAAGCACACACACACACAGGCCAACAAAAGCTCCAAAGGCTGCCGCCAAAGCAAAATAATTGATAAGAACAAAAAACAAAATCTTCAATCATAAATTTAAAAAAAAAACGGAATAAGATGCAACAAACTTAGAATGATGAGTTTGACGCTGGCTGCTGAAATGTTGGCAGCAATAGTAGTTCTATGCAGCAAAAGCGCATTTCAGAAGCTCATCCCAGGTATGAGCTATGTTCGTGTAAAAATGTTGACCACTATAAATACTCGGTTACGCCAATGGAGAGAACAACAGTTTAATTTTGACGTCTGTAGGTGGTGTTGGTAGGCAGAGTGCAATCGACTCTGAGTGCAATCTAAGAAAATAAGCTTAATTTTATAGCAAGCTTGCAACAAGCTTAAGAAGCTTTGCATTAATTGAGCTGATTTTGGAGAAATTTATTTAATTAAAAATGGAGCAAACATTGTTTATTTTATTGGGTGAGTAGGGGGAAGAGCACAAAAAGCAACAACAGCAACAACCACAACAACCAGTGAGCTGCAACAAAAAATTAAAAAAAAATAGCTTCAAGCTTTTTCTTGCAAAGTGAAGAAGGTCACATGAACTAGATATGTCTGCATAGTTCGGCCTATTATTGATGATGCTGCCAACGGCCAATGCTGCACATAATAGCCAACAACAACAACAACACCACACGCACTTACAGTGCTTTAAGCTGCTGCTGTACACTTGAGGCGCCTTATAAGTTGGTCACTTCCTTTTGGCGGGAAACGCCACAAGTTTTTCTTCTGTTAGCGTCGCTTGTGTTCATTTTGTCTTATTTATGTGGCGTTGCCACCTAACAATGCAGCCTAGTTTGCAATTACTTGAACTGTATATGAAAGAAAATTTTGTATTTGAAAAATTGAAGAAGCATAGACGCTGATACATAAACACAAAAGCTGAAGATCACAATCGTTGGCAATGTTCTTGGCCTTAAAAATTGGCATGTTGTGGCTTTTCTTCGAGACTTCTTCGTTTCGTTTGGGCTCACTTGTTGGTGTACGGTGTTGCTCTTGGACGGTTTTATAATTTGGCGTTATTTTTGCAAAAAAACAAAAGAAAATTTAAATAACAATGAAATTTTTATTGTTTTTAGGCTTGTTGCTGGGCAATCAATACTGTGCGGTAAGTATTGAATCAAGACACAAGGATCATACGAGATATAAAACAATGTTAAAGAACTTAAAGCGAGAGTAATGCGCTGAAATCTCAACAATCGGCAAAGGAATTAAATGACACGAACATTACACATCACTCCAAAAGTTCTAAGGATGTAGTTGGGGGCACTATGATTTTTAGGAAGTACTAACTCTCAAATTATGTGTGTCAATCTGACGTTTCATAGCAATCGGATGTTTAGTTCAAAAGTTAAAGTGATTTTTGTGAAGCTACATACATTAATTTCAATCTCAATTTTTAGTGATGTATTGTTTTAACCCGTACCGGAAATTCCTCAAAGATAAAAAAAAATGCGTGTCTAACGTGATAATAATAAACTGGTCATTTTAGCCCTTGAAAGGGCTTTGACCGAACTTCTTATGATCAAATTGTGTTGTGAGTGTTGTTAAATGTTTGTACACAATTGATCGAGAACGGGACCTACTAGTTTTATGCCCACTCCGAAAGGCTAATGTGCATGTTCTCAAGAAACTTTACATGGCATTAATTACTCTCTGAGGTTTGCCATTGTCTGCAGAGAAGTGACGGCCGAACAGAAAAATTAATTCAATTGAAAAAGCTTTCTGTGTCAGAATCGAGCCATGGTTCTCTGGCATATGGCACTCTACCCACTGCGTCACGGCCGCCACAGTGGGTCTAACATCTGAGATTAGATTTAAGGATTTATTCCTTATCGGTTCAAAAATGATCGTTATTGATAAAGTCGCAGTGTTTTTTTTTTCTTTACAATCTTGAACCATAACGCCCCAATTGCCTGTTCAAGTTGATTTCAGTCGAATTGAATTCCTATTAAACTGGGTTATTTTTTTTTATGTCCAATTCTTATCACCCAGATAAAACTGGGTAGAATTTTCCACGGGATCTTACAATCGATCTGCGGAACAAACCCTTTTCTCAATGCTGAGACAACTCTTTACATATGAAGAGGTGAAAGGCAAAGTGGTTAAAGGCACATATAAGAATCGCATAAATCAATTCGAAAACTTTCCTTAATACTATCTATCTATCTATCTAACTTAAATTTGAAATAAGATTTCAGTGACAATCTCAAGTATTGTGGGTTTTTAAGATAAAGTTTTGAGGGTTAGACCTCCAAAAACAGTTAAAATTGAAAAATTTTTACGATCCATAGAAATAGAACAAAAATATTTTTTCCAGCCTCGAATCAACCTTTTGTAAATGGAAAAAAATGGGCGAAAATGAGTTTTTACCTATTTTCCCGTTTTTCTTTTTTTAATACAATTCATATAAGGGTTGGTCAGCTGTTATAAAAATTACCAGAAAATACGTGTTCAGAGTCAACAATTATGAATCTAAAGTAAAAACTTGCATGGTCAAAATTACGACCGTTTTACTGGAAAAGTATACAGCTATGGAAAAAGAAATAGCACACTAGTAAAATTATGGTTATGCATCCATTTTATTGAAACTACCACAAAATGTCAACAATATTTGTATTCATAACACTTGTTGGAATTTAGTATGAAAGAAAAATATAACAAAATGACCTCTAAAGACATTTAGCTCTTACAAAAAATTAGTTCTCTCTTTGCTTGAAATATTTGCTTAGAAAAAGAAATAGCACACTTGGCATTAATTTGGAAAAATATGCAAAATATCAGTCAATATATGCCCTTTAAGCAAATTTTTATATATACCTTATTAATAATTAGTGCTGTAACTTTTATTTTTTAAAACCGCATGACATCTCCGACTCATGCTTTCGACCAAAGCTTGGCATCTCTTCTTAGAGTACCAAGCTTCTTGAATTTCAGCCCATAAGGCGGTCAAGTTACTGAAATGTTCTTGTCCTATTTTGACCTTCAAATCATTCAATAGATTCTCTATGGGATTGAGGTCAGGACTTTGAGCAGGCCATTTCAGCACGCAAATATTTTCGGACTGAAGCCAAGCCTTAACACTTCGAGCCGTATGCTTCGGGTCGTTATCTTGCATGAATATCCATCGAAGTGGCATCGATTCAGAAGTGTATGGCTCCAACGGTTTTTTAAGTATTTCTAAATATTAGAATTTATCTAATTTTTCAGATATTCTTACAATGGGACCAGTACCATGCCATGAGAATGCACCTCAAACCATGCTTCCACCACCATGTTTAATTGTTTTTTGAGTGTATCTCGGATTGAATTCTTGGCATTTTGGGCGGTGTACAATAGATCTGCCATCTGGTCCTGTTCTGTTTATTTTATTTTCAGCCTTCCAAACAATGTTCTTCCAGAAAGAAACGTGCGTGCAATTCTAGCCTTCATGTTTGACTTTGAGAGAAGTTGTTTCTTTCTCGCTATGCGGCCAGAAATATACAAGCCTTGGCGTTATTACCACATATTTATCTCTGATTTCTACAGAAATTTCCTTTGAAGACTTGAATGGATCAGCTTTACTCTTCACACTGCTCCTGAAGCAACTTCAAGTTGACCTAAAATGGCAACGTAAACTGAATGTCTCCAAGTGTTTGTAATGTTTTTCTGATGAAATATCACTTTGAATTAAAATCCTAGCTGATTTCGTTTTAATAATATCTCAATTTTTGCATTTTCACGTGATTGAACCACCTTGTACATTAGACAGCGCAATATATTCAAGTATAAAAGTGTTTATATATGTATGGATGTATGTTTGTATATATTTATATATATATTAAACCTACGTGTGTGTTTGTGTGTGTGTGTGTGTGCGTGTAAAATATTGAGAATTGGGATATTGTTTCCACACCATCTACGGAGATAAATATCGCGGCGCGTTTTTTTTTAAGTGGTATCCCTTGTGGACCTATTCCACTATCCCGTCCCGTCCATAAATTACGTAATCACTTTTATACTTAAATTGAGTCAAATTGGACAGCCTCTAAGAAATTCAGCCATAGTCAAAACTATTTACACATCGCTAATATTTTTAAATGTTTTAAAGAAAGAGCTCACTTTATTTGTTGTTGGAAAAATTTTCCAAGGATATTTTTTTGTTGTTGCATTCTATGCAGTATGTTAAATAATAACAAAAGTTTTAGCAAACCTAACGATATATATCACAAAATAAACTAATAATTGATAACTACTCTCTGCGTCATAAGTATTTACACAGCCTTTCTTGGAGTCAATAAACACAATTATTTACAAACATAAGTGCTGCACGACCGTACTTTTTAGGATTTAACCTTCCTATACTCGCGCATACGGTCTCTCAGACCGACGATTTACGTTTGACTTATTATTTTCATAACAAATGACGTTAAAAGACTGTTATTAGCCAATATTATGTAATTAACTAATAATGATATGTTATTAAAAACATGCTAAATTGGACCTAGGAATCTCGGTCTCACAGATCGTACGCGGATATACGAATTACACTATTTGACGCGAGTATAGGAAGGTTAAGGAAGATACATGAATGTTTTTCCAAAAGACTCCTCGAATTTACAGGAAGACTCATCAGTTCACAAAACATTGTGTGAAAACTGTATAGGCCAGAGAATAGTTATATTTTGATAATTTTTTTTAATATATTTTTCGTTAGGTTTTTTAAAACATGTTTTCTTTACTTTGCATACTACAAAGAATACAACAACCAAAAATTTCTTTGCGAATTATGCAAACAACAAAAAAGGCGAGCGCTTTCTTTAATCTATTTCTTCTGAAAGTATAAATAATTTTGACTAGGGCTATAAACATCTATCATTTATTACAAATGTTGCTAAGTAAATGTCACTGCAGCATTTTTTAAGCGACTTGAGTATGAAGAATCTTCGATAAGATTAATTTTAAATCTCTCCCAAAACTTGTTAAATTCCCTGTGAATGGATTCGCTTGAGATTCATCCTACTCAAGTCGCTTAAAAAATACTGCAGTGACATTAACTTCGCAACATTTGTAATAAATGATAGATGTATATTTCTTAGAGGCCGTCCAATTTGACCCAATTCAAGTATAAAAGTGATTACGTAATTTATGGACGGGACGGGATAGTGGAATTGGCCTACAGGGGATACCACTTTAAAAAAAAAACGCGCCGCGATATTTATCTCCGTAGATGGTGTGGAAACAATATCCCAATTCTCAATATTTTACACACACACACACACACACACGTAGGTATATTATATATATATATATATACATACATACATACATATATAAACAGTTTTATACTTGAATATATTGCGCTGTCTAATGTACAAGGTGGTTCAATCACGTGAAAATGCAAAAATTGAGATATTTTCAAAACGAAATCAGCTGGGATTTTAATTCAAAGTGATATTTCATCAGAAAAACATTACAAACACTTGGAGACATTCAGTTTACGTTGCCATTTTAGGTCAACTTGAAGTTGCTACAGGAGCAGTGTGTCTTACGCACAATAGACTTATTCATTCGTAAAGTCGTTTTTCGTCGCAGTGCTTTGTGTTGTTTTTGTTTTAACAAATATGACTGGTCTAAAAAAAAAAAAAAAATAACTGGCCATTTCAGTCCTTGAAAGGACTTTGACCTAGCTTCTTATGATCAATTGTGTTGTGCGAGTTATTAGGTTTGTACACAATTGATCGAGAACTGGACCTACAGGTTTAACGCCGACTCCAAACGGCGATGAACGGAATGTTCTTGTTCTCAAGAAGCTTTACATGACATTTTGATTACTCTCTGAGGTTTGCCATTGTCTGCAGAGAGGTGGCGGCCGTACAAAAAAATAATTTTAATTCAATTAATTTTCTGTTGCTGCTGGGATTCGAACCCGGATCTCCAGGCTCGTTGACATGGAGGCCACGCACTTTAACCAACTACGCCACGCCATATGACTGGTCTAATTGAACTAATTTTAAGACATTGCACACCATTTTCCGAGAACATTTTAATATTTTGGAAATTTCTGTAGTACTTTTGTCTCCTTTGTGCATTTCAACAATAATGTTTCTTTTCTCTTCTGTACAATGTATTCCACGACCCATTTTTATTATTTTATACTGTTCTGACACTTGGTTAGTATTAAAATTTATTAAACTATTAGACACAACCTGATCTTCCAATGATCACACCATAAATGATCTCTCAATGCAAGTGTGGTATTTGCAAAGAACTAAGATATAAGGAAGTGGTGTTATTGCCCAAAAGTGTGGTATTTTTCTTATTCGTGTTGGTTGACACAAATACATAAACATTCACAAAGGGCCGTATTCAGTTGCATCGAAGAAGAAGGCTCAATTTGTTTCTGATTCGAATAACATATAAAACAGGTGCTTAGAGTTATACGGTATTAATAAAACGTTTGATAATTAATAAATTAAAATAAAATTGTATTGCAATACAGAAACATTTACTGAGGGCCATATTCGGTTAGATCGTTAAAGAAGGTTCAACAGTTTCTAATTGGAATCACATATACAATAGATTCTGGGTTAAATTTACTGATTTTGGTGCTAATTTAATTATATTATATAAAAAAAAATTAAATTATTATAAAATATGATAATATAGTTTTGTTTTTATTGTATTTCCACACCACCTTTGAGGCACATAATATGGTGCGTTACCGATATTTTATTGGGAAATAATAATATAATATAATATAATATAATGTAATATAATGATCCACAATATGCGGAAATCTAAAAACAATCAAAAATAACAATAATGTATCATAAACTTTGCTGAAGACAAAAGCGCCCCAGAAGTGCATTAAAGAGTGAAAAAAATAATGCGTCCCTGAAGCAGTGTTTGTGTTTTGACAACTGTGGTCGCATCAAATTGGCGCGAAAATTTTTTTTTTTTTACTGAGAAGGCTGTTTACAAGCAAACGCTCATAAATGAGGAATGCTCATAAATGTCAAAAAACACACTCTGTCTCGCTCGCTCAATTTACGAATCGGCCACAGTTCACGTACACTGTATGTGTAGACAACAGCACTTCCTTATATTTTAGTTCTTTGGGTATTTGTTTTTCCAACCACTCATTGCAGTAACGACAGACTTTCGATTACCAACTACAACTAGAAACTCATAACGGTAAAAGATTGTTGTTATAGTCTTTAATTTAGACTCAAGAACTTTATGATCAGGACTTAAGAACTCATTTAAATAAGAGCAAGCATAGACCATGGCAGACGTACTATTTCTCTTTCCATGGCTGTATGTGAGATCCTTTAAAATTTGATAAATAAAAAAAAAATTCTAGAAAGACTACGTCGGTAAGTTCAACTATTTCAACCATGTTTGTAATAGATCCTTTTATTTTTATGAATAAAAAAGTACACGTGCCATATTTTTTCTTTTTTTTTTTTGTTTAAATGATGAAAGTGTCATTTTCACATCCTTTTCCTTGGAATCGAAATAACATTCCCAAAAAATAGGAAAACACATAGTTTTGATTGGAATATTTTTAATGCATCCATTCAAGAACTAAACTCATAAAGCTCATAAAGCGCCTACTTCTTATCCACTTCTCTACTCCACTCAACTTCTCAAACTACTCTCTTAGATATTAATCGTAATTTTCAATATTTTTCCTTTCTCTCTCTCTCTCTCCAGGCTCAAAGTGGCTACAGCTATGCACGACCCGAAGTTTCCAGCGGTGGTCAAAATCTTCAGACATCCGGCAATCCAGCTGTGCGTCCTATTGTCGGTGGCGGCGGTGCCTTTCCAACAGCTGTCACTGCCGCAGGTGGCTTCCCAACAGCTGCAACCGCCTATGGTGTGACAGGTGGAGGAGGAGGAACTGTTAATCCAGCAAACGCCTACGCAGGCTTTCCAGCACAGCCACAACAAGGTGGCAGTACTGCATCTCTGTACAATCCCGGCGCTGTTGGCACCACTGGCTATGCAGCCGGACAAAAACGTCCTGTCATTCCACAACAACGTCCTGCCACCGGTATTTATGGTGCACTACCACAACAGTTCGCTGTTAGTGGTGCTGGACGTGTCGGCGCTACTGGCACTGGCAGCGGTTTCGACAACGACTACGCCGAAGGTGACTATTCAGCTATACCCGGCATACCTGGTGTCAACTATCCCATCTATGCCGAAGTTCCACCAACCAATTTCGATTGTTCTCAGCAAGCTCTGCCTGGATACTACTCTGACATTGAGGCTCAGTGTCAGGTCTTTCACATCTGTGCTCTCAATCGTACCTATTCATTCCTCTGCCCCAACGGCACTATTTTCAGTCAGGAGACACTGGTTTGTGTCTGGTGGAATCAGTACGATTGCGTCTCCGCACCCAGTCTCTATGCCAATAATGCATTTATCTACGACTACAGCAGCCAAGGCGGCAACTCAGCGCCGACAGTTGGTGGTTATCAGCCGACGAATATTGCCCAAGTCAATCTAGCCGCAAATCGTCCGCAAAGCAATTTTCAAGCCTTACCAAATGCAGCAAGAGGCCCCAACACTGCCGCTAACGCTGGCATCTATGGCAGCGGCAGCCTACGTCCCTCTACAGTTCCGTCAAATGCCTATGTCAGCGGTCAAGCTGGGTTTCCCGCAATTCCCGGCACCGCTGCCAGTGCTGGTCGATATGCACCCAACCCTGCTCAAGGCCAAGCAGCCGCCACCTATTCGACTGGATCAGCTGCAGGCTCACCAACTCCCTTTGGAGCAGCCATTCGCAATGAAGGATACCAGAATGCAATTCAGGAAAATGCTTACTCAGCTGCGCAACTCCCTTCGAAATCTTCTAATCGGGAATACTTGCCACCAGGTAGACCTTAGGCAGAGTCCTTGAATAGTTGAGTTAACGGCGCTGCAGTTAACTTGAACGAATTCGCATAAACCCCTAATGCTCTAATATTGACCCTTGGCACATCTCCGCGGACTATGTGTTTCTTACGTAGCAAATCGACTTTGCACCTGAAAGCCTATTTATAAGTTTTTTCTTTTATTTTTAATTCGTAGATCTTAAGTCAGAACTTTACTCCAATATAAATTGTATTTTAGAGGCATGCTTCTTTCTGTTCGGACAATAGTTATAACATAGCTTTAGTTAAATATTTTATAAATGCATTCAATAAAAAAGTAGAAAAAAAATATTAGTGAACGTTTTCAATTTGTAGATCAAAAAGACAAAAAAAAAATTTGTGAATATGTCTTTATGATCTTTTAACAGAGATTCCAATGGGGCTGGAAGGTATCCAATAACTGTTTAACGTAGAAACCTGACTTAACGGCTTAATTCTATGTGCCCCTTGGCAAGTAGCCTCAAGGTATTGACGCCCAGCAGATACATCTTCAGGAACGTTAATCCAGCAACGTAAGTTGATTAGCGTTCATCCAGGACGTCAATACCAGCTATGTTCCATTAATTAACGTCCTTCCGATCATCCTCTGAGCGTCGTTTCCTTGACTTCAGAGGCAACCAACGCCCTATTTTTAGTAGCTTCAATACCGGTTTCACACCACAGAACCAATTATGGATGGCTAGTGTTATCACCATCCTCATTTATTGGGGGAAATCGAGACCGACCTAAAATTTCTTACAATATATGGGCATTGCCACCCAGTTGTAAACAAGCGCAACTCCACGCCAACCAGCATACACCATGCTCGCGACACAGCCAGCACGATACTCCCCGAAGCACCAGCCCTGTGATAGTCTCCCTCTCTTTTGCCCGGGTCTACACAGCACTCAGACACCACCAACACTCAACATATCATACATAACTGTGACGAATAATTATTCGTGGAATACTAAGTTCATCTTGAGCTACCAAACAAGATTTCACAGCCTGTCCTGCTTCACCAGTTTGCATCACTGTTCCTTTGCCAACAGAAATACTTCACCTGAACACTACGAGATTACTTTAGGGGAGGACTGTTTTATCTCTTCGTGCCTATTAATACTTTGAAATTTCTCTTGTCTTACGCTGTTTCTTATCATCGCATCATTTATTCTTCGAAACTACTCTCGCTTAGCGCTATTTCTTATCATTGCATCACCACAAAAACTAGACTGTCAGACTCATTTCCCAGCTCACCATCTAATGCTCTTAATTAATCCCACAGTTTTCGCAGTTATACGCAGGGGTTAACGATTAGTGGAAAGGAAAAGGCAATCAAGTGAAACATTTATAGGATGTCCTAAATGTATGTCTCGGAAAGCCATGTTCACAGCCACAAACATGTGAATTCGAGTCTGAGGTAATATTGCTTTGCCTCAATAAATCCACTTTACTAAGCGATCTTCAAAACACAAACTTCTCTTCCACCAACTAAAACTTTTAAGTTGTAAATATTGATGATTTTTCAATTTTATTTTGTTAGGAACAAGGAAAGAAATGCAGAAAGGTTAAAGCGTAGGACCATGGCCTGGCCGGGATTAGAAACCGGAACTCCTGGAATTACAGTTAAGCTCGCTATCTACACGGATTCGGAGGCCGCTGTTGATAAAGAGTAGATTTATATCTGTGGAGGGCTGTCTAAAAAGTAACACAATGGTATTGGAGAGAGAATTTCCTTAAGGGGATAGGTTCAATAGGCTCAATATCTGAGAGTTTTCAGTAAGATATGAAGCCTAAGGCCAACTGCAGCACAGGGTTATCCATTTCGGGTTTTGGAAAGTGCAGCCCTGACATTTGGTAGCAGTTAAATGTCAGTCATCTAAACATAACCGTCTAAATTTTTGTAGCAGGTAAAGGTTTGCCATTTTGCAATATGGAACCATTTTATTACCGAACAAAGCTTTAAATTGTTAAATTGTTCTGAAAAAAAGCTGATTTTTAGAAGTAAATTTTTTTCAGGGATGAGGCCCATTTCTTACTAGGTGGATACGTGAATAAGCAAAATTGCCATATATGGACCTATGAAAATTCAGAAGCGATTGTGAAGAATTCATTGCATCCGCAAAAAGTGACTGTCTGGTGTGCACTATGATCCGTATTTTTTGAAAATGGTCAAGGAGCAACCGCTACAGTAAATTTTGAGCGCTATGGCCGTATATTAACCGATTTTTTTCTTGGCCTGAAGTTGAAGATGTGGATCTGGACGATATCCACAAGCCAGACAACAGCACCAATTAGAGCTTTGTTGCAACAGAAATTTTCAGGACGAATTATTTCGAGATTTGGCGATGTCAATTGGCCTCAGAGATCTGGACTTTTTTTGTGGAACTACGCAAAATATCGTGTTTACGTGAATAAACCTCAAACTCTTGAGCAATTAAAAACCAACATTCCTCAAGTCATGGCCGAGCTAATGCCCAAGTTCTTCACAAAAAACAACGAAAATTACATCAAAAGGAATGAGTCCTGCAAAAACCCCCGTAGAGAATATTTAAATAATATTGTATTCCACTATTAAAGTTGAATCATTATAACGAAAAAATTTTTTTCGAAATCTGTAATTTTAGTCTTTTAACTTTACTTTCTTACTTGATAATGAATAAGCCTTTACTTGAAATAAATACAGCGCATATAAGTTCAACTCTTGAACACTGTAGAAGCGTTGTTGAACTTACTACCTCTGGACCTAGCTGCTGAAAAGATTTCAACATGCATGCTCCAGTCATGTGAGGTCTAGCGTTACGGACCTGACAAACTGAGGAGAATGCACTATTTCAGTTATCAGTTGACAATATTGCTCAAAACGTAGGGTTTGAGGATACACATTCCGGAGAAGAAAGAAGAAAGCATGGCGATTCAACAAATGTTAAGTATGCAGACGGATCTCGATGGGGCCTAAAGTCAACTGTAGTACTTTTGTAAAATACAGCGCATATAAGACCAACGTAAACGTTCTAGATGCGTTGTTGAACTTCGTATTTCTGGAATTAGCTGTTGAAAAGGATTTAGCTTGTAAGCTCCGATTCTGGGGGTTATAGCGTTATGGACCTGACAAACGAGACGAAATAATATTACTGACATAATATTTACCTAACTTAAGCTTTGACAGAAGGTATAAGGGACATATTCCAGAGCGAAAACGATTGTATTATGCAGAAGAAAGATCTAACACATATTTTGTATACAGATGGATCCCGAAGCACAAATAAAACTGGATATTTATTAAGACTAATTTTTAAGCTCGAGACCAAGCACGTTAATGAAGAAAACAACAAACAACAACTCTGTATAGAGCAAATCACACCGCAAACTAGACAGGTGTTTCGTTGGCCGCTACCCCATCTTATCAGTAGTCTTACGTCTGTTTCATACCATCAGAGGACAACACAATCGTGATATTTTTGTTATTAAAATGAGTAAACTATGACTACCGTAGAGGAGACAGTTTTTCTAACGGAGATATATGCCATCTAAGACCTTGCAAGTTAGATAAATGAAAATAAATAACGGGGAAATTATAAAGGTGTCTGCAGTACCAGCCAGGCGATACTTAAGGCTCTGGAGAGCACTGTAAACTTCTCAAGAGATTTCAATGAGGTTAATGCGAACCTAAACTGTGCAGCCTTCACTATAAACTCTGTTTAACCTGAGTACCTGGACAATTTGTTATCCATAGTAATGAAAAAGAGGACGAACTGCGAACCGGGCCTAGTAATCGGTGTGAATCCACGCAGGTGTTCTGCTTTGTATATCTTCCTTGGTAAGCAAAGCTCATAAAAAAAGAAGGACAAGCATTAGCACCTGAAGAACCAGAAAGTGTTTTGTGAAGGAACCGAATAAAAAACCGCAATGTATTTAATCCACTTAAGATAGAAGGACCATCACGTTATAAATAGTTGGTTGAATCACAAAGAACATTACTTGCGGTCAGCACATGACTATAAGTATTGACATTGTTGATAAGCCAACAAGAAAGGCCAGCCTGGATGACGACGTGGATAGTACAAAACTCTCATTTGCTACTGCCCTACGTTTGCGAGAACAAGCGTTTGTTTGAATCCAACTGTTCTCCTTTTATAACTTATCGTTTAAATATAAACTTAAACGATCCGTTGACTTATAAATCCCGTTGATTGGGAGTAATAAGCTATATTTTTCCTTTCCACTTTCATTATCTCTATTCTCTTATTCCTACAACAGCATGGTACATGGAATTCATATTCTTTTGCTCTTATACCACGCATTGCCAAATATAAACTAATCTAAAGTATTTGCATGCAACTAATGAAAATTTTCGTTGCGTTACTTTGTGAACTCACCTACTCACCACATTCTCAAAAGATAGAAATAAAAGAAGAAATCTTTTTTTTTTTTTTTTATTTTTTTTTTATTAAATAAAATTAAACAATATATAATATAAGGACATTTCGAAGGATACATTGACATATATATTTACAAGAGCGTCTTTATGTTGTATGAATATTATTCATACACTTGTTTGGGAAAAAATTAAAATTTTTTGATTTAACACTAAGTTTTTCTTTCTCAAATATAAGGCAAGCATATAACTAAAATAAAAAAAGGACTTTTTCTGTATAATAATTATTTTTTTTACAATTACTCTTAAGCTAAGAGTATTCATCAATCATTAAGTGGATATCAACTTGATTCTCTAGCCACTGTTTTTACTTTTCGATTGTTTATATACAAGTTAAAAAAAATATGCGAGCATTTAACATTAAAAAACAAAAAACAAAAATAAAGAAAAAAGCAATACCAAAAGCTAAATTATATTGGCTAAGGCTAAATAATAAGAAAAAATAAATTTTAAGCAAAAAAAAAAAAAAACAAAAACTAAAAATTTAATTATTAAAGTTAAGCCTAGTTATAGAGCAGCGCCATTTTTCTGCTTTTATGTTCTGCCAACATTGAAAATTATTTTTTTTTGTCTTAATTTTGACTGAAAATTTTTTTATAGATTGCTGTGAGCACCCATTTTCGTATATTCAAAATCAGCCTGTATTGGCAATATTTTAATAAATAAAAATACTAGCAAAAATAACGGTGTTTCTTATCGTCGGCTAGTGAATTTCGATGCTAGGGAATATAATGACTTGAGCAATTCCAAAGCGCGCTTGTCTGACTTACTACTAGTGGTGCCCTGGTTGGTAGCTACTGTAGTATACAGACCGGCGAAGTCGTCTTCGAAGTCCTCAACTCGAATTTCGAATTTGGTTGTTTCCTCCACGCTGCCGGGTATTAAAGTTGAAGACCCAACAGTTGTTGATGGCCAATCGGTGGTGGTTGAAGGGTACGGGATAGTGCTGGTGATGATGTCTTCACTGCCACGTCTGTACGTGGTCACGGGTACACGACTTGTTGTAGTACCTATCTTGTTCTTGATCTTTTTCGTGTCAGCTTTTTGATGTGAAGTTTTGCTCTCTGGAAATTTGCCGTCCATATCAATGAGCGCGTTTAACAAGTGTTTACGTGATCTTTCCAAGGCTTTACCATTTTGATCGTCACAAGTTTGAATGAGTAGCAGCAATAGACTCAATACTTGGCGATTATGTTCAGCCTGTTGCATAACATTCTTGAGATGCAAAGCTTCTGATTCGTTGAGACCACCGAAGAGCTTATTCGCAATGCGTTGAAGGCCGCTACTGGATGGCAGTGTTTCGCGTGGAAGATCGTAGTTGTTAAAGATATCGTGCCACGAGTCGGAATCCACCGAATGTCGGAATTGACTGCTGCTGCGACCTGATGGCTTAGCTCCGGAACCATGACGCACTCGCTTCGTGTAGTCGGAGAGTATCTCCTGTCGGCCAGTGTGAACATCTGCTGTGGTTATAACCTCAGTTGTTGTTTCTTTGGGTAAGTAAGTGAAGGGGCTTCCTGTTGTGGTATGTTGATCCTTCATCAAAGCGTCGTTGATTGTCAACGGATCGAGGAAATCGTTTTGCGAAATATGGCTCCAGGGATTTTCTGTTGGTGTTGGGCTTGTTGTGTAGCCCGCATTCGCCGTGTTATCTTTTGGCTTCTTTTCGTGCTTGTTTTGGGCACTGTGCAAATGATTTCGTGAGTTGACGAAAGACTGAGTTTGCTCGCGTTGGAAGAATTCCTCACCCTCACCAGAATCAGGACTGGGTGGATAAAGTTCGGCAGACAACTCCAGCTTATGATTTTGCTCTGATGAGTCACCCAATGGCCTTAACGTTGTAGAGTCATACACCTCTGTTGTGCTAGCGGTAAAATCGGGCACTTGAGTGGAGTGCTCAAACTTCTTGTTGATTTCTACAGCCAGGTTTCGCGTAGCAGGTGTCGTTGTCTTAATTTTGTTTGTTTGTTTTGCTGGCAGGTATACGGTAGTAGTGGCAGAGCTAATGGGTGTCGCCATGGTAGCTGTTCTTTCGGGAAATTTAGAGAGGCTACGTAATGGTGGCTCAGTTGGTCTAGCAGATTCCAGCTGTTCGCGGAAGGATTTGGGGTCTTCTAGGTAAGTTGTCAATGCATTCGAGAAGACTTGAGCAATTTTTCGTGATTCGGGCTTTTCTGCGAGATTTCTGATGGTAGCATCGGTGCTGGCAATTGTCGGAAAGGAGCCAGTAGCGATGTTATTGCTTTGTGGCTTTTTTGAAACTGTAGTTTTTTCATTGCTTTGGTGAACCTCACTTGGTGTCGACGATTGTTGCTTTCCCTTAACTGGTTTGAGGCCGAATAGGTTAGAATATTGATTCACCGTGTTTTCGCTGAGCAATGAGCCCTTAATACCAACGGATTTGACCCCAACAATGGGGGAAGCAGCTGTTGAGATAGTAGACGTCGAGACTGTGGCCTTAGATGCAGTCATTGAAGCATTTGGTCCACTCAAACTACTCGATCCACGTACTCCATTTAATCTGCTCGAACCACTTGATCCACTTGCTCCATTCAACCCGCTGGCTCCATTTAAGCCAGTCGCACCATTGGAACCACTTGCTCCATTCAATCCACTCGAACCATGTGCTCCATGCGATCCACTCGAACCTCTCACTCCATTTGAGCCACTTGTTCCACTCGCTCCATTTAATCCTCCTCCATTTAACCTGCTCGAACTAATAGATCCACTTCCTCCATTCAATCCGCTTGAACCACTCGCTCCATTTAAGCCAGTCGCACCATTTGAACCACTTGCTCCATTCAATCCACTCCCACCTTTCACTCCATTAGAACCACTAGAACCATGTGCTCCATGCGATCCACTCGAACCTCTCACTCCATTTGAACCACTTGTTCCACTCGCTCCATTTAATCCACCTCCATTTAATCTGCTTAAACCACTGGATCCACTTGCTCCATTAAATCCACTTGAACCACTCGCTCCATTTAAGCCAGTCGCACCATTTGAACCACTTGATCCATTCAATCCACTTGAACCTTTCACTCCATTAGAACCACTCGAACCATGTGCTCCATGCGATCCATTCGAACCTCTCACTCCATTTGACCCACTTGTTCCACTGGCTCCATTTAATCCACCTCCATTTAATCTGCTTGAACCACTGGATCCACTTGCTCCATTCAATCCACTCGAACCACTCGCTCCATTTGAACCAGTCGAACCACTTACTCCATTCGCCCCACTCAATCCATTCATTCCTTTCGATCCACTCACTCCATTCGCTGTTGCCGGCGAAACATTTCCGGACTTTCTTGGTTTCTCTTCATTACCAACAGCATTCAACGTACTGGCGGCAGAGTCATTTTGCTCGCCAGCAAAGTATTTGGCGAGTGATACCAAAGCATCTGGTCCTGAAGATGGTGGAATTTCCAGGCCTTGACGAACTTTACCTTGGAACTTAATTTCCTCCACATCATACAGCTTGTTTGCGCCAATTGTTTGTTTCAGTAGATTCATGGTCTTTAACATTTCGTTGACGTTGCGGCTTACCGTTTCATCTTTAATAACGCTGGGAGCAAAAAGTAGCGAATCACCCCCTGCATCGTCATCGCTTGTGCTGGGCACTGAAGCACTCTTGGGTAAGTAGGTGGGTCCCGTGCTGGGGGCTGCTGTTGTTGTTGCTAGCAGCTCTGCCGAATCGCTATTTAAATCTGCTTTGTTTAACGGCAGATCTGCGTTGAAGTGGCTATTGGAAGCAACGGATATGCGGTGAATTTCAGGCGGTGTTTCCTTCTGATGATGACGCATTCCAATATTGAGGGTAGGATGTAGGGTAGAGCTAATGATTGGATTGAAATCAAGTTGCTCGGTAGTTGCGAAGGTGGAAGTTCTTGAAGCAGTTGAAGACTTGGGCCCACTGGATGATTCTAATACCAAACTCGAAGGTAAGCCAGCATTAAAGCGGTTCGAGTTGGGTGTAGTAGATGCGGGACTGCCTTTGATGTAGAAAGATTTACCCTCCGTGGTCTTTGATTTGACAACTGTCGGCACGGTGGGAGTATAAAACGGAGTGGTGCGTGTTGAATCCAAGCGTCGGGCTGTTGAATATGTTCCCGCGTTATACGAGCTGGTGGTAGCTTGTGTATTCTTTGTCTTGCTTGATGACTCAACCACCTGAAATTCTTCTCCAATCGGCAAAATATCTGCCTCAGACGTGATATCCACTCGGTTGTTGAATTTTGGACTCACATGTGCTGGTGACACTAGGGTCTGAATAATTTTCTCGGGCGATGCTTGTTGCCTTGACTGCTCTTCACTTTCGTAAGACTCCGCTAGAGGTTTCCTCTCGTCCTGAAAACGCTGTTGTCCACGATGTCCACTGCGTGTTCTTTGCGAGTAGGGCTCATTACGATTGTCATGATGTTTGGAGTTGCCGTGTCTTTGAGAACCACGATCATTAAAACCACGCCTCGATCCATCTTTGCCCTGCTTTCTTGAATCGCTATTAGGTTTTTGCTCAACTTCTGCTGCGGGTTTTTCATAGTTGAAGTTGTTGCGTCGCTTGTTGCCAACAAACGAAGCGGTTTCGGCTGTTATTTGTGATTCATTGTCATTGCTATTGTTTTCGATGTTGGAGATAAGCTTTTTCTGCTGCCCCTTAAGTTGTTTTTCTCCAGAAATATCCTCGAAATCCACACTTTCCAATGATGGCTGTTCCTCATTAGAGTCCATGCGACGATCAGATTTGTTCGAATGACGTGAGCGCGGTGCACTACTAGTGAGTTTGGGTCTAATGTTCAAGCCGATACTGCTAGCACCACCTACTATATTAAAACCTTGCACTGGTATCGAGGGTCTGACGCGTTGAACACGTTGTTTGCTCAAGAGTTCTGCACTGTCTGCATAGTATCCCTGGGAACCGAGGCAGTTGACCTTGAACCACCAGTCGCAGGTAAGTTCACTTTGTTGGAAGATAGTGCCATTCGGACACAGGAATGAGATCTTGCGTCCATCTTCGCAAATATGGAATACCTGAAAAGATATACGGAAAGAGAGAAAGAGAGAGGGAGTGAGAAAGAAATATAACAAGAGTTATATAGTAATATAATTTGTTTTCTAATTTTTCCTCTCACCTGACAATCGGTTTCCATGTCTGCAAAGTAGCCATTGCCAATAGATCTACAACTGAATGAGGTCTTTGGTATGCGTGGATAGATAGGAAAATCAATTCCCGGCCTACCAACGACACCTTGATAAACTTCGTAATCCACATCCTCGTCGGAAGAGCGTTTTGTCAGATGGTGTTTATGGTCTTTACAGTCTGTATGTGCCTCATAGCGTTCCTCCTCAAATTGTGTGGCACCGGTTTGTTTCGCCAAGAGGCGCGCAGGTGTGTGACTCTGAAAAATTATTTGTTTTTTATCCAATAGAAAATAATCGCATCAAAGTAACTTACTCTTGAGCTCTCTGCGTAAACGATGTTTGCTATGAGAAGTAGAAGCAGGGCTGTAAAAGAGAGAATAATTTAAAATAAATTAAAGATTGATATAGAGATTAAAATAAAAGAAATATCAGTTGTGAACATATCCCGAACATATCCCGAAAGCATTACTACTGCCAATTGAAAAAAAAACTTACTGGCCATTATTTAATTGGCAGGGTATCGAAGTATGTGCTTTCCTAGCAATGTTTAAAACAATATATTACTTTGGTGAATAAGTATGTTTTTAATTTCCATACAAATTCTTTTCACCTTAGGTGATTTTACCATTACTTTTTTTCTCAGTGCATCTCAGTTTCACTGGATTGCACCTACTTTATCATTATTCTTAAACTTCATTGTCGAACCTGAAATCCTTGGTTAAAAACTAAAAAATTTATATCGATGCATAATGGAGCACCTTGCCATCCCAACTAAAAATGCCCAACTTCCATGAAGCTACTACCAGGAACATATCCCCTCCCTCATAAACAATTCTTTAAAGCTTCTTCGAAACTCATTTGAAGTACTTTAGAGGCTTGCTCTCGTGTGACAGCCTCGCTATCCGTACTGTTCTTCGAAAAGAGACTTTGGACGCCCTTGACGAAATTCGTCAGTGGGCGAAGTACGGCCCCGTTTGAATTCTGTGTACCTCCGATACATATTTTGATGTTGCTTCATCGCCAAAAGTCGAATTCAGTTCATCAATACACTCTTGTTGATATAATTCACGTCGAAAATAAAAAAAATAATCGGTCAAAAATGTTCACGCATTATTTTAATTTTTTTTTGCTGGAATACAATTTCAAAAGCACTGTAAACAACACAATAAGCATCCGTACACCAAATCGTTGTGGGTACGTACTCGTATAAGATAAAATTTGTCAAACTTTCTAATCGGAACTTCATACAGTAGACTGAGCCCAACTAAAGTTGGCCAAAAATAGAAGAAGTGCTCCTATGATAATGAAATTTCATACGCATAGTTAGTTTAAACTACAATAAGGGAAATAACGCATGTTAGCATTATCCACGCCTGAGTATACATTTTATTTAAATATTTACGTGGATAAAATGTTTTCTTTACAACTCGTTTTTTTCCCGTGCTTAAATTTTATTAATACCACACACGTACACACATATTCCATACAAGCAAGCAGCAACAGCATCGCACACATACACACATATCCGACAAGCAGCAACAGCATCGCACTCTGTTCCTGCAGTTTATTTCTTGCAGTTGCAGGTTTCTTATAGTTCTCATTTAGTTAATGTTGCAAGGGTAATATAGCCTGGATGCTTGGCAAATATGATTTGTGAGTGCGATGGTGAGTGCGATGCATGATGAAATTATGTAGGGTGGGATTGACAACTCGGTATTTTCTCAAGAATGTCTTGAATCGGTTGTCATTTACCTGCATAATTTACTTCTTATTCTCTATTTTTCTTTTTATAGTTTATACTATTTTTGACATTTGAAGCCATAATATTGCACCAACTGTCAAAAATAGTATAAATTAGAGAACGAAAAAAGGAAATAAAATATACCACCAAATGGCATTTGATGGACGCAGCTCGTGGGAAATATTCATATAAATGGTTTTTCAATTTCAATATTTTTATATAAATTTTCCTTAAATGCGATAGTTTTATTTTCAAATAGTAAATATTTGAAAAATATTTAAATGTATTCGTGCATAATGTTAATATATTTTTTATTAATTTTATTTTAAATATTTTAATATTTTATTTAATTAAAAAAGTATTTAAATAAATTTTAAATATTTACGTAGTCGATTTAAGTAAATGCGTTATTGGTGCAAAAATGACTCGCTTTTTGGATAAATTAAAAAGTTTTTGGATAAATTTAATATTTTTTCCCTTAGTGTACTTAAGAAAAATTTTAAAAGTAGTTGAAATCGGTCAGACCCTAGGGGTACCTTCCTTTTGAGCTATATTAATTTTTTATATGATTTTGTATGGAAGATACATACAAAAGTTGAAAAATCGTAACGAAACTCGGTCAGAATCGTTAAACAAATAGAGTAATAGATGTGTACTGAAAATAGTCAAAATCGATTTGACCCTAGGGATAACTCCCTTGGCCCTATATTAATTTTATACATGAACTCGTATTTTGAAAATTGATAAGTTTTCGTTCAGCGATCGTTAAAAGTCAATGAATTTTTTTTAAGTAAATTGAAAGAAAAGGCTCTGACACATTCTCTTGTTTTTTACTGAGGTGCATTTATTATATTAAATATAATTTTACATTTTTAATGCAAATGAATGTAATAACAAAAAATTTCTACACGCAAAGAAATTTTTCGTTTACCACAACTGAAAAATTCACCAACTATACTTCGTTTGCGAGCTGTATTTGCCGCAAACGAATATTCAGTTGTCACAACTTAAAAATATATCTTATATATATAAACCGCAAGCTATTTCGGTCATTATTATTTATTATATTAATAATATTTCTCATTACGTCCGTCCGTCTTCTTATGGATTGCACCTCCGTTGCTATCGCCGTCCGCGTATTAAGCAAACTACCAATTTCCTTATATAGAAACAATTTGTCCAAAAAGTAACTCTAAACTGTAAGCGTTATGTTTATACAACGAAGGGAAAAATAAACAAAATTTTCAGTTGGGAAAAACGAAGTTTTCAATTGCTGCAATTTAAAAATCACTCGCGTTTATGACAAACGAAATTCATTTCCTGCAACTAAATGACTCGTTTCTCACAACTGAAAATTTTGTTTATTTTTCGTTCAACGTTTATGACAACTGTTGAAACGTTTGCAATAAACGATTTCAAGCACGACAAACGAAGTTCGTTTGCGGCAAACTGGCGATAAACGTTTTTTTTCTTTGCGTGTATGAAATATCAATTTTGACCATTTTTCAAAATGAGATTTCACAAAGAATCGGTAAAATTCGGTGAATTTTATTACAGATGTTACAAGTCAATTCAACTTTCCTACATTATTTGTTAAAACGAATGCGGGCCTGGGCGGGAATTTTTTTGTTTAACTGCTTCAATTAGAGAGTTTTTTAATCTTATATATAAAAATGCCTGACGTCCGTGTGTACGCGCATAACTCAAGAAGGGGTCGTTCAATTTTTACAATTTTGAACTTGATGGATTCGTATTAGCCCAAGGAAGGACACTATGTAGAAAAAAATATGCCACACCCTCTTTTACCGCCCACAAATCAATAAAAATGCTATATTTCCGACGGTTTTTGTCGTATTAGACTACAATTTGGTAATTTAGTTTGTATGCTCACTGTCGGAAACTTTATTAAAACTGGATTGCCACACCTTCCTTTTACCGCCCACAAATCAATAAAAGTTATATCGGAAGATTTTGGGGGTAAAAATAAAAATAAATAACTGGCCATTTCAGCCCTTGAAAGGACTTTGACCTAGCTTCTTATGATCAATTGTGTTGTGCGTGTTATTAAGTTTGTACACAATTGACCGAGAACCGGACCTACATGTTTAACGCCGACTCCGAAAGGCGATGAACGGAATGTTCTCGTTCTCAAGAAGCTTTACATGGCATTTTGATTACTCTCTGAGGTTTGCCATTGTCTGCAGAGAGGTGGCGGCCGTACAGAAAAATTATTTTAATTCAAATAATTTTCTGTCGCTGCTGGGGTTCGAACCTGGGTCTCCAAAGTTCGTTGACATAGCGGCCACCACTTTAACCAACTACGCCACGGACGCCACACAGATTTTGGGGGTATTATACTTAAATTTGGTAATTAATTTTGTTTGATTGCTGTCGGAAACTGTACTAAAAATAGGTTGCCACACCCCCTTTCACCGCCCACAAATTAATAAAAATTCTATATATCGAAAGGTTTTGGTGGTATTAGACTAAAATTTGGTAATTTAGTTTGTATGCTCACTGTCGGCAACTGTACTAAAACTGGGTTACCACACCCCCCTTTTACCGCCTACAAATCAATAAAAACTCTATATATCAGAAGATTTTGCTGGTATTATACTAAAATTTGGTATTATAAATAAATTTTTAAATTATTATACTAATTTATTTTGTTTACTTGCTGTCGGAAACTGTACTAAAAATATGTTTTACCACACACAAATATATGAAAATGCTATATTTCAAACGGGTTTGGTCATAATAGACTAAAATTTGGTAATTGTGTTTGTCTTTCAAAACTACACCGTTATCTATTGAAAAAGTAGAAACATCGAATATTAAGTTTGGGCAAAACAACGTTTGCCGGGTCAGCTAGTATCCTATAATTTTGATCTTTCTAAAATCCTGTGAAAAATTCCATCCAATTTTTTTTTCCAAGTAATGAAAACTTTTTTTTTTCATAATTGTTATAAAAACTGAAAATAAATATCTTTTCTAGACGCTCAAAAACAACAGCCGTATTCATAAAAATATTTTAAAATAGCTTTAAATCGTTCAATAGTTAAAAAGCTTTTAAATGCTAAAAAGTCTTTTGAAATTTTGTTATTCATAAAAATGTTGTTGTTGCTTTGTAGTTAAGGAACATTTTCGATTTAAATTGGGAAGAGTTTAAATGATGGTTTGTGTATTAGATAAATTCAATGACTTTTTATTTATTTGTCACAATTTCGTCAACATTGTGATTTTAAACAGCAAAAGTTTTTCGAATCTACCCTCTACACTGAAAAAATTGTAATTTTATTATCTTTTTTGTAAATATATTGAAATGTTGTGACAAATTTTCTTGTTTTTATTTTCTTTTTTTTTTAATTTTTTTTATATATTTTGAATTTTTTTGACATATTTTCCAAGTGTTTGAATTATTCTGACATAATTTGTGATACTTTGAAAAGTTTTTCCATACAAAAAGTTCCCATTGGACTAGCAATGTTTGCCGACCTTGAGGTGATGCCGATCGGAAATCATCCCGGCTGCAACGGATTTGGAAGTATGCACGTAATTTTTTTTGGGCCGAATATTGGCTTTTTTTACACCAAACTTGGTATATAGGGGTTTTTGGAGGCGCTGATTACGAATATGTAGTCAGATTTTTGATATTCAAAATGGTGGACCCAAGATCGCGGATATTATTTAAAAAAAAAATATAGATTTATGCTAAACTTGATACATAACTTGAAAAAATAGGGTGTTCTGGGGGATTTTGAGGCCGCTGAACACGATTTTGATGTCAAATTTGCGAAATTCTAATTAGCGGTTCCAAGATGGTGGACTTAATTTTAACAAATCAACTGATTTATATCAATCTCGATAAGCGATCATTTTCGAAGTCGCTAATTACGAATTCAAAGTAAAGTTTGTGACATTCAAGATAGAGTTGAAACGATCTAGAATTCCTTTGGCATTACCCAGGACTAACGACGAGGACGTAGGAATTATGTGTGTATGTAAAAAAAACCGTATGTACTGCCTTGAAATATTTGAAAAATACGTGTCGTTTCATAGGCGAAATTTCACGGTACGTGAAAATAATTCAGGTGTTGTATCATATGACAAAAAGAGTAACGACATCTCAATATAAAGTTTGTATCTATTCGGAATGGAAGTATAAATAAAAAATATAACATTTTTCTACCCATCAAATCAGCTCAAATCAAACGCGATTGAAACGAATATAGACTTCAGACAGTTGGGGTTGTTGCACCCCTCTAAGGGGCTGTTTTATTATATTGTATGAGTCGAAAATAGTCTAATATATATAGTATGTATGTAGTTATGACATATGTTCGAATTATGAGGTTTTTGAAGTGTTATAATCGGTTCTGATTCATGATGCTGATCGGCGTCATCCCGGCCGCCTGCAGGTTAATAAGGTTGTCGCAAGGGTGAGAGCAAGTGCCCATAAATTTAAAATCGAAGAAATGTCAATTCTACCATAATAGAACCTTTTAGCCATTATTAAAAATCCTCTCATTTTTAAACAAAAATTTTAAAACATTTTTTTACAATTTGTTTGTTTTTGATATATTTTGAAATAATTTGATATATTTATTTCAAAATTTGTGCTCAGATGAGGACAAAAAAAAAAAAAAAATTTAAAATGCTTTATCGAGGGTTTATTGAAAGTTTCAACCATTTTATAAAAACACTAACAGGACGATCAACTGTATCAAATTTAGCTATTTTTTCTGAAGATTGCATTTCTGCTTTTCAAAGTGCATGTCAAGTTGATACAATACATACGGAATTCTCGAAGGCATTTGATAAGGTCTCGCATAATATTTTAATATTTAAACTTGCTAAATTGGGGTTTCACTCAGTTTTTTTTTTCAGTGGCTACGGTCCTATTAAACAAATAGAACATGCATTGTTGTTATTGATAATGATAAATCGGCACCATTCTCAGCTTCATCAGGGGTAGTATTTTCGGACCTTTGTTATTTATATTGTTTATAAATGATATAAATTTTTATATGCAGATAATCTTAAATATGCATTCCAATTAAGAATAAGTCGGACTCAGATCTTCTACAGAATGAACTGTCTAAAGTTTATGCTTAGTATTGCCAAAATCGACTTTCACTAAACGTTAATAAATGTTTGTAAGTTACTTATGCCAAATCACAAAATATTATTAGTACGTCATATTATATTGGTACTTCTGAATTAAAAATAGTTGAGAATACACTGGAATTGGGTGTATTCTTTGGTAGTAAATTTACTTTCTCAAAACATTTTGATTACATTATCTCGAAAGCGTATGCTATGATGGCTTTTGTGCGTCGAAACAGTTGTGCCTTTTCAGACCCATACACGCATAAAACTCTTTATTCTTCGTTGGTAAGATCGAAACTTGAATACGCTTTATTAATATGGAATCCGTGTTATGCTGTACATGTTAATCGCTTTGAACGTTTACAAAAAGTTTTAATTCGTTATGCTTTACGGTCTTTAAATTTTAGTGACCTTCCCTCATATAAACTCAGGTGTTTACTTATAAATTTGAAATCATTGCAAAGTAGGAGAACTATTCTATCCCTATTATTCATCTTCGACGTAATACGGGGGCAATAGATTGTTCACGTCTTTTAAGTATGATTAATTTCAATACTCCTTGTAGAAGTCTAGGCTTTTGTGATATATTTTATGTTGGACTAGCGATACCCGGCGCGCGTTGCTGCACCCAGCAAGTATATCGGAAATGATAAGTACATTCAAAACTTTTATTAATCCCTTAGTCTGATACCACGCTCATGTTCCACTGCCCGTTACAGTTTCCCAGTAGCAGAACATCACTCCCAGGTGACAATTACATTATGAGTTTCAATGTCCTGTGATTTAAGCTTCCATAGCTATTCTGTATAGAGAATCGGGCCACACCCCCTTTTCCAATGCACAAACCGGTTTTCCAATAGAAAGACTTTGGCAATTAGTAATTCCATACTGAGTTTTATTGTCATGCGACGTTTAGTTCCAAAACTATTCAATATCAAAAATTTGACTTGTGTGGTCGAAGCCATAGCCACTTTTCCTATGCCCGTCCCAGTTCCCTTGTTTATTTATAAAAAAACTTATTGAATCACACAATGTCAATTCTATTACGTAAAAAATCAGCCGTTTGTTCCTTTTGTTCATTTATAAATTACAGGAAAACCACCGTCAAAACATGTGTAGAAAAGTTGCATGCAGCAAAACAAATAAACATACGTACATACATACATACATCTAGTCGGATTGAATCTCATTCTCATCAAAAAAATCCTCAACATGCTAAAGGTGGCCAGTGAATCCCCTTTTAACAAAACTGTGTTAGATTAATTCTCCACATCAAAACTACTTTGAACATATTAGAATGTACTTCAATCCAATTAGCTTTAAGCGCAGCAAAGTATGTATGCATATGTATTTGTTTGTTCGTTTTGTTGTTTTGTGCTTGCTGAGAACAAAAAGAGTATAGTAGAGAGCAACATGCAGTTTATTGAGGCTCTCGCAGCACAAACGCATGAAAAACTAACGATCAAGCAATGCATGGCATTGTGGATGATTTTTTAAAAAACTTAACACTTTAATTAAAGATACTTATTATTGAAATTTCGTAAAGAAAATAACCAATGAAGCTTTTGTAGCACAAATGTGATATTTTAAAACTTATTTCAAAAAAATCGGACCAGTACTTCTGGAGTTTTGCGGATACAAAAAATGTTCACTTTCATTTTATATAATAGTATATATATATAGATATAGATATAGATAGATATAGATATAGATATAGATATAGATATAGATATAGATATAGATATAGATATAGATATAGATATAGATATAGATATAGATATAGATATAGATATAGATATAGATATAGATATAGATATAGATATAGATATAGATATAGATATAGATATAGATATAGATATAGATATAGATATAGATATAGATATAGATATAGATATAGATATAGATATAGATATAGATATAGATATAGATATAGATATAGATATAGATATAGATATAGATATAGATATAGATATAGCTATAGATATAGATATAGATATAGATATAGATAGAGATAGATATAGATATAGATTGGTTAGAGCCAATTACGCTACGAATGTACCTAATAATCGTGCCTTAATTGAATTCAACAGGTTGTCATACATATTGAAATTGATTTTTCTTATTCTAAGTTGGTTTTAAAAAATATGTTAAATGGCTATTATCGTTAATCTCTATGGATTATCTATTGCTTCTAAATTTATCTATTGATTGTTATGGTTATCTTATATTTAATTTACTTTTAATATATTTAATATATTGTTTCTTTTATTACTTGGAGTCAGTAAGGAAATTGTTGTTCCATTGATGAAATAAATAAATTTAAAATTCTCTTGTTTATGAGGCATTTAAAAGAGATTTTTAACGCTATTGAAAGTTAATGAATAATGTTTTTAATTGTTTTCCCGATTTTTTCTTATGAAGGCTTTGTAAGAGGTTCATAATTTTTTATGAATACATCTGAAAGAATCTACAACAATAATATTGTCAAAAAGTAGTGATTTTAAAGGGCTATGGAATTTTTGCCCTTTGGAAAAAATTTTGTTTTATTTTGAATTGATAATTTGGATCCTTTTTATGTTAAGTAATTTCTTTACAACAATACCCATTTTGTTGGGTATCGAGACAAAAATAAAAATGTTTTTGTCTATTTTGTTCAGTTTTGAAACAAAAACATTTTTGGTTTTTGTCCACCACACCGTTATAATTGATTCGTTAGTTTGACTGAAATTACATTATCATTGGCATATCCCGAAATATAAGTAGCAACTTATATAAAAGCCATGAAATTGCTTTCAAATCTACACATTTTAAAGCTTAAGTAAATAAAACACTAGATCGAAATCGGAAATACATACATATAATTAAAAATTTATTCTAATTTGTTATGAGCAAAGTTTTGCTATTTTTCGCATGTTATTTTAACTTTCTTTACACCCAAACCTCAAAATTTCAAAATGTGCTTTCTCCCTTGTGTAGAAAATTATAGTTAATTTAAAATAATTAATAGGTAATCAATCCCATGTGTTACATCTTGATCCACGATGCATACATCTGTCCACTTAAGCAGACTATCTGCATGTTCGTTGGTTTTTTTTTTCATCTTGGTTAATCAAACCTTGCCCTCAGGCTTAACATCATGTATCAATTTTAAGTTTAATGTTATCTCTTACCTCTTTTTTTAAAAGGAAACAAACCATATATTAAGTTAATAATTTTGAATGAATTATGGCTTAAATAGTAACATCTTCAAGTTTATTTGTGGTTGATGATTGAGTATCTTGTAAATATTGTATAAAAACAAGAGATAAAAATTGATAAAACAAATATTTGTATGCCACCGGTCAAATGGTAAAGCCACAATTACAGAGAAGCCAAAAAATGCAAAAAAGATATAGTATGCTCCTGTTACAGCGTAGATTTCATGCGAGGAATAATCGAATACAATCGATTCAAGACCTTAGATAATATATTAATGAAATGGAAAAAGGTTTTTTTTATGCAACAAGTTCAAGGATTTTACATATTTTACATCTTTGAAGTTAGCTTGAAACATACCACTTTCTATGAACCATCTGCAAACTAGTTTTAGCTGCACTTTCAATAAGCCCTGCCACAAGTTATCCATCTTTAGATACTTACAGGATACGTTCTCAGTCGCTGTTACGCGTGTTGCATGTTCAACTAAATAGTTGTCGTCAAACATGTTTTGTGCATTTGAATGATTTTCGATTTGCTATGGTTAGCGGTTTGTTGCAATCAGCTGATTGTTTATGATGTTGCAGTTGGTATCGCGCGTTAATGGGCCTGGCACAGTGGGTCGAAGTTATATTTAAAAAATAAAAGCAACGTTTCTTATTTATAAGCAACAATAATAGCAATGTAAGCAATTATTCTTCAGTCATAATTTTCTATTAACCCTTTGAGGCGTTTTAGTCTTTTTTATCTGGTCTTTTGCTTGCTGGGGTTGTTAGGATCATAGAGAATGTATAAAAATTTATAATTTTCAAAAATTGTGCACAATATTTTGGGTCTGTTTTTCGTAAAAAGTCCTCTTTGACTATTAAACACATTGGAAAATATTTCAAAAATATTTTACTTTTAACTTTTCTAGGTAAGTTTTATTAAATTTTTCCTTCAGTTTTTTTACATAAAATGTAAAAACTTAGTACTACTGTAAAGGTGAAATAGCTTTGCCTTTTATAAAAAATAGTACCACTGAAAAAGTAATAAAATAAAGATAAAAAAAATATTTTAATAATTTAATAAACTGGCCTTTTCAGCCCTTGAAAGGACTTTGATCGAACTTCTTATGATCAAATTGTGTTGTGCGTGTTATTAAATATTTGAAATTGATCGAGAACTGAACCTACTAGTTTTATGCCAACTCCGAACGGCTAATGTGCATGTTCTCAGGAAGCTGTACATGCCAATGTTTATTTTCTGAAGTTTGTAATTGTCTGCAATTGAAAAAACTTTCTGTGTCAGATGGAATTGAACCATGGTTGTCTGGCGTAGGGGTCACGCACTCTATCCACTGCGCCACGGCCGCCACATAAAATATTGCTATAATTTATAAATTAAGCTATATTCGTAATGTCAAGCCTTTTGTGACTCAACTTATCTATGGCAACAAATATTTCCGATCATACATATGGTCATTACCCCTGTAAAGCCTGACCATATTTCATAATAAGATTGGATTTAGATTTTCACCTCTAAAGGTAAAAGCAGAAAATTAGATTATATCATTTTTTTTTTTTTTTTTTTTTGTTTTGCTTGGACTCATCCTTTCTCTGTACCATAAAAAAACTACATCTATATCTCTCATATAACCCACGATAGAATTTTTACATGTCAACTCTTTCTTATGTATTTCAATAACCATTAGGTAGAAATAGGTTAAATTGGTTCTAAATTGTATGAAAAAAATAGGCTATATGTGCGGAACACCGCCTAACAATTTTCCGTTAATATCAGATATGAGATCGATCAAAGATTTAGAGGTGCATCAACAAGCTCCTGTTGTTCAAAGGGATTTATATGGGAAAACAAATTTTTTTCAGATTAATTTGCAAAAATAAAAAAAAAAAATACAGTATACCGTGTATACAGTAAAGAAGTGAAACTTCTTCTTTGTATACACTCTTTCTTTTTTCTAGAATAAGAACGATTTTAGTGTAAAGGCTCGATTATGCAATCGTAAAGCTACGCAACGTAACGTGGCGTAGAGTCCTATCTGGAATAGAACCCATCGCTGCACTAGGGAGAAAACTCAGAGCGTAGCTTTATTGAAAGTTTGAGAGCGAGAGTATGATCGTGAGAAAATCAAGTGTTGCATATTCCGCATATTAAGAGAATAATTTCTTAAAAAGGGATTTTTTTATTTTACATAACTACAATGAGCGATTTTTTTGCCAATGGGAGCTTCAGGTGCATTTATAAATTTGTTTTTCAAAAATTTTTTTTGGCATATTAATAAGGAGTTTCACAGAACAATGTCACAACAATAAATCTACCTCAACTGTAAACTTGAGCTTAACTTTCATTTTTATTTCTGCCTTAAAAACTAAAAATCAAAAATTACCGGTTATTTTGTACTCAAAAACTATGGGACAAATTTTAGTTATTATTTTTGCTTTAAAAAAAATTAAGCCTTATAAATACTTTTTTGTTCAAAACTTTAAATGTGAAAAGATAACTAAAACTTTCACACACACATTATACTTACTATTATTAATAGTAAATAGTTCGATATAAAATTATATAACTAAGATATGTATAAAATAGTTATCTATTGAAAGAACTTATTCCAACTTTTCTTGCGCACAGTGTCAAGTTGGCGTCATGGAATTGCACAATTATCGCAACTTGCATTTGCGTAAACTTGCATAAACTTTTATCTTATATTCTTTCAGTTCTTCTTTGCTTGTAAAATACATTTTTAATGAAAAATCTATTCAAACAATATTTAAGGATACAAAGTGCATTAACCCACAATATCTAAGATTCAGAGACATAAAGCTTTATGTTTAGAAGTTTAATTGCGTTTCTTCAACGTTAACTATGTCAACTGCCCGAATTTCTATTAGTTGCATTGAGCAAGGTCGTACTGTAGTTACTTTTTTCTCCATACAAACATTTTTGACTCTACACTAATAGTTCGGGTGTAGAATTAAATGCTAAGAAATTTTCGTTTCTACAGCATACTACGCTTTATTCAAGAATGATAGAAAAATAGATTACGCATTGCGCAGGTCCGTTATGTTGTTTACTTTTCATTTTGACATTTCTAGCTACGAACAAAGTATTTTTTACGATCATGACGTCACGCTAGACCAAGTTTGTTTCTTGAATCTTTTGCCATTGTTTCATATTTGTTCACATTTTTAACAAGACTTGACAGAAAGCCATATCGTAAGCTCATATCGTAAGTCTATCGTAACGTAGATGCGCAGATCGTAGAAAATTATTTTTACTATCTGCGCAATCTATTTTTCTATCATTCTTGGGCTTTATTCATAAACATTTTTTCATTCGCTGCTCATGTTTGTAAGGTTTGTGTCTGAACTAAAGAAAATCTCTACAAAAATTAAGAATTCCAATGGATTTGCAATGGCCGCCACATAAAAAAAATGCTGCAAAGGGCGCATATGGAGCATGTCTTTGATATTAAACGAAAAGACAAACAAAAAACATGGTTGCGAAAATGTTTATGAATAGCGTTTTCTTGTTTAAAGTTACACTGCCTCTAAAATGTGTTTATGAATAAGGTTGTTATATTTTCCCACTAGGAGCGCTGTTTATTTTTCCGCTGGGCATCTACAGCAAAAGTAGTTTGATTAATTGGTATGTAGACAACATTTACATATGAAGACCTTAGTCCATCATAGAGCACGTTGGCTTTATATAACTGAGATTGCAGGTTCGATACTCAGCGCTGAAAAAGAAATTTTTTTCAGTCTTTTATACAATGTATATCTCTCTCATTCTATCTATTGTACAACATATCTTTCTTCTCTATCGAGTAACGAAATGAAGTAAATTGACCTTGAAATTTCACTCCTCAATATTCTCATTCAAATTTCGAAGCGCCGCCTAAGAAGTTTCACTTCAAAAATGGTATGGTAAAAGTTTTAAATTGGTAGATTGTAAAAAATGGTATGTACCTCGTTATTAAATAAATTTTTTGTTAAAATGAGCATGCAAAAATGAAAATTAAATTAACACTACAAGAGTTGTCTCTACGAAAAATTTTATATACATTTTTTATATTATTATTTTATTATTATTATTATTAATTATTTTATATTAAATATCATTTCAAAATCTTAAAATTTAAGTTGTATTTTCAAATGCAAAAATAATTTTGTTTGTTTTGTTTAATAATGTAGAAAACAACATAGCATTAATATTAAAAAATAACTTTAATTGTATAATTTAATTGTGTTACCTTCTTTTAACGGTACTAGTTATGACGGCCTTTAGTTACTTACTTTTTTTTCTATTTTGATTTTTAATAAATCCTGCAGGGATTATTTACAGGGACAGTTGCATTTACATTTTTTACAGGGTTACAAAAAATTTGCGTAAAGAATTTTTAAAATTTAATTAAAAAACTTGAGTTTTTTAATATTGATTATGAGTACTTGTAGAACTTATAGAACTTGTTAAATAATTATTTTTTTTTGCTGGTTAAGAAACCCTACACCACTAAGCGAATCGTACTTAAATTTTTATAAAAGAAAAGTTTGTATAAAATATGAGCCCTCTTTTGAAAAAAATATGTGTGTGGCCGCCAGGCAGGGTAAAAGATAAACGTTAGCCCAAAAATATAGAGGTTTTTAAGTGGCTATTTACTCTTTCTTTCTAAGAAAGTTCCATTTCATATAATGATAAGAGTATATTAAATCTGTTTTGATACAATTTTAATGTTATTGAAACAAATAAGAGTAACTTCAGAGTAAAACAATCACACCAAACCCATCATACCATACCATACCATTCCATCATTCCATGAGCATCATACCAACAAATCATACTATCATCCTATGCCGTCATACTGTATCGTAAAACTATGTGATATGTAGAATTTTATATCAATAACATAAAGATATAAGGAAATTAAATGCTCTACAGAAATATACTCTGTATTCTCTTTGTTTCTTGGTGAACACACTGTATTTTTTGCATGATAGGCTAATTCTGTACACACTCTATTTAGAATGTTGTACAGTACTCATTTCGATTTCTGGTTTGATTTACCACTAATAGCCCGAACATAATGAGCGCGACGAGGGGCAAGCGCCAACTTTTATTTACATGTATTTCTTATGGGACAAATTTTTGGAGATTTCTCGCTCAACATTGTCACCCGACGCACAGTGATGCGATTGGTACAAGTTAGACGGAAAATATTATTTTGTGGAGTTTTTTGGTAGTTTCTGGTGTTTTAGGTATAGTAAAATGCAAAATTTCAGAAATTTTACACAAGGGGGCGTGACAGCTGCCATACAACTGAAACATAATTTGCGCTATATTTTAGAAATTATATAAGCTACGACAACAAAATCAAACGTTAATTTTTTGTATGTAATTTGAAAAAAGTGAAAAAAATTTCAGCGTGATTGAGCAAGTGGGCGTGGCAGCTGCCATACAAATTAATCACATTTTCGCTTTAGCTTAGAAATGAGTTAAGCTACGATGACAAAATTAAACGTAAATATTTTGTATATAATTTGCAAAAAGTAAAAAAAATTTCGGTCCGATTGAACAAGTGGGAGTGGCAGCTTCCATACAGCTTAATCACATTTTTCGCTATATCTTAGAAATCAGATAAGCTACAGTAACAAAATTAAACGTAGATGTCGTGTATGCAATTTCGAAAAATTGGAAAAAAATTCGGCGGGATTGAACAAGTGGGCGTGGTAGCTGCCATGCCTGTGGACTATATTTTGGTCCATAACAAAGAAATGAGAAAAGCTATGAAATATTTCGATATATAAACTTTTCTCTGAAAAATAAAGGTCAAGTTGGAAAATTAATCAATTCGGATGAAAACCACGCCTACCTCGCCCACACAAAGTGACTTTATTAAAAAGGTAAAATGTCTTATAATTCCACAAAAATTAATAGATGGACTTGAAATTTTGCGCATGAGCTTCGATATTTAATATGCACTCTCAGTGTGAAATTCAACGAAATTGGGTGAAAACCACGCCTACCTCCCATACAAACTGACTTTGAATATACTTAGGTTCGGTCGTGGGGCTATTTTAATTTCGGCCCATTCGAAGATCATTGCTTACTAGTTATAAATTTAATTAACAATGAATATTAAAACCACTAGCAGCTTGGGCTATTGGCTTATCACAATTATAAAAAACAGTTGAAACCTGGTTTTGAAATGAAAATAAATAGCATTTTTATGACCATCAAGTGCGTACCTTAGCACTTTTAGAGCTTAAATAAGACATAATAATGGTTAAATAAAAAATATATTTTTGCATATATAAAGTGGCCCTTTTTTTAATTTTACAAAATATTTTACCAATTTTTGCGTTTTTTTTTTAAAAAAAAACCTTAGCTAAAATATTTGTTTTTTTAATATATATTACAATATTTTTTTTTAGTTTAAAAATATTTTCTAATGTGTTGAGAATATTTAAACACCACATATACTCTAGTCGACCTCAAATTCAATACATTTCATACAAAACGGTCAGGACCTACTTTATACATGCATTTTTAGGACCATCAAACAGGTTAAAAAACAAGGCAACTGGCCATTTGCGCACCTTGGCACTTTTAGAACTTAGAGTAGACATAATAATGGTTAAATAAAAGATATATTTTTGCAAATACAAAATGGCCCTTTTTTTAATTTTCCAAAATATTTTACCAAATGTTCATTTTTTACGCAGTTATATCGATAAATACCGTTTTATAGCGCAAACATTTTAAAAGATAGGAAATTGATATAAAATATTTTATTTTAAAAGATCATATCATTTTCATAAAGTATGCAAATTTTCAATTTATTTGGATATTGGGGAATATTTAAAAAAATAATTAAGTATAACTAGACAACTCATAAGCAAAAATTTTAAAAAAATCACATTTCGGGTCAAATTTCAAGAATTTTTGCATTTTTTGTAGAAAGCGCAGGTAAACAAAAAAATTATTCCTGAGATCATTGGACATTATTTAATAGTTTGATATATTCAGAATGTAAAAATCCGATGTCGACTTTTTTCCGTCTAGCATGCCCTTTCGCATCACTGTGCGACGTTGCCGTTGGCTTCAATTTAATTCTAATTTTTTTATTTTTTTTTTTATTTTTTGACAGATAGCAAGTTTCCGCCAGTGCTTATATTTGTCATTAATGGTCGCATTCAGCAAACTGAACTGTTGTGAAATTTATGGTATGATTCCTTAGTGAGGGATATTTTGCTTTAACTGTATTCAGAGCTGTAAAATTTGCATTCGCATTCAGAATTTTAAGTAGTACAACTGAATAACGACATAAGAATCCATAAATGACTGCGAAAATGATTTAAAAATAAAAAATTTAATTCACATTTTATTTTAAAAATTTGATTAATTATTCCTTTTAATTAATTATTTTTGTTGTTAAGAATAATGAATCAATTTTTTTATTCATATAAATGCTACACAAAGAATGCAATTTACAACGAATTTCAGAATTTTCAATTATTCTTTTTTATCCATTATTCATATTATATTCACTATTCATTTCATATTCATTATTAATTTTTAAATCATTATTCATTTTTGTATTCATTATTCTTATGTTATTCATTGTTCACTTGATGTTCATTATTCATTTGTTATTCATTACTAACTTCTTTTTCATTATTGATTTTTTATTCATTAATTGATATAAATGAAACAAATAATTAATCAATTTCTTAAAATTGAATGTGAAATAACATTTTTATTTATGAATGAGTTTTGCATTCATTGAATAGATTCTTATTTCGTTATTCATTTATTCACCTATTTGAAAATAAAATCAAATCGAATGGATTTCTGTTCCAGCTCTGACTGTGTTGTTATTCTAAACGGTAACTGTTGAGTCGGCTGAATGCAGCCATTGTTTTTTGCTTACTATTGTTTGGCTATTGGAGTTTGCTGCTGTCGCCTTTATTATAATCAAGTCGCTCAACATTTCTCTACAACGACATAGTGGAGACATGTTGCTTGTCGCTTGTAGTGCGCATTGTGTTCGGGCTATAAAACTCTAAACTTAGCAGCAGTCATAGCCCGAACACAATGTGAGCGACGAGCGGCGAGTAGCACGTCTCGAATCTGTCGTTGTAGTGAAATTTTGAGCGACTTGATTATAACACACGTGACAGCAGCAAACTTCAGCAGCAAGCATAGTAAACAAAAAACAATGGCTGCTTTCAGCCGACTCAACAGTTGCCGTTTAGAATAACAACACAGTCAGAGCTGAAAAATAAATCTATTCAATTTGATTTTATTTTCAAAAAACTGAATGAGTGAATAACGAAATCAGAATCCATTTAATGAATGCAAAACTCATTCATAAATAAAAATGTTATTTCACATTCAATTTTAAAAAATTTATTAACTATTCGTTTCTTTTATATCAATTAAAAATAAAAAATCAAAAATAAATAAGAAATTAGTAATTTTGTGTATAGTTTTCATATGAATAAAAAATTGAAAAATTGACAACAAAAATGATTCATTGAAATAAATAATTAATCAAGCTTTTAAAATTCAATGTGAATTAAAATTTTATTTATAAATCAATTTTGCATTAATTTATGGATTTTTATATCGTTATTCTGTTGTACTTAAAATTCTGAATATTTTAATATTAAGTATTAAGAATATTTAAAATTCTTAGCTCTGAATACATATCAAGGAAAACATCCCTCACTAAGGTATCGCTGCCATAAATTTCACAACAGCTCAGTTTGCTGAATGTGACCAGTAATAACAAATGTAAGCAATGGGAGAAACTTGCTCTGCTGCCTGTCAAATTAGAATTAAATTGAAGCTGACGACAACGACATTTTGATGCCTGTCAAATTAGAATTAAATTGAAGCTGACGACAACGACATTTTGATGTCGCGCAACAATATCGTCGTGAAGATTCCAAAAACTCGTCCCATAAGAAAACCATGAAAAATAAAAGTGACAATTGGCGTTCGTCGCTTGCCGCGCTCAATGTGGATAGGCTATTACTATGTTTCCATGGCGAGTTAACTCGGTGTTTACTCGGGGTTAACTCGCTATGGAAACGCGAGTGGAGTTAAGTTCTATCTGTCAAAGTGAATGCTGCCATTTAGTATCAATTTCGCTAGTATAAAAATAACAAAAATGTCAAATGAAATCGACAAGTTCAACTCAACTCGATGCTGTGCATGGAAACACTATCGAGTTAGCAACTCCATTTTCTTAACTCGACGAAAACTCTAACCCTGAGTTAACTCGCCATGGAAACATAATAAGTGTTTATCTTTTCGTTTTAGGTTGATGTTTTTAAAATGAATATCAAAGACATGATCCATATGCGGCGATTTTTTTTCTTTTCCATATAATTAGGATTATATCGATTTTGCTCCCCATCGCGGCTTAAGAAGTTCCACTTACAAAAAGGGGAGTGATTTACCACGGTAAAAATTTTTCCTCAACAAGTTGTATAAAAAAATTAAGATTATATTTTAGAGTAATGTGTAATATTAGAGCAATATGTAATATTTAGAGTAATATAGCAAAAAAGTTTTAAAATAACATTGTAAAATATAATTAAATAATTAACAAAAGAACATAATAAATCAAAAAGTAAAATAATTTCGATTTTTTTTTTTAATTTAGAATTTTAATACTCGTGTTGGCAATTGAGTCGGCAATTGTCGACTTATTGAGTGTTTGCTTTTAGTCTCTTCACGCAGACGTCCATTACGAAACTTTTGAACAAAACGACAGCGGCAAAGCTTTGCGAGAAAATTAAGTATAGCGGCGAATTCGAAAGCCTCCATTTGTAAGAGCGATTTGGGTTCGACTCGGTTCTTTGAAACAAAAAAAGCACAGCAAGATAAAAAATCAAACCAGAACACAAAAGCACAAAAACAGAACACAAAAGCATCAAATGAATAATTCACAAAAACAAAGTGAAAATAGTTTAACAAAATCAAAAAAGCGATGAAGTCGTTAGTCTTAATTTGTTCTAGCGATTTATCTCAGCTTACATTGGCCGACAATACAATGTTCTGTAAGGGTGCAGGATTATCTAATTTAACCCCTTCGACCCCAAATTTTTTCCTGTTCAAGAAATTATTTTGGTATTTAAATCATGATTTACTTACTCAAGGAGTATTTGTGCAAAATTGTATGTCTTCACGCCCCTCCGTTTGGGTCGTAGAGAGAGTTGCTTGTAAGCAACCTTGGGCCATAGTGGCATAAGTAAATAGGATTTTTTATATGAAGAATTTGTGTTTTTATTTGAGTTTATTACTAAGTACTGCTAAGTTTAGAATCACAAAAAACAATTTTTGTGGTGGAGAAGGTAAAAGTGGTCTGTAACATTTAATTTGCAATGTTAGCTAGAATTTAATCAATGTTTTTCGTTCTACTTAAGTAAATTATAATGCTTTTTGTAAAGAAGTCAAGCATTTGTAACTGATGTGCTTGGACATCAGTAAAAAAACTCGAATGTACCACTTATATTTCCTCTCCAGTACATTTTACTTCAATACCGTTTTTCTGAAGACGATATAAATTTGTTTGATCCTTTCTATTAATAACCTCAGTATCGAACAAGTCGGTAAAATACTCAACAGGAAACTTATTTTCCAAACACTTTTTGAAAGTTGAAATGGTTTACATTTCCATCTTAGAACCTTTACGTCAATTTTTTTCGATATTACTGTCAATTTCCAACTCTTCAGTCATTTGTTCAGCTACTTCTCCAACAAAATACTCCAAGAGTCCAACTTCAATGTTTTCTCGTCTTTCTTCAATATTGTTCCGCAAAGTGCCGCAGTCATCAGTTGGTGTGCCGCGGAAAAAAAGTCGAGGCTTTGTGAAGATAATACACCTAAAAATTAGGGGACTTGCAGCCAGGGCTTCTGAAAAACACCCTAATATTAAAAATGTATATTAAGGTGGGTCACCACATATGGAAAAAAAAAAATATTTCAAAAGACCGCCCCTCATTTGAAAGCTTATGTTAAGGGGATTTTAGTAGCATTCAAATTTTTTTTTTAGGTGGACCCGAAATCTGCCCCTTAACATAAGCAGGGCGCTTCAAGTAATAAAATATATATGACTCCATAGTGCCTGATCGACTGGACCGATTTTAAAGAAACTCTGTATTAAAAACGAAACCAAATGAAGCTGAACCGAAGACTAACGAACAAACACGGAGATGAACGAAGGCAAACGAAGATGAACCGAAAGCTAAATCCTAAAAACGAAGCCAAACTTGACCGAAAATTAAATTCGCTGTAACTTTTTTTCCTACCAATGAAATCAAAAAGTTTCTTCACAAAAGTTTAATGATTTTTTATGAACTTTTATTTTCTTAATAACAAAAATGGAAGTTTTGGGGTTACTGAGGAAATAAGACGAAAAGTTGAAATATCTGGTCAAAGATGGAATCGGAGGTAAAAATCTTGTCAAAACGAATTATAGTCCTTGTTGAGATCTATCCAACGACATACGATCGGATAAAAACTGATGAAGTTATACAAAAAAGACCATTTGGGGCAGATTTCGGGTCCACCTAAAAAAAAATTTGTATGCTACTAAAATCCTCTGAACATAAGCTTTTAAATGAGGGGCGGTCTTTTGATATTGTTTTTGGTGACCCACCTTAATGTATATTGCTTTTTACACATAGAAGCACTGAAAACGAAGTCTCTGCCTGATGAATTATTGTCGGTCCTACAAAAAGTTGTTGAAATTGTCAATTACATCCAGTCGCGACCGCTGAACTCTCATCTGTGTAATGTAGTGTGTCAGGAAATAAGAGCAGATCATCAGTCACTTCAGTTTCATACCGAAGTTCGATAGCTTTCTCGCGGAAAAGTGTTATCTCTGATTTACGAGCTAAAAAATGACACCCAGAGGTTTTTAGAGGCCCACGGTTCAGATTTTGCTTCTGTGTTTAAAAAAGAAGAATAGGCCAGATATGGGTAGTAAAACGTGCATATCTGGCGGACATATTCGCTCATTTAAATGACCTTAACAGAAAAAGCCAAGGCAGGAATATTTTAAAGTCTACAATCTACTTACAGAATCTACAATACCTTCTAAATTAGTCAACATAATCGAGACATCTTCTTCATCATCTTCACTTTCCTCATCTTCAGATTGATCCCAATCGAACTTCTACATCTTGTTAATCTCTTCATTATACAAACTTCTCATATGCGGCTTCATAACCAAAACAAAATATTTTATATCCACTATAGCCTAAAGTTGCCCACAGGCAACTTGTGAGTTTTATAAAATCATTACTTTATGTATAAAGCGCACAACGCAAACTTACTTTCCAATTAATATTATGTGATGTGTGTAGAATACAGTATTTATGTTACAATACAATATTATTTAATTATTATCGAAAATAGTGCACTTATATCTGATAACTCTAGTTTACAATAAGCTGATTAGCTACAATTTCACTTCACTCTTCCAAATATAGGAGGAATACTAACAGTTAATTTTGCATCATTTGTTTAGTTTATGATTCTCAAAACACTAACCCATCAACAATATATAGTTTAAGAAAAAAATATTTTTCGTAGCTTTAACTATAAGACGACAAACATGTGAAATTGCTTTCAGGCAACGTTGGGGTCGAAAGGGTTAATGAGGGATTTTCTTATTTCTTTTGCACTGATGTACTTTTCGAAGCACTGTGACTTTAAAAATTGCTTGTTTAAGCCCAGTATGCTGTAGAAGCGGAAAGAAACTTTCCATAAGGAATGCATTGAGTTTTTGACAGCGAAAAGGCAGCGGAATTTTTTTTTCTTTACTTAGTACGCTGTAGAGGTGAACAATTTGTTCAATGCTAGCAAGTACAACCACCATGTGGAGAGTTGAAATGTCAAAATTTCGCTGTCGATTATATGTCCGGGCATTTAATTGGCGCCAGAATTTTGACATTTCAATAAGAAAACAGTACGACCTCGCTTTACGCAACACTCGATTATCGCAATACTCAAAAATTTATATTGTTGACTCAGTTAACGCAACTTAAAAAAAAATGCACAATTATCGCAACTTCCATTTGCGTACACTTCCATAAACTTTTATATTATTTACTTTCAGTTCTTCTTTTCTTGTAAAATACATTTTTGATGTACGAAAAATCTCTTAAAACAATATTTAAGGAAACTAAGTGCATATCTTAATATATAAAACTACAATATCTAGGATTCAGAGCCATAAAGCTTTATGTTTAGAAGTTTAATTGCGTTTCTTCAACATTAACTACGTCAACTGGCCGAATTTCTATTAGTTGCATTGAGCTAGGTCGTACTGTAGTTGCTTTTTTCTCCACACAAACATTTTTGAATCTACACTAATATTTCGGGTGTAGAATTGTATGCCAAGAAATTTTCGTTTCTACAGCATACTAGGCTTTACGTAAAAATAGCAGCTCTGAGGCAAGAGAAATATATGACGGCGCTATAGGGAATTAAAAAAAAACAAGTCATCAAATTATTTAAAGGAAGTTGCTTTCAAAGCTGAATTTGAAACTAAAGCCCAATCAATAATTTTAAAATAAAATATAGTAGGGGTATTCACTTTAATGCTGACATTTAAGAAATCTGAAATTTCTGACGAGTTGAAGTTAGCGACCGTTTTTAATTTTTTTTTATATAAATGTACCATTCAAACATAAAATCGCCATCGCTTATTTCTATGTTAATGATACCAAAACAAGTAATTTTGTTAATTTTCTGTAAAAACACTGGTACTTCCTGTTTTTTACAAAAAAATTAATGCCAAAAAAAATTTGCTCCATCTTAAATATTTCATCAGCTTTTTAGTCGGAATTTGACAGAATGTTCCTCTTCTTATCGAAATTTTCTTGTTTACAATAACTCACCTGACCATTAATGGTCACTTGACAATGAAAACCTTATCAACAACAATTGCACTAAAGTTTTCGTAAATAACAGCATTACGAAAATTTCAGCATTGAAGTGAATACCCTTCCTATGTCTTTTGTTTAAACTGAAATATTGCTCTAGCTAATTTTTGTCGGTGCTTATATAAAAGTGGCACCGTTTTTATGTCTATGCTGAAAAATGTGAAATTTTCAAATGAAATGATCAAAATTCATCTGGCTATGCTAAGTGATGCCGAGGCGCAAGACTTAAAAGCCAGCCCTTGAAGTACGAGGTGAGTATACAAGGAGAAGACGATGAAGATAGCGAGTGCACGGGCCGTGCCAATCGGATCAACAGAGTCTGCGATATTTCAAAATTCCCGTTACTTTTTAAACACACCTCATATATCCTTAATCATATACAAATTAGCTTAAAATTCTTAATCTCGTAAACTCCTGTAGATCCCATCTTGTGAGACATGGTCTAAATTTTGAACAGATACAAAATTAAAGTTACAGCCCATAAAGCTTTCTTCTTATTTTTAATTTTTAAAAATTTGACCACTGTAATTAAGCGATTATGTCTAATAAGAATTTGAAAAAGCTGTAAATTGAGCGTATTGAATGGACATCTTGTAAACTTAAAAAATAAGCACCATTTTAACAACTACAACTTTCACTTTTACTTACCATTAATGAAAAATTTGTTCACTCCGTGTGTGTGCATTTTATAAATGAAAAAATCTGCAAATAAAAGAAAAAAAAAGAAAGATATAATGCCATGAAAAATGTGACAGGCTTAATTCAAATGGTCTTAAAATATTACTTATTCTAATTTTAAAACTGCAACAGCAAGTGTTATATGTACGAAAGAAGACAACAACGACAACAACAAGAACGCAAAAGTTATTCAATCGTTATGAACACCCACGACAACTTTATAGTTACGATTAAGAGTTGCCAACTTTAACTAAAAATAATTAAAAAAATCCAGGCATCAATAACAACACTATGTGAAAAATTTAAAAATATTAAATTTGGTTTGTTTTGATGCATTTTCTTGTGTATGAAATTTAAACTTTGCACTAACTTATATGCAACATCGTCACATCACTCAGTCAGTCAGTCAGTCAGTCACTCAGTTAAGTAAGCGTCACATGATTACGTTTCACTGACAATTTATTACGCGACGATCGTGTCGTGATTTCAAACGCGATAGAAACATGAATGGATAAAATAAAGCGATTTATGCAAAGCGAACTTTACAATGGTTTAAGAGACATTCCCCGAAAAATGTGTGATAACATGTTAAATAAGTTGTATTGTTGAAGTTAGGTGTTTTTTACATTTGAGACGCTCCTTATTAGCAAAATGAAGCAGTAATAATTGCGATATGCACCCCACTGACAGACCCATTTGTCAGCATATGTTTAGAATAATAGATAAATATCAGTTGTAACATGTTTCTAGGTTTGTCAATCTTTTTTTTTTTTTGTTTTTTTTTTTACCATTGACATATGAGCATGTTTTGATGATGCCAATAATTTAGAGATTGAAGATATCAGCAAATTTTATTACCCTATAAATATCAATTAATTTCTGTGCATTTTTTAATTTTATGAATACTTCGCTTATATTTGAGTGTGGTTACAAATTTTATTATGTTTTTGACATTCACATTATTCTCAAATCGGCATAAATTTCGGTCTCAATTAGATGTGGTGCCAGTTACCATTATCAGCTGATAGATCTTTATGTCAAAAATTTTTTGACATGCTATAAGACTAGGCGGAAGGAATATGGAAACATTAGACAATTCAATTAAAATTAATTTGTCTTTAGAAATGCATGAGTTCAAAAAAATTTTTGTGGTCGCCACACACGGTACGAGGGCTGCCTTTTAAGTCTTGCGTCTTGGCAACACTAAGCATTGCCAGATGAATTTTGACAGTTCCATTAAAAAATTTGGCATTTTCTAGCATAAACGCACTCACAGCAATTTGGTGTATGTGATGTTTACAGTGGTTTGAAAATTGTATTTCAGCAAAAAAATGTAATAAACACGTGAACATTTTCGGGTGATGATTTTTTATTATTTTCGACATGAGTTGATAAGAAAATAATGCATAGATAGTTTGAGTTTCTAGTACAAAGTTGAGTTTTACCTCTAAACGCAAAATAAACTCTTGAATTCTTCAGTGCAATTTTGCAGGTTGAAACTCAACTAAACTCAAATTTATTTCTGTGTTTATCAAAAGTCAATTTGAAAAATCCTTAAAAGTATGCTAATGTTTTTATAAAAAGGCACGTTCAGATGCAACTTGTAGAATTTTGTGGTGAGAAATGTCAAACGTTGAAAACACAAAAGTTAACAAAAAAATTTCACACTAAACACAATTCTGCCGACGCATCTCTGTGTGAACAGCTATGGTTAACTTAAAGCTTAACTCAAGCTAAACTCTCTGTGTAGACATGGCATGAGATGAAGTCATCCTTGAGCATTAGTGAAACTAGCATATGTTCGATTTTATATGAGCATTTAGGCATCAGTGAGCATTTGTTACCGTTAAATTCTTCATCATTCAACGGTTGCTGAAAAAAAAGACTAGTGTCGATTGGTGCAAAGAAATGCTGAAAAAATACAGCTGGTTCGAAACACGGCTACGACGTCACCAAACCTGACAAATTATTTATCTACGCTTATGAGCCCAAAAAAAATCAGCAACCAACTGTGTGGGTCTTTCAAAGTGAGCAAAACCCGACAAAAGTTGTCCGCGGATGGAGGACATTCAAGCAAATGGTTGCCAGATTAACCAGAGATAATGAGATAGGAAACTTCGTTTCTATTTTGAATTCTGTTTATTTTGACGGATAAACATGTTTCTTCTTCAATTTTTTTATGCACTCACATATTAGGTCTGTTTCCGTACTCGTTTCAAGTAAAGTTCAAGTAAAGTTCGAGTAATAGAGAGTAATTTGAATATTTCTCAAAATGACTTTAAGTAAAGTTCAAGCACAACAGCTGTTCTGTGACAATGAATTGAATATAAGTTGAATTTGCTTGTTGGTTTATTTAAAAGAATGGAAAATTCAAAGAAGTTGCAAGTGAATTGTTCTCCAGGACCCTTTGGCTTCTATTTGCGATAATTTTGCTAATTTTAATTCTAATTTTATTAATTTTCCAACCAATTTAATTATTTTTAAAAATTTAATTTTGACACTTTGACAATCAGCTGTTCGAAGCTCGAGAAGCTTGAAGAAAATTTTCAGGTAAAGTTCGAGTAATAGAGAGTGACATTTTGTTTGTTTTTCTGCCTTCTCATGCTGGAAAAATGTGTACGAAAACGCTTTCAAGTAGCTTTAAGTTACTTGGAACGAGTACGGAAACAGATTTATTGTATACTAGCATACCCGTTCCCAACGTTGCTTGGGGATATAAATATGATATAAAAACATATTTTCATATCTCTACCATATATTGGTCTTATGGCAACACTGCAGCAGAAATTAACTGAGTGCACCTATCCACTCAAGAGACCAGCACGGTGAGTTGTAGAATCTCACCTCTCTCTCTCAGCAAAGAGCGTAAGCTATTGTTTGCTGTTATTTTGTGCTGCTTATACAATGGCAGCATGGATTAAAATGCATGAATTCTTAAATAATTTAATAAAAAGTTTTACCAAAAACGTAGTACCCAGTAGCAGGGTCGCTTATTATAGCAATTGAATAGTGAAAGAATTATTAAAATCGCTTCAGCGGTTACCCCGTGATTGAACGATAAAAATCCGAGAGAACCCTTTTATATAATAGTATAGATATAGATGTGTTCACCTCATAGTTGTCAAAAATTTGTAATACACCCAAAAAAGTTTGAAATAAATTTTGTTAACAGAAAAACATAATTCAATTTTATTCAACAACTATATTTTTGTTTAAAAAACTCTGTTCTTATTTGTATATGAAAGAAATTTTTTTAACAAAAATTGTAAGTTAGTTTTTCCTTATGTGTAGTTTACTGGTGGTTTTGCTGTCTAAAGTAGATTTTCACCAGCGCTCATATCCATCCAGAGGGGTGAATTTATCGAGAATCCATCGCGAGGGGTGAGTTTGTTAAGAAATTTTACTAACACATTTATAATATTTGCATTAGTATTGACTGCATTTCAGCATATGACTATCTCTTTTTTGCCGAAGTTTTATGCCTCACTATCCCTGGTTTTAACAGAAAAACCGCCAACGTTGCAACTATACCACTTGAGCAAGGAAGGAAAACCAACCACCGAAGGAAGATCATCCTCCATCACGACAATGCGAGTTCCCCCAAAACGTGAAATTGGTGAGTCATCCGACTTACAGTCTCGACTTGGAAAAATTTATTTATTATTTTATAATTATTTTATAAAATTTTATAATTATTTAGAAAAAAATTACGTGGCGAGCACCTAAATAGGCCGTTAAGGCCTTCAAAAACCCGTTTTTTGGGGGTACCAATTTCAGCGTAGCAAAACGGTTTCGAAAATTGGTTCTAACGAATGCAAAAGTGTACTGATCATCTTGGTTAATACTTTGAAAAACAATAAAGGCATTTTCACCGACTAACCGATGTTTTTTCATTGTAGGCGCAAGACTTAAAAGGCTACCCTCGTTACATTTTTCCCTAATTTTTCAGTGCAGAGGGAAGCTTCGAAAAAATATTGATGTTTAAATATGAAAATTTTGACGAAATTGTGACAAATAAACGAAAAGTCATTGAATTTATCAAATACACAAACCATTATTGACACTCTTCCCACTTCAAATCGAAAGTGTTCCTTTTTTAACTATAAAGCAGCTACATGTTTATGAATAACAAAATTTTAAAAGACTTTTTAACATTAAAGCTTTTTAACTATTGAAGATTTAAAATTGAAGATTTAAAAGCTATTTTTATGAATACGGCTGATTGTATCTATTTCATTATGCAACGAATGATCATTACTACCTACGCTAAAAATGTTAAAATTAATTCAATGAGTTATATAACGATAAAATTTAAATACCAACTTAATAAGCACTAAAAAGAAATAAAAAAAAAATTAAAAAAATAATATTAACAAGTTACATTTTTGCGAGTATTTCTAGACCAAAAACCTGTTTGGAAAACACATTTGAACACAATATCAAAGAAGGCGGTTAGAACATTCATGATCTGCAGATACATCGCAGGAAAAAGCTGGGGCTGCACTCCAAAAATATTGCGATGGATATATACGATGATCGTATGCCCTATGATTACGTATGACTCAGTTATCTGGGCGAAAAAAACGAAGCAACATACGTTATCGCTGCGCTTAACAAGCTACAGAGACTGGTTTGCATGTGCATCACCGGAGCCATGCGCACATGTCCAACAGCATTCATGGAGATTCTACTAGAATTAACTAACACCTCTCCACATTTATATTCAATCCCAGGCGAAGAGGGCTATTCTAAGAATGACTAATGAGGATATCGGGATATGAGATTGTGTAGCTCGGAAGAAGTTTAATATTCTATCGAGGCAACATTCTGAAATAACAATACCGAGGGACAGCATGCATCCAAAATTCAGTTTTACTACAGGATTTCAAAATGAACTAAGAAGCAAAAAGAAATGGGCAGGCTTTTCAGAAACCTATAAGATAAACCAGTACATGATTACATGGTATACCGACGGCGCTCTATCCGAAGAAGAAATCGGAGCAGGAAATACTTCGTGCCCATGGGCAAAAACAGTAGCACATTCCAAGCGGAAATATATGCTATAGACGGGTGCGTACACTTTAACCTGAAGAGTAAATACTGGAATCAAAACATAGCTATCCTTTCCGACAGTCAAGCGGCCATTAAAGCACTGAAATCTCTACAGGTAACCTCAAAACTAGTAATGGAGTGTCATGACAAACTAAATACACTTGGGCTACAAAACCGGGTCTGGATCCTATGGGATGCCGGGACACAAAGGTTTATAAGAAAACAAAATTGCTGACGAATTAGCAAAGAAAGCAGCATCAACTCCCCTTGCTGAACCGGAAGCATTCTGTTTCAATCCGCTTTCTCTTTCAATAAAGAAAGAAGATGAAAAACAAAAAGGAAAATACTGGAGAATCTAACCAGGGTTAAAGCACTCTAAACTACTCTTAGGAGCATAAGACCTAATGAGATTCAAAGAATGCATGAAGCTTACATAGAATGATCTAAGAATCATCAGAGGACTGCTAACAGGTCACTGTAGGTTAAACTATCACCTACAAAACTGGGAATTTTTAGTAATGAAAAAATGTAGGATTTGCATGGAGGACGAAGAGTCTGCGAAGCACATTCTAGAACAATGTCCCGCACTTGTTCAAACTCGACAGAAATATCTGGGTTACCACCAGATAACTCATTAAAATCAAGAAATATAGAACATATACTAGCATTTATCTTAGAGATTGGACTAAGGTCTTAAGATCGCAGTTCAAATCCCAACAATAATAATAGTTTAAGATATTTTTTCTCTCGATGCAAATAACTCCGTTGTTTTTGATTTTTTTCGAATGTTGTTTTTATTCTCATTATAAAAATGTTAAGCTACAGAAAAAATTTATGTTAAAAATTGTACCAATATCTCTCTCCGAGCTTTAAAGTAATCTAATAGACAATTTATTTGCAGTTAATTTTTCATTATGTAGATTTTTAAACAAATTAAAACGAAGACTTTAAGATTTGTTAGTTCAATTCCGTTTCATTCTCGAACTAAAGTGGTATAAAAACTTGAAAAATAATTCCATGCAACGATATGACATTTTTGTTACATAAGCTGCTATCTTCATGGCCTGACGACATCAGATTTTTTTTTTATTTTTGTCATAAGACCAAGTATATATCCATCATTTCCCTTTTTAAGCATTTATCGTCGCTTATATACGCACCGAGTAAAAATTAAATGCAACGTCGTTGCATGAATGTTGCATTATCGATCTTTAAGAGGCCATCTCTGTATTTCCATGACGTCAGAAATTTTTTGTTTAATTTTGTTGTGAGGGCTTAGAACTAATACTCAACTAGCACTAATACTCAACGAGTAATAATTCCATGTAACAAATTTTCAGTCGCGTTGCTTAAGCAGCTCCCACCGCGTCCCAATGACGTTTTGAATTTTTTGTTTTTTTTTTATAATGAAGTGAAGGAGTTAACCTTTACGGTCGCATCATTTTTTTTAATCATAGCTTTTATACTCAGCGAGTAACAATTCAATGCAAGGCCAATGAATTTTAAAAAAATGCATTTTTCAACTTTTTTGAAAACCTGCGCAGTAAAATGTAACTTCTTCACGTCAAAAAAAAAAAAAAAAAAAAATACAAGACGGATATGCAAATACCACGGTTAAATCATGTCAATGGAGCATTCCTCATTCATCAAAAATTATGATAAAAAAAGATACGATAATCAAGAGATTAGCAAAGCATAAGATATAAATTCAGAAAGCTGTTGAAATGATTATAAAAAGCCATAAAATTGAATGTTAAACTTAGTCTCGATATTAACATAAATCGATCAATCTTTTAATCGATAATAGATTCGAGCAAAAACAACAGCTAATGTGACAGCAAGAAATGTGAACGGCTTCATTGACGTCGACACTCCCTGGAAGCCATTGCAATCTGACACCAAAGACTGTCATTAGCATTGCTTGACATACGTTCTACGACACCATGTTGTCTTTTGCTTCTCTTGACTCATTGTCAAAATTAGTCATTTTTTGCAACTTCTGCACGAATTCAAATAACTTGCATAATCATCAATAGCTAAATTAGCATAACTGGTTTTTTTTTTTGTTGAGCTAATTCTAATCATACCTACAGCGAAATTATTAATTATTATCTTATTTAAAGCGGTGATAAGCATAATTTTCAACACTAATTTTCCGGTTTTTAATTTGCTTTTTTTCATTAGCATTTGAACATGTACCATTTAGTTTTAACTTTTTAATTTAGTTATTTTTTTTTTTTTTTTTAATCAACAATGTTTTCATATTTAGCATTTTATTGAGCAGCATTATCATTTGCATATGGCAACACTTAAAATTAAGCAGTCAAAAGAGACTTTCAATTTGCTTTCAAATTTTATTTAAAAAGCGCTTGTTTATGTCTAATAAACAACGGGTCGGATCTATCTATAAAAACCTGTTTAAACATAATAAAATTGGAGTTCTTTTTAACCTTATAATAGCTTGTGCTCGAGTCAAGGTCAGTCGGAAGAAATTTATTAAAAATTAACATACATACTCGGGGCTGTCATGGAAACCAACATGCTTTTGATTTTTGTCATTAATTTGTCGTTTTCATTTGGTGTCTTAAAATCGTATTGTTTTAGCCCTTAACATATGTAAACAAAACCGATGTTCGAATCAGCTGTTTTGCGCATTTGGTCTGTGTATGTGGAAATTTTATTTATTTAATTTAAGTGTTTTTTTTATATTAAATAAAAAGCTATAAATAAGCATAAAATGGCTTCAGCGTTGTAGCCTTTTTATTAAGGGAAGAAGGGAGCTCAGAAAAGGTGAAGAGAAGTGAGATTGCAGCAATCCACTTGAGCTGCCTGATTCGGTGTAAGTATATTTTCGTTTTACTGTGCTTATTATATTTAAAGCTATTTTGTTGATTTATAGCCCATTACCGCCTAAAAAAAGAGGATGGTCGGTATGGTACTGCTCTCCATGAAATCGGACGAGTCACTTTTTATCAAATTCCACCTGTAGTTCAGCTAGAAAACATGTTGCAATATTTAGCGGAAGGATCCTATCAGAGATTTGTCGGCAATGATAGGTGTCTTTTTGCTTTCTTTTTAAATCATAGGTTATTCTGATTCTGACAGCTGTTTCCCGCTCGAAATCTTGACATAAAGTCAGTATCATTTCTCTGCGGAAAGAAATGAGTCATTTTACGCTTGAACAACATTGGGAAATATTGGAAACTTATTTCCAAAATATGTGCTGTGTAGCCCAAACAGTTGATAAAAAAAAGATGATTTGGGCGAAAAATCGTCTTTTCTAACGAGGCGCATTTGCATCTCGGCGGCTACGTTAACAGAAAAAGCCGCACGTTATTGTCGAGAAGCCGATGCATCCACAGAGAGTGACAGTTTGGTGCGTATTGTGGAGTGGTGGCATCATTGGATAATTTTTCTTCGAAAATGAGGCTGGTAACAACGTTTCGGTCAGCGAGGGGCGTTACAGAGCCATGTTAACCGACTTTTTGTTTTACTGAAATTGGAGACATCATTTTGGACGAGCTCTGGTTCATGCAGGATGGCGCGCCATGCCACACAGCCAATGGCACAATCGATCTTTTGCGCACCAATTTCCCAAATCGTGTTATCAGCCGTCTTGGCGATTTCAATTGATTGCCTCTGAGCTGCGATTTGACCCCTTTGGAGTTTTTTTTTTTTTTTTGTGGGGAACCGTGAAGGACCGATGTTATGTCAACAATCCGGAAACGTTTCAAGCACTTAAGGCCAATATTATCCAAGCAATCCGTGAGCTACAGCCCGAAACCATCAACAAGGTCTTGGACAATTTGAGTGACAGAATGCGCTACTGCGAAGCCAGCCGAGGCAGCCACTTATACGATATTGTGTTCCATAATTAACGGGAATGTTTTCTCTTACTAATAAAGCTATAATACATGAAAAAAATGTAATTTTGTTAAATTAATTGCATTTAAAGAAAAAAAACTATGGAGCAATTCATGTGTTCTGAGTGGATGCAACTTGATATGTTCCATAACGAAAAACGCAGATCAAGAGAAAATTTTTATAGTAAAAACAAAACTCCCTTTTTTTTTGGTTGCATTGATGGAACACATATAAATATTATAAAATCTAGTTTTGTATCATTTATACTTCAATCGGAAGGGATATTTTGTATGAAGGCCATGATCGTAAGTAATCAATGAATGTGAATTTTTTAAAAGCTTTTCCAACAGTTTTATAAATGAATTTTTGTTCAGATTTATGAGGGCGACATGCAAATACCCACCGAACAGGCTATTCAAGGTATTGGGACCAAATTTCGCACAAGTTTCATTTTATTCACATCAATCCACCAACCTATATGCGGAGGGTGCGTACCGAGGAGAATATTACTGTTGTATCGGGCATTGTCAATGAAGATCGCGACATGTCAATTCATCACCGTTCTTAACAATTGGACTTGTGTTATTCGACCACCTGGACGGATTTTACGTAAGGACCTCGGTATGTAACAGAGACCTGCAATTATTCATGTTTTTGAGTCATTGGTTGACACAACACAAGAATGAGTATTAGTGGATTTAAGTCAAAGAAGAATTTGCACTCATATCCACTAAAGCTGGATTCACTGATCACCTTCAGCACGTTTTTCAAGTTTATTTTATATGGAGTTTATGCGCTCTATTTTTTTCCACACTCAATGAGAGAGTAACAAGAACTTGCTGCATCTCTTCAACTTGATTAACTTTATTTTAATTTTCTTGCTGAATATTTTTGAGCGGAACTGCCAGAATAGAGTTTGTAAGTTGCAATAGGCATATTTTATTTTTTATAAATAAATAAATAAATAACTGGCCATTTCAGCCCTTGAAAGGACTTTGACCTAGCTTCTTATGATCAATTGTGTTGTGCGTGTTATTAAGTTTGTACACAATTGACCGAGAACCGGACCTACATGTTTAACGCCGACTCCGAACGGCGATGAACGAAAGTTCTCGTTCTCAAGAAGCTTTACATGGCATTTTGATTACTCTCTGAGGTTTGCCATTGTCTGCAGAGAGATGGCGGCCGTACAGAAAAATTATTTTAATTCAAATAATTTTCTGTCGCTGCTGGGGTTCGAACCTGGGTTTCCAAAGTTCTTTGACATAGCGGCCACGCACTTTAACCAACTACGCCACGGACGCCACTTATTTTTTATATCTTTATAATAAAGGAACATTGCATCTGGTAATACTGAATGGCAATGAAAAAACAACAAACTTGCAGAATGTTTTACATCATGATACAATTACAAGGTAGGCTCATATTGGAGAGCAGGGTGCGCTAGTTGTCAAAATCAGCTGATAGCTTTTAGTTTTTCTTTGTTGTTGTTGTTGTTGCTTTTGTCGTTTGACGTTTGTGGCTTCTACAGCTTTGTTGTTGCAAAATTTCACAATTGAGCAGCCATTTTAAAATGAGCCTACCTTGTAATTGTATCATGGCTTACCATGTCAGTGAATCAAAATTGCCACATTCTCTTGTTGAGAGCAATAGAGCTATCGCAAAAAACATGCTGAAGGTGATCAGTGAATCCAGCCTTATGCTCGTTCGCTCACTTCACACAAAGCAACAAAGAATAAGTTATGTGCTGATATGAACCGGTGCGGTGCACATCTCTCTCATTGACTCAAATTATTTATTTTGTATACCGTAATGACTCACAACACCAATAAACACCATGAGTTCAGTGCAATGACTTAAGTACTTAGAATCATTTTTAGTTCAGCTTTCTTGTTATTTGAATTTTTTTGAAACAAACTATAATTGTTTTGCAAAAAGCATAAGGCACACTACAAAATAATACTCACCTCATTCATTTTCTCACACGAGAAAGTTAAAAAATTAGCAAAAAGAATAAGCAAAGGCAAAACACAAAATAATACTCAACTCACTCATACTTATTTTCCTCTCACATGAACAAGTGAGTCACATAAGATGATTAACCCAGAACCAAAAGAGTTATAATTTGTCGATACACATGTGTGTAGAGTATTTTTGGGTTTTGGAGGGAATGAGTCAAAGTATTTTGTTGAGTTGGTATAAGTACACACTTGCACCAATAATCATGGCTCATGACCGGGTATGGGCACCACTACATTAAAAGCGTCTGTGTTGTTTCTGTGTTTGTCTTTTATCTTTGGTCTGAAGAGTAGCCAGAGGCAGTTCAAGAGCTGTCAATGCACCCTGAAAAATGCACTGTTTGGTGTGGTTTGTGGGCCAGCGGCAACATTGGACCGTTTTTTTTTTTTTAAAATGAAAATTGCAACGTCGACTTTTTTGCTCAAAATGGAAGAATTTGACTTGGTGGACATGTGGTTTCAACAAGACGGTGTCACATGCCACACGGCACACGATATTATTGATCTATTGAGAGGCGAGTTTGTTGAGCAATTAATCTCATGTTTTGGATCAATCCAATGGCCACCAAGATCATGCGATTTGACCCCACTAGCAGTTTTTTTGTCGAGCTACGTGAATTCTCTAGTGTACAGGGATAAGCCAGCCACAATTGCAGTCCTGGAAGATAACATTACAGATGCCATTGGTGAGGTACCGGCCGAAATGCTGGAAAAAGTAAGTCAAAATTGGAGCTAAATTGGAGTTTTTTTCTCACTATAAACTACACATTAAAGAGCAACTCAGTTTATTTCATTATGTATTTGCATAGTATTTGTTTGATTAATGCAACGAATGATCATTAATACTTACACTTAAAATGATAAAATTAATTCAATTAGTTAAATAACGATAAAATTTAAATATCAAAATAATTAGCATTAAAAAATGACAATAACAGTAAAAATAATACTTAGTATACATTTTAGCAATATAAGTTAACATGCAGGTTTTTTCTTAATACTAGTTCTAAGTAAGAACTAGATTGGACAGTTGAATAGTAGATTAGAATTTATACCTGTTCCATTCTTGCATAGCTTCATTAACCAAAGTAGTAAATGCCAAATTGATTATTATTGTTTAAAAAAAAAAAAACAACAAAAGAAATCAATAAGTCTACGAAAAGTAACGTTGCTATCAAAATCTTTTGAGATATATAAGAATACAAGTCGTATTATATGGATTGTTCAAAACGCATGCGAACAGAATCATAAAATATTGATCATAGTTTTCTGAATTTAATCTTTGGAAATACTGACAAGGTTTTGGTAAATAACGTAAAAAGATCAGATATATCAGTCCTATCGCGTAAAACCGATTCCAGTCCTATTTGATGATAAGCGATTTCGGTGCTTTGAGAGCAACTTGATAATCAGAAAAAAAAAAATGATAAAATTATTGAGTAATGACATATGTTAAAGGTCTTTTAAAAACTCTTTAAAAGCTTCGCAGGTTCCCACTCCGTGCCCCAATCTAGACTAATGATAGAATAATGATACTATAAGACTTCCAAAATCAAGGGAGGACCGAGGATTTAAAAAAAAATACGTAATCTAAATAACTGTTTCGAAATTGTATAGAAAATTTTTAAAAAATATTTAAAGCTTCATATCCGCTTTGTTGAATTACAAATTAATATACAAATGAACTAAAAAGTATTCCCAAAGATTTGATCGCCTCCAAACGGTCAATGTTCACGCTATCTGCAATTTTTCGCTGCATTATTAATGCTCTGAAGTCTACTGAGATCTCACGACTGCATAGCACAAATATTTTCTTTTGAATAAATAAATAAATAAATAAATAACTGGCCATTTCAGCCCTTGAAAGGACTTTGACCTAGCTTCTTATGATCAATTGTGTTGTGCGTGTTATTAAGTTTGTACACAATTGACCGAGAAATGGACCTACATGCTTAACGCCGACTCCGAACGGCGATGAACGGAATGTTCTCGTTCTCAAGAAGCTTTACATGGCATTTTGATTGCTCTCTGAGGTTTGCCATTGTCTGCAGAGAGGTGGCGGCCGTACAGAAAAAATATTTTAATTCAAATAATTTTCTGTCGCTGCTGGGGTTCGAACCTGGGTCTCCAGGTTCTTTTGACATAGCGGCTACGCACTTTAACCAACTACGCCACGGACGCCACAATTTCTTTTGAATACATATAGGAAATATGTTCTACGTCAGCTGGAGTGGAGCTTAGGATCTCACGAATCATAGGAATTATGGCTCACACAGTGTGTGAAATATGGCTCACACACACACCCTTACGTGTTGAAATATGGCCGCTATATAGCACTCTGTAAGGAAATTTGTAAAATAAGGGATTTCAAGAAGCATTACCAAAAAAAAAAAGACCAAGTTTCAGACTGAGTTTCCTTGTGATGATGTGTTTTTTCAAAATCACAAAAAAACAAGAACAATAAATTGTACCTTTAAGAATTTGCTGTTTTGTATCCCTGTACATCAGTTACATTTTGTTTCAATTCCAACCGTTTTAAAATCAACAGCTGATTTATTTCATGGTATAATAATACATGGTAGCATTGACAACTGCTTATTTTCTCTTCAACAGGAAAACATAAACTGTCAAAAAACAGCTTTTTGTGGAAATACATCAGCAGCTGCTGTGGTTGTTGTTTTTTTTTCACTTCAACGTTTTCAACATTGCTTGTGTTTTCAATGGCGGATTGTGAGCGCTCTCTTTTTGAGTATATTTTTTGACAGTATATGATTTCCCAAGCAACTGTCAATGCTACCTTTTATTATTATACCATGGATTTATTTAATGAAAATAAGTTCAATTTGAATGTTGAAATATATTTTGCTAATATAACTGACTGACTGATAACTGCGATGAGTGAATTCAGTAAAAGACCAAGTGGATTTCAATACAGAAAGTGAAAGAAATTGCGTGACAAAAGAGAAAATTATTTTTAAAATAAAACGGCAAGGCTCGAACAACTATTTAATTAAATATGGAAAAATTGATAGGAAAACACTGCCATGGACGATCATATCTTATCTGCAAGTATTTTCGAAGGCGAAGTAAGATACATCTTGAAATGAAAATAAAATACGAGTGCATTGTTAAATATCGTATTTGTATTAAACAGGAGCAAGTGCAAGTTGAATACCCCAGAGAAGCAGCATCGAATGTTATATCCATGCTATGCGTGAAATCTGCCGATAAAACCAATGTTTTTATTTTACCTAAAGACTCAGCACTGTCTAAACGTGACAATGAGACTCCAGATTTTGTTGCAAACAAATTTGTTGCTCCCGAATTCGATATTCAATCCTGCGACTTGAGTAGCTCAAAATTAAAGCTGAACGCAAATTAAAAAACGGTAAAGAGGGTTCAAGATCCTGGCTTATATTTTCTTTAAATAAAGGTGACATATTTTGCATTCCGTGTCTGTTTTTTGGCAACTAACCCCAACTATTTTAAAATTAATTTTGTGATTAGAAGTAGCCAGTTGGAAGTGATGAAAGTGGCCGTGGGCGATTGGCTGATTGACCGGTTGAAGGTGATTGCAAGTGGCCGTGAAGTAGAAAAATTCCTGTGTTCGAGTGCAGCAGCAGAAAAACTTGATTATAAAGGGGTGATGACATGGGCGCATTGCCAACTTGTTAACCAAAAATATGAAGAATTAGCTTACGGGACAAATCTTCTTAGACGGGTGGTTTCTATCTTAAATATTTAATTTATAATAAAATTTTAAAATATAATAATATAAAATGTTGTTGCCTTAGATAATATTAGATTAAAAATGATAATGTGCCTAGAGACGCAAAAAATTTAATCTTGACTGTATTGAGACAAGACTGCCTTGGTTCGAAATGGGGTTATATATTAGTGGGAAGGAAGGGCAAACCATGTTAATGATATTCTTTATGTGCCAGAAAGCTGTAGAAACATGAAAATTTGAATCTGAGGTAATTGTTATGCCTTTACCTAAGTCAATTTATGTAACTATGCGAACCGTTTCACAATCTTTGTCTATCACTAACTCCAACTTTTGAATCGTTGGTATTGCTGTATTTTTAATTTAACTTGAAATAAAGAAAAAAATTATTGCCTGGATTCGAGCCCGGGAATTCTAGGTTAGCGGTCAAGTATCCTACCACTCGACTACCAAGGCTGCAACACGATGGTTAGAATCTGTTTATAAGACATAGTGTAAGAACACAGGTAAATGCAGTATAGGCTTGTGTAAAACAGTTCCGGGGCCGAACCGAACATGGAACGTTTCTTTTGTACAGCGGAACTAGTTCGCGGAAACATGTTCACGGAACTATGTAGTTCCTTTGAGCTGTAGAAGCAATTTTTCGTACTTATTAAATATGTTGCTCTACGTTGTAAGCAACAATGTTGCCTCGAACTAGTTGAATGCTTGGCTTACAACTTCAGAGCAGCTACGTAATGGTTGTAACCAAATGTTATGGTTTTTGTATATGTATTCTCTACACCTGAACAGAAGACTTTAAGAGAAGGCCGGAGAGAATTAATGTGTAGCTTTGACACCTATTCCCTCCGACTACTCCTTAGGAAGGCTCCCATACAAATTTTATGATTTTTGTATATTTATTCCATATCCCTGTTCATATGACCTTTAAGGGAGTGTCGGAGAGAGTTGATATGTATGACCGACCCCCTTTACTTTTGAAAAAGGAAATTTTTGGGTACCTTTGGGTACCTATATCTTCTGACCACTCCTTACATGGGCTCCAATACAAAAACGCAATGGGGGCATATTAATTTTGTCACTCTTTTTGTAAGGCCCATAAAGAGGCATAGGTATAGCAAAGTATATATATTCTTGATCAGCATCACCACCCAAGTTGATTTAGCAACTTATAAGTGCCGTCCGTCCGTTCGTATGCAACTTATAAGTGCTTAAAAAGAACAAATTGAGTATTTTCAAGTTGCAAAACATGTCCCGGAACTATACAGTTCCGCAGTTCCATTTGATTGAATGAAACTCATGCAACTCATATGCAGCCGATTGTAACATGTCCGTGGAACTATCTAGCTCCGCAGTTCCATTTGATTGAATGAAACTCGTGCAACTCATATGCAGCCGATTGTAACATGTCCGCGGAACTATCTAGTTCCGCAGTTCCATTCGATTGAATGAAAGCATGTTAAAAACGAAATAAACAGAGCATTGCGCGCAACAAGAACGTCGAAATCTCATCTTACCATTTCATACATCAGTTGTTTCGTTCTTTTGAAAACATCATATTTGCACTTGTAGTCGATCACAAAATTCGTGTTAGTCATAATATGTCGAGAAAGAGAATGTCGAAAGAGAATATGAAAGAGATGTCGGTTCACATTGCTTAATAAAAAAAATCTTGAAACCGGAACTGTTTGAACATGCTAAACATGAATGGAAGGAATGATTGGAACTATGTCCGATTGTGAACATAGTTCCTCGAACTAAACAGGTTCGGAACGACCCATCTCTAATGCAGTAAAACTGTTGTGTTAACATAGAAATAAACAAGTCATCATTAGCAACACAAAACACATGCGTGTCACATTCAGCTTACAGTTCTACATTACAATAGGATCAGCGACATATTTTCAACAGTGGATTTATTTAATTTGGACCTCATTCACTTGAGATTCATATATTTAATTGAATAAATAAATACCACTGTGTATAATATTTGCATAAATAATCATTATCAAACAAACACTTTACTTAGCCCTTTTGCTTATGTGTTCTCAGATACTCTTCCTAGCTTTTCACTACAATGAGCCAGCAGAGCTAGTTTTCATTGTCAATATTAAAGGAAATTTTCGATCAGAAATATTTTCCCCTAGTCATGACTTTTTTTCAAACTAGCTATCTGGCGAGACAAACAGACAAAATAAGGAAAATTTTGTCTTTGTCAAATCACGTTTTACATTTGCAATTATGTTGTTTTCCAAAATTTTCCCTCAACGACAATGTCAAGGTGCATCGACATCCTCAATTCATGACTTAGTCACATGATCGGCAAAAACAAAAAGATTTCCGCAAAAATGCACAACATTTGGCAAAATATTTCTTTTAAATATATTTTTATAAGGTTTTCTTCTTTTTCTAAAGTTCGTTGGAAATTACATAAGTCGTTGGCTGTTATTCAATGCTTACCCTCATCATTGGCTGCTGCTGTTGCACAGTCACCAAGTGCTGCAGCATGAGGAAGAGAAAATTTTATTCGCACCCAGTAAAGTTCGGTCAGTTGGTGAACCCAGGCAAATCTGTCTGACAGACATGAATAAATTTCAGATGCTTTATTGTGGCAAAAACGATGTCAGGCGCTCATCTTTAGCAGTGAAGTTTCTTCGGTGGTGGGCTAAGGTTTTGTCGCCGCCATTAATTTGTATGAGCCAGAAAGAATTTCGTGCTATTTCTACACCTAATTAACACCTCGTAGTGAAAACCCTTTGTTAGCTTGTTGCATGCTTATCGTATTGCAAAAAATCTGCAAGTGGCCCAAAGTGTGACTTTTTCGCTCATGCGGCAAGATTTTTTTTTTTATTTTTGGTTTATGTCAATGCGGTTTGCAACACTCTGCATTAAAAAAAAAATCAAAATAAGCAACATAAGGTTAGGTAGACTTCAGTACGGCACGGGGGTTAACTAACTTCAATGTTGCCAGCATAAATAATTGTGTGCTATAAACTAAGAGGATCTGTTGCACTACAACGAAAGTAATGAAACAGCCTTGCGGCTGTCTGACGAAACAATTGTTGTGGGTGCACTTGTTGACATAACCAGCACCTGTTTCCTTTTTTACTAGCTTTTCTTATCATGTTTATTGCAAAGATTTTTTTCGATGTATTATGTGAGCATTACATTTCCTGTTAGGGTTTGTCAAAGATAAAGAGTTAGCTTGAAAATGTTTGAAATGGGAGAATTAAAGTTAAGTCAGAAACTTCATTATATTGTACAAAAAAGCAAAAAAAAATATATTTTTGAAAATTGTTTTCACTGCACACCATTTCCAAGTTTTCTTCAGAAATAATGAAATGTAATCGATGTAATCGATCGATTTTGATTTTGATTTGAATTTTTATTTTGATTTTGATTTGTCCGATTATCCAATGGCTCAATTGAGTTAGCGCATTGCGCTGATACAGTAAACTCTGTTGGAGTAGATGAGTCACTGAACACTTTTTTTGCTGCATTATCAACATCTTTCCCTTGCTGCATTAGTTATAATTAAATTTGAATTTTGAAGAAAATATCGACTCCAGGACAAAATTATCAAAAGGTCATGATCATTTAAATGAATGCAATCCGAAAATTTTTCGAAAAAATAAGACGCCTGGCCGATGGTTTCAAGACCGGGACCTCTTCCTGCAAGTATGAAAATGGGAATCTAGTGTCAGATATCCAGAGTACACTGATGATGTGGAGGGAACACTACTCTAGGCTTCTGAATGGTGACGACGACAACAATCCCGCCAATAGAGATGATATCCTGGAAACCCCAATTGTGGACGACAGCGTTGAAGTTCCGCTGCCCGACCATAGTGTAGTCTTGAAAGCTCTAGCTCGGCTTAAAAACAACAAAGCTGCAGGAGCCGATGGCTTACCTGCTGAGCTCTTCAAGAATGGAGGCGAAGCTCTATTTAAATGCATTCATGAGCTTCTATGCAGAATATGGTCGGAAGAATGCATTCCAAACGATTGGAACCTCAGTGTGCTCTGCCCAATCCACAAGAAAGGCGATCCCACTATTTGCGCCAACTACCGTGGGATAAGCCTTCTTAATATCGCTTATAAGGTCCTGTCGAGCGTATTATGTGAAAGACTGAGGCCCATCGTAGACCAGCTGATTGGACCTTATCAGTGTGGCTTTAGACCTGGCAAATCCACCATAGACCACATATTTACGCTACGACAAATCTTGGAGAAGACCCTAAAAAAACAAATCGACACACACCATCACTTTGTCGCCGTCGACAGTCCAATAAGGAATCATCTATACTCCACCATGTCTGAATTTGGTATTTCTGCAAAGCTCATCCGTCTTTGCAGAATGACACTGAGCAACACCAGCAGCACAGTTAAAATCGGGAAGGAGCTCACTCTTCGATTCGATACCAAACGAGGTTCCAGACAAGGTGATTCCTTATCGTGCGACTTTTTCAACCTGATGATGGAAAAGATCATCCGAGCTGCTGATTTGAGACGCAGTGGCACTATATTTTACAAAAGTATTATGCTGCCGGCTTATGCTGATGATATCGATATTATTGGCCATAATACGCGCGAAGTCAGTGCAGCATTTTCCAGGTTAGCGAAAGAGTTGAGTGGAATGGGTCTTGCAGTGAATGCAGATAAGACGAAATACCTAGTGTCAACAAATATACAGTCCCAGCGTCTTGGAAACCACGTCTCTGTTGACAACATCTCCTTCGAGGTTGTTAAGGACTTCGTCTACCTGGGATCCAGCGTAAACTATTTTATTTCAACGATGTCAGTATTGAGATAAAACGAAGGATAACTCTTGCCAACAGGTGTTACTTTGGGCTGAGTAGACAATTGAGAAGCAGAGCCCTCTCTTGACGAACAAAACTCACGCTCTATAAGTCACTTATCATGCCCGTCCTATTATATGCAGCACAAACCTGGACGTTGAGCAGCTCTGATGAAAAGACTCTGAGAGCCTTCGAGAGAAAGATCCTTCGTAAAATCTTCGGTGCAATCTGCGTCAATGGCGAGTACCGAATTCGATGGACCCACGAGCTGTATGTGCTGTACGCTAACATCGACATAGTTAAGCGCATTAAAATTGAGCGCCTCCGATGGCTAGGTCATGTTGAGCCAATGGAAAACCACGCGAAAAAAAAAAAATATTCGATTCGGTGACCGGTGGTGGTTAACGCAGAAGAGGATGCCCTCATCTTCGTTGGAAGGATCAGGTGATGGATAACCTGACCACGCTTGGTGTTTCCAACTGGCGGCAGCATGCTCAAAATAGAAATGGCTGGCGTAATTTCTTAAACGAGGCCAAAACCGACCTACGGTTGTAAGCGCCAGATAAGTAAGTAAGTAATTCAATAAAAGCAATGACTGCTATCGCCATCTGGTATTGCATACTAGAATCTCTGAAATCAAGGACTTGTGTTGTTTAAGCAATGAACAACGATTACTCAGAATTTTTTTAAAGGAAGGATTATGCTGACATGCTTGGATTTTGTCAATATGATGGGTCTACCTTTAAGGAAGCATCTACAGTGGCGAATAAATGTCGTTTAAATGCAGCTGGTGAAAAAATGTGCAATTGGCGAATATTTTTATTTAATTTTATAATTCTTAAAAAACATATTATTTTAGAATTATATTTTGAGCTTAATATTTTGAGCTTTATGCCAAATAATTCATGAAGTAACGAGTTGCTACAACAACAAAAGCGAATAGCGCTTCTATAATTCCGCTTTGGTTTTATTGCTGTTGCGTTTATTAGCTTTTCAAAGTTAGTGGACTGCTAAAACCACAGAGACTACTGATGAGACGGAGTAGCGTCCGACGAAACCATGGCCTAGTCTGCTCGGTTTGTTCTGCAGAACTTTGGTTGTTGTAGCAACCCTTTGCTTTATGAATAATTTGGCATAAAGCTCAAATTATAATTCTTAAAAAATATGTTTTTAAGAATAATAAAATTAAATAAAAATATTAAAATGCCACAATTTTATGCGAATATTTTTAAATCATTACAGCTGAAGGCTAAGTTACCTACGCGATGAAGAAAAGGTTCAAATCAAGCTGTACCACAAAGAAGGCTACTCAAATCTGGGAATTTTACGAAAAATTGGAAGATCTGAGGGAGTAATTCGTTTGTTGTTTAAAAAAAAGCAATGATAAGAAATCTACAAAGGGGAATCAAAAGCTTTTAAGTCGCCAAAAGTCAAATAAAAATGGCAGGTACAAGAAATTATTTGAATGCTACTAAGATCAAAGATAAATTGAATCTTCTAGTGACAGCTAAGTACATTGCCCACATATTACTCACAACAGAAAACGTAAAGTGGAAGAAGGCCAGGTGCAAGCCCGTTTTGAAGTTACAACATAAAGAAGCTCGCTTTAAATTTGTACTTAACCACAGTCACTGGACTAAGGCAAGGGACAGTGTTATGTTCACTGATGAAAAAATTCAATTTGGATGGTCCAGACTCGTACGCATGTTATTGGCATGATTTAAGAAGTAATGACGTAAGCATGTCCAAATGGAACTTTGGTTGTGATAGCGTTGAGGTATGGGCAGCGTTTTCGGCTTCTGGCAAGGTAAATATTTGCTTTTTTCCACCGAAAATGAATTCAATTTTTGTTATACACAGGTTGTTATATACTAAAGGCTAGCACAAGTGCATGTTTCAATTCTAAAAACTTACCGAACCAAAAAGCAATTCATGCCAAGCCATGCCAACGACCAAACCAAATCATGCAACGACCAAACCATTCAAACGACAACGCCAAATCAAGCCATGTCATAGCAACCGATTTCTCAATTCATAGCTTGCATGGCTTATTGAAAACATATGTTGAATCAATGTGTCATACATGTATTTAATATATGACGCTCTATGTTGTGTATGTGAATGTAGATAATGCTTTTTATAATATAAAAAAAACGCAATTTGTTTATTTTTATGTGTATTTTTTTTTTATTTAACGAATTTTTTATTTAAGTAAACTTTTATTTAAACATATAAGAATTCATTAACATTTCTAACCAAACATACATAACGGTAAATAACATGGTGTGATTAGGTGTCTTCATACCGATTTTAATTAGTTATCTTGTGCAACATGCAAACGTTCAAGTAAGCCATGTCATTATCGAATTCAATGTGCTGATTTGTTTGAATCATACCTAGCAATGTTGCAGCAAGCCACACTCAACAAGTTCGAACAACATGGCTTGGCTTGACAATGAGTTGCAGTCGCACAAATCATTATTCAAGCAATAAGTCTAACGCTAGCCTTTATTATATACCGAGTTGTTGGACGATGCTCTTATCTCATCTTTGGATGAAAAAATGAATGAAGACTGCATTTTCCAACAAGATAACGCCGCTATCCATGTTTCGACGTTTTCGATGCAGTGGTTCCAGGAACACAACAAGAACCATGAAGAACCTTTGGGGATGCATTCCCCGTTAAATTTATGTCAAAAAACACAAGGACATATGTTTGATACCGTGCTTGAGTTAAAAATGGCTATCAAAGAAGCCTGGAAGGATATATCGGAAACAAAGAAAGAAAAAGAGTTAAGTTCATAATTGATAAGAAAACGGTAAAATATGTCCAAAAAATTGTGCGTTAAAGCGAATATGTGGCACTATATGTGCCAATAGACCGTACCTCAAAAAAAAAGTTTGTCGTATACCAACGAATATGACGTATTTTTGCAAGACAATTACGAAAAAAATTTTTTTTGACTGAACGTAGGGGTCGAGCATTGACATATTACTTCATATCTCTGGTGTTTACGGATTTAAAAGTTTGGTATATCAATGTTTTTGTCTCAAAGAGACCAATATTACCTCTATAGAGGCTTTAACAGCAGCTAAGTGTGATGATTTGCTAACATGTATTTCGTTTGATGGGAAAAAAGAGCCAACTTTAAAAAGAGTCACGGATGCAAATGTGACGCGTAACGTTGTTGTGAATGAAGAACATGTCACCATTGTGCAAGAGCCAAATTCAAAATTCATCGGCTATGCTACGCCCGCTGACAGCACTGCAGTAGGTGTCCAGAGGAGCATCGTGGAATATTTGAATAAAGAAAATTATAGCATGGATCACTTAATTGCAATTAGTTGCGACGGAAAACCTACCAACTCCGGCTACAAAGGAGGAGTTATTGCAAGAATGTGAAAAAATAAAATAATAATACATTGTATATTTAATAAATCACAACAAAAATAGTGTTGATACATCTTTTAGCATTGGCGTTACAGATTTTTTATTCTTTTACGAGCTTTCAAATTCCTCAAAATCAATTTAAAGCCTTCCAAAGACTTGTAGGAATATCTTTTTTTTTTTTTATTTGGAGAAAAAATAATTAGTCTCTTTCAGACAAAAACATCGATATGTTATTCAATATGATCAGACCTTTTATACCGATGATATGATCAAAATGGAAAAAAGGGAGCCCTATTGTCGGCAAAAAATTATCAAAAATTTTTTAAAAATAGTTCTGCTCTAAATATCGATATACTTTCTGAGCAAAAGATTAATGATATTTAAGGGAATTCATTTTTTTGATATTAGAGTGGCACATTAGGATGGTAGGAACTGAGATCTGGAGGGTAAGTACTAGAACGGTGCACCTGAGGTCAATAATCTCTGTAGAGGTTATATTGGTCTCTTTGATACAAAAATATTGATATACCAAACTTTAAAATCCGACTGTAAACACGAGAGATTTGAAGTAATATGTCAATGCGCGACCCCTACGTTCGGTCAAAAAAAAATTTTTTCGTAATTGTCTTGCAAAAATGCGTCATATTCGCTGGTATACGGCGAAATTTTTTTTTGCATAGGAGGTGGTACGGTCTAATGTACAAAAAAAAAAGTATGTTTGAAATACCTACATATATGTAGTTTTTGAAATGTCCAATTCATTTAATGTAAGTAAACGAAAATTGTAGATAACATCTCCTATAGGCTACTAACACACTATATTTTTAGCCACTTGGTCAAGAAAATCCAAGCATCAAAGCTTTCCTTAGAACTACTTTAAAATATTCCGGTTTTCGATAAAATTTTAATTTTGTGACATAAAAGGTTTCTTTTATGGATTTATTTTTATTAATTTTCTCACTTAAAATACTGAAACAGCAATTTTACATTATTTTATAAAATATTATTAAAAATTTTCCTGAAATTTTTAGAAGTTACTCTTAAATAGAAGGCTTGTTAAAAATTTGAATGCTTGGTCGAATGCAAACTACAATTGCATAACTTTAGTAGCAAAAGATGGCGAATAATTTTCAACCTTTATTATCTTCAGCTTAAAAGCCGGCTTTTTAGCCATTAGCGGGAATATTTTTGCCGATTGCTAAGGATGTTTTGGCATAACCGATAAAAAGAATAAAAAAAAATATTCGCCTTTATTACAACAACTTTACAGCCTGTTTTAAGACCACAAACAAGTTGACACAAAAACAACAAGTAGTGGAGGTGAAAGAAGGAGAGAAAATGAGAGGAAAGAGACAACTTATCTCAAAAGGCAGGGAAAGAAAAAAGAAGATTCAATACATGTGCAACTCATCTTCAGCTGGTAGAAAGAGTCGAAGAGCCTTCAAGTCTTCCGCATGGCGCTCCTAACCCAAAGCTTATGTTTGTTTTTTTTTTTATTTTTTGTTTACAAACAAAACACGTTGTACAAGAGTTGATTTTTGGCTTATATTGATTATGTGTTTGCAGTAGAACTGTCAATATTTAATGGCAGTTGAATTTATTATTAAGACTAATTAATTTATAAAAAAGAAACAAGCATCTATATGTGAGGCTTTCGGCTAGCTTTACTTCCCTTTCCGCTGCAAACTTTTTATTGTTTCAAATTTTATGATTTTCGTTTTTCTTGCCAACTCATACGAAATTGCACTTTTTTTTTTTGTTTTTTGCACACATCACACTTTAGCGTGCTTTTTGCTAATATGCTGTCTATATTTTTACATTCATAAATTTTTGTCTTATCTCTATCAAAGCTGTGCAGTTTTGCGCGTCAAAGGAAGTCAGACGACCGTCAAAATGAAGCGTGTATCAGTTATCGTGTAAGTCGTTATCTTGCAGCACGTTTATTTGTTGCTTCATTTATTTTGCTCAACACTCATTCAATAGACATTCCCGCCATCATTCACACATTCTCACTGTCATTCACTCACTCACTCACTCACTCTGTCACTTACTCACTTAGTTAGTCCGTCAGTCAGTCAGTCAGTCAGTCATTTAATCATTTACTCAAACATTTATTCATTTTCCACTTAGTTTCATTTTCATTTTTGTTTTTTCTTCATTGCTCTCTTACAATGCTAAAGAAATGAAAATTTAATTTATTTTGTACACTTTGATCTACAGTTTTGTTGTTTTTGTTTTCATTGTTGAACATGCTGTAGCTGTTGAGAGTCTATTGATGTGTCTGTGTCAGTTGTTCAGCGTGAATGTCGCTCAGGCAGATGCTACACGGCAATTATTCGTAAACACTTCATTCATTGCATTTTCATCCGGTTCCGGTATTTTTGGAATTTGCCATGTTTTTTAGCATTTGCTTATTTTTGCAACATGCTGAACTAAATTTAATCTTCTTTTTTTCTAGACATGATTTTTTTTTATTTTTTTTTATTAGTCATTTAAAGTAAAAAGCAATATTTCATAAGCCACCATCTTGAAAAATATTTAGCTAAACTTTTTTTAACAATGTTAAAAACTTTAATCAAAGAAATATGTGCTTCACAAGGCTGAAAATACAAGTTCTTTCAATGAGACTTTCAAAAATTGAACTTTTGGACAGCATAAAACGAAAGACTTAATAAACGAACTTTTTTCATAGTGAGTCTTGGCTGGGCTGCATTTGACAACATTTAATGAAGACAAATGATAAAAAATTTAATAATTATAAAATAAAAACATTTACAAAAAAAAAATCTGCAAGATAACCGGCTTTGTCCAGTGCATTTATTAAAATTTAAGAGATTAAAAGTTTTGAAGAGAAAACACGTATTTAACATTGCAATTTAAAAATATTAAAAAACAACTTAAATTTCGTTTGTAAAAGTCTAAAATAATTATTGTTTTTTTTCAATTTATTTGAATTTTGAATTTTAAATTTTAAATTTTTAAACTTTAATTTTTAGTGTTTAGTCTTTAATCTTTAATGTTTAATTTTTAATTTTTAATTTTTAATTTTTAATTTTTAATTTTTAATTTTTAATTTTTAATTTTTAATTTTTAATTTTTAATTTTTAATTTTTAATTTTTAATTTTTAATTTTTAATTTTTAATTTTTAATTTTTAATTTTTAATTTTTAATTTTTAATTTTTAATTTTTAATTTTTAATTTTTAATTTTTAATTTTTAATTTTTAATTTTTAATTTTTAATTTTTAATTTTTAATTTTTAATTTTTAATTTTTAATTTTTAATTTTTAATTTTTAATTTTTAATTTTTAATTTTTAATTTTTAATTTTTAATTTTTAATTTTTAATTTTTAATTTTTAATTTTTGATTTTTAATTTTTAATTTTTAATTTTTAATTTTAATTTTTGATTTTTAATTTTTAATTTTTAATTTTTATTTTAATTTTTAATTTTTAATTTTTAATTTTTAATTTTTAATTTTTAATTTTTAATTTTTAATTTTTAATTTTTAATTTTTAATTTTTAATTTTTAATTTTTAATTTTTAATTTTTAATTTTTAATTTTTAATTTTTAATTTTTAATTTTTAATTTTTAATTTTTAATTTTTAATTTTTAATTTTTAATTTTTAATTTTTTATTTTTAATTTTTAATTTTTAATTTTTAATGTTTAATTTTTAATTTTTAATTTTTTATTTTTAATTTTTAATTTTTAATTTTTAATTTTTAATTTTTAATTTTTAATTTTTTATTTTTAATTTTTAATTTTTAATGTTTAATTTTTAATTTTTAATTTTTTATTTTTAATTTTTAATTTTTAATTTTTAATTTTTAATTTTTAATTTTTAATTTTGAGTTTTGAATTTTGAATTTTCTATGGATTTGAACCACAAACTGAAGAATTGCATAATTTTGTGACATCATAAATTCATAATTTATTTAAGTTGAAAGACTGTAACGAGATACTTAACGAGCTCTTAGTGGGATTTTTTATTTCCGTCGGAAAATATTAAAAAGCAAAAATATTCATTGTTTCTTTAAGTTATATTTTTATATATATTATGGGCATAAAATTCACCGTAAATGGCAATCAGTACAAGTTATTAAGTTACAAACATTTATGGCGTTGGCTGAGATAATCAAGCAACACCTTCGACATCATAGTCTAGATCAAAGTATTCAACTTAATGTAGGGTGGGAGCAAAAAGCAAAAAGGTTGAGTCGTGTTAATATTTTTGAATAGTTGTAGGCTAAGCTAAAGCGTGCAGAATGATGCGCTTTTAACCCACCTAGAGGTCATTTTTTTAACCTCACACAATCAAGTCACCATTGATGGGAAAAAATATAAAAAAACTAAGTAAAAATTAAACTGCAAAATATTATCCATGATTAACTTTTAAATCTTTGTAAAAACAACAAAATTTTCACTCATGGCCAAGGTTCCGAACATCTTTACGTTAATTGAGCATGGGTCAATTCTTTGGATGTGGTCATAATGCTTTCATTATGTTTGTTTTTTTTTTTTTTTTTGGTTTGCTCACTTGCCTTTATTTGACTGTTGATCTACATTTCATTTTTAAGTATTTGTTTTATTTATTTTTTTTTTTAGTATGTCGTTAATTTTTAATGAGATGCGTGTTTCAACATTTTCCCACAATAAATATTAAAATATTTGAATGCTCTAGTTTTTTGTTTTTATTGGGTATTTAAGTAGCAATTATGTTGATTTTTTAACCGTTTGAAAGACACCGTTGTTGGTTGTTCAACGTGGTTTTGAATGTTGACTTAAATATTTATTGGATCAACAAGCTTGGCGGTTGAACTGCTTTATCTTTGCATATAAATTATAATGAATTATGAATAACAGATGTGGAGCTGATGGAGTGTCTGTGTGTGGTCGCAATTTATTATGGCCAGTAGACAGCCAATTTTCAGATTGGTCATTGGAAATTATCAGATTGGTACTTTTTTACTGTAAATGATGACAAAGGATCAAGTCTGGAATAAAGTAGTTTCCCTTTTTCATGCAGTATTTTTAATAAACTAGGAAGAATGAATGCAATGAGCAGTGGAAAAAGGAAGTTGAATGAATTTACGATATGCTCTTTTGATATTTCCAGTCCAGTTCATCAGTAAAAAAAAAAACTGGCCATTTCAACCCTTGAAAGGACTTTGACCTAGCTTCTTATGATCAATTGTGTTGTGCGTGTTATTAAGTTTGTACACAATGGACCGAGAGAAATGGACCTACAGGCTTAACGCCGACTCCGAACGGCGATGAACGAAATGTTCTTATTCTCAAGAAGCTTTACATGGCATTTTTATTACTCTCTGAGGTTTGCCATTGTCTGCAGAGAGGTGGCGGCCGTACAGAAAAATTATTTTAATTCAAATAATTTTCTGTCGCTGCTGGGGTTCGAACCTGGGTATCCAAGTTCATTGACATAGCGGCCACGCACTTTAACCAACTACGCCACGGACGCCACTAAGTAGTTCATCAGTAAAGAGAAAAAAAAAAAAATTAAAATATAATTTTGGTAGCAAAAATGGATAATGAAAAAATTTGCTGATTTAAAAGAAAAATTCTGTTTTACTTGTATTTGATTCAAGAATACTTACAGTGCAAAGATGTCAAAAAAAGGTGATTGCATTTCCATTTATGAAAAGACGAGAGCTGAGTACAAACAAATTATGAAAGATAAATTGTACACTCTGCTGTTGTAGATCCTTTAAGGGTGGCAGAAGCAAAACATGATAAATACTTTGTCACGTTTAAAAAGGAGTTTTTTAGAGGTTCACTTTTTATGGGATAGAGATGTCAGACATAGCAACTCTATTACAATTTATGCTCAGTTTGATTTGCCATTTTATAATGAATAAAGGCCAGAACAACGCTTGCAAATATATTTCGAAAATCGTTGTTTAGTACGGGAATGTTACCGTGCGTTACATCTAAATTATGGTCGATATAATTCGAGCGACTAATTGGATTTACCATGGATCTCACAAGACATACTCTTAATGATAATGGGCATCCAAAACGATGTCGCAAAGTGCGCACTTAAGAAATAATTACTGCGGGTAGTATTGAGATTAACCCAAATGAGTCGATTCGCCGAGCTGTGTCCACTTTATGGAATATTTTATGAAAAAAATCTTGACATGCGACCTTATAAGATCCAGCTGGTGCCAAAATAAGCCTGCAATGACCAGTGCTTGTGCCGTATTTTCGGTCAATGGGCTTAAAATGAACTGGAAGCAAACCCAGTGTTTCATCGTAATATTTTGATCAGCGATGAGCAGCTATGGGCAGAGAGCTCTCTTAGAGCGTTGAGAGCAAGAATTGAGAGCAAAGGCTTATGTAGCAACACAAAACAAAATAAATCAAAGACAAAAGACAAACACAGAAGCTTTAAATGAAGTGGTGCACATATCCGGCGATGAGGTTCAATGAGCTTGTCAATAAGCAAATTCGCCGCATGTAGAGTGCAGAGAACAGAGATTTTAGAGGCACTCTTATATCAACAAAAGAATCACTGATTGGACCCCTTTTACATTGATCAACACTTGAAATAAACTTTTTTGACGTTCTCTTTTAGAATTGACGAAAGCTTTCACGCAAAATAATGTGAAGCGTTTTGTCAACACAAAGAAAAGTACAAAAGGAATACAAAAAATTGCCAAAAAATTTACGGTACAGCGCAAGTGTTCTCTTACCCTTTCGCCGCTTCCGGTGTGCGGTGAATTGCGTACAAACTCACAGACTTCATTTCAAGTTTTGACCAATGTAAAAGGGTTCTTGATGTGATTTATGAGCCAGTTGAATCATTGGTCCTTACTTTTTAAAAAATGAGGCCGGGGAGAGCATTACCGGCGAGCGCTGTAGAGTCATGATTGAAGAATATATTGTGCTCCAATTGAATGGAGTGTTTATTGAAGACATGTTTTTCCAACAGGATGGTGCCATACAGCGGGTCAAACAATCGCCTTACTGATGGAAACATTTGGCGAACGTGCTATTTCTCGAAACGGAACAGAACAATTTTCCTCCAAGATCGTGCGATTTAACACCTTTGGATTATTTTCTCCAGGCTTATGTGAAGTCATTGGCTTATGCGGACAAACCAGCAACTATGAACTCCCTGGATGACAACATTGTGCGAACCATTGTTGAGGTACGGCCACAAAACCTTAAAAAAATGGTCGAAAGTTGAACGAACAGAATGTGCCACTTCCGATCCAGCCACGGAAGCCACATGCACAAAATCATATTTAACACAAATGGCATAAAATTATCTTTTAAATAATTCAAAGTTACAAATTCTACACCCCTAAAAAATACCACTCTTTATATTATACGAGGTCAATTTGGGAAGTTAGTGAATTTTTAAATTTTCCGCGTAGTAACTTTAAATGTAACACTGATCCTGTTAACCACCATCTGTTAATACACTGCTGTTATTAACAGAAAAGCAACACTGATCCTGCCAACTACCATCTGTTAATAGACTACTGTTTCAGCTCGCTGCGATGTTTAGTTTGTGTTTGGCAGCCATTGACAGCAGACAATCTTGTGAATTTTGGTGAAAATGGAAAAAAGTGAATTTCTTGTTCTCATCAAGGATTATTTTTTGTCGAAAAAAACTATCACTCAAACCAAGGAAAGGCTTGATAAATACTATGGGAAGTCGAGTAGGTAGCGTGCTCGACTGCTACCCCAGGGGTCCCGGGTTCGATTCCCGGCCAGGCCATGGTCCTACGCTTTAAAACCTTTCGCATTTGCAATTTTCTATCCTCTTTTCTAATCAACTGAAATTGAAAATTCATCAATATTTACGACTTGAAGTTGTAGTTGATGGTAGAGAAGTTTGTCGATGAGGATTGCCTTATAACTTGAATTGACTGAGGTAAAGGCATAACACTTGCCTCTGATTCAAATTCACATGTTTCTTTGGCTTTCCACCACGCTTAGAACATCCTACACGTGTTTCACCTGATTGATCTATCCTTCCCACTAATCTATCACCCCATTTCGAACCAAGGCAGACTTGACTGAATAGGTATTCCACCTGAAATCCTTGGTTCAAATCTAAATAAAAAAAAAGAAGCACAAGTGACGCCGAACGTTCTGGACGCCCAAATGAGGTCACTACGCCAGAAATGGTCACTAAAATTCACGATATCGTATTGGCCGATCGCACAGTTAATTTGCGCGAGATTATTGAGATCGTAGGCGGGTGCGGAACATTTTGAGAAATCATTTGGATATGAAAAAATTATCCCCATCATGGGTGTCGCGTTTGCTCACTCTTGACCATAAACGCGATCGTGTGTCTGATTCAAAGCACTGTTTGGCGATGTTGAACAAAGATAAGAAGGATTTTTTCCATCGATTAGTAACCGTAGACAAAACATGGATCCATCACTACACACCAGAGACAAAGGAACAGTCGAAACAGTGGACTTCACCGATCGAACGTGCTCCGAAGAAGGCGAAGACGGTGCTATCGGCCGAAGAGGTTATTTTGGGATAAACGCGACATAATCTACATCAATTACCTTCCAACGAATAGAACTATCAATGGTGATTACTATGCAGCCAAATTGGACCGTTTAAACGACGCTTTGAAAGAGAAACGTCCCCATTTGGCAAGGAAAAAAGTGCTATTCCATCAAGACAATGCGCGCGTTCACACATGCCCAGCTCCAAAGGCAAAATTCCATGAATTGAAGTACGAATTGCTTCCTCATCCAGCATATTCTCCAGATTTGGCCCCCCCAGAGACTATTTCTGTTTCCAAGCCTGAAGAAATGGCTCGGCGGAAAAAGATTCACCACCAGAGAGGAGCTCATCACCGAAACAGAGACCTATTTTGAGAACCTTCCGAAAAAATATTTTTCGGATGCGATGAAAAAATTGGAGGAACGTTGGACGAAGTGTATCGAGCTAAAAGAAGACTATATTGAGAAATATAACGTTTTTTCCGTAAAAATCATTCCTTGTTTAACTTTTCACGGAATTATCAAATGGAATTGCTACGAGGTGTAGCAAAAGATGGTGTGATTTTTTTAAGAGTTGAAGAGTTGGATTTTTGATGCATTTAAGCTTTATCAGACTTTGGCAGAAAAGTAGACTGGGATGAAAATAAAATATTTTGTAGTCGGATAAAGGAAGAGAGTATTGAAATAAAGTTTGTTATAAGTATCTTGAAGCTTGTCAGATTTGTTACCGACAAGTAGTTTTAATGGAAATATTCCTTATGAACTATGGAATGACCAAAAATTGTGGATTAGTAAGTGTATCAAAAAGAGGTGTAAGATTTGTTTTTGAATAAAACCAAAATTGTTTACAACTCTCTTAAATTTTGATAGACTCGTAAAGTAGACATATGGAGATTATGTATAAAATACAATATCTTTCAATTAGTTGTCACGGCTGGCTTAGCTTGCAGATCTTTATCATTTTTCAAAATTTTTTAGTACTCTTTTGCATAATTAGGGATGTATTTCGGCAGTGGCGACTACAGTATTCACTTTAAGAGTTATAATTGCATATGGATCTTGACATAACCTCAAAAAAAAAATCGAACGATGTTAAATGAGGGTCAATTGGTGGCCAATTGGTGTTTCCAGAGAGCGAAATTACACGTCCAGGGAATATCGTATACAATAACTCGATTGTTTCGCGACTTGTATGACACGCACCAACAACTTGTTGAAAGTACAGGTTGTTTGTGCACGTAAATTCAATCTCTGAATCTCTGTAGCGCCAACATGGACTGTTAATGTAACTCTTCCTTTGCCATTTGCGAAAAAGTACGGCCCTATGACGACTCCGGCCCCCAATCCGCACCAAACACTCGCTCATTGTGAGTGCTTTGGCATCTCCTTAATCAAACACGGGTTTATCGGTTCCTTAATGCGACAATTTTGCTAATGACGTAGCCGCCAATGTAAAAATGAGCTACGTCAAAAAATACATTTTTTTTGCAAAAATCACCGTCACCATTCATGTTTCCAAGACCTAATCAGCGAACGTATGGCACTGTTAGCCGTCTATCGGCTACAGTTCTTGACTCAATTGGATCTTATATACATGCAGAGCCAAATTTTTCGCCAATATTCGCTGAAGTGTTAACGTGAATAGGTCGAGTTCTTGAGCACGGTGACGAATTGATGTGCTTTGGTCGTTTTCCAATTTTTCCTTCACTGCGTCGACATTCTAGTTGAAACATAGAAAAGACATTTCGGTATCTTCACATCTTACACTGACCTAGTCTTTTGAATTTTTTAGTCTTTTTGATTAATGTTAAGCATACATACATATGTTAGAGGCACATGATAACTAGGAAAATGTGCTCGTATTTTGCGCATAGTAACTACGATTTTCATAAAAATATTTAACAAATTCTGCTCTTTTTTTTAGCATGTTGAATTTAATAGTAAATTTTCCGCATTTATTAAGGACAAATGTAAACATTTGACAACGACCAAGTGACCAGCTGTTATATAATACGCCTTTATAACACTATATTTCTTGTTGATACACACTGAATGTAAAACAAAACAATTATATGAACCACGTTTTCAGTTTTTTTTTTTTTTTGTTATAATTTTCTGTGTATGTAGTGTATAGGTAGGATATTTTTTAGTTGAACTTATATCAGCTTCAATCGTCATATATATAAATCCTTTATTAATTAGTATTAAGTATTCGCATTGCTTTTGCTTACATCAAACAAAAGACTCAAGAAACGAACTTGTCCTAAATTGTTTTCACTAAGCGGCTGATTAATTGCAAAACAGGCCTGATGAAAGACTTATAAGTAGTGTTATATGTTTCGATTTTATTTTTATTAAAAAAAAATATATATATATATACATATGTTTCGATTTCATAATTCTCCAAAAAATGATTTTAGCATGTTGCTCATAGTTTATCATTAGTCATTATTTGTCTGCAATACCGCCTGCCCTACGCACATAAATAAACATGACAAATAACTCTGTTGCTGAAAGCCAAATAAATCATAACCAAACGCATGGTTTTATGATGGCCGGTGGTTCGGGTTGCATTGGTTAGACATTCGAAGAAGCCATAACTCAACTCAAACTTAGAAGCCGAAAATTTTAAATTGGTTTTTCTAGTTCATATGGATAGCCTGAGACTTAACGCAGCTTTGCTTTAAACTATTTCCGCTCATTAACCGATAAGCTTAGACATGCTTTTGAAATGAAGAAAAAGTTGCAAATTTAATCTTTTTTCCAATGCTGTTGATTAAAGATGCAAAAGCAGTTTTGGAACTTTTTAACGCAGCACAGAAAGCATCAAGTTGCCCGATAAATTTCTAGGAAAATAATCGGCAAAGTTTGTTTGTTAAAAATAAAACGTTTTCGTTTTGCAGAGAATTTCAGCTAAGATCATATCTAAACAACATTTAAAAAGAAAATACAATAAAAGCAAAATGAAACAGTGCTTATCAAACAACACCATTAAAACTAAGCATTCCTTAGATGGTATAGTCTAGCATTTAAGCGTTTTGGGAAACCTTTAAACACTGCATTTATTTGTTTAATTAATTTTTAAGGATTGCGGGGTTGTTGTTGGGTCGTAGTAGTCTTCTTCATTGTTGTTTTATTTCTAGTCCGCATTTGCATACATTCACATACAAACAAATTTGTGGTTATTAGACAAGTTTTTTCATTTATTTTCTCATTATTTTCTTATTTCTTGTGGTGGCTTAAAGACTTTTTGCACCCATTGTTTTTGCTGTTGCAGTTGTTATTTTTGTTTTTTTTTTCTATTTTCTGTTATTGTGTTGTTGAGCAATACACTCTTATGGCAAATGCGAATAACTGCTGTTTTGTTTTGTTTTTTTTTATTGCTGTTTTTATGCTGCAGTTTGAACTTGTGCATTGCTGCTGTTTTGTTTTTTTTTTTCTGTTTGGAAGACATGCTAAATTCGTTCATATAAAGATTTTTTTGTAAAGCAATTTGCTTGGCATGAAGTGGCATTCGTAGAAAATTTCAATGTTTTGATTAATAACACAACAAAACAATGATTATGTAATATTATGCAAATTATAATTTATCAAATTATATGGTGTTGCTGTCATATCATATTAATATTAAAAAAGGGAGAGATATTCTTAAAAAATATTCAACCAAGAATTATACCTTTGATAGGTTACATTTGCGACATTCTAAGAGGCTTCCACTTCGTTAGAACTTCTAAGAAACTTATGAATGTATGTTCGAAATGTTCTCTTCTGTAAATATGAACTTGTAAAGGTCAATTGAAGTTTTGGTGAGCGGGCTGTTCTGTTCTCTTCTGCGAATACAAGCACTTCACTATAAGAAGTCACTTAGAGAGGTGTTGAGAGTGTAATCTGAATATATAAATGTCTAGGAGTATGGCCTCTTATAATTCTTGAAAATTTTTGTATTTCTTTTTAATGTTAAACTGAAATAAGTAGCCTCCCTGAACTTGTGAGTGGTTTATTCTATCGGTGTAGTAAAAAGAAATTGATTATTTTTGCATGAAATTTAAGGCTTTATTTATCATAGTTATAATGATCCGATTTAGGTCAAATATGAACCGTTTTGATCGACAACTTGTTGTGATTTTGGAGGTAATTTCATTTTGCCTCTCTCATAAAAACCCTCGTCTCTATTGGCAAAGAACTGGGAGAGTCGATTTTTCACATGCTTCCAATGAAGTGAAGTTCTTACCAGCAAAATCATTCGCCATAGTCAGAAACAGGCGGTAATCACTTGTTGTCCGGACTATAAGGTGGATACATAAGGACCTCCCAACCAAGCTCACTTAGCTTCTGGCAAGTCACTATCGATGTGTGTGGCCTGGCATTATCCTGTTGGAACACAATTCTTCTCCTATTGGCCAAAGCTGGCGGCTTCTGAGCGATTGCTTCCTTCAGACGGTCCAATCGTTGACAGTACAGGTCCGAATTAAGAGTTTGGCCGTAAGGGAGCCGTTCATAATAGATGACTTCCTGCAAACTCCATCAAACACACAGCGAAACCTTCCTGGCCGTCAATCTGGCCTTCGCCACCGTTTGCGCTGGCTCAGTGCGATTCGACCACGACCGTTTTCACTTGACGTTGTCGTAAGTGACCCACTTTTCATTACCAGTTATAAACTGCTTCAGAAATGGGTCGGTGTTGTTGCGATTCAGCAGCGATTCGCAGATGGAAATTCGGTTCATGAGGTTTTTTTGCGTTAACTCGTGTGGTACCCATACATCGAGCTTCTTTTTGTATCCAGCCTTATTCAAGTGGTTCCAAACGGTTTTTCGTGCAATGTTTAGCTCCTGGGCAATAGAAACCGTGCTATCATGAAGGTCGGACTTGTTGATTTCCATGATTTTATTGACATTTTTGAAAATTGGCCTTCCAGAGTGTGTGATTTTATCGACATTTTTGAAAATTGGCCTTCCAGAGTGTGGTTGGTGCATCTTTGAAGCTTCACAAATAAAGCGACCTTGAAAATGTTCATATTAATCGAAAACGTTACACATCGTCACGAATGAGAGACCTTAAAATTTCACTCGCCACCAAAGAAGTTTCACTTAAAAAAATAAAAAATTGAATAAAATACTAATTTCCAAATCAGGGCTGTACGACGGATGAGTCATCAATACGGTTTTTTTCGTAAAGGTCTTTTTTTATCAGATATGTGAAAGCTAGCGTCCGTGGCGTAGTTGGTTAAAGTGCGTGGCCGCTATGTCAACGAATCTTGGAGACCCAGGTTCGAAGCCTAGCAGCGACAGAAAATTATTTGAATTAAAATAATTTTTCTGTACGGACGCCACCTCTCTGCAGACAATGGCAAACTCAGAGAGCAATCAAAATGCCATGTAAAGCTTCTTGAGAATAAGAACATTTCGTTCATCGCCGTTCGGAGTCGGCGTTAAGCCTGTAGGTCCATTTTCTCGGTCAATTGTGTACAAACTTAATAACACGCACAACACAATTGATCCTTAGAAGCTAGGTCAAAGTCCTTTGAAGGGCTGAAATGACCAGTTATTTATTTTTTTTTATTTATGTGAAAGCTAGCCTCTCAAGATGTAAAATAATTCTCCTCTTGTTTGACTTTTTCCAAATTTTTTCCATAACTTGTGGCAAACAAATGATGGTGCACCATTTAAAATTGACCACTCTACACGTTCCTCTAACGTCCCTATCGCCAGTTGACCGGTAATGCCGACGAAACAGGCAACCATTTGCTTCGATGTGCTTCTTCCGCAAACAACATTTGTTAGATTTAGCTCGTGTTGGAAGACACATACAGTCGATTGCTATTTTGTTTCGGGCTCATATGCATAAATCCCTCATTCGTTATCCATATAGATGTAATACACTACCTTTGATGCACCTTGATTGTATATGATCAACATTTCCTTGCACCCTTTCCTTGCATCGACAGGAGGCTCTTCTGATCATTTGTCCGTTTATATGGGATCCCATGCGAACAAATCTTTTTTACGGCCAATTCTTATGCAATATCTTATTGATGCTTGTTATACAAGTACACAAAGATGCCTCAATATCACGGTATGTCACATGAAGATCTTACTTTATCAGTTCATACATAGCATCTTTTTGTTCTGACACTGCAACCAATTCTGGGCAACCTTCACGGAATTCGTCCTGAAGCAAACGTCGGCCATAATTGAATTCGTTATACCAGTATTTTACGTTTACAGTTCTGTCGGATGGTGCTTTATAGCCGTGACTTGATAATCCACGTTGAAAGTTAGGAAGAATAATCGCACGAAAATGTTCACGAGTTGATTCCATTTTTGACTGAAATGAATATTTCAAGTTACTTTTAACGGCACAAACAGCGCTCAAATGGCAAAATGTTCTGAAGAAGGGTATGTTCAACAAGGTCAAGTTCCAATGGAAATATTAGATAGTAAGTATTGCCACTCACTGTTGCCAGAGCTTGTTTCTCTTTGGCAATAAAAATAAGCTAAATATTTTCAAGGGGGCACATATACATTTATAAATGAAATTAAATGTTATTTAAAGACTTTCTCAGATGCCTTTTATTTTCTTAAAAGATCTATAACAATGTTTTATTTATCGTTCTTATAATTTTTTTTTTTTTAATGTTTTCAAAAACAAAGATAAAAAATTTTAATTTTCACAGAAAATTATCCCATAAGAAAGGAAAACAAAAAAAAACTTTCTATAAGAGATATTTTCAGTGGCCAGTGTCAAAGAAGACCCAGAAATATCGATTCGGCGCCGAACAGCTAAGAGGCTGAACAGAATCAGAGCCTGAACAGAATCAAAACTCGTTGCGACTGACGACCCTCTCTGGTCCGCAGAGCGCAGGGAATGTGTCCAGAATGATGCGATTGCAACTGACGATTCAAGGTTGCTTTTATTAAGTATTTTTTAACGTAGAATACGTTATACGGGGGTGTTAATCTGGAGCACAAAATTTTGAGAAAATGTTTGTCACTTTCATTATAAGTTTTTAATACTTTATGCATGCATTGAAGAAAATTCAAGTATGGTCGTAACATATTTAATATGTCTTCTTTTGATTTGTATTTAAATAATCATATTGCTACATATAATTTTTTTGATTCTATAAGTAAATCAAAATTTAACTCCTTCAAATTTTGTATTAATTTTCATATGCTTTGTATTTTATGTATTATAACATCATGTGTAAGAGCAGTACGATTATCTGTGTGTTCATCACAGAACCAGTGTGAGAAAGAGAAGAAGTATAATGACCAAGTAGCGAACGACAACCATGATAAATACAACCATGATTTTTGTTTGGCTTTTCTTTTAATATCAAAGACATGCTCCATATGCGCCCTTTGCAGCATGTTTTTATGCGGCGGCCATTGTAAATCCATAGGAATTCTTAATTTTTGTAGAGATTTTCTATAGTTCAGACACAAACCTTACAATCATAAGCAGAAAATGAAAAAATGTTTATGAATAACAATGTTAGCAAGGTTGCATAGAAGCTGCGTAAAGCCTTAAACAGTGCGTAACTAAACAAGCGTTTAAAGGTTGTTTAAGGAAATCTATTGAATAAGGCTGTTAATGACTAACGTATTCTACGTCTGACCTATGCGCCCGTGTTATCTAACACAGGCTTGAGCTTTTTTTATTTATTATTTCTATTTCATTTCAATGTGTTGGTCTATTCAATTATGTGAATACAACACACACAAAAAAGAAGCGTCAAGACATAATAAAAACTAAGGAAATGTCTTTGAACATATCCCATTTCTAGCAAAAATATGGCATCACTAATGGCACTCAGAGAGAAAATCGTCGGTCGTGATTATAGAATAGATAGAATAGATTCTAATTGTGCGATATATCGTTGCGGCTGACGACCTGCGATTTCATTTTGGGAGTGTTCAAAAATGTTCATGCATTCTTTTGCTTTACGATGTCATCAATCGCAACGATTTTTAATTATGTTTGGGATCTCAAAGCGATTAGCGATTTGCGATATTTTCAAGCAATAGAATGCATAAAAACGTATAAACACGTCCGAAATCAAATCACTGGTCGTCAATCGCGACGAAAATTCACCAGTCTCTGACGACCTGGCGATTCTCTCTTTGAGTGCTGTCAAATATAATAAGTGTACATTCAGTGCTATTTTCTTAAGTTTTATAACCTTTTGACACTTGTTTTCTACATGTTGTGTACATTATTTTCAATACTATCAAAATTGTCTTTAATTCTTGCAACCTATTTACTTTCATTTCAATATTATTTTCTATAAAAGAAACTGAAACAAAACATTTTAACAGATCAGTCTGAATAGTTCGTCAATCGCTAATCGCTTTCATTCTGGACGTGTTCTGAGCGATTGACGAGAAGATAGGATCGCCAATCGCTTTGATTCCGTTCGGGCTTTGAATTGGGCATCACCAGAGAGTCAACCAGGTTTATTTTGCGGTGAAATTTCAACTTTCATCCGTATAAGATTGTGTTGACGCAAAAATTGAAGCCGGACGACCATAGACAACACCGAGAGATCGCTAGTTGAACGCTGGAAATGTTGACCGGAGATCCGGATTTTGGCAAAAAACAAAATCATCTTCTCGGACAAGGCCCCTTTTTGGTTCAACGGCTATGTCAACAACCAAAATTGCCGTTATTGGAAAGACCACAAACCACAAGTGTTCCACCAAGCATCAATGCATTTCATAGTTGCCAACTAATATTCCCATACAAATTCTCTTTTTCCCACAGCAATTAAAAAAAATTCCCACGTGGGATATTTTTACTAAAAAATTCTCACAGCAATTAAATATCCCACAAAAAATCCCACAGCCATTAAAAAATCCCACAAATGGGAAATTTTAAAAAAATACATATCAGTGATTAAAGTTAAAAACATATATTGAGAACATCTCTATAGATGTTTTTAAGGGAGATTAATTTTTTAAAAATTAAAGTAAATAAAAAACAGAAAATAAAATATACAAAATTTTATTTATCAGTAATAAACTAATTGTTAACATTAAGACCAAAAGTTTAAATTTTTAATGAACATTAAAAAAAATTTCAGCGAATATTAAAAAAACAAAAATTCACATACATATATTATTAAAATTATTATTTATATTATTATATAATATAATAATTATATTATATATATATCGACTCATAACCGCCAAAACATCTTAAGCGACATAATATCCGATTTATGTTTTTTGATGAAAATCGATAATTTGCGATGGTTTACATCGTCTGTCAAAATTTCATAGGTGTACGAAATTAGATTATGAATTTAAACCAAAAGCAATTTTAGCTTAAGTACACACTACATGTTTGTTTACATTTTTCATGACAGCAAAGTGTCGCTTAAGATGAAATTCTCTAAAAGAAATTAATCAATATAAGAGATAAAATTATTAAAATAAAATTAATAGCAAAGAGATAAGAAATAAAAGATAAAATTAATAGCAAAGATAATTAAAAAAAACCTTCTCCTGTAAAATTTTCTTTTTGGCGCTTAAGATATTTTGGCGGTTATGAGTCGATATATATAATATTATGATGAAAATTATTTATATTAAAATGTAAAATAAATAAGTAAATTCAAGGAAAAACATTGATTTTGTTAAGAAATCAGTTAAATTTTCTTTAATATACTAAATATAACGGAAAGCAAAAATGTTACTGTTTTTTCTTAAATAAAAGATTGCCTAAAAAATAAAAACTTAAAATAGTTCACTAGTATAATACACTAGTTATGAATAGTAGTTCATAAATAAATTAATTTAAAATTCAGATTTTTGAAGCAAAATTTTATTTATTCTATCCGTCTTGACTGTCTTGACTTTCATACATTTTTGTTGTAAACAAATTGTAATGCGTTTTGTTAAAAACAGCCTGATAGCTAATTTTATTTTCAGTAAGCCGCTTAGCATGCTGACTTCCTGAAAGCATTTCTGTATTATATCTAACTTTATGTAGTATTTCTAACTTTATTTTTATTTTAATTGAATTGACAAAATATTCTCTCTACATTTGCAGATGAGTGTGGAAGACTTGCTACATAAATAACTAGTTTCCTCATTTCAGGGAAAATATATTTATTTTTGTCATCATTTTGATTAAGAACCGAGTTCCAAAATTCTGAAAATGACAAGTTAAAATCTATACCTAAATTCTTAATTTTTCTTAATTCCAAGTGAATCTTATTAATTTTATCAAAAGTAATAATGTGCTGAACCAGCCGCACTAATGGTATTATTGACCCTGTTCTTACTTTTTTCGGATCTAAAACAGTAATGTGTTTCCACATTTCCATGTTTTCTACAGGAAATCTTTTTAATAGCTCTTTGGCAGATTTTTTCTAAAAATTAAGGCATTCAGAGGCAATATCGACATTCTACTTTTTCGTTTCTAATTCTATTAAAATTAATAAATCTAGGTTCTCAAAATTATTACGTAGACTGTATTTGCATAGTTATCCGAATATAAGGTATTATCATCTATTTCATAGGAGATATTTGAAAAATTTGAAAAAATTTACTGGAAAAAAAAAAAAATCCCACAAAACTTAAAAAATCCCTCATTGGATTAAAAAATCTCATGGGAATTCCCACATCCCACAGAAATTAAAATATCCCACAAATGGGAAATTTCCCACAAAACTGGCAACTATGATGCATTTACTAAGATGGACTGCTTGGTGCGGTTTATGGCACGGCGGCATCATCAGGCATTATTTCTATCGAAAGAGACACCGTTACCGGTCCTAAAAGCGTTTATTAGGAACTTTCTGTGGCCAGAGCTCGACAACATCGATATATCCGAGCTATAGTTCCAACAAGACGGTGCGGTGCTTCATCTCAAATAAGCAACGCAGTACTTGAAGTGGTGAAGGTGCAATTTGGCGACTGGGTCATCTCACGGCGAGTGTTCATCAATTGGCCGGCTTGATGATTCGACTTGAAACCTCTTGATTATTATCTCTGGGGCTACGTCAAGTCCTTAGTCTATGCTAACAAGTGAACCACTTTGGTCGAGCTCGAGGCCAATATTCGAGATGCTATTGCCGGAATAACGGCAACGCACACATTGGACCCATTCATCAAAAATACGACCGACCACTTGAAGCACTGCCACCGAATCCCATGCAGTCATTTAAGGGATTTAGTGAGTGATTTAGTGCCACACATAATGACATGAATGCAGCATCAAAATATAGCCAGAATAAATTTGATATGGAAAAAAAATGATATTCTGATGATCCTGCATCGTTGTTGTTTTATTTAAACTTCTTTTCCTATTGTTCTTATGTGGTCACCATATCCGTCTTTTCTTTAAACCCACTCGTTTAAAAATTTCAAAATAGTTTCTTTTCGAGTTGATTTGTTTATCATACAGACAGAATGAATCCGTCAGTTATTTAAAACTTCAAGAAAATATCTGGTTACTTCAATTAACAAGCTTTAAGAATTTTAACACGCTTCACACATTGGAATTTTAATTATGTGGCTAATGAATTTTAAATTGCCCAAAAAGTTAATATAAATATTTTTAACAAACTTTCCATTCGAATAGAATATTTATTTTAAATACATGTATACATGGTATTATGTTATCTTAATATACGCACGAATTGTACCACCGTGTCATCATCGCGGAAGTAAAATCGAAATGAATGCGTCACGTCGAGAGTGTAAGAATTTGAAAATTATTTAAACAAAACAAAATATTGCTATTTATGTAAATTTTAAAATGTCCACAAATAATACTTAAAGACAATAGAAAAAATAACAAACCTTTTATGAAGATGTAGTTATAAAAAAGAATATTTTCAAATAGAGAAATGGATTGAAGGTGTAATAAGAATTTTTAGCTTTGTTAAAATAGTTGAAATTTGGAGTTACCTGTCAGATCACAAATATTGGCAATAAAGGACAATGGAGTTGAATTTTATCATTATGTTACAAGGGCTGCATTTTAAGTCTTGCGCCTCGGCAGCATTAGCCGTGTTTAATTCGTACTGGTTTAACCTAAAATGTTCTAAATTACATGCGGAACACTAACAAAAAGATGAACCTGCTCAGTAGCTGGATCATCTTGTTAAACTTTGTTTTCGTTCCGCTACGGCTCCATAGATGTCGTTGTTTATTTCTGTTTTCATTGATTCATAGTCACCCTTTGTTTTCAAAGGAAACAACTGTGCTTATTTCTTTGCAATAAATAAATAAAAATGGATGTAAAAGAATCGTCAGCTTATTGCCCCAAACGGTCAACGCCCCAATGCTTCAAGTCCCAATGCCCCAGGAGCAAATCTTAAAAAATTTTAACTAATGTGATCTATTCGTTCATCAGGTTAAATCAGAAGGAATAAAACGCGGCTATTAAGCATTGTCAGATAAATTTTGACAGTTCTATTAGAAAATTTGACATTTTCTAGCATAAACGTACTCACAACGTTTTGGTGTATGTGCGCTTACTGTGTTGTTAACAATGGTTTGAAAATTTTATTTCAGTAAAAAATCGAATTAACACGTGAACATTTTTGGGTGATGATTTGTTACGATTTTCGATGTGGATTGACAAGAAAAAGAATGCATCGATTAACTTAGTTTGACTTTTGGTGATGAAGCATTACACCCAGCGACTTTAAAACGCTTATCAATAAGTTCGAGCGTGGTCATCGTTCTCTCCAAGACGAATATAGAGATAAGGTCGTCCAAGAACGGCTGTTGTGGCAGAAAACATCAATGATGTGCGTGAACTGTTGGAAGTAGACTGGCATTTGATATACCGTGAGATAGGTTCATTCGTGGCGTCCGTGGCGTAGTTAGTTAAAGTGCGTGGCCGCTATGTCAAAGAACCTTGGAGACCCAGGTTCGAACCCCAGCAGCGACAGAAAATTATTTGAATTAAAATAATTTTTCTGTACGGCCGCCACCTCTCTGCAGACAATGGCAAACCTCAGAGAGTAATAAAAATGCCATGTAAAGCTTCTTGAGAACGAGAACATTCCGTTCATCGCCGTTCGGAGTCGGCGTTAAGCATGTAGGTCCGGTTCTCGGTCAATTGTGTACAAACTTAATAACACGCACAACACAATTAATCATAAGAAGCTAGGTCAATGTCCTTTTAAGGGCTGAAATGGCCAGTTATTTATTTTTTTTTTTTTTTGTAGGTTCGATCTAGAGCAGTGTCGGCCGACCCCTATGCACGCGTGCTTCGTGAAACTTCGTATTTTTACATCGACATAAAGCTGGCTGTCGTGCTTTTACACCGACGCTGCCGATTATTCGTAGCAAGAGCGCTCAGTCGATGTTTCGCTTTTGGCTAGTTAATACCACGCTTCTATGCGCGCAAATTATTACGTAATTTTAAATGCTTACACGTAAAAAAAATGTTCAACCAAATGTGGGAACTAGCATATTTTTCTTTTAAAAATTATTTTGGGAGAGCGAAAACTTAATTTGTCAGAAGAAAGTAGGACGCGCTAACCGTTTGTTCTTATTTTGAAGTAATATGCAATATAAATAATTTTATTACAATTAGGAGTCGGTAAAATGTTACAAGTAAAAGATTACTTCCACTCCATTATTTACCTAGTAATTTCATTTATTTCAATTCAAGTTCACACACCTATATACATTCATTTAGAATGCCGCTTAATGTTAATAATAAAAAATTTCTTTAACATCCTGCGGAGTAAAATTTTCACAGTGTAAGCCAAAGAGAGATTCTTTGCTCTCACTTGGGCGCACACTACTACAAAACTGAAAGAACTGTGTATGTATTTTTTTGGCCGACACTGTTCTAGAGCATTAGTGGGACTAGCATACATTCGATTTTATATGAGCATTTAGGCGTCAGTAAGATTTCTTCCCGTTGGATTCTCCATAATTTGACGGTTGCTAAAAAAAGGCTCGTGCCGATTTTTGCAAGGAAATGCTGAAAAAATACAGCGGGAGTTCTTAAAAACAGAGAACGCAAATAAACAAAAATGAATCGTTCTATTTTGTTACGTTCCGATCTTTCATGCGAACGAAACAAAAACGATTCAAACAACTAAGGAACGATTGGGCGTCTGTTTTGTTTTTCATTTTCTGTTTCTAGCGAAACCATAAACAAAACAAAATTATTGAGTGACGAAGAGACACAAATTAAACTGAAACAACGATTCGTTAAACGATATTTTTATTGTTGTGTTTTTATTTCCTACACCTGAGCAGATGGTCTTTAAGGGAGTACCGTAGAAGGTTAACCGACCGAATATAACCGACCCCCATTACTTTTGCAAAAGGAACATTTTTGCCTTTGACACCTATTCTCACCGACCACTCCTTAGGGAACCTCCGATACAAATTTTATGATCGTACATTTTTTCCATACACCTGAACATATGGCCTTTAAGGAAGGGCCGGAGAGGGTTTATATGTATGACCGACAGGTCAAAAGCAAAATTCAAAATCAAGGTGATAGAAGAGGCAAGCATCATTCGCATGCTGACTCTTTCCACGGAGTTTGAGTTCAATGCCTTTTGCATACCAGTGATCATTAATGAAACGTTTGCATTGGTTTCGTTTTCTATACTGACACGTTAGCAAAAATTATAAAAATTACGTTAGTTCTCTCTTCCACTACCAAAAGTTTCGTGTTTCGTTAGCCCTCACGAACGAAACGAATGAAAAATAATGTTTTTGTATCATCCTCTGAGAGATCGGTTCGGATATCGTTTCGTTTATTTGCGTTTTCTGGTTAAAAATACGTCTGCGATACCACCACAAGTGACGAATTATGGATCTACTCTTATAAGTCCGAAACAAAGTAGCAATCCATTGTTTGGGTCTTTCAAAGTGAGCAAAATCCAACAAAAGTTGCGCACGGAGCACATCTAAGCAAATGGTTGTCAATTTTTTCAGAAAACCCTGTCATTTCGCAACTCTTCCACTTGAGAAACGTAGAACTGCTAGTGCTGAATGGTACATAACCATTTGTTTACCGGAAGTCTTCGGAAAATTCAGGAAAACCAACCACCGAAGGAAGATCATCCTCCATCACGAAAATGCGAGTTCCCACACATCAGCTCAAACAAGAAACAAACGAGTTTTTGACCACTCAAAATGTGGAATTGATGGGTCATCCTTAACGCTTCCATATCTTTTTTTCGCCAAGAACAGGACAAAATGAAAAAATTTTTAAGATTTTACAGGATTTACAGGACGTCTCATGTAAAAACAGGAAATTTTCGCAGGACGCAGTTTAAAGTCGAAAAATTACTATTACTTGTATGTTCAAAGAATTAAATGAGCATTTTCATTGATAAAATGATCAAATTTATTATTAAATTTAGAATTTGCAGCCTAAACTTCAAATATGGAAATAATTTTCCCAAACCCAATATGATCCCAACATGTTAAATTTCAAGGAATTGTTTCGAAGAAAATCGAAGTGTCCTCTGGAGTACCACAAGATAGCCACCTTGGACCTCTTCTCTTCAATATCTTCATATCCGTCTTGTCTATAGTGTTGATGGATATTCCACATTTTATGTATGCGAACGACCCTAAAATGTATCACGTAATTAAATCCCAGCAAGATGCCAATTTCTTACATTAAATATAAGTGTAACGTGATAAGTTTTTCTCGTTAAAACCAAGTTATAAATCACAACTACCGCCTCAACAATATCGAACTTAACAAGGTCAATTTTATAAAGGGTCCGCTAACGTCATCTAACGTTTTCTTTTTCAACTAGTGCTTATTTCGTGAATGGTAACACTTAGCACATGTTTGATTTGACAGATAATTAGTTTTATCCTTCCTCTGAACGAATATGGTTGAAGTCAACTGACCATCCAATGCGTTTTCGCTTCGCTGAGTGGGCCTGCGATCGACTTACAAAAGATGTCGATTTTGCCAAAAAAAATCATCTTTTCAGATGAAGCTCATTTTGATCTTGGCGGGTTTATAAACAAGCAAAATTGTCGCATTTTGGGCACAGAAAACCCGCACGCATACATTGAAAAGCCGATGCACCCAAAACGAGTGACTGTTTGGTGCGGGTTTTGGTCCAGAGACATAATTGGGCCATTTTTCTTCGAAAATGAGCAAGGAGTGGCCGTTACAGTCAATGGCAATCGTTATCGGGCCATGTTGAACGAATTTTTGTTCACAAAAATTGAAGAGGAGGATATTGGCAACATTTGGTTTCAACAGGACGGCGCTACATGCCACACAGCCGAAGCTACACTCGATGTTTTGCGCCCTGTTTTTGAAGATCGCATTATCAGCCGCAGAGCTGATGTCGTTTGGCCACCTCGGAGCTGCGATTTGACACCGTTGGACTATTATTTGTGGGGTGCCCTCAAAGATAAGTGTTACGCCGACAAGCCAGAGACAATTGACGCTTTAAAGGACAATATTCGTGAAGCCATTGGTGAAATACAGCTGCAAACAATCGATAATGTGCTTAAAAATTGGACCAAACGTGTAGGCTACTGCATGGCCAGCCGAGGCAGCCATTTGAATGAAATTATTTTCCATTATTAACCGGAAGGATTGTACACTCAAATAAAAAAAGAAGTTTGAGAAAATATTCAGTAGTTTTTTATAAAGCATTTTCAAAAAAAAAGTTATTTGGCGGACCCTTTAGTTGATCTTGGAGTGTTCTTGGGCAACAAATTGCGTTTTAATGTTCAATATGATAAGAATGAATGGGTGACTACATCCTTGTATTGTGCACTAGAGCGCTCAATACTCGAATATGTCTGCATTATTTGGAATCCAACTTTTGAATCCCATTGCGATAGAATCGAATCCATTAAAAAGCAATTCTTACTATTCGCTTTGAGAGAAACTTATAACCCCCTCGATTATTGTAGCCTTCCACCGTATGAATTTTTATTTAATTTGATGCCACTATCAAGTAGAAGAAAGTTATTGGATTCATACTTTATTTTCGATGCTCTGAAAGGTGTAACTAACTGCGATTACAACTCTATCAAGAGAACCCTCAATGACCCTATAGAACATACAAGGCATACTCGACCGTTAACTGAATATCAGCATCATACTGCGTATGCACGTAATGAACCCTTTACTGTAGAGGATTTAACAATGTATCCGATCACTACTCACCTTCTTTGTCCAAGTCCTCATTCAAGCGATCTCGATCCAAGTCTCTTTCCAAGCTTTGAACTGTCTTTATAATTTATTTTCCTTCTCCTTTTTTTTTCTTTTTTACATAGTTTTGGAAAACAAAAAAACACGCGACATATTTTTGGCGTCTCAGAATTTCTCTGAGGATGTTATCGCGTTAACAGAAACATGGCTGAACGGAAGCATTATTGACTTGGAATTGTTTGACAATAGTTTCCAAGTTTTTAGAAGGGATAGACACACTGACAATATTTCTGCTGTTGGTGGTGGTGTCCTTTTAGCTGTAAGGAATTCCTTTCTCAGTTCCTTAATTGATATTCCCTGCTCTTCTAATATTGAACTTTTATGCGTTAAGGTGTTACATTGTAATTCCAATGTATATGTTATTAATGCATATGTTCCCCCAAAGAGCAGTGCTGAAGTCTATGCAAGCCTTGCGGATTGCATAGAATATATAGTAAATCTACTTGACGTTAATGACGACATTTTACTGTTGGGCGATTTCAATCTGCCTGACTTAAAATGGCATTCTTCCGACGATGATACATATTTTTGTGCATCAAATTCGAAGCCCCGCCAAGAACATATATTTGTTGACAATATATGTTCTGACTTACAACAAGTTAGTTGTATTTATAATAGTCTTGAAAGACTTCTTGACCTGGTCTTAACTACGGACATTAACAATGTAATTGTTAAGAGGGCCTTCCATGCTCTGACCATTGTAGATGAATACCATCCACCATTGAGCAGTTGGTATAAATCGGACAGAGAGAGCATGGTAAATTCGAGTTCAATCGATAAGGTTTATGAGTTCAGCTTTAAAAAAGCTGACTTTTTGAAGCTGAATTATTTACTTGATTGCAATATGAATTATATTTTAGAATACATTAATGGACATAACCTTGAGGAATCCATTAATTTTTTTATTTGGAGCTCTTTGCTATGATTTCTCAGTCTGTGCCGTATAGCCTAAAATTTGCGAAAAACTCAGCATATCCTTGGTACACTAGGGAATTAAAAACGCTTCGCAACTATAGGAACAGAGCCTGGAAGAAATATGTCTGTAGCTTGGACTCAAATGACCTGGAAACCTACAAACGTTTGTTTCTGGAATTTAAAAATCAGTCAGCAACATTATATCACGAGTATTTAGATAATATTAAGCTGAGAATATTGTCTGATCCACAGAGATTCTGGTGATACATTAATACTAAGAAGAAATCTGATGGGTTTCCTGTATTTTTTAAGACCCAAAATGGATTTACAGACGATCCTGTCATAATAAGTGGCCTATTTGCCAATCTTTTTTAGGAATCATTTTGTTCAGATTCTTTTCATCCAGATATGGAGTATTTTGAATATATGAATTCTACACCCAGAGTATCTTTGGACTCTTTATCCTTTACATCAGAGGATATTTTAAAATATATTGATTCGATCGATGAAGATTTTAGCGCTGGACTCGATGGGATTCCTGCCGCAGTGTTAACTCAATGCGGTTCAATTTTGTGTCAACCACTTTCTCTGTTATTTAATAAATCTATAAACGAAAGTTATTTTCCACTGTTTTGGAAAAAATCAATTATCAGTCCTATTCATAAGAAAGGTTGCAGGAATGATGTTAATAACTACAGGCCCATTGCTAAACTGTCATCGATTCCGAAACTTTTTGAGCGAATCGTGTATGATCGGGTAAAAACTCACTGCCGTGAAGTCATAACAACTCGTCAGCATGGTTTTGTTAATGGCAGATCTACGGTATCTAATCTACTCGATTTTACAACGTTCTGTTTAAACACCATTGAATCTGGTTGCCAGGTCGACTGCATCTACACTGATTTCAGCAAAGCATTTGATAAGTTACCACACAATTTAATTCTATTTAAACTTAAATCTATTGGATTTCCACAATATTTTGTTAACTGGATTAAATCGTATTTGACAGAGCGATCTTATCAAATACGATTCCGGGGGGTTTTGTCTACTGAGTTTATTGCGTTATCAGGTGTTCCTCAAGGAAGTTACCTTGGTCGACTTCTGTTTATTTTAGCCATTAATGATGTGACCCATATCATTGAAAACTCTCATCTGCTTATTTATGCGGATGATATGAAGATATACAAGACAATTCAGCCCTACTCCAGTCCGATCTGAAATCTTTTGAAGTTTGGTGTTCTAAAAATAATATGTTTCTTAATCCAGATAAATGCCAAACTATGACCTTTTCGCGAAAAAGGAATAATTTAGTTTTTGATTATAAAATAAAAGATACTGCTTTATGTCGTGTGGATGTCGTTAAAGGTCTGGGAATATGTATGGATTCTAAGCTATCCTTTAACATTCATATTGATAACATTTGTAAAAAAGCATCTTCTATGCTTGGATTTATTAAACGCTGGGCCAAAGAATTCAATAGCATGATTACGACTACAACGTTGTATTATGCAATAGTGCGTCCTCACTTGGAGTTTGGTCTCCAAGTTACAATGTGCATGTTGATCGAATAGAGAGAATCCAAAAATGCTTTGTTCGGTTTGCCCTAAGGGGCTTAAGTGGATTTGACATTTTAAACCTTCCTCCTTATGAGGATCGCTTAAAACTTTTAAAAATGCAATCATTGAGTGAACGAAGGAAGTCTGCAGATATCGTCTATTTGCACCAACTCATCACCGGTGTATTCGATTCTCCAGAACTTCTTTCTCTTATACATTTTAACTCTAATCGTAGAAGCAGTAGAAATGCTAACAATTTAATTTACTTACCATTTAGTAGAACAAATTATATGTTAACTGCTCCTTTAAATCGTATGAGTAAATTAGTTAACGATTGTAGCTTTTTTGATGTTAACTTGTCTAAAGGTCAACTCAAGAGTAGATTAAAAACTATTGTTTAATTGCATGGTTAGTCGTGTCGTCTTGTGTTGTCCTTGAGCCCAACCATATTTTGGTGGGTAAATTTTTCTCACATTGACTTATTTCGAGCCACTAGTATCAATATCGTTGAATTATTTCAAAGATTTTTGGACTGTGACTTTTAATGCGTTAATGATGAGAATGTGCGAAAAAGCTGTAGTAGCTAAACTCGATTGTTATTGCATGTTGTAAAAAAAAAAGCAATGTCAATCCGGTGGACGAAATATTTCCACTTCAAATTGCATAAAAAAACAAAAAAAAACATTAAAACAAGGAAAAGGGAGAAAAATAATTACAAAAATATACAAAATAGAACACAAAAACCTGTTGGAATAAGAATTTGCCTTATTTGGTCAATAAATAAATAAATTTTCAAATATTTTTAACGTACAATCTAAAGATATAAAGCTGTTATTTGCATCTATAACGTGATCTGTCCAGACGGGTTCCATTACTAAATTTTCGCGTGGAATGTCGATTGGTAGAAACATTGGAAAAAACAGGACTGTCCTGCCAAATACTTAGTCATCCGCCTTACAATCCCGACTTGGCACTCAATGACTTCTTCTTGTTGCCTCACATTAAGAAAAAAGAAGCATTTTTCTACGTCCGTTGAGGAGTAAAAAAAAACCTGATTTCGGAGATACCAACTTCAGAGTGATAGAACTGTTTTGAAAATTGGTTTAATCGAATGCAAAAGAGTATTGATCATCTTAGAGAATACTTTGAAAAACAATAAAAGCATTTTCACTAATGAACCACTGTCTTTTCACTGTCAGGCGCAAGTTAAAAGGCAACCGTCGTTGGTCATATCGGCGAACAGTAAAATGAACAAAATTTATCTTGGGTTTTTACATTTTTTCTTATCATGCTGCGCTAATGTGATTATAACCCATGAATTGTTTTTTGATGCATGCTGTTAGAGTTGCCAACACTCATGTTAATAATAAAATGTATGAGCTGCATTAACGTAGCTAATTAACAATAACAACCAACTGTTTTTAGGCCATGTTAACAGCAGACATGTTGGCAGACGTAAACAAAAGTGCGCAAAAAAAAAAAAATAGTATCAAAAATATCCACATGCATTTATGTGCTAGAGAGGAGAAGAAACAGCAGCAGTTTGGCGTCGACAAGGTGTTACCACTTAATGCACTCTTGCATAACAAGGCCTACAAAATGTTTAAACGGCTTAAATGAGACGTTCAAATGCCATTTGCCTAAACTTAATCATTGGCGCAGCAGTTATATTTAACAAATCGTTGATAATTAAAGTATTAAATGAACGGCACAGATGTTCTGCCGCCGACAGATAATTTCAACAATTGAGCGACTTACGCGCCAAACGATTTATTAGCTTATAACTAAAGCGGCTTAAAATGCAATGAAATGGTTTTATGTCAAAATAAGGCTAAAAATTATGAAGTCTTCAAGCGTTGTCAATTAGCTTCAAAAGTTAAAGAGCTTTGATGTTTACAACTGAGTTGCTTGAGGTGCCAACATGAAAAACGCCTTTTTGAAGGTTTCATTCAGCAAATGCGTTGAATTGACTGCAGACTGACAAGATAAAGCAAGGTAGCTGCAAGATACTGGGTTAGAAGGTAAAATAATCGCATCTCCTTCCTCTTCTTAGACCACCCTCTCACCCACCAAAGTCAATCATTTAAAAACTAAAATTTAAATTTTGGGCTTCTACTTAAGGCATCTTTTCGCATTTTAGCCAAAAAAAAAAACAGCAGCGCTGCGGAAGCTCGGGTAATTCTTAAAAAACTCCAGCTGTTCTTGTTGTTGTCATTGTTGTTGCTGTTGTTGCTGCATTGTATATTGACCTCAAAATTTTGGCCGTCTGCTCCATGCGTTGGCACATCTGCGCAATCGCATTGCAAATGCATGCCAACAAATTGAGACATGCTTTTTGTGCTGTTGTGCTGGCTCAGCTATAAATTTTTATTGTTATGCTTAGAATTTTTTGCACAAATATTTGTGCAGTCTTAAAAACAAAATTTTGCTTATATATGTGTGTGTGCCAAAATTAGTGTCAGAAAACTGTTTAAAGTACCGCCCGCATGTTGGTTGCCGTAGCGGATTGTAAGTGTTTTCGACTGAAGTTAACATGAGTTGCATGCCTCACATTCACACTCTTTTTGCAGAGCTCGCTACTTTGCCAACATGTATTTTTGGACATGGTTTTCTGGCATTTGTGTTTTTTATAGTTTTTGCATATTTCAAGCAAAATCACATGCATGCATTGTTATTGTTGTTGGAAAACTTTAACCTATTGCTTGGAAACATATTTTGGAAAAATATATGAAAATGGTATAATCTGGAAAAATTTTGATAATTTTTCTTTTAAGAAGTTTTCTTATAAAAATTATTGCTAAAAACTTTTACTAAGGAATCTTGGCTTCATTATTTTTTTTTTTTTATTACATGAAATTTTTTGCATTAAGTAACTGAAACTTATTTATTTTAGAGAAAATATGTCATGGCCGGGTATGGGCACTACTACATTTAAAGCTTCTGTGTTGTTTCTGTGTTTGTCTTTTATATGTTGTTGCGTTTTGTATTGCTACATACGCCTTTGCTCTCAATTTTTGTTCTTAACGCTCCCAGAGCGCTCTCTGCTGGTCATGACAAATACCCTACTGAACCATGGAGAATGTTTGATAAATGTTTTCGCGTTTTTTCTAAAAGAGAATTTTTTTTTCTTGATGTTGAAACTCTAACAGCCTTATTCAATAGATTTCCTTACACAACCTTTAAACGCTTGTTTAGTTACGCACTGTTTAAGGCTTGACGCAGCTTCCATGCAACCTTGCTAACATTGTTATTCATAAACATTTTTTCATTTTCTGCTTATGATTGTAAGGTTTGTGTCTGAACTATAGAAAATCTCTACAAAAATTAAGAATTCCTATGGATTTACAATGGCCGCCGCATAAAAAAATGCTGCAAAGGGCGCATATGGAGCATGTCTTTGATATTAAAAGAAAAGACAAACAAAAATCATGGTTGTATTTACGTAACCTTTAAACGCCAATTTCGGCGTTTAAGTTACGCAGCTCTTAAACAACTACGAAAAATGTTTATGAATAACGTTTTCTTGTTTAAAGCCCGTTTAAAGTTACGCTGCCTCTAAAATGTGTTTATGAATAAGGCTGTAAGTTTTTAAACTTGGTTTGCACATTGGTAGGTTTTTTAAGTCTTCAACTTTCGACACGGTTGAGAATTTAAAAAAAATTATCTAGGTTTTGAAAACAACTCCAAACAAAAAAATTGGAATGATAATTAAAAAAGGTATAGATAAGTATACCTATGGTATAAGTATAAGGTATTGATAATTTTTTCAAAAATTTTACTAAACACTTAAACTTTTTTAAATTAAAAAAATTTGGCTAAAAAGTTTGCTATCAAAAGTTGTCTTTTATAAAAACATAAAAAAGGCGAATCGGACCATATTTTTTTTAAAAAAAAAGGAGTTGGCTGTGTCATTGATATACCCACAGGTTTTGATGTGACAAGTGAATTTCGTGTTCTCAGCAAGAATTATTTTTTGCGTAAGAAGCCATTACGGAAACCAAAGGCTTGATATATACTATGGGAACTCTACACCATCAATTTCAATGGTTAAGAAGTGTGTTACTGAATTATATTGTGCTCGTACTAGCATAAATCACACTGAACATTACGATGGGCGTTCAAGATGATGACGGTCTCAAAGTGACGGTAAATGCATAACATTTTAAACGTGTGGCAACCTTAACATGAACATACCATAAATGACAGATTGATCTGTCAATGAATAGTGACGTTATAGTGTTCTAAATTAAACAACTTTTGGTATTGTTATAAAAAAGGATAAAGAAGAATTACATACCTTGATTGACCATTACTTTTTGCATAACAAAAGTGAGAAAGAAGCAAAAGAAAAGCTCGATAAATATTATGGTGAATCTGCTACGGCGTATTCAATCGTAAAATATTGGATTGCAGAATTCAAAAAAGCTTAAATCAGCATAAAATATGAACACGCAGAGGGATCACCAAAAACAGTGACCACTTTAGAATGAATTGGAAAAATCCACGATTGCGTATTGGACAATCCGAAAGTGAAAATGCGTGAGATAGCTACAGCAGTTGGCATATCGAATGGGTCAGCCGTTTCAATTTTTCAAGAACATTTGGGTATGAGAAAGCTGACTGCGAGATAGTTGCCGCGTTCGTTAACAATCAATGAATGTGTTCGCACTTCCCAACAATGTTTGGACAAATTTAAACAAGATTCGACTGATTTTTTGCGAAAATAGTGACCATGGATGAAACATGGATCTACCACTATACACACCAGAATCCAAAGAATCAGCAAAAGAAGGGGAAGGTCCCAGTGGAAGTGCATCAAAGCGAGTGGACCCTCAACAAACGGCCGAAAAGGTGTTGGCGTCTGTTTTTTGGGATTCAAGTGGCATTTTGTTCATCGACTGTTTGAGAAAAGGAAAAACGATCAACAGCGACTATTACTGGAAATTATTGGTCCGATTGAAGAAGTCACTGATAATGGCAACGTGCATTCCATTTCTATGGTTACTGCTCAGGAGATCATGACAATCGCCAATGCTGTCCATAACGAAAATAAAATCCCCAGGTCCAGATAAAATTCCAAACCGCGCACTAAAAATTGCCATCACGTTACAAACACAAGCGTTCGTACAGCTGTACAACGCTTGCCCTACAGATGGCATATTCCCCGAACAATGGAAGACGCAAGAGCTCGTGCTTATACCAAAAGGTAGCGGCCCTCCGGATGATCCCTCGGCCTACCAACCTATTTGTCTTCTCGACACGATAGGCAAGATCTTTGAGCGAGTGCTGTGCAACCGCATTGAAGAAGCAATCCAAGCCAGAGGAGGACTTTCGAATCAACAGTTTGGGTTCCGAAAGCCACTTTCAACACCCGACGCCATAAATCTTGTAACAAACATAGCAGAGAAAGCTATTAATGCTAAAGGTGGAAAAAGGGCGCAAAGCAGTACTGTCTCGAGGCAACGCTGGATGTGCGCAACGCCTTTAACTCCGCAAACTGGGAAAATGTAATGAAAACGCTTGCAAAATTTGAAATTTCAACCTATCTCTCTCTCTAGCAAACTACTTCGATAGAATATAACTACGCTCTTCGCTACAGACGAAGGCATCAAGTTGTATAACGTCTCCGGTGATGTCCCTCAGTGATCGACCCTAGGGCCCCTGCTATGGAACGTTATGTACGATGGCGTTCTTAAACTCACAGTTCCCACAGGCGTCAAGATTGTCGGCTTTGCGGTCGACCTAGCGGTGAGGCAATTGCAAAACACCTCGAAGAAGGCGAGGCGCTCAGTAGTGTTACAATTGGCATTTTTTTCGAATTTCACATTCTAAGAGGTCTCAAAAGTTGCATGGGGTTCTCAAGATCACCCAACAAAAATTTTAAGAAAAAAAAGGATGTCTTCCTGTCCCGCAAGGACAAAGTTGTTTTTTGAGGAAAACAGTAAAAAATAACGATCTTAATATGCTTTGACTTTTATAAAAAAAACTACGCATGTCTTAAAGAAAAAGTAAGTATACACGCAAAGAAAAAAAAACGTTTATCGCCAGTTTGCCGCAAACGAACTTCGTTTGTCGTGCTTGAAATCGTTTATTGCAAACGTTTCAACAGTTGTCATAAACGTTGAACGAAAAATAAACAAAATTTTCAGTTGTGAGAAACGAGTCATTTAGTTGCAGGAAATGAATTTCGTTTGTCATAAACGCGAGTGATTTTTAAATTGCAGCAATTGAAAACTTCGTTTTTTCCAACTGAAAATTTTGTTTATTTTTCCCTTCGTTGTATAAACATAATGCTTATAGTTTAGAGTTACTTTTTAGACAAATTGTTACTATATAAGGAAATTTGTAGTTTGCTTAATACGCGGACGAAGATAGCAACAGAGGTGGAATCCATAAGAAGACGGACGGACATAATGAGAAAGATTATTAATATAATAAATAATAATGACCGAAATAGCTTGCGGTTTATATATATAAGATATATTTTTAAGTTGTGACAACTGAATATTCGTTTGCGGCAAATACAGCTCGCAAACGAAGTATAGTTGGTGAATTTTTCAGTTGTGGTAAACGAAAAATTTCTTTGCGTGTAGGCTTAAACTAACAATATATTGGTAAACACGATGCCACTCACGATTTTTATCCACAGTGTCCTGTGTGAAAGATATTCGAAGCTAAAGTTGTAATCGAGATAGCACAGAACTTTTGATTGTTACCCAATAGTCTTAATTTTGGTGGTATTAATTATACTGTTAACGTATTCCTTGAATTTTCCGAATTAATAATTAGCATAATTTATGCATATGCATTTTCGTATTTTTGAGAAATGTATACTTGAATGCAATTTTTTTAACTTTTTCAAAAAAATGAATATAAGATTTTATATCTCGGGTACCAGAATGGTACCGAAGAAACTTTGCTCAATTTTGATTCTTCAAAAAAACTTGGTATCCCTAATGCTGAAAAGCGAAGCGCACTGGTCAGTGGTCAGTACCCTCGCTTAAATCAAAACAGAAGAATTGCGAAGAGTTGAGCTTTCGAAAAACACAGGAGGCTAAATAGAGTACTTCATGTCTATTTACCCCTTAAACCAGTGGGGCCCAAAAAATAAAAATCGCGAGATAATGCTTAAAAAAACAAAAAAACAAAATGTTGTTCATCGTTGCGTTTGGCAAAAAATCAAATAAAACAAAAAACCAATTACAATGCAATAAAATCACATGTCATGAAGAATTACTCCATACACAAGTAACGGGACAATCAGCTTCAGCATCGACATCATCGAGTGTGTGTTTTTTTATTTTGACTTTGCATGCATTTGTTTTTGTAAAGTTCGTTGGAAAATATGCTGAACACTGCACGAGTGCGGTTTGTGTTGTTGTGTCGCAGGTGTTCTTTGATTTTGACTCATCGCAAAGACAAAATTAAGATAGAAAAAAATTTGTATGAAGGACCACGCGGGCCATACGGGCAACTACGTGGGCATGTTTGCCTTAAACATAGGTTACTAGACATACAGTTTTCAGCTTAGTGCTGTTCCCATGCCCCGTAGTCATGCTTTGCGGCGAAACCGCGGGGTTTACAAAGGGAAGAAGTTTCAAAGCGGAGATTCAGGTTTACTGTGTAAGTATCGCGGTGGCTCCAGGGAAGGAGAGTCGCGACGAATAAACAGGTCAAATTGGAAACTGAAGCGTATTTCGGAGAAAAATCTTACTATTTAAAGGGCATCGCAATATTAGAAAATCATTGAAATAAGTGTATCGAGCTGAAAGGGAGCAATGTGGAAGAATAAACAATAATTTTGTCAAAAATCGTGTGTTTTCTTTGCTAGTCCGTCAGCATCTTTAACGCCCCAGTTATGCCATCACCTGCTTTATTGGGACTTCCCCAATAGAAATCATGACTGAGCTGTGGGCAGTCCTTATATACTTTCCAGAGACTTCTTCTTGCAGTCTGCCTGCAATTTCGTTATTCTCTAAAATGACCGGCAACACAGCCTTTCAAGATTACCCTGTAGAGATGACTGAGTCTTAGAAGAGCTTGACGGCAGTTCCAAAAAGATTTCAAAGTTAATACATTTTTTTTTAGTTTTTATTTATTTTTGAATATTTTATGCAGTGAGAACAAGAATTTTGTTCAGGAAAAATTATTTTGCGTTATTAATTTATCCAAAGTTATTTTTCTTATTATATAAATTTTTTTATTTAGTTATTTTTATATGTTTTAAGAGCATGAAAATGTCAGCCCTGGTTATAAAAGTTATTTTATTAAAAAAGTCACCCATTTAACCTTGAACAGCCTCCTTTAATGCGAACTCAGTGTGAATATATAAACTACGACATACATATTTTTATGGACTTTTCTTTTGTTTTTAATTTTCAATTCATCGAATAATGAATAAATATGAATGTTTGTATGAATCATTAAATAAAATTTAATGTTTTAATCCGCCTAATTATTCTTTACAAAAAAATTTATAATTTATGTCTCTATCGAATTTTGACAATGACTCTAAATAGCTATAGCAATGGCCCATAAATTTAAAATCAACTTTTTATTCTATTTCGTATTAAGCCCATATTTTTTTCGGCTGTATTTTAGTTCAGTGAATATTTTAAGCCATAATTGTTTTTGTAAAATGATTCATAACAAAGTTCAGCTTTTGAATAGATTGTCATATGTTCATGTTAATTTATAGATACATACTCTTCGCTTGTAATTTCAGCGCAACGTAAGTTTATGCAAATTAAATTTCATGGTTTAAACATGTATTTAAATATACATTAAAATTAATTTTAATTATATTTTCATGGCATGTGCAAAGCGGATCAAGCGGATGCTATGAAAACTAGTGCATTTCCGCTTTAATTTAAATTAGTAACAACAGAAATAACGGTCGAGTGCTGGCCATTTTCCGCACTTTTTGCCAACGCATCTTTGCCAACGCAAAAAAAAACAATGGACAAATATTATAGCGTGAAAATAACTACCATGAAAATGAAATGTAAAACAAACTTTCATTTGCACTTGCAACATGAAGTAACACCAAACAATAACAACAAATACAACAACAACAACAACAACAACAATATCAACAACAACAACAATCGTAACAACAGCTCTTGTGGCAAAACGAAATAGCTGCACTAATTAAAGCAACAACAAAAGCTAATTTACTGGTTCATTTACACTTGAAGCCACACCGAAGCCACACCGCAATCCAACGTGTGAGGTAATCAAGGTAAAAACTAAGCCAAGTCTGAAATGAAGCTAAGGCGGCTGAATATGAAGACACCATCACCAGCTTTGCTCAGCAGAGTCACTTAAACTAGAGCAGTGGGTGAATAACTTAAATGCTGCTGCAGAGTTCGTTGTTTGGTGGGCGTGAGAAAGGCTGTGGAAAGGGTGGGTGGGGGTGGTAGTGGTATTAGTGAGGAGACGTTATTATAACAATAACGGCATAAGACAGTTATTATTACAAGTGCAATTATGTGTCACACACCCACACACAAGCAAGCTAAATATCTACACTAAGGGAAAAAAATATTAAATTTATCCAAAAACTTTTTTAATTTATCCAAAAAGCGAGTCATTTTTGCACCAATAACGCATTTGAATAAATCGACTACGTAAATATTTAAAATTTATTTTAATACTTTTTTAATTTAATTAAATATTTAAATATTTAAACAGAATTAATAAAGAATATATTAAAATTATGCACGAATTTTTTTAAAATATCTTTCAAATATTTACTATTTGAAAATAAACTATCGCATTTAAAGAAAATTTATGTAAAAATATTGAATTTAAAAAAAACATATTTAAATTGAATATGTTATTAGTGGTTTTATGGTATTATTTTCTTTATATTGCGTTCATCAAATGCCATTGCCTGTATAATTTATTCTCGCTGCACTTTTTTCGTTCTCTAATTTATACTATTTTTGACAGTTGGTGCACTAATATTGCACCAACTGTCAAACATAGTATAATAGAGAACGAAAAAGTTATCTACAAAATACATCTAGGTAGAAGCAAATTATGCAGGTAAATGACAACCGGTACAAGATGTTCTTGATAAAACACCGAGTTGTCACTCCAACCTACATAATTTTATTTCGTTGCCAAACATGCATACTATATTACTCTTGAAACCATAACTAAATGAGAACTATAAGAACTGCAAATGCAAGAAATATACTGCAGAAACAAAGTGCGATGCTGTTGCTGCTTGTCGGAGTATGTGTGTACGTGTGCGATGCTGTTGCTGCTTGCTTGTATGGAATATGTGTGTACGTGTGTGGTATAAATAAAATTCAAATACGCGAAAAAAACGAGTTGTAAGGAAAACATTGGATTTATCCACGTAAATATTTGAATAAAATTTATACTCAGGCGTGGATAATACTAATATGCGTTATTTCCCTTAGTGTAGTAACTGGTTGCAAGAGAAGCACTCATTCTCCTTTAATTTAATAAGTTGTGTCTCTTTCAGTGCTTTTCTTCTCAAATTTTAAAGCTATTACATCCACATGACAACAAGTGACATCTAAGTGTACTGTGTGAGTGTGTGTACACCCAAAAAAATGTACTTTAGCAAGGAACATCTTCTTAGTTTAAGGAAAGAAATTGGAATAAATATGAAGTACATCCTAAAGGGCGTAGGTGAAGCCCGAGTTGTAAGAAGTTTCACAGCAAAAAAGTCCAGAAAATGAAACTCGCGGAGTAAAATGCTCTTGACGTTCGGGCATATCGATCACGTCTGATTCGTTGGAATGATAACATTTTTAATATATCGAAAGAAGTGGCCAAGTGCTTAGTTTTTTTTTAAACGATGCCACAAAAACCCAGTAGGAAAAGAGTTCATCCTAAGATAGCTTCCTTTAAGACTCGGCGATCATACCGCTTCACTACCAAATGCCATATTTTTTTTTGTATGGAGCTGTTACGTAAGTGTTATTAATCCCTTCGTCACATCTTCAAGCACGTAAGAAGTGATTAGTCAAGAATACCTTCTTATGGCAATGAAGGAAGGATATGGATGTCGATGTTGATATGAATATAGAATTTTTTCTATTTTGTTGTCGTTTTCCACTTTTGTTTTCGTTTTCCACTTTTGTTTTCTATAACGCCTTACACTGCGCTGCAAATTTGTTTGTAATAATTCCCCCCACCTCTGTACTACACTGAACCAAATATTGTTCTTAAAATCAAAGAATCTCGTTCATAAAGCGAAATTCATTGCTTTTTAAGAACTATTCATTGCCCCAAAGAACGAATTCTTTGGCTCAATGAATCGTTGTTCTTAATTTTAAGGAACAGTTCATTGTTCGTGTTCATTAAAATTTTGTTCCAGTTCTTGTGTTGTAATATTTAAAAAACCATTAGAGAATTTTGTCTCAATAAGAAACTGATTTTTTAAAATATATCTTGATATTGTTTTAAAATTTCTAAGGACAGACTAACTTATTGTAATAGTTGTATGTGTCATTAATTAATCATTTTTCTTTATAACATATCAAAGAAATAACGTAAGAATAAAGATTCATTGAACCAAGGAACTCGTACTTTGGACCAATTTTAATGTATAATACATTGGGACAAAGAACTTTTTCTTTGTTATTAAGTACGTTTTTGGTACTGTGTAAATGGCGGTAGTGTCAATGTTAACCAAGATATAGGGTTTTTTTAATAATGACCCGTACTTTTTTCATATACCGCCCACTTTTTTAAAAAGGTATCTCCGTGTTCATGTTGACAAAAAATTACGCCAATCGGGCAAGTGCTTTAAGAGCTATCGATGTGTATACATTAAAAAAAAAAAATAAACCAACGAACTTGAGAACCTCCTTCTTTTTGAAGTCGATTAAAAATGTAACAACATTAACTGCAGTTACAAAGTGATTCCGCGAAAAGCTGTTTCATTTTCTTTTGTTTTTTACTTTTTAGTTTTTCGTAATTTCTTTTCAACACATCGCTTTGCAGTTGCAGTGTTCATCTCCTAAGGTATTAGTACCTTTTTCCAATACTTGAAAATATAGATCGCTTAAGAGAGGTATTCGCCTACCTTCCGACTGGGTACTTCATTAAAATATTTCATATTCGCTCAACTCTCTTGAACATCGACGCAATGTTGGTTGCCTCAGGCTTTTGAACAGGTAGTACATTCAAAGTGTTCAAGTTAAATACATAACCTGACGCCATTTGCTCATATGTTTCCCAGCTCCACTCGAGTAGTTCACTAAGCCCATCCCTATACCATTGGCTTGATGTCCAATAGAACCTTGCATTACCGAGATAATTCTTTCTTCAGTTGTACAGTAAAATTATGGAACAATCTTCCTGCGAGCGTGTACCCCGACAGTTTTGAGCTATGTAAATTTTAAACTAATCTTCACTGACACTACTCCATCTTCCCACCCTCCAACTAACTATCGCCCTTCTTCCGAATCAGCACAATGCTTTCGCATTTATAGGGGACACCCCCTGAGCGTTGGTGTAGTCTAAATAATTTTTTTTTTAAAACCGTTATAAGTTGCGCTCTATCTGCACTAGGAGGATAAAATGGAATGTTGTACAGGTAATCGGGTATCTAAAAAAGTTCGAATCAAAAAGTTCGAATAAAGGGAGTGACACTCCCATTTTGCAATATTATCATGTGTGTATGTCATGCGTTTCAGCAACGTCAGCAAATTTAAGAATTAAAATTTCAGTGAATGGGCCCAAAATCAAATGGTTGGATACTTTTTTTTTATCGAAAAATATTGTTCAACGATGAAGCTAATTATTGAGTCTGAATGTGTAGGTCAATAAGCAAAACAGTTGTATTTGGAGCGAAGATATTTCATAGGTTATCAAAATGATGTTACATTCCGAAAAGTGTTTTTCGGACATTACAGTTTTATGCGGTCTGAAGGCTGGTTGAGTCATCGGACCATATTTTTTAAGAAATGACGTTAAGCAGCGTGTTACGGTCAATGATAAACTTTCTATCTCGGATGACATTCGTCAGATCAAGTCCTGGTGGACATAATTTTTTTTTTTAATTTATTAGTTTTAGGTTTAAACCAAGAATTCAGATGCTATAACTATTTAGTCAAGTCTGCCTTGGTTCAAATTGGGGTGATAGATTAGTGGAAAGAAGGGAAAATCAAGTGAAGCATGTATAGGTTGTTTTAAGCGTAACAAAAAGCCGTAGAAACCTGTAGATTAGAATCTGAGGCAAGTGTTATGCCTTTACCTTAGTCGATTCCGTTACATAACAATCTCATCCACAAACTTCTCTACTACCAACTATAACTTTTTAAGTCGAAAATATTGATGATTTTTAAATTTGAACTAAGGCACTGAGCTCACATATTGATTAACTTCAAAACTCTCACTGAGTGCTGCAGATCTCTTAACGAAATGGCTAGGTTATCCGCCAGAATCCACCTGACGAATTCGCAAACAAGGGTACGACCTCAAACATCCTCTTAAATGAGGACTTAATTGGTATGCATACAGCCGTGGACACATAAATAGCACAACAATACATGTAGGGTGTTTCACATGAATTTAAATAAAATACATAGAGGATAACAAGAAAATATTTCATGGTATTTGAGTTTAAACATTAAAAACTTAAAATCAGTAGTAACTTTGTAATTACGAATTAGAAATTAGAAAATTAATCAAAAATTTTAAATTGCTCCTTAGCTGAGGTGGACACATAAATAGCACAATTTGGATTATGAAAAAAAGACATAGTAATTTATTTTTATTTTACAATGAGCTTACGAATATGCTTACCAGTACTTGGTACTGTATCCCGAATTGTCCAGCCCGAATTGTTATTGAATTGTAACAGCCCGACATCTTAGTCCCATACTCTCCACAAGCTTCCTGACCTTATCCTTCGGAATAGAGTCCCAAGCCTTCTCAATTCTACTCCATAACTCATCTAAATTTCGAAAATTTTGGTTACTTCACATCATTCCATAAATTTTCTATGGGATTGAGGTCTGGGCTTTGAGCCGGCCAATTCAAAATATTTATTTTTTCCTTTTTTAGCCAATCAATCACAACTTTTGTCGTGTATTTTGGATAATTATCGTACATAAAAGTCCACTTAATAGGCATGTTCTCAAATGTAAACGGTTCCATCTGGTTATTAAGAATATCTAAATACATATTTTTGTCCATTATTCCTGGTATACGAAAAATTGGCCCAACGCCGTGCCAGGAAAAAGCTCCCCAAGCCATTAAATTCCCTATCCATGCTTTAATGATTTTTTTGTATACTCAGGATTCAACTCTTGGCGTTTAGGACGCCGAACAAAAGTTTTTCCATCTGGTTCAACCCTATTAAATTTAGTTTCGTCAGTCCAGATCACGTTCTTACAAAATTGGACTTCTTTATTCACATGGGCCATTTCAAACGCTAAACAATCCTTTAAATTTTTTTTTTTTGTTAAGAGCGGCTTTCTTCGGCTAATGCGTCCATAAAGATTAGCTTCATGTTAATCCTAGATACTAGTTTTCTTGAAACATTAAGGTTATTTTCTTCATTTATTTCCCTCATAATTTGCTTCGCTGACTTGAAAGAATCAGCCTTACTTTTGCGAACTATAAGTCTATCAGTAGAAGCGGTGGTTTTACTAGGATTGCGCGGCTTATTCTTGAAATTATTTTAACCATTTGATTTAACCAGCTTGAGTGCAATATAGACCATTTTTCGTGAAATTTTCAGAATATCCGCGATTTCAGATGGTTTTTTGCCTTTTCGACTCACTTCGTGAATTATAGACCTTTTTTCCGGAGTGCGATATTTGCCACGACCCATTTTATTTAAAATCGGCGAAATTAACTTAATACAGCTCTAAAATTTTTACAAACACCCGACCTTGTTAACTTTTATTCACCAACTAACATGTGTGCTATATATATGACCACAGCAGATCGTACAGGCCTATAAAGAAAGAGATGGCTGAGCAAATAAAAGTAAGTAACGGTACATCTCTCTCAGAGTTTTAAACAACGTCACACAGGAGTCTCAAAAAATTATAGCTACAGTTAATGAATGCATTATTAGATTCAAACGAAACGTTTAAAAAATAAGTTGACATTTGTGTTATTTATGTGTCCATGGCTGTATGTTCTCCTATAAACTCCTGTGCAGGAAGAGATCTTTAAGTTTTGCACAAGAACGTTAGGAACACCTTGCCACATGTAGGAGAGCTAAGCTAAAATGGTCTTCCTACGATTTTAAACGCACCAACTCACTGCTTGAGCTAAGCAGGAATCTTACGGTAGGAGTCCTTACGGGTCACCGTCTAATCGGAACGCATGCTCTTCGTTTAGGACTCATATCTAATGACTTTTGCAGAAGCTGCAAGTGTGAAGAAGAGCTAGAAAATGTCCAGCTCTTCGTCTGAGAATGGCCAGCGCTAACTAAAAGGACAATGGCAACTCTGGGCCATCCCTTCTTAAATGAACTTACCGAAGTCTTATGCCTGGAAATCAAGCATATCCTAAAGTTCATCATCCCTTCGAACTGGATTGCTGAGGAGAGAAATCTCTCATAGGCTCAAAAGAGAATAAAAAAAAAAATGCAGAAAGTTTATGACAGAGGATCATGACATGTGCAAGTCATTAATTTCGTATATAATGTTTATGAAAACAAATTTGAGCTTAAGGCCAAATATGTTGGCAACAAGACAACATAAAGATAATTAAGGCAATAATCAACAACAGCAACAACTGCTCTGTATATAGCAAATCACACAGCAGACTAGACAGACTGTTCCGTTAGCTGCTACAGCAACTCATCAGCAGTATTGCATGACTTTTCACTGTGATCCACTCAAGCTACTTAGGTCCTACTTATACAGCCAATATGCCGAAAAAGTAACCCGGAAGTTTATTTGACAGAGAGAGCGCTTTTACATTAGTAAATGAGTTCTTATCTACTTGTTGTCAACATACTTGGACTAAAGCTCAAATTTGTTTTCAATATAAATAATGGAAGGTCACATTAAAATTTAAGATTTCTGGGAGAGCACGCCCATGTTAAAGCATGTTCCTACTTGGCGCACTCGGTATTCGAGTGATAATTTCAAATTTTTTTACAGGAAAACGTTAAGAGATAATCGAAACATTTTTTTGTGGTGAACAAATACCCTAAAAAAAACTAAAAACAGAAAGCTGTAAGACATACACTAAGGGAAAAAATATTAAATTTATCCAAAAACTTTTTTAATTTATCCAAAAACTTTTTTAATTTATCCAAAAAGCGAGTAATTTTTGCAACAATAACGCATTTGCTTAAATCGACTACGTAAATATTTAAAATTTATTTAAATACTTTTTCAATTGAATAAAATATTAAAATATTTAAACAGAATTATTAAAAAACAAATATATTAAAATTGTGCACGATTTTTTTTAAATATCCTTTCAAGTATTTACTACTTGAAAATAAAACTATCGCATTTAAAGAAAATTTATATAAAAATATTGGAATTAAAAAACAACATATTTGAATATTTCCCACGAGCTGCGTCCATCAAATGCCATTTGGTAGCATATTTTATTTTCTTTTTTACTTTTTTCATTCTCTAATTTATACTACTTTTGACAGTTGTTGCAGTGTTATTGCAACAAATGTCAAAATAGTTCAAATTAGAGAAAGAAAAATTAAAAATAAAATAAACATAAAAATATGCAGGCAAATGACGGTTGTCACTCTAACCTTACAAGAATTCATTTTGCGATCATCAATCGCACTCACAAAGAATCTTGGCCAAACATGCGGCTATATTACCCTTGCAACAATAACTAAATGAGAATTCTAAGAACTAAGGTTGCAACTGCAAGAAATAAACTGCAGGAACAGAGTGCGATGCTGTTGCTGCTTGTCGGAATATGTGTGTACGTGTGCGATGCTGTTGCTGCTTGCTTGTATGGAATATGTGTGTACGTGTGTGGTATAAATAAAATTCAAATACGGGAAAAAACGAGTTGTAAGGAAAAAATTTGATTTATCCACGTAAATATTTAAATAAAATTTATACTCAGCCGTGGATAATGCTAATATGTGTTATTTCCCTTAGTGTAGGTGTGGTGCTATTTGGTGTTATTTTAAGGATAAAATCTGTTGGAACTGCACCAAAAATAAATTGTATGGATATCATTTGTTTCCATGGTCTTAATGATTTTTTGTGAGCTTTAGTTATTTGACCTTTTTAGATTTTGTTAACATAGTGGCAACTGAGATAACATGGGTGATATTTTAAAAAAAAACAAGATTCGCGAAAAAAAATCAGAAAAAATTTGCAAAAAAACAATAAACACATATATGAAAAATGTTTGGGATCGGACAGTAGATATAGCGAAAACAAGAAAAAAGCACCATAGGGACCATTTCAAAACAAAACAAAAATATAGGGGTCAAATATAGGTTAGTTTTGGTGATACGGTTTAGTGTACAGTGTACACTGTACAGTATTGTGTGGCATTACATCTGAAAATATCATTGGACCTTACTTCTTCGGAAAATAAGATGGAAGTGCTGTTACCGTTAATAGAGAGCGGTATCAATTTATTATAGAATATTTTTTACGTCCTGAAAACAGACCTGAGAAGTGGTTTCAGCAGGATGGAGCCACTGCCCACACTGCCCGAGACACAATGGCACTTTTAAGTAAAATTTTTGGAGAGCGAATAATTTCCAAAAATTCGGAAATTAATTGGCCAGCGCGTTTGCCAGATTTGGCAATACCCGACTATTTTCTTTGGGGTTATTTGAAAGAGCGAGTATATGTGAACAAGCTCAATCCTTGAACTCAAGGCCAACATTTTTGCAGAAATTCGAGCGATACAGCCACAAATATTGAAAGATGTTATGGAAAATACTCTAAAACAAGCGCATTATTGCGAAGCTGAAAACGAGGGTCATTTAAGTGACATTATTTTCCATGCTTATTAAATTTTCAGATCACCCCATGGTTACTTTTGGCCCACCCTGCATAAAATGAGAATAGTTGTCAGCCTAATTAAATCTTTCTACCATTTAAGGATTTCCACTTTTTTGGGTATAAACTCCACCTGTACAGAGTGTGGTAGCCATTCAGAGATTTTTTTTTTGTGTATGTTTCATCCTTGTCATTAAAGCCACTGGATACAGGCTTCAAAGCTTCAAAGAAAATAGCATTTTGACTAATAAGCTGATCTCAAAGCAATATAATACAATGCAGAAATACAAAATTTATTGTTGTTATAACCAAAAAAAGTAAAAAAAACACAAGTCATTCGATGCGGCTACAGTTGTGGCATTAAAATTAAGATAAGGCTGCTGCACAATAATAAATGGTTACTGTTAAATTTTAATTATTGTTCAAGAGCTGTGGGCAACAACAGTAACAACAGCAACAACAACAACAACAACAACAACAACAACAACAACAACAACAACAACAACAACAACAACAACAACAACAACAACAACAACAATAGAAACAACAACACATCATCATTATCAACACTGGCAACAACCGCATAGACAATATGTTATGCTCGTAACTGTTGCTAACCGTTTACATTGTCTTCCAACTATTTATTTACATATATCCACACACATACATACACAAACACAAACCCTTACAGATGTGTCAATACATATTTGTGTATGCATACTATTTTGTATTTTGGCTCAAATGAGTTGTCATTTAGTGACTTAATGTTGCAGTTAAATATTTTATTTTCTTTAATTTTGTGCACATTTTATGGCTGCTGCTTTTCCAGCATCATTTTATATGTTGTGGATGTTATTGTTGTTGTTTTGCTGTTGGGTTCAATTACGAAAACTATGCTTCAGTTTAACCTTTTTTGCCATTTTGAATGACCTTTCATAGACATTTAATTAATTAAAAATTAAAAAATTTTAAAATGTTCTCAACAAAGCTTTCGGAAAATAGAGAAAACTGTATCGAGGTCTTAGCATAAAAACGACTTAAAAAAATACGATTTAGGTATAATGAACTTTTTAAGCACCCTTAACACCCTTACGCCATAAAATCGTTTCGTGTAATATCCACATAAGAGCCATGTGAAATGGGTTAAGCATATTCATTTTGCAATTCGTGTTAGACCGAATTATATTTTTATGTGGATGGTGTTATTTCAAAATAGTCATGTTTTCATTTGAAAACATTTGTTTGTTAAAAAAAAAAAAAAAGTCGGATGTAATTATTTTGCAGGCTACTGAAATCAAAGGTTAAACTTGAAGTTAACTGAAATAGGCAATAAAAAATATATGTTATCGGTTATTTGTTTAGGGTGCTAAGGTATTAAGGTCACTTGTGCTACTTGATGCTTAAGACATCTATGTACTCATGACTTTTAAAGAAGATAAGCTTAGTGAAGTTATAGATTTTGCAACTAACGATTGCTTAATATCCAATATAAGCTAAAATCATTTAAAAATAGTCGTTTGTATAAAAACACAAAATTTAATTTTATATTTTAAGGTTTAATGTTTAGTAATGAGAAAAATCAGAGGAACGAATATTGTCAACATAGAGCGATGTCATAAAATATTTGTTTAGGTTCCATTTCGACACGAAATTTCACAACAAAAAAATAAAATTTGTGAGACCAAAACGTACGGGAGAAACGAAAAACCCACACACCATCTTGATCAAAAAGTTCCCGGAATTTATTCAAGAAATTTAAAATACAAGATTATACATCAAAATCGATATTGTCCCCTTCAAAGTTCTCCCCATCGACTGCGACGCAGATATAACAGCGCTGGATCCAATCCTCGAAACAATTTTTATATTCGGTTTGCGTATGGCCATCAGAGACATCTTCGATTTTTTCATGATCTCAACTGGGATGCTGAAACGCGTTCCGTTGAGCGGTTTCTTGAGTTAACCGAATAGGAAAAAGTCGCTGGGAGCCAAATCAAGTGAATTCGATGGTTGTTGAATGGTATTCGTTTCGTTTTAAGCCAAATTTTCACCTATAACGATGGCATTGTACGACGGTGCGTTATCGTGGTGCAAGATCCACGAGTTGTTTGCCCACAAATCCGGTATTTTTTGGCGAATTGCTTCACGCAAACGTGGTCTCATAACACCCAAATAATACTCTTTGTTGACTCTTTGGCCTTGTGGAAGGAATTCATGATACACAACACCCTTATAATCCATGAAAACTGTGAGCATCGCCTTCTTTTTCTACTGAAAACGACGTAGTTTTTTCGGTCGCGGCTCATTCAGTGCACGTCATTTACTCGCTTGATGTCTGGATTGAGTGTCATCTACATATAAATAGGCGTAGGCAGAACAATTAAGAACCATTTTCTCTCCCAGAGTAGAGAAAAGGAGTGCACCGAATTTATATGGTGGGCGTGGCACATAACATACAACCCGAATTTGCGATATCGAATAGCTTTAGAGTTATAGGTCACACAGCCTCGGAAATCGGTATTCGACCTCAAATCACACGTACAATTCCACTGGTTACATTTTATGAGCGTTAAAAGATGGGCGTGGAACTTTTCAGCAGCCCAAATTTTCGTTATAACTTTCAAACTATAAGACACAAATTAATGAAACTCGGTAGGAACTTCCTATTTAGTCGTGTTCTTCGACTAGAAAAAAATGGCGTGGCAACATCCATACAATTCAAAGTGTTTAGCTTTGAAAGTAAATGCCGTGTAACAATGAAACTCAATATGGAGTTACCACTTGATGATATCCATTTACTAGAAAACCGTGATGGGCATTGGACAAGGGGGTGTGGCTGCACCCATACAAGCACAGTTTTTAATATCGAATAGCTTTGGAAGTAATGGCCACAGAACATGACAACTCAGAATGGAGTTACTATTTTGTGATTTCCTGCCGTTGGTGCGTATGGTGCGGTATTAGTTCGGTTATATTTCCACATGAGTGAAGAAATTAAAAAAAAAACGTTTTCAATAAAAATACAAAACAAAAAAATGGTCGAATTTCGACCAAAGGCGACACTAGTCCTCATAAATCCACGTTTCGTCTCCAGTAATGATCCATTTGATGAATATTGGGTCGGATATGGCCTTGGAAATCATGTCTTTTGCTACGTACGCAGTCCCTATTTTGCACGAAATTCAAGTCTTTCGGCACTAGCTTTGCAGCGACACGTCTGAGGCCCAAATCATTGACCAAAATGTCTCGAACGTATCCAAAATCAATGCCCAACTCCTCTGCCATCTCTCTAGTGGTCAATTTGCGGTCTACAGTCATCCGTTTTTTGATTTTGTTGATGTTTTCATCGGTTTTCGATGTCGATGGCCTGCCATTGCGTTCATCATCATTCACGGGCTCACGACCACTTCTGAAACGTTCGTACCATTGATAAACGACTGTTTTCTTCAGAGTATCGTTGCCGAAACACTTTTCTAACATTTACAATGTCGGTGCATCATTGAAACCGTTTATAACGCAAAATTTAATACAAACTCGTTGTTGCGAATTCTTTAAAATAAAAATTTTCAAATATGTCAAAATTCGCGCTATCTTCGAATTATATGTGGAGTTTTAAATAGGAATACCGTAATATCAAGTAGAAATGAAAATTTTATATTAAACTTGAATATCTAAGCTTCCATATTCAGCAATAAAAAGTTGCTCGTTTTTGCGCGAATCATTTTTATTACATAAATCGTGATCACTTAAATAATAGACTGGGCCGAAGTTTTGAACTTTTTATTATATTGATGACGTCACTTTTTATGAACGATAGGCGTGATTTACTTCCAACTTCTCCGAATTTCAAATTCAGAATACATTTTAATTATTAAAATAATTTATATTTGAATTAATTTTTGAGGAATTTATGAAGGTTTAACTATTTAGATGACGTCATTTTATATGGGAAGTAGGCGTGATTTTTATCTGATTTTGCCGAATTTCATAGTTAGGATTTATATTGAAGAGAAAAACTTACGTGTAAAATTTCAAAGCATTTCTTTAATTTTTGTAGGTTTTTAAGAGATTTAACTTCTAAAATAAAGTCACTTAGTATGGGAGGTTTGCGTGGTTTTCATCCGATTTGACTTATTATCGAACTTAATCTTTATATTTTAGATACAAGCATAAATATCGAATTTCATGACGATAGGTTCAAAATTACGACTTTAACCATGTCGAAAGACGGACAGATGGACAGACGGATGGACGGAGAGAATTTGTTTTTATTTCATTTGTACCCAATCTAACTAAAACAAAAGTCAAAAATTCCCTCTGACTTCTAAGTGAATTAATCTCCATTTTTTGGGATTTCAACCCACTGTGCGTTGGTCGGTATTCGGATCGTTCCTGCAACATTCCTCAAGTCATGGCCCAGCTAGGGCCCGAGTTGTGCACAAAAATCATAGAAAATTGTTGTCAAATGTTTCAAAACTTTTTGAAAGTATGGTCAAAGATAAGCTATTTTTCATCATTAAACTTGTGTTTGTAGGTCTCTCGCTCTCTGCACTGACAAAAATTGTTCTACAGGTTTTAAGCAAGAATTGTGTTATAATCAGAGTGCGGAGAACGATCAAAATACGATTGCTCTCACAATTAATCACTGCTAATAATTTCATGCTTTCAATTTCTCATGACTCGTTCTTTGGTTGTGAACGCTCATTTTAAAATTCGATACGTAACTTATATTGTGAAGATCGAATCTTTATTCGTTCGTGAGCGTATTTTTGCAGTGATCAATTTTTACTCTAAAATTGCATTTAGCCTCTCGTGAGAGAACACGAAGGCAAGGTTGCATCGGAGAAAAATAAAAAAGTACTATTGAAATAATAAATGCTGCCACCAAAAATAAAAAACTGCATTAAAAATAAAACGTGGTGCCACATTTATAAAAAAGTAACGGTTTTCTAACAAGGTATGACTTTATAAAAAAAAAACAAATTAATGTTTTTATATTATATAATCGTATATTATTATGTAACTATATGGATTGACATTTTTACCATGCATATTCAGTAAAATAAAAACTTTGTGTTGTCATAAAGTATTAATATATTTTATTTATTTATATTTTAAATATTTTAATATGTATTCAATAAAGTATTTAAAGTCCATGACTGCATTTACCTGTCAGTAAAAAATATGTTTGGCAAGATATAATTTTCAACGGTCACATCCAGTGACTAAAAGAAAAGCAAAGTGATCCGTCTCAATTCCCCCATAAACTGAGTTACACAGGGGTAACGCGGTCAAGTTTTGCCTTTCAAGTTGCAATACACTTACACTTTTTAACTTACACACTTTCGAATTTGACTGCCAGCTTGATATAAAATTTTCCTTGATTTTTATTTAATTTTACTGTGGCAAAAACAAATATTATATATTTTATTGTTTTCAACATTTACTTTATTTAGATTTATTTGCCTTTGCATTTTATTAACTTTCCACAATTAAAGCTTTCAAATAACAACGTTTACTAATTGCGCAAAAATGTTGCATCGTATGAAAAATTCTTATTATTTATTTAAAATGGCATGGCAACATCATTTCATTCTTTCACTCTGTTTTAATATTATTTGTAAACAAACTTATAACGAATACGATGCAAAGAGTAAAGTATGAGGAATACCAAATATAAAGGAAGTACGAAATAGTACGTACTTGGTACCATTAGATTTGTATGAAAATTTCATATAAACTGGATGGTACCAAGTACGTTCCATATTTAGTATTCCTTTATATTTGGTATTCCTCGTACTTTCCTCATTGAAATGGTATTCCTTGTGTATTTTCTGTATCCCATACGTAAACAATCTTGGAATAGCTATGGAGTACTGCCATATAGCTATAAAGAAAGTAAATCTAAAGATGTTTGGCAACACCAAGAACAAAATTCATAAGGGAAGGATGGAAATAAAATTGTACTAGTACGAAAAGATTAGTACTTCGTATTTAAATAATAAAAAAGTATCCAAAATGGTACACAAGTACGTACTTGTGCAACCTTGCACGACGGCAATGTTTTCGTGAACGTTTGATTTCAAAAGAATTTATCATAATAAAATACAATCGCAAAATGAGTTTCCTTGAGAAGATTGAATTTTTAATCGTTCGTGAGCGAATTTTTCCGCACCCTGGTTATAATTATCATTGTCATCATCATTATCTCTATCAGTATCATTATCATTATCACTATCATAATCATTGTCACTATCATTATCATAATTATTATAATTATTCTGCAAATAACGCAATTTCATATACCTCAAACACTTCGTGCAGTGCAAAACACACGACCAAGAGGCGCGAACAATCCGGCTTGAAGTTTCAGCGCCAACTGAGAGCCCGAACAGAATCAAATATCGTTGCGATTTGCGATATCGCAAAGCAATAGAATGCATGCAAATGTATGAACACGTCCAGAATGAAATCGCAGGTCAGCAGCCGCAACGATATATCGCACAATTAGAATTTATTCTATTTTTTCTCTTGCGACCGACGATTCTCTCTCTGAGTGCCATTAGTGTTGCCATATTTTTGCTAAGAATTGGCTGTGTTTCATGAAATTTGCTTGGTTTTTTGTTATCTTCTGACATTTCTTGTTGGTGTGTGTTGTATTCACACAATTGAAGAGACCAACACATTGAAATGAAATAGAAAAAATAAATAAAAAAATACTAAATAAAAGAAACTTTGTGTCGTCAGTCGCAATCGCATCATTCTGGACGTGTTCTCTGCGATCGACGACCAGAGAGGATCGGCGGTCGCAACGATATTTGATTCTGTTCGGGCTCTGATTGAGAGAACTTCGTGTATTCGCTCGTGTACGTGTTTCGATTCTCGAATAAAGCTTTCGAGTCTCACCACGCGTGGTACTACCAGTGTTGCCAGAGAGACGAACTAAAATTTACCACTATTTGGGAAAAAATTTACCACTTTCCGAGGAAATTTACCTTTTTCCAAAATAAAAAATAAAATAAAAATTTTTTAATGATTAACAACCGTTATAATTTTTTGTTAGTATACATATATTTATCTCTCATCAACAAGCTAACCGTCAACTCTTGACGTGTATAAACTATTTTGTTTCGCTATTTTTGAATTTAATTCACTTGTTACTTTTACCCCATTTACATTGGTTCTCTTTTGAACCCAAAAAGTTGACGATACAACACAAGCGTACCGTCAATTTTTTCCCATTTTCTTCTCAGCCAATTCGCCGCAATTAGCCTACAAACTCGAAAAATTGCTTTTAATTATTGACCAATGTAAAAGGGGTTTTTGTTCAGCAACTAAAGATGGATAATTCAGATTTTTTTGTTACATAGGATGATTTACAAGAATATTAAACTACTTGTGAGAATGTTCAGTGAGGTAACAGTACTGCCAATAACTCGAAAAATTAACAAGTCTAAAAAAATTATTATTTTCGCAAAATTTACCACTTTTGGTCAAAAATTACCTTTTTTACCTCTGCCCAAAAAATGAGTCAAAAATTACCTCAATTAGGTAAATTTACCTCAATCTGGCAACACTGGGTACTACACATGATACAATTATACAGGTTGTATTGACAACTATTGATTTTCTCAGCAACGAGGAAACGACCATCTGTCAAAAACAGTTGTTCGTGGAATAATGTGAAACGAAAGTGAAAAACATAACCTAAATAAAATTTGTGCGTTTAATATAAAATAATGAAAGTTTAAAAAAAACCATGTGTGATTTGTGCTTAACGTTTTCCAGTCGGAAACGTTAAATTTTATTAAATTATGCACAATTTTTATTGAAAACACATTTTTTTTATGTTTGCGCTAAATCACAAATTATTTTCGTTAAAGTAATAATATATCACTATTATTACAATGCTCACTATTTATTATTAAATAAAATAGAAAACATTTTACAAACAAATGTTTGGTTAACGCAAACAATGGCGTAAAACATCAACAATAATTGAACACTCTCTTTCTAGACATTTTTTTTGACAGATGGTCGTTGCCCAAGCAACTGTCAATACTACCTTGGTACTACCAGAGATAATGAGATGGGAAACTTCTTTTCTATTGTGAATTCTGTTGATTTTGACAGCTAAAAATGCTTCTTCTCCAATTTTTTATGCAATCACGTCTTGTGTATGTGAGTTCACCTCATATTTGTCAAAAATAGGTACTACACCCAAAAAAGTCTTCCATATTTAAAAGAAAATTGTTTTAGCTGAGCAAGAATATTGTTAATAATAGTCGATAAAGAACTTTTGTTAACATAGAAATGTTAGTTTTGTCAATCTAATTTGTGGAGTTACTTTGATAACAGACAAAAATATTTTTGATAGAAAAAAATTGAATTTTAAATGAAAAAAATTGTTCTATTTACAAGTGGTGTTGTTAACAAAAAAACATGATTCAATTTCTTTCAAGAACAGCTATATCTTTGTTTTAAAAACTCTGTTCTAATTTTTAAATGCATGAATTTGTTTGAACAAACATTGCAGGCTAGTTTTTCCCTATGTGTACAGTGGTGGCTAAGCTGTCGAAAGTGAAATATTCACCAGCGCTCATGTCCATCCAGAGGGGTGAATTCATCGAGAATCCATCGAGAGGGGTGAGTTTGTCATGAAATTTTACTAACACATTTATAACATTTGCATTAGTATTGACCATGATACAATTATAAGGTAGGCCCAGGAAAAACACACTCTCTATGACTACAAATCAACAACAAAACAATAACAAAGGCGTAGGTATAATGTCAAAATACAATACAAAGCGATGCAAATAAATTGGTTACTGAACAATCGAACTAAGAACTCGAATAAAAATTATATAAAAAGTTCACTTTTATTTGCTTCGTTGAAAGCTAAAATACAATTAATTTTGTATTATATCTTAAAACATAACTGATTTTGTTAAATTTTTAGGGTTTTTGCTTACTTTTCGTGTATTATTCCACAAAAAATCTGGGTACTCAATACCCAATACCCAGATTCATACTGTTAATAGTAAATTATACATCCCTAACGCTGAACGAATAAACGTCAGTTGTTAAAAATGACATTATACCTACGCCAATGTTTTGATTTTCTTTGCTTTGCTTTGCTTTTTCGTTTTTTTTGTCTCCGAATTGGGCCTACCTTATAATTGTATCATGGTATTGACTGCATTTTAGCATATGGCTATCTCCTTTTTGCAGAAGTTTCCAATCTCTTTATCTCTGGTACTACGTGAACATTACTGATCCATGGTGTAATAATAATTATTACACCATGCACTGATCTAGAGCATTGCAATATAGATCTTTGAAAAATGTAAAAGCTACTGTGGAACGAATAAACATATTTTTATTTTCAATAGAATTTTTATATGAATAATTGTGAATGAGTGTATAAAAAAAGTATGCTGCAAATCATATAATCTGAGACATTTTTGTAAGAAAATTTTGAAATAAAATCGTCGAGCATTTAAGTTTATCTTCGGCATTTACAGTCCTATATTATGGCGTTTACTTTTCTCAAAAAAATTCTGTATTTTTCCGCCTTCTTTAAGAACTCTGCCCTTTATGTGCTTTTCTCTCAAAAAAAAAATTCTGACCTGTAAATTAAATGCAGTTCTTTTCTAGACAATGTTGACCTCGAAAGTAGAAAAAATGCAGAATTTTTCATTCTCAAGATCGATGATTTTAAATTCACACCTCAAATGCTACCAATTGAATGAACAAAAAAAGTGACATGTTAGGAAAATATTAAATGTTATCATTGACATTGATCTTTTCTCGACTAAGGCTGCGAACATAGTGAACGCGAGTTGCTGAGCCGAGCCGAAAAACATATTAGAGCAATACAGTACGCAAGTCATGCATCTCTTTTACCCGAATGCGTTTTTTAATTTTTCAATCGGCTCGGATCAGCAACTCGCGTCTTCGCGTGTTCGCAGCCTAAGAACAGTTCAACATTTCTTGAGTGCAGGTCAAAATGTAAAATATTCTGCACTCTCAGAGGGCAGAATTTTTTGCCAAGAAAAGAAAACGCCATTAAAGGAAGATATATAAATGTTTTTATTTCGAAGAGTCCAACTTTTTTGCCCCAAAGGTCATTGGGATCAATCACCCCTTTCTAGCCACGAGAAAGTATATGGTAGGTAAAGTTACCCTACTTTTTTATATGTGAAAAATAGTTTATTAAAATAATTAATGTGACTTTTTAGCAAAAGCTTACCCACTATAAAGGGCAACGGCTCAAAAAGTCTTAACGTAGAATACGTTATACGGTAAGGTAGGGGTGTTGATCTGGAGCACAAAATTTTGAGAAAATGTTTGTCACTTTCATTATAAGTTTTTAATACTTTATGCATGCATTGAAGACAATTCAAGTATGGTCGTAACATATTTAATATGTCTTCTTTTGATTTGTATTTAAATAATCATATTGCTACATATAATTTATTTTGATTCTATAAGTAAATCAAAATTTAACTCCTTCAAATTTTGTATTAATTTTCATATGCTTTGTATTTTATGTATTATAACATCATGTGTAAGAGCAGTACGATTATCTGTGTGTTCATCACAGAATCAGTGTGAGAAAGAGAAGAAGTATAATGACCAAGTATGGGCAAATGCAAACTGAAAATGCAAAAAGAGCGAACGATGTGTACATACACAACATTGATAAGCGAAGCAGAGAAACAAAATTGTGCTTACCCAGTTGGCCACGTCTTTAAGACATCCTCAATGTCTTAATGACTAACGTATTCTACGTCTGACCTATGCGCCCGTGTTATCTAAGACAGGCTTGGGCTATTTTGATTTGACATTTATTTTTTTCAAATCAAATTCGTGTTGTAAAAGTTGAAATCTGGTAAGTACTAGAAAGGGGTCCTCGACCCCAATGTCTTTAAGAGCAAAAAATTTGGACGCCTCGAAATAGAAACATTGATAAATCATTTTTGGACAAGATAGGTCTGCAAATGCCGAAGATAAAAAACAATTGTTCTTTTTCGAAATTTTCTTAAAAAAATGCTTCAGATTAGACGGTGTGCAGCTTACTTTTTTCCATTTCGGTCTAATACACTCGTACACATTCATTCATATAACGAAAAAAAAGTTAAAACTGCCGCCATTTTGCCAATTCTCAACTGATATTGATGGTTTTGAATTCAGTGAAAAGGTTTTTTTACGTGCAATGAATTTTTGTGAAAAAAGGGTGTAATTCATTATAATCATTTAAATTTAGAGAAACACTAATTTTTTTTTATGAAATTAAAGAAAAATTAAGGAAGTTGCTCGCTACACGCTTCATTTTGTATTTTATCGTATTTATTTTTGTACAGCCTTATTCTACGTAAAATTCCACTGAAAAGAAGTGGAATTTGTTTTTCATTTCCAACAAGGCAAATAGCTGTAAAAATTCAATGAACATCGGCGCAACAAAAATTGAACTCTTCAACTTTAAAAACGAAATAAAAAAAATTGTGACGACATTGAGAGGACAGACCAAGTGCGATGGACTCACAACATGTCAATCTTTAAGAATTTCTATAAAGTTAGGTTGTACTTTTTTTTTGGTCGATTTCGTCACACTGTGTTATATGTGTATATGTGTTATTGCCCTTTCATTTCATCTTATAGAGTATTGTATCTCGCCATTCAAAGAAGGTTATCAAGTAGATACCATTTACACTGATTTCCCCAAAGCTTTTTCTATTGAGGAACCTAGCGAATATTGGCTTTCACTCTGCTTTACTTAAATGGTTTAGTTCTTATCTTTCGAATAGGTTAAGTTATGTATGTATTGATAATATGACCTCAAATTCGTTCACGGCTTCATCTGGTGTGCCACAAGGCAGCGCTCGTGGCCCTCTTTTATTTTTAATTTTTATTAATGATCTGACTTGTTTTATGAAACATTCTCAATGTCTACTATTTGCTGCTGACCTGAAAATATATCTTAAGATTTGTAACGCTTCTGATGTGCTAAAATTGCAAATGGACCTAAATGCCATCTATGAATGGTGTATTCAAAACTCATTCATTTTAGTCTACATTTAAACCGCGATAAGTGTGTTATAAATACGTATTCTCAGTCCGTTTTTAATGTTAATATGAGTCTTATTTTCTTGATAATGTACCACTTAATCTAGTTAATGTTGTTAAGAACCTTAATGCAGTATTTGACTCGAAATATACTTTTATTAGTCACATAAACTTTGTTATACCTAACTCCTATCAAGTCTTAGCTTTTGTCCGCAGAAAGAATCAAAAATTTATGGATCCTTATCAGGGCTGCGGAGTCGGAGTCGGAGTCGAGGAGTCGGAGTCGGAGTCTGTAAGGATTTTTGGGTGAAAGAGTCGGAGTCGGAGTCTTAGAAATTGCAATGCCTCCGACTCCGACTCCGATAAAAAAAAATCATTACCAATTTTTAACGAACATCGCCATAGAACAAAATCGTGTAGAAAAAATATTAATTTTTAAAATTTTAAAAAAGTAGGTCCAATGTCGGTCAGAGTACATTGGCAGCTCTTGAATTGCCTCTGGCTGCTCTTCAGACCAAATTCGGCAATTCTGTTTGTTAACGTACACATTGAGCCAAGAATGAGCTTCGTCACTAAAGAAAATTTTTAGATTAAAAGTCGATCTTCATCCAACTTTTCTAAGTCCCATTCACCACACAAACGAAGTTAGGGTAAGTCACTCGACTTGAATCCTTGCACCAGCTGTATTTTGTATGGTTTCATACCGAGGTTCTTACGTAAAATGTCCCAGGCGGTCAAATAACACAAGCCTAATTGTAGAGAATGACGACGAATTGACATATCGCGATCTTCATTGACACTGCCCGATATAGCAGTATTTATTTAAATTTAAATGAATTTGAATTACTTTCCTCATATTTTTAACTTCCTCATTTAAAAGATACATACAGTGTTGCGCAAAACAATAGCAACAAAATCAGTGCGCTGTTACAAAATCGTGTATCTTTTTTAATATTGGGCGCAAACTAAAATTATTATAGGAACCAAAGCACATATTCATACATCATATAAAAAACAAATCATGTTCAAATTTGGTTTTGTTTTTTTTTATTAAATTTAATATTAATGTGACTACATTCAATTTGCTTGAGTGCAAAATAAAAGCAACAAAACTTAAGAAATGTAAAAAGAGAACAGAAGTTCCAAAAAACACCGGTAAAAGTTCTTTTATTGTAAAGCACATGTTGCTTGTGAGTCATAAACATTTAAGCTTAGATTTGCTTTTGCCCTAATTGTGCCATTGACTGTTCCATTTATAATGGCACGTGCTAAATACTGTAAAACTCTAAAATAACAAATTATTTCCGAATATAAAATGGGAAAATCCCAAATATCTGTCGCGAAGCATTTTAATATTAATCGGTCAATAGTTTGTAGATTAATAAAAAAGTGTAAAATCACAAAAGACGTAACAACGGTATATTCAGGAGGGCGCCCGCGGAAAACATAATGACAGGAACATTTGTGGCGTGTTCAAGCGAAATCCATTTGCCACCTCCAAAGAGGTTGTTGGGACACTTGATTAAGATATCCATCACAACACTATTCGCAGAAGAGCCGTTGAGGAAAATTTAAGGAGTTACAGACCGGCAAAGAAACCTTTGCTTGCAGCTAAACTTAAACAAACAAGTTGAGGTGTTATAATTTAAACAATTTTGTCTGAAATTTTGACAACGAGTTGCAATTTATTGTTTTTTAGACGCAGTTTTGCAAAAGAGAACCTAAATTGGACTGTTAAAAAATGGAAAACCGTTTTGTTTAGCGATGAATCAAAGTTTAACTTGATTAATTCAAATGTGATGTCCACGGTATTGCGCCGCCCAAGTACATGACTTGAAGCCCGAAACTGCAAAATAAATTTTAAGCATGAGCCGGTGGTATTATGGTCTGGACTTGTTTTTCCTATGATGGAGTCGGACCATTTCATAAAATCGATGGTATTATGGATCAATTTGTATATAAAGACATTTTAGAAAGCAAGATGCTACCATATGCAAAGTGGAATATGCCGCTTCAGTGTACGTTTTACCACGTCAACGACCCGAAGCACACTTCAAAGCTCATCAAAGATTACAGTAGAGACAATGGGATTCAAGTCCTTGATTGGCCAGCACAATCACCAGACTTGAATCCCATATAAAATCTTTTTGGGATTTTGAAGAAAAGAGTTTCTGGTCGAAGGTTTTCCAATAAAACTGCACTGTGTGAAGCCTTGAAACTTAAGTGGGAACAAATACCTAATACCACTATATCTAATTTAATAGAGTCGATGCCGTGCAAATGTGCAGAGGTATTCAAGAATAATGGGTCTTACACCAAATATTAATTATGTTGCTATTGTTTTGCACTCAGACAAATTGAATATAGTCACATTAATTTTAATAAAGAAAACAAAACCAAATTTGAATATGATTTGTTTCTTATATGATGTATGAATATATGCTTTGGTTCCTTTAATAATTTTTGTGTATCCCCAATATTAAAAAAGATACAAGATTTTGTTGCAGCGCACTGGTTTTGTTGCTATTGTTTTGCGCAACACTGTACATACAAATTCTATGCATGAAAAAAATAAATAAATGATTTTTAATTTTATAGTCGGAGTCAGAGTCGGAGTCGGAGTCGGAGTCGTGATTTTTCGAACCAACTCCGCAGCCCTGATCCTTATGTGTTAAAGACTCTGTACATCTCCGTTCAAAATTAGAATATGCTTCCATTATTTGGAATCCTTTTTATTCCTCGCACAACATATGTATTGAACGAGTACAAAAATCTTTTTTAAGGTTTGCATTGCGCTTCTTAAATTCTGAGGAATCTAGTCCTTCCTATGATGCCAGATGTAAATTTGTAAATTTTTTTAAAGATGTAAACACATAGAATCGTTGCAAAAAAGAAGAACTTTATTTTTCCTGTTATATTAATTTTTAGTTTCGAACTTGAAGAAAATTCAAATTTTTTGCTTTCCCAAAAGTAGCTTGCTACTGATTAATGCTTCTATTGGTGATATACAAGAGTCTTAAAAAAAATAAACAATATAGTTTGAACTTAAATAAATAAAATGCTAACTAATCAATGTGCCAGAATTATTTATTCTGTATATTAATGAAAGCCAAAAGAAAACGAATGGAAAAAAATTTTTAAATCGAGTATTGAAGCTTATAAGCTTTTATTATCGCTAAAACGTAGGATTAAAGAGTTGTTGACTTTTTGTCGCAGACGCAGGTCATTAACCTGCGTTAGTCAAAATTAGTGCGTAGTCGCTATCAAAAAAAAAAAAAAAAAAAAACAAAAATTTTATAAAATGATTTATGCAAATTTCGGGCATTTTTAATTTGTTTTAGGCTTAATTTAGTTTCTAGAAAAGACCTTGACCAAGCTCTACTTTACTCAAAGCAGTGTGAATGCTCAATTAAATAGTTCAACTTTTGGGAAAATTGTGAAAATTTAAATCCCTTGAATTTATGCAAAATAAGAAGAAAATGAGAGTAGAAAAAAAAACAAACAAAATTATGATGAAGTGTTCAAACAGTACCGATCAAGATAATATCTGCTGAATTTTCTCAAAGCTATGAGAGATTATTGTGCAAAGTAAGGCTAAAGACTAAATAAGACCGAAAATAAATATCATTTTGATTAATCTGTGATGCTAAAGTTGCTTTACAACAGCTCACACGGAGCTAAGAACGCGTGTTGAATATGACGTTATAGATATGAAGAGTGAAACGACATTTAAAGTCTGTCATAAAAGTTCAAAAATAGCTGTTCTATGCCATAGAAGGATGGCTTAAACTCAACAAAGTGGCTATTATTAGTTCACTTGAGATTGATAATTATTGATTTATGTGCTTGCTTAGCTTAACTTTTGGCTAATAGCTCTCGAAGGTGTTTTTGGTGACAACATGTTTTTATTTTTAATAAATGACAATGTGCTAATATGCTTAAAATAATATTTAAGCAGCCTTTTTTTTAACCGAATTTTTTTAAAATTATATTTTAACCGATCCGATGATGAGTTCACCGAGTTGAGATTCATGGCAAAAAAAAAAATATAAAATATTCTTAACCCAAGAATGTTTATCATTAGCTATTAATATCATAATTAATTAGCCTAGGTTCCTGGCATTTATTGTTTCTTTTTTTTTAATTTGCATATTATCCTTTTGATTTGTTGTTTCGTTTAGAAATTTACAAACATTTTTGACATTAATTATGTGATGCCTGAGTTTACTGCACAGCTATTGCTTAAAATAGCCCAAAACAAGAATCGTAAAGATAAGATATCTTTTGTTTATTTTATTCATTCATTCTTTTTAAATTTATTCTAAATATGGCTTTGATTTTTTTTTTTTTAAAATTATTTTCAAGATTTTGTTCTTTCTGCAACTTGTTCGATCCGCTGTGTGCTTTTGACTTCAGTTAACATATTGTTCAAAATTTTGGAATTAATTTTAAATTTACCTGTTCTTTAAAATTCCTAAAGCAATAAACAGCTTTAATTAAAGCACATACAAAAAGTTGCGCTTATAAAGCAGAACTTATAAGCCGTTGTGTGTGTGGCATCTTTTGCTTTTTCTTTTTTTGCTCTTTGCCTCATAACTACTTTAATAAACATGCCAAACTGGCATAAAGAATAATTATAAGTATTATTATTGAAAATTATGGAATATTTTCTGCTAGTCTTTGTATTTTCATTTCAAATTTAATTGTGTTTAGTTCCTGTTCTATCAAAAAAACAAACCTAAAATAATTTATGCTGAAGAAAATTATGGCCTTGCGAAAAACTGAAAAACTACTTAAAACTCATGTTGACGTTGAACGTCATTGTTGTTGAGCATAATTTTGAAATAATTTTCAATTTATTTCTGTCAGATTCTGCCAATTTAGAAAAAAAATTACTTTGCATAACAGTCAAAGAACAGCAGCTCAATAAGTTTGTTATTCACTTTAACGGTAATTATAGCTTTTGCGCGACAAACCGATTTGCCAACAGTAGCTTATTATTTATTTAATAGCTTAAAAAAAAAAATAACTTAAGTCTGCCGGCACAGCAAACAAGAAGAAAAAATAAAAGTTTTAAAAATTAAACATGAAAAACTTAAACTAAGCAGTTCAAACAGAAAAATACTGCAAAGAAAATTAAGCAACATTTGTGCTAGGTTGGGCAGCACAAAGTTGCTTAAGTTGACTGCCAGCAAATGTGGCCGCTAGCAATGTTTTGTTTTTTTTTTTTTAGTGAAGCAATTAAGACCTGCTCTTTATTCTCAATTGAAAGAAGTTTTGAAGCATCTTTGCTGGGCTAGAAATTTTCAAACTAATTTATTTGTAAAGTTCGTTTCTTAAGTCTTTTGTTTGGAATTTAAACGAACTTATTTTAATAACGCCTACTAACTTAAAACACTGTGTTACAACATTACAAAATGTTGAAATAAAAAAAAAAACAAAAAATATGCCACGAGACCTAATGGACGTCGTAGATATGATGAAACATATTGGAACAAGCCACATACAGTGGATACCTCAACTTTCACTTGATGATAAAATTAAACTCTAAAATTGAAGAACAGTCCTTGAAATGATTTCGAAAAATGTTCATTATTGCAATATATTTTGTTTTAAAAGTTCGTAAAAAAATTAAATATTTATATATATACAGTACAACTTCTACAGTCCGGACATGTGCCAATTCGGGTACTCCAATAATTCGGACATTGTCATAATTCGGAAAATTTCAAATTTTTAACTCTCCAATCCGGACAATTTTTTTTTTATATACAAAAAGGCAGTTATTTTAACGTTTTGGAATTCGTACACTTATTAATCTAAATGTCTTATCAAAGTGTGAATGAGGGTAAACTATTTGGCAGGTTACTGAAAAATTTTAAATTCCCAAGTCAACGATTTTTGATAAAAGAAAGGGAAAAAAAGACGATAAATGAATTCTTTTCGACTATGTATCATGAACCAGGTAATATTAAAATAAAAGTAAGAAATACATATTTAAAACCATTTTCAAAATGTAAATGTTTGCTTTTTGAAATAGAAAAGTGATGAAAAAAAAAGAGTTGGCTGTGCCGTGGACACACCCGTAGGTTTTGACGTGACGAAGTTTCTTGCTGTTGTTGTTAATGTTGATGTTGATGTTGATGTTGATGTTGATGTTGATGTTGGTGTTGGTATTGGTGTTGGTGTTGATGTTGGTGTTGATGTTGGTGTTGGTGTTGGTGTTGGTGTTGCTGTTGGTGTTGGTGTTGCTGTTGGTGTTGGTGTTGGTGTTGATGTTGGTGTTGGTATTGGTATTGGTATTGGTGTTGGTGTTGGTGTTGGTGTTGGTGTTGGTGTTGGTGTTGGTGTTGGTGTTGGTATTGGTGTTGGTATTGGTGTTGGTGTTGGTGTTGGTATTGGTGTTGGTATTGGTGTTGGTGTTGGTGTTGTTGTTGGTGTTGGTGTTGGTGTTGGTGTTGGTATTGGTGGTGGAGTTGTTGTTGGATTTGGAGTTGGTGCTTTTCGTTTACCTTTTTTTTTTGCTTCCCCATTGGTTGTGCTCTAATTTCCATTAATCCAGCAAAAGTGATGCATATGCGTCACATTAGGCGGTTCCCTGGGGGTTTTTGACACGCCGTCAAATTTTTTTTTTATTTTTGTCATATGCCCGCAGACCTCACCTTTGTTTTCGTTCCTTAAAATTTACCGTTGCACCAGTAGTTACAGAGTTAAAAATCCATGCAACGTTTTTTCATGGCTGTAGCATTTTTACTGCATTATGTGATTGCATCCCTGAAATCATGACAACAAAATTTTTTTTGTAATTTAGTTGTGAAGCGTAATAGCACATCCCTGCTGTCGTAAAACAAAATTTACTGTAGCACTCCTCCTGAGTGAGTAATAATTCCATGCAACGATATTACATTTCTGTTACATAAGCTGCTATATTCACGACCTAACGACGCCGGATTTTTTTTTTATTTTTGTCGTAAAGCCATGTATAAAAACTTTATTTTCCTTTTTAAACTTTTATCGTAGGTTATATACTCATTGAGTAAAAATTCAATGCAACGCCGCTGCATGAATGATGCGTTATCGATCTTTGAGCGGCTCTCTCAGCGTCCCCATGATGTCAGAAATTTTTTGTCTAATTTTGTTGTGAGGGCTTCCAGTAGGCCTTTATTGACGTATCGTATTTTTAATCCTAGCGCTAATACTCAGCGAGTAATAATTCCATGTAACAAATTTTCAGTTGCGTTGCTTACGCAGCTCCCACTACGTCCCTATGCCGTATTAGATTTTTTTTTTTGTTTTTTTAATATAGCCAAAGAATTAACCTTTACAGTCATACTATTTTGTTAATCATAGCTCTTATAGCCAGCGAGTAACAATTCAATGAAACGCAGATGAATTTTTAAAAAATTCATTTTTCAACTTTTTTGGAAACTAGAGCAGTATAACGTAACTTCGTCACGTCAAAAATCAGAAAATCCAAAAGTAGAAGAAGCGCTTTGCACATGGCCTGTGCAACAAAGAAACAATCATATCCCGATTTATTCCGAAAAGAAAAGGCTAAATTCTTTTATGTACAGATGACTAGACAGGATGATTTTTCAGCCATTTCAGGCTGGTTGTTTAAAAATTTGTAATGAAAAAGTTTCCAGAGATACAAATGCTATAGATCCTTTTAAGAAAACGTTTGGCAACATTGCTTCTGAAATGGATCTGAATGGATTCTGAGTGGATTTGAGCAAAAAATATCTAACCCAGGTAAATAGACCACTGAAGGCATAATTAATATTGGACAATGCTCCTTAACATCCTACAACAAAACTTATTTATTTTGACCCAAATTTCAAAGGGCCTTTTTTACCACTAAATTGTACGGCAATCTTAGAGCCTATGGACCAAAATTTAATACAAAATATAAAAGTTGATTACAGAATGCAGTTAAAAAAAAATAAATAACTGGCCATTTCAGCCCTTGAAAGGACTTTGACCTAGCTTCTTATGATCAATTGTGTTGTGCGTGTTATTAAGTTTGTACACAATTGAACGAGAACCGCACCTACATGTTTAACGCCGACTCCGAACGGCGATGAACGGCGATGAACGGAATGTTCTCGTCCTCAAGAAGCTTTACATGGCATTTTGATTACTCTCTGAGGTTTGCCATTGTCTGCAGAGAGGTGGCGGCCGTACAGAAAAATTATTTTAATTCAAATAGTTAATTTTCTGTCGCTGCTGGGGCTCGAACCTGGGTCTCCAGGTTCGTTGACATAGCGGCCACGCACTTTAACCAACTACGCCATGGACGCCACAAACTAAAATTATGACCTCCAAATAAAATGTTTTTAGCAGGTGGACATCCTCCCGATCGATAAATATGTTAAATTGAGTTAAACCAGATATAAAGATGAAGACACCAGTAACTCGTTCCTGTAAACGAAAACGACAATATACCAATTTATGTGACATCATGCTGTATCGATCCTTAGTAACCGATTTCGTGAGAACTATTGCTTCTGCATGTTATAATTGCTCCGTGATTAAAAAGAACACAAATCGAGATATTGAACGTTGCAATATTGAATCAAATGGTACACAGCTGTTTACATATGTTATTTGCATTTGTTTTATTTTATGTGTGATTTACGATTCAGAATTCCTGCAAGTATTTGCAAAACTCGTTCGAGAGTGCTACTTTGGGGATAAATTGTGTTGATATTGGAGCAAACATTTAGGCCGCAAAAAGATCTTATAGTTTTCAAAATTTTGGATGGTATTTCAGCTATAAACTCGTTAATAGATTTTCAAGATTTTCAGACCTTGTTTTTGTTGTCGCCTTATTGAATTAGGTAATGGTTCCACTAAAAAACTTATTGGCTTCTTAATCTGTTTGACTGTTGAATGGATTCGTGGACGATGCACATTTTAAAGCGCTCTCACTCCCCCTCACAACCTTGCGAGAGAGTAACTCCAAATATGTTTTGGGGCTATTCGTTGACTTTATGCCTTTGACTATCTGTGCCTTTGACTATCTGAGCTGGGATAAGGTGATAGACAGACTAAGGAAGGTGGGTTGAAGGGAAATTAACCTCTGGCAAAGCTATTTCTCTGGTAGAGAAGCATGCGTGTTAGGCGTAAACTAAACAGTAGGGATTGATGTTGTTCGTAGCTGTCCACAGGGGTCTATCTTGGGTCCATTCATTTGGAACCTGATGATGGATCCTCTGTTGCGGCAGCTTGAACGTCCGTCAAAGTGCTGTGCGTATGCTGATGACCTGCTTGTTTTGGTTGAAGGACAGTCTCGTGCTGAACTTGAAGCCAGGGCAAGTGAGGTTATTGCTACAGTGTGTGCATGGGGTTCACGTGTAGGTGTTAGCGTGGCGAGGGACAAGTCCGTGATGATGCTGCTTAAAGGCAGATTATCTCGTGGTTGACCTCCCTTTGTCAGCTTGGAGGGAGTAGGTCTCAAGTATGTGACAGAGGTTTAAATACCTGGGAATTTGGATGAAAGAGAGGATGAACTTTTTGGTGCACCTAGAGAAGTTGAGAGAGCGTCTGTTTACAGTAGTAGGGCGAGTGCGTAGACTACTTAAGAGTGACTGGGGACTCAGTAGGAGGGCTGTACGCTTCATGTATGATGGGCTATTTGTTGCTTGTGCAATTTATGGCTCGGTTGTATGGGGCGAAGTTGTCAGTTCTGCTGTAGGCAACCGGAAGATTCTCTCTTGCCAGAGAGTAATCCTAATTGGGTGTTTGCCAGTGTGCCCTACGGTCTCTACTGATGCCTTGGAGGTGCTGATGGGGGCGCCTCCTATGGATATAGTGGTAATGCAAACCAGCATTGCATTCCGGTTTCTGAAGAGTATGCCCCTAGCAGTGACTGATTGGACTTCGGACTTGTTAGTTAGGGATATAAGTGGAATACAGAGTGTACGCTATGCTTAAAGAGCGCGTACAATCTAGATGGCAATCTTGAAGGCAACAAAGTCAAAATGGTCAAATTACCTACCAGTTTATACATGACGTGGTGTTCGTTGAAGATCACCCGGAGTTTGGATTTTCTCTGAGTCTGGGCTACCTTTTAACTGGCCCTGGTTCTCTGAATGCATTCTTGCGTAAGTGGAATCTCAGCACGACTGAAGGTTGTGATTACGGAGCAGTCTTTGAAGATTGGTCACATGTCTTGTGCGAATGTCCTCGTTATGAAAACATACATTCGAGATTTGGGAGCCATGGGCATAATGGTAGAAAATGAAGATTTCGACGTGAATAATGCGCTTGCATCTAGTGAGCAAATTACCAGGTTGAACGAGTTCACATGTCAGATGTTTACTAGACGCCGTAACAGGTGAATGATTCCTGCATGTGAATGTGAATGATTCCGGCAGTCATTCATCTGTAAGATAATCTGTGAAGCCAATGGGTTAGATCCAATGGGCTGGTTGGATGAGGAGTTGTTCTTGAAGAACACTTTTAAATGGCCACCAGTCCGGAGCGGTAATGAGCTCAACTGGCAGTAGCTTGCTACGAAGTCCGACCAAAGACTTAAAAACTGGTACCACGGGCAGGACTTATGTCAGACCGACTGATTGGGTATGGCCCTTCGGAGAGAACAGTGGTGGTTGTGGTGGTCAAGGCACGCGTCTACGTTAAACACATTCGGATTTTCTGTCTCATTTAGAACAGGGTTGCCATCAATCAAGAACAATATTTGTTTAATATTTGTTTAAAAAAATAAGTTAATACCCATAAAAAATAATTAATATTGAGTATGAAATAAAATTGTTAGAATAAGTCTGAAAACAAATTCGAAAGCAAGAGCTGCAAAACTCAAAAATTAGCTCTGCTCCAGCTATGAACCAAGAGCCAGGAGAAGTGAAAGAAGCCACTAGCTAGCTTGTATTTCGGTTGCCTTTTTTCAATTTAAATTTCAATTCAAATATTCTTGCGAAGAATGTTGCCGGTCTTGGAAGAATGCGCTATTATACCTGAACATCAGTTTGGGTTCAGAAGTGCACACGGTACTCCCGAACAATGCCACAGAATCGTCAATTTAATAACTGATGCCCTAGAAAACAAAAAATATTGTAATGGTGTGTTCTTAGACGTTCAGCAAGCTTTTGACAGCGTTTGGTATCCAGGACTTTTATATAAATAAAAAAACTTCTTCCCGCCCCCTACTTTATAATACTAAACTCATACTTAAGTAAACGTAGCTTTTAAGTAAAAATGAATGGGGAAATCTCAAAGATATGTTCAATTAATGCTGGTGTCGCTCAAGGCGGCGTTTTGGGGCCAGTTCTTTACACTTTATTCACAGCTGACTTGCCAGTAATTGATGATGTTTCCATAGCAACTTATGCAGATGACACGGCCATAATAGCAATTAGTGCAACACCTGCCGAGGCATCTGCCCTAATGCAAGCCGAACTTAACAAAATTGAACTATGGTTGAAGAAATGGAGAATCATGGTTAACTCTCATAAGAGTGTACAAGTAACTTTTGCCTTAAGAAAAGGTGACTGCCCATCTGTCACACTTAATGGCTTGCAAATACGCCAATGCGATAACGTGAAATATCTTATACTTCATCTTGACCGCAGACTTACCTGGAAGAATCATATCAAGTCTAAACAACAACAACTTAATATCAAAACAAAAAAACAATGTATTGGGTCCTTGGTAAAAACTCACAGTTAAGCTTAGAAAATAAGGTTTTGCTGTATAAAGTAATTTTAAAACCAGTTTGAACCTACGGTATTCAATTATGGGGTACAGCAAGCAACTCAAATATCGAGATTCTGCAACGCTATCAATCGAAAACATTGAGAAGCATTGTTAATGCACCATGGTTTGTACGTAATGATCAAATCCACAATGACTTAAGGCATTCCTTTCTTAAAGTCTGAAATTAAAAGGTTTAGTGAAGGATACATTAACCGGCTCGAAAGTCATACACGCAAACAAAAAAACGTTTATCGCCAGTTTGCCGCAAACGAACTTCGTTTGTCGTGCTTGAAATCGTTATTTGCAAACGTTTCAACAGTTGTCATAAACAGTTCAGTTGCGAGAAACGCGTCATATAGTTGCAGGAAATTAATTTCGTTTGTCATAAACGCGAGTGATTTTTAAATTGCAGCAATTGAAAACGTCGTTTTTCCCAACTTAAAATTTTGTTTATTTTCCCTTTCGTTGTATAAACATAACGCTTATAGTTTAGAGTTACTTTTTGCACAAATTGTTACTATATAAGGAAATTGGTAGTTTGCTTAATACGCGGACGGAGATAGCAACAGAGGTGCAATCCATAAGAAGACGGACGGACATAATGAGAAAGATTATTAATATAATAAAAAGTAATGACCGAAATAGCTTGCGGTATATATATGTATATAAAATATATTTTTAAGGTGTGACAACTGAATATTCGTTTGCGGCAAATACAGCTCGAAAACGAAGTATAGTTGGTGAATTTTTCAGTTGTGGTAAACGAAAAATTTCTTTGCGTGTAGTAACACATTAGCTATAGCTCTTTTAGATAATAGTTTATCAACAAAAAGGCTGAAACGTTACCATGTCTTGGATTTATCTCATCGTTAATTAAGTAATACACATATTCAAATAAAAATAACCTGTTAATATTACATATGTACATAATGTATTATATAATGTCCTGAAGTAACTAACTGAAGATGTAAAACTATATTGTGGTTATATAGTTATACTCTTTTATACTTTTTTTTTTTTGTAAATATTTTGTGGCAATATTTGTAATTGGATGAGAACAAATAATTTTAAAATAGCTTTATTAATGGTTTTTAGCATGTTTCAACCATTTTTAAGCTGCTCTAATTTATGAAGCCTTTAAAAGAAGTATTAAGCGTTAATGGACGTTTATGAATAATGTTTTTACATATTTTTCCTATAAAGTCATTATAAATAGTTTACAACTTTTAATAAATACAGCTGCTAAACTGGAATATATGTAGTTAAAAGTGAATTTTTATACATTTTTACTTATTCAAAAAAAAAAAAAAAAAAAAAAAAACAATTTTCAATACAAGTTCGTTGCTTAAGTCTTTTGCTTTGTAGCAGCGAGACAAATTTCGTTGCTTAATTAAGCCTATTGTTTTGTTGCATCGAGTCAAACTAAGATGATTAAAGAAAGACAAACAAATTTTCAAAAATTATAAAAATCTTTACATTTTTTTAAGTAAAACAAACAAAAAGAGAAGCATAATATTTTCATAAAAACTCTGTAACAGCCTATGTCTAGCCGTGGTCTTCTAAGTTTTACTTATTTCAACATTCAAAATTTTCCGTTGTCAAAACCATTTTTTATGACTCCAAAGAGCAGAAAAATAAAATTTGGAATAAAAAGTCAAAACCTTCTCCACTAAGTTTAAGCGCGTTAAATTGCAAAAAATAGCTCGAATTCCTCAACAGCCCGCAGCAATTTTTAAGATCTGCTCTTAATATTCATCCGAAATTAATTGAAGTGCCTTACCATAAGGCTTAGAATTACCAAACGTAGAGCGCGAAACTCGCATTGCAGCTTTATTTGTCTTAAGGAATAACAATTAGCTTCTGGCTCTTTTCTTAATTTCTGTTCTGTTTTTTTTTTCTGATGCGCTCTATTCTAGCAGTTGATGATGTGTTAATGGCGAATGAATTTAGGCAGCAAGACCAGCTGCCGCAATTGACGCCTAAGGGCGTTCAATTTTGCTAATTCTGCTGTTGCTGTTGTTGTTGTTTTGTTTGGTTTCAACTATTCCCGCTCTGCTCTGCTAGCTACATTTCGAGTGAAGTAATGAAGTCATGAAGTAACAAACAAAGAACTTCAAATTGTTGCAATTAAGTTTGCGCTCAAGATAAATATCATAAAAATTCCGCTTTTAAGGTAATAATTTCGGCCGCATAATTTTTAGTTTTATCTGTTATTTTCCAAATGAAATTCAATGCTTTATGAGCAGATGTGTAGTTGTTGTTGTTATTTTTATTTATGTCAGATTCAGCTGTTACAAGCAGCAACATAAAAGATGTTTGGTGTTAAGCAAGTTTGTTTCTTAAGTCTTTTGTTTATATGATAAGCTTACATATTAAATAATATTTGTGCTATTTTTTGTTGTTGCCTTTGTGTCTATGTGACTTCTGCAGTCAGTTGCTGTCTTAAGGCTTTGGTTGCAGCGTATTTTTTATTTATTGATAAGATTATGATAAAATATTTATCATTTGTTGCCTTTGGTGTTGAGTTTTCTCAGTATAGACTCAATGTCAAATTGTTTTGATTTGTCGATTGAATCTTGTTAAATATTTTTGAGACTTTTTTGAGTGTATTTTTTGTATTTGTGTGGTAGGTTTAAAACTTCCTATGCATATCATGTCTAATCAAAGATTTTACATTGAAGCGTGCTGCAAGCTATTTAGGCAAGCTAGTAAAAAAATCAAAATTTATATATTTTCATTTAAGTAGCAGATTTTTTTCATAATGATTTTACTGTTTCTGCTCAGTTTTTATGACCATGCAAAATTGTCGTAAAAATTTAATATGCTACGTTAAGTGTAAATAATTTTAACTCATAATTTTCTATTAAATTAAAAGGAAAACAACTTAATTTTTGTTTCTCGGTTCTCACAATAGTAAACACAACAACTGAAGATAAAGCATATTTTTATAATTTTTGTTTTTTTTTTTTAACAAGATAGGTTTAGATGGAAAAAATCATTGTTGTGATGATACATTTTGAGATTGTGAAAGAGTTTTTGAGTGCTCATTTTTTCAAACGAAATCTACTACTTTGAGCACTATTTAAATTTTTCATAAAAAATAAGTAGTTTTAACATGTTTTAAAAAAAATGGCAGAGTTTCTTGCGTTCTTAAATATATTCGGAATAATTATTTTTTTTTTCTCCGTTCCAATTGAATAGCCCCTTAAAGCGCAGAAAACAGAAAAGTTTCTTGGTCATTACGGCTTGTTTGTTTTTTTTTTTTTTTTTATTAAAATAAGATCGGGACAACTACCACTGTACAAGTTTGTTTCTTAAGTCTTTTGTTTTCAATCTTTTGTATTTGTGTTAAATTTTTATCGATTTAATCAATTAGTTTTTTAAATTAAATTTTATTCATAATTTTGAACACTGCTGCGAGAGCTTTAACAGCTTTTACGACAGTGTGTCGCAATTAGCTACAACAACAACAATAATAATAATGTTTCTTGTGTATTGACTACTCTTCATTATTCAGCTGCATAGCGCAACGTAAAATCGCATTTGTTTTTAGCTGAATCGTTGTCGATTTTTTGTTTTTTTTTTGTTTTTTTGTGATTTTGTTGTTGCTTTCGATATATACCATCTGCCGTTAAAAACCAGTAGACATTTTTAATTTTTTTTTTTTTTTTTTTCTTATTTAGTAAAAAAGCCAAATTCCTGCTGCTTTTGATTTTGAAATATTTCATTGATTTTCAATTTTTTAATTTTATAAATATGCGAATGATAAAAATGCTGTCCAAGCAACACGCAATGCAGATGTTCGCAAAAGCAAACCAAACGATATACAACTTAAAATTCAGCAGATGACATCTGTGGTACATGCGTGAAATATTTTAGCTATTTTACCTGTTTTCCGATTTTTTTAAATATATGCCAGTGCAGCAGGTTAAAACTTTGAATATTTAAATACTTTTATTAAGAGAAGTTTTTTTTTTTTAATATTTATATACACAATTTTTTTTTTTTGTTTTTGTAAAAATACAACAAACTTTTTTTAATATTTTCCCTATTTTTAAATTTTTTACAATTTTGAATTCGTTGTTATTTATTTTTTTATTAAAATTATACTGCAAATATTTTCTGAGTGCCTCAAAAGAAATGACTCTAAAAAGATTATTTCTTATACGTGTTTTACGAGTAAGCAATAAAAAGACTCCAAAAGGAGTCTTTGATATGATTGTATAATGATTGCTCAGAAATAAGACTCCAAAACAAGTATTTTTTATGCGTGTTTTATGAGTACACAATAAAAAGACTCCTAGAGAGAATTTTTTAAAGATGTCTTATGAGTACGCAATTAAAAGACTCCTAAAGGACTCCTAATTGTAAAATGACTGCTCAAAAATAGGACTCTTAAAAGAGTCAATATTATGCTTGCTTTATAAGTTCTCATAAAAAGAACACATTACAAAGTCCTAAATAAAACGGTATTATGATAGTTCATAATAAAGACTCACAAAAAGATTATACTTATATTGCATGATATATCGTAATTATAAAAAGACCTCATAAAAGAGTCTTATATACGAGTATTTTATGAGAACTCGACAATTAGGTTCTGAGAGGTTTTTATAAACTTTAAAGTTATATTTTTATCTTCTTAATAAAAAAAACGTTGGTGCATATGTATGTCTGACCATCATGGCTGATCCTCTGTAATTTGTAATGTGATGGTAATTTGTCAGAATATGAATATTTTTTAAAATTGAATGCTACAACACGTCATAATTTATCTTTCAGTCGTTCAGTGTGCAGTTGCACTTTTCATTTGAAATGTTTAAAAAAAAAATATTTTTGTCATATTTTTTTATTTTTCAATTATAAAATATTTTAAACAAATTTTGTTCTAAAAATATATTTCAACCTAAACGGATTATAATTACTTCTATGAGTTCTGAAAGAGTCTTCATTATGAGTCTTTAAAGATTCCAGTAGATTATTCTTAAAAAGTATTAAATACGGCTATTAAAAGAGTCTTAATTTTGAGTTCAAAAGGCAAATTTATATGAGTTCTAAAAAAGTATTTATTATGAGTATTTAAAGAGTCTTTATTATTAGTCTTAAAAGAGTATTAAATATGAGTCTTAAAAGAATCTTAATTTTGAGTCCAAAAAGACTAATTTATATGAGTTCTAAAAGAGTCTTTATTATGAGGCTTTAAAGAGTCTTTATTAAAAAAAAAAACAAAATAAATAACTGGCCATTTCAGCCCTTGAAAGGACTTTGACCTAGCTTCTTATGATCAATTGTGTTGTGCGTGTTATTAAGTTTGTACACAATTGACCGAGAACCGGACATACATGCTTAACGCCGACTCCGAACGGCGATGAACGGAAAGTTCTTGTTCTCAAGAAGCTTTACATGGCATTTTGATTACTCTCTGAGGTTTGCCATTGTCTGCAGAGAGGTGGCGGCCGTACAGAAAAATTATTTTAATTCAAATAGTTAATTTTCTGTCGCTGCTGGGGTTCGAACCTGGGTCTCCAGGTTCTTTTGACATAGCGGCCACGCACTTTAACCAACTACGCCACGGACGCCACAAAAAAGAATCTTAATTTTGAGTCCAAAAAGACTAATTTATATGAGTTCTAAAAGAGTCTTTATTATGAGTCTTTAAAGAGTCTTTATTATGTGTCTTAAAAAAGTATTAAATATGAGTCTTAAAAGATTCTTAATTTTAAGTCCAATATGAGACATAAAGCAGTCATTATTATGAATCATATGCGATTTTTTGAGTGCATTATGACGAGAAATACTCACTTATATGAGTTATGAAAGAGTCTTTTAAGAGTCATAATGTTTGCTGGGTATAAACATGGTAAATATTCAAATAATTGATCCTTCCTTAAACTTCTACTTATATGTTTCCATAGGTTTTTTTATGTATATATAACACTCTCTTTATATATAACACCATTTTAAGACATTTTAAGATTCAACTTGAATATGTTGCATAAATGCTGAGACCATCTTAGCAGAGCTTTATCAAATAAGCCTCTTACAGCTTCTTACTTTTTCAATTGCGCTTAAAATTATTCAGCGTTTAGCCTGGCTTGCATTTTTCTTAAGCTCCAATTAACCTCAACTCTTTTATGAAAGGTATTTACATTTAATCGTGGCTTAAATTATTTGCCACCATTAAGTGATGCTAGTTTGCAAGCAATTTAAAGTGTGAGCCTGGTCTATTTCATATGTTTCATACAAGAAAATTACTATTTAATTTGGTCATTAAGTTGAAGCACGAATTTGAAAGATAAAAAAAAATAAATAATAATAAGTTTTATATAATGACGAGGGCGAGTACTTATTTTGATATTTGATTTAGCATGAATCATGCAACAAAATTTAATTTAAAAATAAAATGAGATGATATTTAACAGAGCAAAAAAAAAAAATAAATTGAAAATAACCGGAGTTTTTTAGTGGCTCCATTTTTGATAAGGATTAAACTGTCATACGGTGGTATTGACATTAACCGTATGATACGACCATCGGCATAATGGTTCATCTTTCAAATCTACAATTGGTTCTGGATGAAGCGAAATAACAAATTTCGTCAAATCACGTCCACTGTACATAAAAAATAAAAAATTTACGCAGTGCAAAGAAAATAATATCCCACAATTTATGAAGAATGACCCAAAAAAAAACTGCGATAACTCCCCAAAATTTTTTTTAAATTTTAAGCTTTATTTGTAAATATGAAAAATCATCCTAACAATTTTAGATAAAAACCTGCATTTAGTCTTCCACAATTGCTCTGTGAAAAAAGGCCTAGCATTTTCTTCGTCTTTTGAGATTCCAAACGTGGTTCATACTGATTCCAGTTCGAAGGCTTCAATTATGTAAACAGATAACTTAGGCGACATTTCAAGGGATTTGCTAAACAAATCTCATCTTATCTTTGAAAAAAAGGGTTTTTCGTTACTACTTGAAACCTTTTAGAAAAAATTGGAACTGTTGCAAAACAACTTCTCCGGAATAATTGAAGATGAACCCGAGTGGAAATTTGCCTAAGGATATTTGATAAGGATAGAGTCAGAAAATGATCAGGAAATCCTTATTTTGATAAGGATCGGATCAGGTCACCAGATCAGCTGCTGATTTTAAACGTGACGCACTTTTTGATAATCATCCTGATCAGGTAACCTTACTACATAGCATTGTCAGGTTGCTATATTAAACCTGATCAGGTAACCTGAAAAGGTAGTCTAATCAGTTTGGCATAATTCACCTGATCAGGTAACCTTATCAGGAAGCCTCATCAGTTTTGAGCACTAACCATGAACAAGGTTTCCTGATCAGGAACCCTGATTCAGATTTGTATTAGAAAATTATTTTGATTTTACTTGAAGTGAATACAAAAAAGGTAACCTGATCACAACCTGATCAGTATTTCATAAAAATGCCGTAAGTAAGGATCAGAAAAGGTCGTTATGATGAGTATTTCATAATAGTGCCGTAATTTAGGATCAGAAAAGGAATCATGATGAAAACCTGATAAGAATAAAATAAGGTATATCTTATAAAAACAGAAAAGGTTTCCTGGTATTAACCTGATCATCCATTCTTCAGGATTCCTTGAGTAATAATGAATTCAGGAAAACATGATACGCACCTGATCAGATATTAATAAGGCTTCCTTAAAAGGGCTATCCGTATCATATCCGTATCGAATTTGGATCAAAATAAGGTTTTCCTTAACTGATTTCCACTCGGGAAATGGCCTTTTATTTTTCAAAATATGTATTTGGAGCTAAAAAGCTTATGATTTGGTGTAGCGGCCAATGAAACAGCTGTCTAGTCTATAGGTTTAGGTTTAGTCTAGGTTTATTCTATACAGAGTTGTTGTTGTTGCAGTTGTTAGTTATTTTCTTCATTAACTCACTTGACCTCGAACAATTAGTCTTAATAAATGAAAAAATTGCAGTCCGCTCTCAAGTGGTTTAGAAGTTAGGTCGAAAGTTAGGGTCAAAAGTTAGGACAATGGACCTGAAAAACTTGTGATTTTTGCTATATCCTCAAAAGTGGAATATTTAATGTTTATTAGCTCGTTTAATAGATGACAGCCTAACCTTTGATACCCTTAATGCTTAGAATTACAGGAAAATTTAAAAAAAATCACAAGTTTATCAGGTTCATGTTCCCAAATTTCACCCCCTATTACATCTAAACCACTTAAGATTTGGTGGCCCGCCACGGCCCGAAATTTTTCCTAAATTCGCCTTAGAAGGTCTTAATACATATATTTAATCCTAGGAGGTATAACCAAGTCTGTGCAGACTTTTCGCATATAAACGTGTATGAAACTTTTTTGTTTTCTGTGTTAGAAATGAATACGTCCATGACTTCCTCAAAGCAGCTCCGGCGAACACAATGACAATGAAATTAGATTGCTCTTTGTGTTTGGATTGGTTTTATTCGAATTGATAAATAAAAAGTGCCAAAAAGAAATATAGGTCTGTGCAGACCTTCAGAAAATTTTTTAATTTATATCATGTCACACGTCATGTTTTGACTCGTGTTCTAGTTTGAACGTGTTGCATGAAATTTTTTAGTATTCGGGACAGAATTTATCAGGCACGAGAGGAGTCAAATGGAAGACAAGTTTAATGAATGGTTGGCGGCTGATGATGAAGAGATCGGGGAAATTGATCCATTCGAAGGCGATGATGATGGGGATCCGGATTGAAGAATATGCTGCTTCCGATGCCGAGGTGCATATCGAAATCGAAACAGAGCAGCCATACGATGATGAAGACTTAGAGGAATACTACGGAGTTGCTGCAGCTGCACTTGGAGAGCTTGAAGCCTACGAAATGGATGAGGAGCCACGCTCGACGAGTTCAACTGAAGCACCGGTTAGAAAATTCCGGTCGTCAAGGACCGGCTCCAGGGATCATGCTAAACAAAATTACCATTTTTAAATCGCTGATCACACCCGAGATTGTTAGCATAGTTGTGCGCGAAACGAATCGAAAAGCCCAGGAGCTCATGCCGTTTATGGAATGCGAATAATCCTGGCCAGGTACCACCGACGTGGACAAACCCAGCCATATTTGAATCAAACACTCAGCCTGCAAATGAGTTGTAGGGCAATAACGGCAACCCGATTTACAAGGCGACGATGTCTGCGATCGGCTTCAAATAAATTCTAAAATATATTCGTTTCGATAATGGTCACACATGACCCGCTCGGTTTATCGTAAGCAAATCAGCCGCCATGGACGACATATGGAACATGCTGATGAGAAATTTGGAGCGACAATATATTGCGGATGCACATAATACAATCGATGAGCAATTGTTTCCCTACCGAGGACGAACGCGCTTCACCCAGTATATTCCATCGAAACCAGCCAAATACGGCATAAAAATCTAGTGGATGTGTGATGCCAAGTCCAATTATCCTCTGAGGGATTGATATATTTGGGAAAACAGCCGAATGAAGTGCGTGCGGTCAATCAAGGTGATAATATTGTTCTGCAATTGGTCCAGAAATACGTCGGTTTAGGATGAACAGTCTATGCCGATAATTTCTGTTCATCATTTATTTTGGCGAAAGTTATAATAACGAAACAGTTGGCATATGTAAGCACCATGCGTAAAAACCAATCCTGCACACCGAAAGTGATGTGTGATCCAAGCCAGAATGTATTCAGCACAATATTCGGATTCCACAATAACAACATCTCGTTATGCTCATACGAGCCAAAAAAAAAAGCAGTAGTTCTTATCTCTAAAGAAAATTACGGTTGCGACGTCGACTTATCGAATCCATCGAATAAGCCATGCTGGCAAACGGGGCACAAAACGATGGGCATTGGCTTTTGTCTTTAACATGTTGGACGTGGCGGGCTTGGTTTCATTTATCATTCATGACAAATTGAGGCATGTCAAGAGGAACGATAGAAGACGTGTCTTTGTAATGGGATTGGCAGAACAACTGGTAGTTCCTAACATGGAACTGAGAGCAACGAATCCCATTGTACGACGTTTTTAACACATAAAACAAGCAATGGCGTCATTCAGTGCACAAGTAAGCATTTCATTTATTCATTCATTTAGTTCAAATTCTAAAACCAATTGTTCAAAGTGTATTCGCAGGTAGCTGTTGGCCCACCGATAGATGATTAACCAGCCCATGCAGTTTCTTCTTCAACTCGACAATCGTGCTTGATGTGTGCCAACAGCATTTTCATGCCAGATATGCCTGCCGCTGCTTACGTGTATTTTTTACCAAAATTCAATAAAATAGGGTAAAAAATTACCCACAAAATGTAAAAGCATCCTTTTATTGTCCACACATCGCCTTTTACTTCTTGGGGTGACCTTATCTTCTACCATAGCAATAAACACCTATAGGAACACATATAGGTCTGCACAGACCCAAATGATATAGTTAGTACAAAAAAATCCCTGATCATCCTAGGGTTAAAAAAAAAACAAAAAAAAACAAAATATAAAATTTGTTCCTTTTCATTTATGCTACTTCTCCTAACCATGAAACACGAAACCTTTTAAAATTCTTAAATTGATAACTACGTTGCGATTAATAACAATAAAAAATATAAAATAAAAAATTATACTTTGCTTTTAGTTTTGCTTTAAATAACGGGGTAAGGCTTTACCGATACTTTGCTTTGCATCAAAACTCAAAAATAAGCAAATTGAAAATATATCCCAAACTTAATTTTCGGACACAATTTTTCATTTTCAATTTGAGTACTTATTTCATAATAAAAATGGACCCACAGTAAAATGAAATACGGCTCCAAAAAATTGAATAAGACCCCAATTGTTCTCCAATGCAAATTTTTGGGCCTTTTTTCATTTATTCTTTGGGCATATTTCATGGAGACCTTATTTAGCAGCGGTACCAAGCAAAAGCATCGCTTGTTAAACGTTACGGAGACTCCTCACCATCAACTGGAGCGCAATTCAGAAGTTGCTTACTGAAGGACGGCGAAAGGCCAATACATGAAATTTGACCACATCGCGAAATTTCTAACCCATAGTTCAGCTGTGTGTAAGACAGCAACCACAGTGTAAGACATCAAATGAGTCAAGATGCAAAAACCAGCTGGGATGAGACTTCAATGACACTGTTTTAACGCGTCAACATTTTTCGATGCCTCAAAACAAAGAAATCAAGTTCGTTACCTAAGTCTTTCGTTTGACACAGCAATTATTGCATAAAAGTAGCTTTGTTTACATAAAACATGTGTTTTTTTTTTTTGCTCGAAAAGTAAACTTAATCAATAAGCATTATAAAAAATTCTACTAAAGAAGAGTTTATTAAATTAATGAAAATCTTGAAATTAATCAATAATCTAGCGGCAAATAGTAATTTAAAAAAAAAACTACACTTATTTAAGTGGTTATAGGTCAGCACTTAAATTGATTTTAATAAGCATGCAAATGCAAAAACAATACTCCACTATAATAATAACAACAACAACAACAACCCATAATACACATGTATGCATTCAGAACACAATGACGCTGCGTTTAGTGCAGAAAAATAAACAAAGCAAAACGACAAGAAAATCAAAACAAAAACTAAAACAGGCAGACATTAAGAGGTTTTTCTTGGCCAAATTATGTATGGTTGTTTTTGTTTTTTTCTTATACATAGCTGTTGGTAGCTTTTCGTGCTTTGTATGAAGGCGATAAATCGTTCAATCACATCAAATTGCTGCGAATTTTTTTTTTAACTGAGCCGCATACAGCCCAAAACAGACACACAAATAAAAAAAAGCCAAAAACCACCAACAACCCAAACCAAGTGCAGAAAAATCTTCTTTTTTTTCTAAGTAACTCAGACTGCATTGAAGAGAATCTTCAAAAAATCTGTTTGCAGTAGACTTGCGAAAACATCAAGCGCCGCACAGCCGCTACCCAACAGTTAGGCCGCTATGGTTAAAGTAGAAAACCAAAAATTAAGAATCATTTGTAGAATTTTTATTAGATTTTATAGCAAAAGCGGGAAGTTGTGTTAAAATCCATGGCAAGTTAGCTGCTGCGGTTTCGGCGACTACCATAGCGACGCTGCAGTGATTAATGTGTTTTTTTTTTCTACTTATTACCACTACTTCTTCTTATTCTCTGTTAATATAGCCATATTATTTAATTTAAAGGTTTGCGAAGAAGCTACAACTGCTGAAAAGGCTTTTTTTTATTACTTCTTCAAACTTCATGCTACACGCTGTTTTTGTTTAATTTTTGTTTTTTTTTTATTGGCAACGTTTTGAGGCAGATCAAACTTTGGCATTTGGCTAGCGAAATAAAATTTAATAAATTACATGTTTCATAGTAGTTTTTGTTGTTGTTGTTGTTTTTCTGGTGTGATGAAGCATGTCAGTCAAGATGGGCGCGCATTTTTTATGCAAATGCTAACATATCTCAAGTTAATTGAAATGAATGAAAGACGAAGACTTTGAAAAAAAAAAAAACACATGAAAGAAAAAACCGAAGAATCAAGTTCGTTGCTTAAGTCTTATGTTTTGCTTGTTGATATTGATTTTGAATTATAAACAATATTCTTGATTTTCCTAACGATTGACTAATGTTGAATTTATTTTTATAAAATTGTGAAAAAAGAAACAAAAACTGCTAATTTATATTTTGATTATGATGTCAGCATCTTGAGAATAAATTTTCATTAAAATGCAAGGTGTTAAGAAAAATCATGCAAGTTCACAAAACGCTGTTTCGTAAAGCGGGTGTTAAGTGTACGTCAATTTTGATAAAAGTTTCCGTCTTGCTTTTTGCATTAATTAGTTTTAAATTGAAATATTATCAAAATTGACGAAAAACTTGTTTTGGGCATTGCAGTTGATGGCTCTTAATGCATTAATAACATGTATGCTACAAGCGCATAAATTAACTATTTAATATTCATTATTCACTTCATGTCAACAGTTTATTAATGAAGGTCTAAATGATGCGTATAGGTATGTATAAGTCATCTGCTGTCAGTTCATGTGGGAAAAAGTAGCTTTTGCATAATATTGCTTTGAAGAATCTTGCATCAAATGATTTTGCATCAAAGCACAAATGTTGCTCTGAAGAATCTTGCACCAAATGATTTTGAATTTTGAATTTTGAATTTTGACATTCTCAAGAACTTACTCATATATTTTTGTTCCCAGTATTGTTGCCATAGACATGTGAATAATAATTGCAAGTTTGGTGTGTATGTGTGTGTTTTAATATTCACATTATTGATTACTTAATTTATTTATATTTATTTATTCAAATATTTTTATATATTTTAAAATTTCATGATTATGCTATTGTAGAGTGATCCACAAATAACTTGTTGAACGATTTTGTTTCCTTACATTTTTTTATTTTTTTTTTTTTATTATTTTTTAAAGAGTCTCCATTTAAATTTCATGTTTTGTGTAGTACGTTTTAAAAATGTGCAAATATTTACCTATTTCAATCAAGAAAATCTTGTTTCGTAGTAAAGTTTGAACTATGCAATATAACAGTAAATCTTTTTGAAAAATTTCACATAACACGGAAATTGTTTTAAGATTAGTTACCTACACTAAGGGAAATAATGCATATTAACATTATCCACGCCTGAGTATCAATTTTATTTAAATATTTACGTGGATAAATCAAATATTTTCCTTACAACTCGTTTTTTTCCCGTATTTAAATTTTATTTATACCACACACCTACACATATATTCCATACAGCTGAAATAGCCGACAAGCAGCAACAACATCGCACACGTACACACATATTCCAACAAGCAGTAACAGCATCGCACTCTGTTCCTGCAGTTTATTTCTGCAGTTTCTTATAGTTCTCATTTCGTTTTTGTTGCAAGGGTAATATAAGAGAAATATTTGGTATATATATATATATATATATGGTACATATAAGCGACTCCGTAATGCGATTATGTAGGATGGAGTAACAACTCGAAATTTTCCCACGAATTTGTCGCACCGATTGTCATTTGCCTGCATATATTGCTTTATTATTTTTCCTAATTTTTCGTTTTATAGTTTTATATTATTTTTGACATTTGGTGCCATAATATTGCGCCGACTGTCAAAAATAGTATAATATTAAGGAACGAAAAAAGAAAATAAAGTAACCATTCCAATGGCATTAATGGACGCAGCTTGTGAGAAATATTTGAATATATTGTTTTTTAATTTCAATATTTTTTATATAAATTTCCGTTAGATGTGATAGTTTTATTTTCAAATAGTAAATTTTTGAAAGATATTTAAAAAAATTCGTGCATAATATTTAATTTGTTTTTTTATTATTTCTGTTTAAATATTTTAATATTTTATTTAATTAAAAAAGTTTTTAAATGAATTTTAAATATGTACGTAGTCGATTTATGCAAATGTGTTATTGGTGCAAAAATGCTTTTTGGATAAATTAAAAAAGTTTTTGCATAAATTTAATATTTTTTTGACGAGAATACGTCGTTCTCGGAGGTAAGTAGGGTGGTTGATAGTGATCAGGTGTCGGTATTTACATTACTTTTTGAGCCTTTGGTGGGCCTAAAGTACTAATCGTACAATGTTGATCTTAGCACTTGTTGGTCTGCTTGATCCTCAATGCGACAAAAATTCATGTTAGAACTGTCTAACTTATATCAATTTTACACAATTACATGAAATATAAAGCCAACATTTGATGTTTTTGTTTGCTTAAACTTGCTACCTATTTATCGACGGCTTCCGGATTTTTCGACGGCGAAGACAGCGCCATCTAGCGTGAAGACATAAATCTTATAATTAAAAAAAGCATACTTTTGGGGGCATGTTGTTTTTAACAGACTCGCGTAGCCCAGTAATACTGAGTAATTTTGAGGGGCATGCTTTTTTAACAGAATCTGTTAATGAAATGTCAAACGCAGCCAGTTAAATATCCGGGCATATTATCGACAGTGAAATTTTGACACATGGGTTGTTGAACTTGATAGCATTGAACAAATTTTGTTTGCTTGTTTAAGTTTTCTACCTAATTATGGACAGTTTCCGGTTTTATCGACAAAAGCATAAAATTTGTATGGGAGCGCCCCTAAGGAGTGGTCGGAGGGAATAGGTGTCAAAGGCAAAAATGTTCCTTTTGCAAAAGTAATGGGGGTTGGTCATACATATTAACCCTCTCCGGCACTCTCTTAAAGGTCATATCCTCAGGTGTATGGAATAAGTATTTTTAAAAAAGATGTCATCAAAAGCGAATTGAATAATTCTACGTCTTGTGTTACGACATAGTCGAAACTACTGTATCTTTTTTTTTCTTAGTGTACAGTTTTTTTACTTAAATCATTTCAATGTGTATTGAATTGACAATAGTTGTTGATTCGCTTCTTCTCCTTCAAAATAAATTCAGAAATGTGAGTAGATAGATATCGCACTCTATTTTCAAAACAGACACAACTCAAAATTTCAAAATTTATAAGGAGAAGCAAAAAACCAGTCTGTTTTTCAAAGGAATCCATACAAAACAAGGAGACGAAACGATTTCTTTTTTAACTAAAAAGTAAAAAGATGAGTGCAAAATTTTGATAGTTGATGGAGGTTATCACTACGAATAATTTAACATTAAAAAGTAAAAATTTGTAAATTTTAAGTTGTGCCTATTTTGAAGATGGAGTGCGATATTTATTACACAGCGTGACGACTAAAAAAGCACAACCAAACTTTATAGAAATTCTTAAAGAGGGACATGTTGTGAGTGCATCGCACTTAGTCTGACCTCTCAATGTCGTCAGAATTTTTTTAATTCGTTTTTAAAGTTGAAGGCTTCGATTTTTGTTGCTCCGACATTCATTGAATTTTTACAGCTATTTGCCTTGTTGGAAATGAAAAACAAATTCCACTTCTTTTCAGTAGAATTTTACGTAAAATAAGGCTGTATAAAAATAAATACGATAAAATACAAAATGAAGCGTGTAGCGAAGCAAATTCCTTAATTTTTATTTAATTTCATAAAAAAATTAGTGTTTCTATAAATTTAAATGATATAAAAATTAATTGCATGTAAAAATACCTTTTCATTAAATCCAAAACCATCAACATCGGTTGAGAATTGGAAAAATGGCAGCAGTTTTAACGTTTTTTTTTTTTTTTGTCATAAAACACTGACTCCCATGTATATGTTGCTATCGTACAAAGTGCTGTCATTTTGTCAAATCTTAACCGATTTTGGACATCTTTAGCTCAATGAAAGAAAATATGATGGGTAACATACATCTAGAGCATTACAATATAGATCTTTGAAAAATGTAAAAGCTACTACGGAACGAATAAACATATTTTTATTTTCAATAGAATTTTTATATGAATAAATGTGTACGAGTGTATAAGAAAAAAAAAAAGCTGCACACCATATTATCTGAAACATTTTTCTAAGAAAATTTTGAAAAATAAATTGTCGAGCATTTATGTTTATCTTTGGCATTAACAGTCCTATCTCATGGCGTTACTTTCCTCAAAAAAGTCTACATTTTTTCTGCCCTCTTTGAGAACTCTGCCTTTTATGTGCTTTTTTCTCAAAAAATATTCTGACCTGTAAATTAAATCGAGTTCTTTTCTCGACAATGTTGACCTCGAAAGTAGAAAAAATGCAGAATTTTTCACTCTCAAGATCGATGATTTTAAATTCTGACCTCAAATGCTACCAACTGAATGAACAAAAAAAGTGGCATGTTAGGAAAATATTAAATGTTATCATTGACATGATATCATTGCTTAAATGTTATCAAAGTAAGCAACAGTACAGCCAACACAACATCATTGAAAAAAATGTTGCATTTTTCTGATCTTTTCTCGATTAAGAACAGTCCAACATTTTTTGAGTACAGGTCAAAATGTAAAATATTATGCACTCTCAGAGATTTATACACACTAAAAGGGTCCGGTATCAATAATATAGGTAGGGGAGAGGGCTGAGTTGTTAAGCGGGTTGTTATTTGTTGTTGTTTCCAAAATTGACATATCGTCAATCTTTCAATTGCTAAATTTGTCTTTTGACATGATTCAATTTTTGCAGTTACACCGAAGTGTACAGATGTATTGCTTGTGCCAGCGGCAGACATCATGTTTGAAAGTCGACTGATTACTTTTTTTATTTTTTCAAAGTACTATCCAAGTGAGTGAATTTATTCCAAAAAGGTGAGTGTTAGGCATATTTACTTAGTGCAGGCCCGTAGACAAGGGGGGGGTTTTTAGGGTTAAAACCCCCCCCTCATGGTCCAAAAAGTATAAAAAAATAATATATCAGCATTAATATAACTTTGCCAATATGCGAATACTTGCTGCACGTGCGTCTTTTTTCTCTTACAGTGCAAACTGCAAGTGTAAACAGCAACAGCGAAAACATCAACATGCTAAGTATCGAAAAAAGTTCGATACATTTAATTGAACTTTGTCTACCACCATTAATTTAAGAATTTATTGCGTTAACAGGTGTTACGTGAAAGTGGTGAAATTTTGATTGAGTTTCGTTAGATAAGTTTAAGAGTTTCTATTGTTAATTTTACTGTGCCAAAACTACAAAAATGATTCTACTTAATTGGCTGCAGAAACCAGAAGTAAAAAAGGCTAGAACGGTGGAAAGTAAGTGCTTGATTAAAATGATTTTTTTTCCTTTATCAATGCGTAAATGTGTTAAAAAGTTGCCGAATATTTCTGAATGTTTGAAAGCTGTGTTTTTTTTCTTTTGTGGCGTGTTTGTATTGATTGAATATTAATGGATTAGCTTTTTGCTTAATGTGGCATCCGTGGCGTAGTTGGTTAAAGTGCGTGGCCGCTATGTCAAAGAACCTTGGAGACCCGGGTTCGAATCCCAGCAGCGACAGAAAATTATTTGAATTAAAATAATTTTTCTGTACGGCCGCCACCTCTCTGCAGACAATGGCAAACCTCAGAGAGTAATCAAAAATGCCATGTAAAGCTTCTTGAGAATAAGAACATTCCGTTCATCGCCGTTCGGAGTCGGCGTTAAGCATGTAGGTCCATTTCTCGGTCAATTGTGTACAAACTTAATAACACGCACAACACAATTGATCATAAGAAGCTAGGTCAAAGTCCTTTCAAGGGCTGAAATGGCCAGTTATTTATTTATTTTATTTTATTTTGCTTGATGCGAAACCGACAAAATCCGAATAATATTATATTTCATCTGTATTGCAGAAAATGTTCAAGAAACTTTGGAATCTGAAAAGTCTTCAGAACTTCCTTTGTAACCGCAGTTGAAGAAAGCTTTAATGTTGACAGCTTTGTGGAAAGCGGTAGTATAAGTTGTGGTATTAATATTTTACTTTTAATGTTTATAACTCTAAGTTTGTGTGTATGATTGTAGAAATCGTTCCAGAAATATCATTAGATTCATCGGAACTGCCTCCGATCAATGTCCAAATAACGATATTTCCAAGTTGATGAGCAATATTTCCGACTCGAACCGCCTTGAAAGTTTTCAAAGCATTTATGTGCCTCCACCAAATTTTAATTTTCCTGCCAGCGGTTCTCGCAAACTCCGATTTAAGCATTCTTGGTTGAACCGTTGGCATGTGTAGGTTTACTCCAAATTGAAAAATGCAGCTTATTGCAAGTTTTGCGTATTTTTTAGCAATGGTTTTGGAGGTGCAGGATCACAACCTCTTGGTAATTTGCCGAATGATAATAAAAACTTTTTAAATAAAATTTTCTAACCTTTACATTGTGGCCTTTACAAAAGTCAGGAAATACAAGAAAATGTCGTTTTCTAATCGTGGTTATTTTTATATATAATTTTAAATCGATATAAGTTTGCAAGTAAATTATTAAAATAATAATATAAGAGAGTTAATTATCGTCATTTTAGAAGTTTGTCTTGAAAATTTTATTTTTTTAAGCGTCTTTCTGTATTCCAAAATGACAGTGCAACGATAAGCAAGATATATAGCCGAAACACATTGAGCTCAACAAACGACAGTTTTGATATTATAGAACACACGAACAAGGATGTTGAATGGATGTGCATCCTTAAGCATACATAGGGATTGTAGTGTCACAGCGGACGCTGTGTTATTAGAATTAACAAAAAAAAAAAAAAACATTTTCCAAAATGTCAAAAAACATTCACATACACTCCCTTCCACTTGATTAGACGCACTTGCTTTCATAAGAAATAATGCACTTTCTTTATGCACACTTGAAAAAATAACAACAACAAAAACTTGGAATAAATTCTCATTGAGTGTACTTACCAACAACAACATAAAATCTCCACTCTCTTTAACATAACGGTACCTACTAACAAATTTTTAAACAGATATCAAAAACATTGCAATTCAAACTCGTTCATTAGATTAGACGCAGTATAAAAAGAAACGAAAATGGATTTAAAACCCATTTGTTTTTGACATTTTATTTTTTATATATTTATTTTACAATATTTAATAGTGAGTATTGCCTCCATTTTTTAAAATCACTTCAAAAATACGGTTTTTTATGGACTCGTACAAAGACTTTAAATAAACAAAGGATATGTCTGCCCACTCTGTCTTAATTGCAGCTATTAATGACTGCTTGTCATTATATTGTTTTCCACCTTCATATACTTTCCTTGAAAGGCAGCCCCAAACATTCTTAATAATATTTAGATCTGGCGAATACGGCGGCCAACCTAATAATACGACATTTTGGCTTGTAATGAATTCTTTTACAATTTTCGCAGTATGTATAGCTGCGTTATCCTGCTGCAGAATCCATGACAAAGGTCCAAAAATTCAGAAAGCTTGGTAAATGCTGATTGCAGAATACAATTGTAAGAGTTAGCTGTCATTCTTATGTCTACAAACTCCAATTCAATGGCGCCATAAAAAGTTATTGCTCCCCAAACCATGACGCCACCCTCCCTGCTATGGTGCCGGCTCAAATATACTTCTTCTTTCCTGATATCATGGAAATAGTATTGATACCCATCCGGGCCATCTAAATTCAATTTTTTTCGTCAGTAAAAACAACAGGGCGCCAATCATTTACTCTCGTATCTTTTTGCACATCCCAACTCATAAAATCTTTCGCAAATTGGAGTCGTGGCTTTTTACGGACTGCATTTAATGGCGGCTTTTTTTTTTTAATTTTAAGCGTTTCAAGTTTTTTGCTTGTCGAATCACCCGACGAACTGTTAAAACACTGGCTTGTACATTGGCTTGGAGCATTATTTTAGGAACGGTAAGTATAGAGTTCGATGCTATGGCGATGATTTTGCGCTTGTCTCTCGGTGTCAATACTCCAGAAGTTCTGCCTTTGTAATTTTTTCCATAGCAATCGAGATAATTCAAATAACGGTCAACTGTTCTGGAACTTCGACCAATTATTTTTGCAATGGCGCGGTTTGAAAGCCCTTCACTACGGTAGAAATTGATTTTCTCCTGTTCCAACAAAGTTAAAATTTTTTCTTTTGCCATTTCGTGTAAATATACTCAAAAACACTTGATTAAAAAAATTTGCACATTAAAAGTTTACTTGTATCACGGAACACTGCAAATTTCGTACTGCTTCTAATCTAATGAACGGGTTTGAATTGCAATGTTTTTGATATCTGTTTAAAAACTTGTCAGTAGGTACCGTTTTGTTACAGAGAGTGCGGATTTTTATTGTTGTTTGTAAGTACACTCAAAGAGAATTTATTCCAAGTAGTTGTTGTTGTTATTTTTTTAATAACTGCACAAAATTTTAGTTCAGCGTCTTTTTCTAATAACTTCGTTTCCTTAGAATAACAAAAAACTATAAGAAATTCGTTTTCTTACTTTCGATGATAATAACTCCGTTTTTTTTTTAATATATTTCATCCAATTTCTTTTCGTAGATAAATTCAATTTAAGCACTTCATAAACCATATTTGAAGAAAGTTCCAACGTATTCATTTTTTACTCCAAAAATCACAAAAACTGTCATTTCAACAAATAAAAAAAACTTTAAAAAAAATTATTTGTTTGCCCATTGTGAGGATCGATCCTTAGCCCACCTCATGGCTTCAAAACTAACAGTTGAGGTGACTATTTTTATTCAAATTGAAATGTACTAAAAAAATTTTCTAATAGAATTCGCAATAAAATGATATGACAGCACAATCTTTTGTATTTGAATAGCAGCCTATTACATTCCGTGTTAATATGGAATATTGGAGTGTTTCATTCAATCAATAATTGAAATTCGATTGGCACCATTTGTTATCGATCATGAATGTTCGATAAAAAATTAATTTCGGGTGGAATCGTGATTGCTCGAATTTAGGGCGGGACGAAGTTTGCCGGGTCCTCTAGTATAAATATATAAAATAAGCAAAAATAAAGTAAATTAATTTCTGCTTTATTTATTTGGTGTACAAAAAAATTTTAAAGTGTTTTATTTTCAAGTTTGTCGCTTTATTGTGAAAAATTTGTTACAAATTCAGTTTTCAAAGTATTGTCCATTTCTAGCCACTGACTTATCCCATCTTTCTGGTAGTTATATAATAAAAACCTTTTCATTTATCGATATCAAAAACTATCGATATGTTTTTTTTAATCCAAACCCCCCCTTAGGTAAATCCTGGCTACGGGCCTGATACAGGGCAACTGTTTTTTTTTGCAATAATTTAAACTGTTTTTTATTTTGCTGCTGTTTTGAGAGGGGGCGAAGTGCCTCAACCCGTGAAATTAATGTCCCTGCATGTATAATTGTTAAAATAAACATGCTATAAATTTAATTCAAATAAATTATAAACGTTATTTGCAGTGTTGTATGCAGTAATGATTTGTTTGCATAAGAGTCATGACAACCTTGAAGTTTTAAAAATTACTGTTGTACATCATGACTGATAAAACGCCAATAAAAACATGCTTACATGTTTCTTCTCCTACAAGAAAAATAAACACTTTGACCAGAAATAAAAAAAAACTCAAATTCTATGCAGAAATTCTCTAAGACACTTTGACCTTTTATCACTTAAAAAGGAAGTAAAAAAAAAATAATCAAAAACCAATATCAAGCATTTTTCCACAAGCGCTTAGAAGCGTTCCCTGCCATGATGATGATGATGATGAAAACAATCAACAAAGCGTTTTAAAAACCAATTAATTCCACTCAAAATGCAATTAAAAGTGTTAAACATTAAAACACGCGCAGAAAACACGGTTTTAAAAGACACAATCATGCAAAATTAAACAAATACAAAAACTCAAAAAAGCAACAACAAAAACAAATAAGTTAAAAGTTAGAAACTGGCAGCGAAGCGGCTAAGCTCCCACTAACAAAAAGTATGCATTACCTAAGTGGCAATATTTAACACCATTTGGTACATCAGAGAGACCAAAACAAAGCCAGTCAAATCAGTCTTCATCGTAAGGCAACAATGGCCTCCAGATCGGATGCTGCCGATGACACAATGACAAGAAGAAGATGATGTAGCAGCAGCAGCAGAACCGATGAACTTCAAAATGATAGAGTGAACGTTAAGCGCTTAACTAAACGTATCACAATAACAAAAATTAAAAAAAAAAAAAAAAAAAATTAAAGTCTATGCATCTAAATAAATAAAACATGAACAAAAATACTTGAATAAGACAAAAAATTAAATGAAAAAAAAAAAAAAAATAGAAGAGCCAATGAATAGTCTCAAAGCTTAGAAAATCCGAAAGTCTTTGAACGCAAACGGACAACATGACATTTTAACTGACAACAACAATAACAACAACAACATCAACAACTACAAGAAGAGCCAGCCAAAATTTGTGAAAGGTTAAAGTCTGCCGCTTGTACTTGTAAAAGAAGGTTTTAATCTATGTTGAGCTCTAACTGGCTGCACATAATAAATAAATAGCCAGCAATCAACAGATACAATTTCAATGCGTACGCTAAGTCTGTTGTTGTTGTTGTTGTTGTTTTGCGCTCATTGCCTAGCATAGCTGACAAATTTGTCAGGCTCAATGATATTTGCACTGAACATATAAATTGTAAAATAAGCAAAAATTTAAATAGCACCAAATTTTTCTTTAAAAATATTTTCAAAAACTTACTTTTTAAAGCCAGCAACATCCTTCAATTCTAGTTTGTTTCGTTTTTCAGTTAATCAGCCTCTATGTGTGTGTGTGTGTGTGTGTGTGTGTGTGTGTGTGTGTGTGTGTGAAGCGTTTGTATCTCAGCGATACTTTTAAAACTGCTGCTGCAGCTGCTGCAACAACGCTATCCGTTTCGATGAGTCGCACTTGAATTCGTTGTATTTAGTTCAAATTTATTTGAAGCAATTTTAAATTGAACGCGTTTTTCTGTTCAAATGTTTTTTTATTCGGAGCACTCGCTAAGCTTGGGAAAAACAAAATAAAAAAATAAAAATTAATAAAAAAAAAATAAATCTAAAATATATCTAGCATTACGGCTGCAGTGGCCGTTATAACGAAGAGCACGACTCGCACGTATGTAAAATATTGCAAAATAGTTCTTTCAATGAAAAGCTTAAAAAATCCAATTTACGAAATGATGACAAGCTTAACATGAAAAAAATAAGGTTTTATTGATACCTGAAAAATAAAAATAAAAAAAAAAATAAATTGGAGCCTTAACAAAAAAAAACCGCCTGTGCATATATGGTGAATCAACAAGAGGTGTAGGATTGCAAAGGCATATAATTTAACGCCTGTCGCTTGCAAGTTATAAAATATTGATTTTTTTCTTATTAATAAACTAAACAAATTTATTTTTAAATGCTTAATAATGAAAGAAAGATCAAAACTCATTGAATTTTTTGCCAAAATATGTGTTCCATTGTAGTAACGATGCGTAAAATTCGAGCAAAATTTTCTAGTAAACATGTTCCTTCATAGTTAAAATGTGTGCATCAGGCCTGTAGCCAAGGGGGGTGTTTTAAGTGTTAAAACCCACCCCCAATAGGATTCAAGAAGTAAAAAAAATGAGCCAGTTTTACAGTAGTCGCATATGATATGTAACATCTGACACCTCAGCTTGGTATAAAAAAAAAAAAAAAACGAAATGGCCGTTTCAGCCCTTGAAAGGACTTTGACTGAGCTTCTTATGATCAATTGTGTTGTGCTTTTTGCGAAATGTTTGAACACAAATGATCGAGATTTAGACCTACAAGCTTTATGCCGACTCCGAACGGCTTATGTTCTCAAGAAGATTTTCATGGCAGTTTTTACTTTCTGAGGTTTTCCATTGTCTGCCTTGGTAATAACCCTGATTAAAAAACATTTATAGTGATTAAAATCATCTGAAAAGTTTCAAAAACATTTGATTTTTATTACTACTATCTAGATGTAGACTTCGCATTGAGGTCATCTTAAAATGTTTTTTATAACCAAAAAAACAACTTCAACATTATATCCTGAAAAAAACGATTCAGGTATTATTTAAAGAGAATTTTCGAAACGAAGAATAATTCTTTTTAATGAAAATTGTACTTGAAATGCAATTTTTTATTAAAATTTTTTTATTATTTTAAATTTTATTCAATTTTAGTTATTTAAAATATTAACCGTGTATGCCAAAAACAGCTGTTTGATATTGTTATCTTTTACTTTGGATGTTGGAAAAAATAAGGTTGTTATTTTTCTTTTACTTTGATATTTGGGTGAAGGCTGCACAGGTTTGTGTCTAAACTAAATATTCAATGTGTTTTGTGTTTAAAACACATGTTTGCGGTTTGTGTAGCAGCTATTTGAGCCTAAAAGGCATTGTGTGAACAATGTTGTAAGCTATGCAATTAATTGTGTGATAAATTAAATGGCGCTTGTTTCCCCGACTTCTTGTTAAGGATTTCCGTATCCTTACATAGCTTCCACATACTGGAAACCGATCGGTAAGATATTGCATATCAATATGATAGCATTGCCGTAAGTCCCCAAACCATTCCCCATTGCCATTGACAAACCATTGCCGTAAGTCCCCAAATTTCTTGCATTCAGTTCAGTATAAAGCGTGTGTTCCTCGAAAGAAGCCCTTTATATCCAGGAATAATGGGAAACTTCGTTCAAAATATACCAGGAAATATGTTGAAAAGTCAGGCAATTTCTGGAAAGCACTAATTTAATGGACGAAAGCAAAAACAATATATTTGGTTCCGATGGCAGACGATTTATTTAGCGAAAAGTTTATACTGCTCTCCAGTTAAAATATTTAAAACCTTCAGTCAAACACGGAGGCGGATCTGTAATGGTTTGGGGTGCGATGTCAGCATGGGGAATTTGGTTTTTGTGAAAACTACAATGGACAAGACATTGTATTTAAACATTTTAAAACTAAATCTGAAAATGAGGGTAACGAACTGGGGTATAGGAAACGATTTTCGGTTTGTACAGGACAACGACCCAAAGCACACATCCAGACTTGTAAGGGAATGGCTGCTTTGCAATATAAAGTGATTTTCCACCCCCCCCCCCCCTAAAGTACTAATATTAGCCCCTTATAACATCTATGGGATATATTAGAACAAAAAATATAGCAACAATTGGTAAAAGACATCATCATGGTTGAATGGAGGAAAATACGATCAGATGTCACAAGTAAATTAGCCTTATCAATGCAACAAAGTTTGAAGGAGCTTATTTTGGCAAAAGGTTTCCATTTTCGTGATTGAAAAATTTATTCAATTATATTTATTTTAAGTTTTCTTATAAGTTACAGAGAATTTTTTGTGGTTTGAGATGTTATAAAATTTAAAATTTTTTAGAAGACAAGTATTGCAAACAAATTCTCGTTTATTTTTCAATTATGACGACAACATATAAAGATACATAAAAAAACTATTTCGAGTTATTCGATTTAATGTTTTCCATAAAACAGCCACATTTCTTTCAATGTACCTAAATGCCAACTTACAAGGGTTAAACATGGCGGTGATTCAATAATTGTTTGGGGTAAGATTAATTAAGACCCATTCATTATAAGGTGCCTTCTCCCGAAATGGAATGGATGTCCTTCCAAAAATTAATGAAATAATTAATGCCAATATATACTGCCAAATACTCGTAGAGCACAATTCTGCGCCCTATCTTCAGATAAAAATGTCACCTGGTAGTATTTTTCAACAGACATTGACCCCAAGCACACCAGTCGCTTAGTTCGTAACTTCTTAAGGGACAATGGTGTGGAAGTTTTTGAGTGGTTAGCACAGTTACCTCAACTTAGCACAGATCTCAACTTCATAGAAAATCTATTGTAGCTTGTACATTAGGAAGTGAAGAAGAAAAATCCTCCAAATTTGAAGGACTTGCAAAGCATTATAAAAACAGTTAGGAAACTAATCTTCACGAAACATGTAAACAATTTATTGTAGTAGAACCCATGCCTTCACGATTTCGCACAGTAATCGAAAAAGGCTTTTTTTAAATATTTTAACATTAAACTGGCATTATGATGAAAATTTACCAAAGCCATTATAATAAATACTTTCCTTTGAAAAGAGTGAAATTTTTTTGGTCACGATTTTTTAAAGTAGTTTCTAACTTTAGTTTTTTTTACTTCGTCATAGAAGTAGGCCTAGATAAACCTTGCCTTAAGTAGGTTATAGTGAAATTTTACAAGAAATATTTCTCTAGATCATTTTATAACTCCAAGTTTATTTTTAAGGGATTTTTTAACATTTTTTTTTTAAAGGGTAAATTTAGACCAAGAAAATGAAGTGCTATGAGATAAGAGTATTTTAAAAAAAAATAATTTTCCTCATTAGTTTATTAGACACTGAAAACCATAATAAATCTTTATAAAATATGCCTATTTAACATTGTTTTTGTAACGAGACTCCTCATGAAAACTCGCAATCTCGCATATTCATATTTGCGCAAATTTGTACACGCCTTTTTATGAACACACTCTGCAGGTTACGAGTGTGTAAATCAGCTGTTGACATACGAGTCAATTCATACGAGATTTACGAATTGAAAATTCATGGGAGTTTCTGAGCATCGCGTAAACTTTTTTGTATAGAAAAAAAGAACAGCTGGTATACGCATTGTAAACTTGCGAGGTTTACAAGGAACACCAGATACTATGTATTTATAATGAGTATTTTTTCATTAGATGTCTCTCCTTTTATTCCCGAAATATATACAGTAACTCTCGTATAATATGTTAACTCTCTCCTAATATTTTGTTTTTTTTTTTTTTGTTTTTTGTTATTTTGTGAATTTTTTTCTGAAAATGATCAAATTAGACCCATAAAACGAAATAAAGGGTGTTTTTTTTTAGGGGTTTGTTTTTCGAATAGAGATAAAACTGGCATTTTGTGGTCAAATCTGGTAACTCTAATGTCATTTATGTTCAGTTTGGTTTGCCATTTCATCATGAATAGGTTGACAAAACAACAACGCTTGCAAATCGTGCAAATTTATTTCGAAAATAATGGTTCAGTTCGCGAAGTTTACCGCAAGCTCCGTCCATTTTATGGTCGACAAAATCGTCCATCAGAGCAATTAATTCGGTTAGCCATAGGTCGTTTTCGCACTACGTTTACTCTATGTGATGATACGCATCCGCAGAGACGTCGAACAGTGCGCACCGAAGAAACACTTGCCGCTGTAGAGCAAAATGTTGAAGAGGACCCGAATGAATCGATTCGCCACCGACACAGCAATTGGAGCTTTGTCCATCAACTTTATGGAAGATTTTGCGCAAAGATCTTGGCTTGCGACCTTACAAGATCCAGCTTGTGCAAGAATTAAAGGCGCGAGACCATGCAATGCGTCGTGATTTTGGTGTATGGGCCGAAAATGAGATTGATCTCGATGCTGATTTTCATCGCAAAATTTTGTTCAGTGATGAGGCTCATTTTTGGTTGAATGGCTACGTCAACAAGCAAAATTGCCGCATTTGGAGTGAAGAGAATCCACATGAGATCCTTGAGACGCCATTACATCCACAAAAACTGACTGTTTGGTGTGCTCTATGGGCTGGTGGAGTCATTGGGCCATACTTCTTCCGAAATAATGCTGGAGAGTCAGTTACCGTTAATGGAGACCGGTATAGAGCCATGATAACCGACTATTTTGTTCCCGAATTGGATGGCATGAATGTGGATGAGTTGTGGTTCCAACAAGACGGCGCTACATGCCACACAGCGCACGTCACAATCGATTTATTGAAGGAAACATTCGATGAGCGCATAATTTCGCGGAATGGACCTGTCAATTTCCCACCAAGATCGTGTTATTTGACACCATTGGATTATTTTCTTTGGGGATATGTGAAGTCGCTCGTCTACGCCAACAAACCAGAAACGTTAGCGGACTTGGAGGCCAACATTCGTGGCGATATTGCCGACATACGGCCCCATATGCTCGAAAAAGTGGTTGAAAATTGGACCTGTAGAATTGGCTTTATTCGAGCCAGCCGCGTTTCTTCGCACCAGCAGTTGCAGGTCTTATAGTTCTCATTTAGTTAATGTTTCAAGGGTAATATGGCAAATACGATTTGTGAGTGCGGTGGTGAGTGCAATGCATGATGAATTCATGTAGGGTGGAGTGACAACTCGGTATTTTCTCAAGAATGTCACTCCACTCTACATGAGTTCATCATGCGTCGCACTCAACACCGCACTCACAAATCATATTTTCACAAAAAGAAAATAATATATGCCACTAAATGGCATTTGATATGGACGCAGCTCGTGGGAAATATTCAAATAAATTATTTTTCGATATTTTTATAAAAATTTTCCTTAAATGCGATAGTTTTATTTTCAAATAGTAAATATTTGAAAGATATTTAAATATATTCGTGCATAATTTTAATATATTTTTTATTAACTCTGTTTAAATATTTTAATATTTTAATTAATTAAAAAAGTATTTAAATAAATTTTAAATATTTACGTAGTCGATTTAAGTAAATGCGTTATTGGTGCAAAAATTACTCGCTTTTTGGATAAACTAAAAAAGTTTTTGGATAAATTTAATATTTCTTTCCCTTAGTGTACAAAAATATTACTCATTGCACTCCGTTAATAGTCACTGAACATAACAATTAACCAATTGGCATGATTGTTAACAAATACTTAATTATATGATTTTTTTTTTTCAATGGAGTTACTTGTCAATGACAAATCTCTTCATAAACATGGCTGTTATTTTTAAACCTTAAACGGTTATTTTGGAGTGAAAGATGCGTTAAAGTTTTCTACCAAAATATTTCCTATTGCACTTTATTATTAGGTATTGAACGCAACAAGTAATAAATTATCATGATAATGAACAAAAATCGAATTATATAAGCTTGAATTTTTTTATTTTTTTTTTAAAAGGCTTCGTTTCCAAAATGGCTATTATTGACATTAAAGTAAACCTTGTCTAAAGTGACTTATAGAGACATTTTACAAGGTACATTTGTCTATAATATATTAATCCTCTAATTTTTTTCTGATTAGAATCAAATGAAACCAAAAAGGAGAAAATCATACTTGTAAACTACGTCAAATATACATAGACTGATAACAAAGGGTAGTCAACTCCATTTCATATCAGTTCTAGAATCAAAGCCTATTAAAAATGTTTTGTTCAAACATGATAAAATACATTAATCTATTTTGAGCAGCTTAGTCAGTTTTTTTTTCTTGAACAAAGAAGTACATGGAAAAGTCATGAAACTAGAATTCTAGATTGAAACTAGAAAGTCATGGGACAAGAATTAAAAAAAACTAACTGCAAAAAACTTAATTTATCAGACGATCATTTAAGCAATGATCTTGATGTGTAACAAACATCATGTGTAATAAACATTTAAACATAATAAACATTTCTGGAACTGAAAAAAATAAAAAATTACTGGGAATATTATTACACAGTAAAAAATTTGAGGGTCAATTTCATCTTTTCCAGGGTGTAAACTCTTTTTGGTTTGAATTTATATGTATACCAGATAGTATACTGATATTTTTTACTGTATACAATTTTTCCATGAAGCAAGATTATCAACAATTCTTAAGTCGAGACTAAAGTGCGCAAAACAAACAAAAAAAAAATTGTCTTAAAGTATTTGCTAAGCAAAATTGGGAATATTTCAGCTTTCTAGGGCTCAATCGAGGGATTAATTCAGGCTAAAATTAACTACTATACTATGGCTCCCCAAGGCAATAAGTTTGAAAAAAAATAATAGATTTTAATACACAAGTGGGCAAAGTTTGTCCGCAATAAGTATAAAAGTAACTATTTCAATAAATTCCGCATTAGCTGACTCAAAACATATAAATTTCTTTTTTTCATGAATTTATTTTGTGATTCCTAAAATAACACATTATTGCACATTTTAAGGGCAGAATTTTGTCTGGATGTCACGTAATTTTTTAACAAAAAACATTTTCTTCCATAAAAGCGTGCCATTTTTCTCAGAAGTTCTTCTATAAAAGGCAATTTTTTAAAAATGGGAGTATTAAGTGCCTTTATTTAAAGGTAAGTTTTATTGATAGGGAACAGTTTTAGTTAATCTTATAATCCTTACAGGATGTCTTATAATCCTTACTTGCTATAGATGTCTTATTTGTAAAAAGGAATTATTATACAATAATATACCTTCAATACCCAAAGACTCCATATTAATGATATCAAACCTAGGTTAAAGGCGAACTAGTTATGATGGGTAAAAATGGACTCATAGTCAACTATGTTCTCAATTTTAAGACTCCAGCTCAATCTAGTGACATTGTTATGGATCTGTTAACACCAAGATATTGCGCTAAAGGATTAAACGTTTTATCGGCGTAGTCACCAAGCTTTTTTCGAGTCACTTCTATATTTTATGTTGTGAAATATAATAGACACAATGTCGTATAAGCACTGATAATAGTAACAATGGTTCCCAATTTGCAGACTTATGTTTTCATGTGTGCAAAATAACGAGTTTGAGGTTTTGGGGTGGTGCATAATTCTACTTTTTATGTGGTAAAAAAATTTTCGTAAATAACGTATCTGATCAAAATTTTGAGAGTCTTCGTAAAAATTTGGTTTTTGTGGTAATTATTGTAACCCTTGTTCTCAATATTTAAACTCTAGCTTTTATTTTACTGTTAAAATATTGAGTTTTGAGACTATTTTAGCCTATTAGAGCTTTAGCCTATTGTAGAAATGTGGAGGAAATTCTTTTTAGGAAAGATAGTTTTATTCAAAATCTCAAATATTTAGGAAAAATTAGAAAAATATTTGAGATACACTTGAAGATATATACAAGTTAGTTTGCAAGAGCTACTACACATATTTTGGAATTAAATATAAAGATCAAATTTTCTTTCTTTTCGAGAAAAAAAAGGTAAAAAGTTCACTAAAAGGTTCACTAAAAGATAAAACAGGTTCACTTTGAGAAAAAAATGGTAACAATTTTTTTTCAATTTTTGGCACGATACCAATTAAGATACGTAGAAAAATAAGAAAAATTCCGTGAAATAAGGAAAATAAACTTGAGACAAGTAGAAAAATAAGAAATATTCTGTGAAATAAGAAAAGCAAAGATGAGCCAAAAGAACTATCCAGATAATGCGAGCTCATCCAGATAATGCGAGCTTGAGACGTTTTTGAGCATTCAAAGGTGTTTTCGAGCACTTAAAACATCGAATTAGTGCGTCATTCATCGTTTAATCCTGATTTGAAAACTAATGCCTTCTTTTTGTTCGCGCATATCAAGGACACACGTAGCACAAACTACGTGAACAACGATCTTTGACGCCAGAAGAAGCTGTTTTGGAGATGACTCAAGCGAAATGGGATAAATATTGTGAAGCATCGTTCGAATGCATGTAAAATTGTATTAATTACAAAGGAGAATATTTCGGAAAACAATAGAGAAAAAAATTTCGGTTTTTATACGAGTATGTATTTCCGAAATATACTTATGTAGTAACCAATGTAGCCTAATTTATGTAGTAAATTGAAAATGCCTGAAAGTGAAATGATAATGAAATATATGCATTCGTTTTTGAGGTTGCTTGGAATATTTGATTTAATTTTTGTGAAATCCCCTTAAACTTATAAACTCTTCTTAAAAATTAATCCCAAAAACAATTTTATCTAATTTAACACAATTTGCTATGATAAAAAGTCGATAAAATAAACTTATAAGGGCCAGTTTTTCAGTGCGGGTTTACACTTTAGTCAAATTAAACTGAGCTTAACTCACCAAAAAGGGACGTTGAAACTCGGTTTAACTAGATATTGTAGCATTCGTTTAAGTTGAATTGACTTAAATTATCATATGATGTGTTTTTTTTTTTTTTGCTTAAACCGAGTTTAAACGTCCAAATTTGGTGAGTTAACCTCGGTTTAATTTGACTAAAGTTGAAAGTTTTCGTATGTTAACGTTAACTATTCTCGTATGTTCCAAAAAATGCTTGCTTATCAATGCTATTTCAATTGATTCGTACTGAAAATTTGCAGAAATTATCTAAAAAATGTTCAGTCGAAATTTGCAAAAATAATTTTAAATGGAACTACTTTTAATTTTTTTTGTTTAATTATTTTCAGTTCAATTTTTATTACTTAAGGTAAATAGAGGGTATTACAACAAGAGGTGTCATTTTAAATTTTCCACCATTTTTGCAGATGCTAACATACAACTGTATTTGATGACTTGACAAAATAAAAACTAGGAGATATGATTACATGATCCAGATATGGATCGATACACACTAACACAACGCATTGAAATATTGAAAATACACTACAAAAACGGTTAAAATATCGCGAGCACGATTCATAAAGTTCGCACTGTTTTTGGCCATCATCAATCACCTTCTTGCAAAGCTATAGTAAAATTAATTGATAAATTCTAACCTTTCAGACAAGTTAGTGATATTCGGCTAGGTCAAGTGAAAATATCGCAGCTGTAGTGTGGAGAGTATGGCTGAAAATCTAGGTTTGTCCATTTCGAGACGATTATTTGAATTGGGCCTATACACAGCCACTTTGCATCATATTTTACATAAAGATCTTGACCTGCATCCTTATAAAGTGCAGTTGACACAAGATTTTTTAATATAAAATTTCACCTCTTGCCTAAAGACCCTTTATTACAAATATTGATGTTACAATCACACTTTATTATAGCAGAAATCATTAAAATTATTGGTACTTGCTTTCTAGAGATAATGTTAACTTCGTCTGGCCTAAAGGTGACAAAAACTTATATCCGGCCCTGCTTGAACTCAACTAATATACTCAGAAAAAAACTGAACAATGAAACGGTTATATCCCATACAAACAGTCAAGTTTTTCAAATCAACAGTCTGAACTGTTGATAACATAACTTATTTACTCAAGCATAATTTAACATTTCAGACTATTAAATTGAAGAAATTCGTCTGTTGGATGGAATTTAACAGTTTTTACTGTTAATCGAACTATTTTTCTTCTGAGGTTAAAATGAAGTACCTGGTTATTTATTCCTCAGGATTCGTTACGACTCATATTTTATATATATTTCAATAGCAAAATCAAAAATATATAGGTATGATATAAAAATTCTTTAAATATTTTATTCTTTGCAAAAACTTTGGAGTTTCAAAGTTTGGCAGGACAAAATCGTCCCCTTAGTAACACAAGAATGTATCTCGATTTTGATCAATTTGAGAAAAAACAGAAAAACCTCGTGCCACTACACGTTAATGAGAATATCATTTCTACCTTTCACAGCTATTACTTTTAAAGCTTCTTATACTTTTAGGGGCTTATTTTGGATCATAAAGCATTTAACAGATTATGTTTTGTTTATACGCTTAAATTTCAATATTTTGAAACCAGATTCTAGATACGTTTTTGTGTTGCTATATTTTTGGCTAAATATTATGTTTTAATATTAGATACGTCAGGTTTCATTGTTCAAAGTCATATTTATTTGGTATTTAGGAGAAAAGTAAAAAGTTTAACATAACAAATACAAAGATATAGAATATAAAACAAAAAATACGTGAAGGGAAGGTATGTTTTAATCTTAAGATTCATATTCCGAATTTTTGTCTTGGTTGTGTAACTCTTCATAATAGCCATGATATTGTGATGTTATTTTACGTTATTTACAGAGAGTTTGTAAATATTTTCATTTTTCTGACAATTATAATAATAATAAACTGGCCATTTCAGTCCTTGAAAGGACTTCGAATGAACTTCTTATGTCCTATTGTGTTGTGCGTGTTATTAAATGTTTGTTCTCAAGAAGTTTTACATGGCATTATTTACTTTCTGAGGTTTGCAATTTTCTGCAGAGAGGTGACGGCCGAACAGAAAAATTAATTCAAATGAAAAAACTTTCTGTGTCAGATGGAATTGAGCCAGGGTTCTCTGACGTATGGGTCACGCACTCTACCCACTGCACTACGGCCGCCACAATTTTTCTGACGACAGTATCACTTTTATTGTGTTTAAAATAAATGTGATCAGAATCACCGTTGATGTATTTTAATAAAGTGATGATCAGCCAATTAATGTTGGTACCGTCATTGTCTATCTTTTTAAACTTTATAATTTGTTCTCTCAACTTAACAGCGTTAAAAAACATCTCTTATCCCATTTCAATAACATCGTATTTTGATGATTTTGATGCCATTCTAACTGCAGTGTATCATCCTGAAGGATGGTAAATATTTACGTTTTTGGATGAAGTTTTAATTCGATCGTGCACAGATTCAACCTCCATCATAGAATGGCCAGGCTCAAAAAATGTATGTTCTATTCCAGCAATGTCTAGTATTTACACAACATAAAGTAGAACCGCACACAAATTAACATTTCTCTTTTGACCTCCACAAGTATGTATCACTCATAATAATGAATTTTTTTCCATTAGCGTGATCTGATAAATATTTTTTTTTTATAGACAACTCGTTAGAACCTCTGGACGCAAAAATTTGTGCTTTCTCTCGTGGTTTTCTACTACTATCAAAATAAATTATTCTTCGCTTGACCATAGAACTTACTTCCAAAAATGAAATAACTGCACTTCTCTCTATCCCAGAAATGAACTTCCAAAATAATAAAATGTCATAATGGTGTCTTCTTATAGGTATTGTGAACTCACGTGTGGGTCGTTTAATTTACATAAGTAACACATATACGTATGTACAGATAAGTTTCTGTGTTAGTAATATTTTTAGGCTTTATACAGATACGTCGACAGCTATTTCCAAAGTTTCGTGTCTTCAAGATACGAGTCTTTGTGAGTAAGTAGAAATTATTATTTTGAGTTATGCTGCATCTTAACTTAAAACTCAAAAAAATCGAGATACGTCTTTGTTTTACTAAGGGGACGAAATAGAAGTCCAGGTTATTCCAGTATATTCATTGCTTCAAAATTATATAAATAATTTTTTTCAAATTTGAAATTATTCAGATATAGTTAAAGAAATGTTACATTTCGTAAATTTTGTGTTGAAATTCTATCAATTATAAAAAAAAAACAAAAAAAAAAAGGATTTATTGAAAACCTTTTAACCATTTGCATAATTTTTAGAAATTTTTGTTCAACTTTTGGTTCAAGAGTTTTTGCCAAAGTATACAAAAACCTAAAGATGTGTATCCTGTGAATGATCTGGAAGAGCCTTTAAATAAATTTGACACAGAAACTTCTCAAGTTTTTTGGAGAGGATTTCTTTCAAAGATTAAAAAACTTTAAAGCTCCGTAACCAGCTGTGCTAAAAATACCTATTTCTATGCTTAGCTAAGCTTTTCTCTAAATACTTTAAAAGAGCACTTGAATTTCCTTAAAAAATATAAGTTCTTATTAGTATAATCCTCCTTTAAAAATTCTTTTATACCAATTTTGTGATTTGATGATTATGATGATATTATAAAAAAAAATTTTTAAATTTCTAGAATTAATTTTTTTTAGATAAATTTCTTGCCAAAGTTAGCATTGATTATTAAAAATTCTATACAATTTTTTGAATAATATGAATATTTTTTATTTTTAAAAAATTTAATAAGAGTCCTTGACTAAATTTATGTAGTCGTTTGTAACATTTAAGGCTTTGCAATTCTTTACGAGCTTTGTCATCACTTCAAAAATTAATATTACATCCTTTAAAATTATTTTTTTTGAGTTTTTTGCACTTTTTAATTTTTAAACGGATTCTTTGATATTGTTTTAAGCGTTTAATTCCAATTTATAAAAAGTTAATTCCTATTTTATTTAAATTGTCTTCTCTTTAGTTCTTCGGTTAAGCTTAGAAGTTTATTTATAATTAAGTTCTTCGGCTAAGCTTGGAAGTTTATTTCACTTTCATTTTCATCACTTTTGTTTTAAGTTAATTTTTTGCATATTTTTTCGTTTCTAAAATATTTTTTGAAGCACTTTTTTTAAATTTCGAAACTTCTTACATTTTTTTGTTTTCAAAAACTCTGCACAAATTTTGCCAAACACCGCGACCGTTATTTTAGTTAATATTCGTTATACAGTCTATATTTAATTTAATTTTTTTTACACTAGCAATTGTCTGAAACAAAAACAAAAATGAATATTCACTAAATTAAGCCAAGGCAGAGGAGCAAAGAAGCGAAACGTCTTCACACGATCGTTACCAACATTTGAATGTTTCGTTTGCCAAACAGACAGACCAACTTTAGTAGTTGGCATCCAAGCAGTTTTTTTGTTTTTCTTTTCTTACTCTGTCGGTTTTTAGCAACATCAACAATAAAAGCACACAAGCAAATAGACAACAACAACAACAACAGAAACAAAAATCTAACAAAAAGGCCCAAGCCAACGATCCGAGTAAGCGTCCGTTCGTATTTTCGGATGATTCCAGTAAAGATGCTCAAGCAAAGCGGCGAATTTGAAAGAAATCAAGTCAACTAAAGAAAAAAAAAATGCAAATACAGACAAAGGCAAAATCAAACACAAAAATATTAAACAATGACAATAGCAGCAAATTAAATACAATAGTGAGCGGCTGGGGTTGTTGTCTTTGATAAAAGCGGCAGGCCTCTCAGTCTCTCTGGATGCTAAATAGGTGCATTGAAAATGTTAGCAATCAGCAAAAGCTGCTTCAATGAAACATAAGCCAAAGAGCATATATATAAATTATGCTCTCTGTATTAGCCCTTAGAAAAAAAAATAAACTTGAATTTATGTCTTAACAGTTTTTTTCTTTCTAATAAGGTCTTTGTCTCTGCACTTTGAATATTTTAAACAGCATTTGCAGAGGAATTTTTAACAGTGGGTATTTTAACAGTGAAAGAGCAAACTTAACCAAGCGGTCGAAAGCATCTAACAGTGAGATAGTTAAACATGCGTTTTTTTAACGTTTTCTTAAGGTTTTCTGAGCGGAAATAATTCTATTGTGATGTTAATCTTTAGCGAATTGTCAGCAGTAATAAAGCATGAGGCGGAATAATTAAAATGTCATTGCTATCGATTGGTCGCATTTAATTATTCTTTTGACCAATTGTATTTTATTTATATGGGTTAAAGTAATAAAAGCCTTTCAATTACAAATTAACATTTAGTTGAGTACTCAAAAGAAATAAAATTACTATTGTCATTAATATTCAAAGTCATCGATCTCTTAAAACTGATTTATGTAAATCGATATAAATGAAACGCTTAATCTTTTTAGCTTTTAACCAAGGATTTCAGGTGTTATACCTATTCATTCAAGTCTGCCTTGGTTCGAAGTTCGATTAGTGAGAACGAAGGGTTTATCAAGCGAAACATGTGTAGAATATTCTGAGCGTCAGGGGCGCACCCAGAAAAAAATTTTGGGGGGTGTTTTATATTTTAATTTATAGACTTATTCAAATTTCATATATAATATTTACAGTACAAAGTCAATTATTCTTTTATTTTGTGCCATTGAATTTAATATGTCCTCAATAATAAAATTGAAATTAATTAAGGCATTGAAATTTTATGAAATTTTTAGAGATTCTTCCAATTTAATATTACTTTCTATGTGGGGTTAGCGTAATTTTCATACGAGATCGCTAATTTGCATTATGATCTTTATATTTTAAATACAAGCTTATAATATATCGAAATTCATAACGATGGCCCCAAAATCTCTGCTGTGATCGTCATTACATGTTTTTTTTTTTTAGACTAAACCAACGCTCAGGGGATGCCCCCTATAAATTCGCAAGCATTGTGTTGATTCGGAAGAAGGGTGATAGTTAGTTGGAGGGTGGAAAGATAGAGTAGTGTCGGTGAAGATTAGTTTTAAATTTACATAGCTCAAAGCTGCCGGGAAATACGCTCGCAGGGAGATTGTTCCACAATTTTACTGTACGACCGAAGAATGAATTATCTCGGTAATGCGAGGTTCTATTGTGCATCAATTCTATGGCACAGAGCCAAAAACCACCACATAAAATCAATAAGACCACCAAATTGAGATATTTTATTAGGTTTTCTTATTAATATTACCAAATAATAAGAATTTTCCATAAAAAAATCGTTTCAATTCTATAGAGAAAATCTTATTAAAAATTAACAACTACTATCAAACATTTTTTAATAAGATTTCTTATTGAATGAATGAAATAATGTGGAAATCTTATTAACACTTAACTTTAATAAGAAAATCTCTTTTTTCACTCTCCAAAGTTTAAGAAGAGAAGAGTTTAAGAGTTAAAATTAATAAGAAAATCTTATTGATCTGCTTTTATAAAATTTTTTTTATTAGACACCCTTTTAAGAAGATAGTAATGGTGAAAACGCTACTTATTTTTGCTTTCTTTGCTTTAGCTTTCAGTCGTAGTTGTGAAGTGAATTCGAAAAGTTATCCGTCGATTTAAATAAAGTAAAATAAGAAAAATGTTATAATGGAGAATGATATTTGTGTTCCAGAACTTGTTTTCGACAAGGCTAAAATTCTCGAAACTCAAGCCATATTTCAGTCGTGGGCTTGAGTGACTCAATTTTGACTTTATTAAAAATGTACGGTAAGGTTCTTGACAAAAGTTGGATATTGAGGATGCCGCCAATTTCTTTGAAGGCCTCGACAGCGTATTTTGGATACAAAGTCAAAGTTAAATTAATTTTAACATATGTATTTAATATTCATAAATAACAACTTTATTTAATAATGCATAAATTTTAATAAAATCTTAACAATGTGTAGATTAATATTATAGGCAGTTAAAGATATGTTTCTAGGTTAAAGGTTAGCAAGATTCCGTATTGATTAAAAAGATTTCTTTAATAAAATTTTAAAAGAAATCTTATTAAATCAATAGAATTTCCTTCTTAAATTTCATGAATAAATCTTATTAAATCTATAAGGAAAATCAAAAAGGTAACTTTTAAAATCAATAAGTAAATCACATATTTTTGATAAGATTTCCTTATAGTTTTTAAATGTTTTCTCATAAAAAAATAATAGGATTCTTCTTCAAATTATGTGGATTGCCCAATAAAAAATTCTTAAAGTTTTAATAAAATTTTCTCAATGGTTTTAATAAGACAATCTTCTTGAATGAAAACGATAGAGAAATTTTATTGATTTTTTTTTTATTTTATTAGGTTGTTTTGGCTCTGTGTGGCTACAATTAAAAAAAAAAAACATTGCTTTGGCAGTCCGTGGATATGTTTGATGTAGACTGATTAAGAGAAGTTTTTTTGTTTTTGTTTTTACTAAATAACGATTACTAATTAAACTGCATCTTAATTTTTCGTTGAGATTCTAAAGTTTTGTAGAAAACAAAAATTCAAAATTCGGGTAGCTCGAAATACCCGAAAATGCTCGGGTAGCGTGGGTGCTCGAAAAGCTTGAAAATCTAGTTCTAGTTTTAACTTCATATCACATTGATAGCGGAACTCAACTTTACAGAGAACAACAGCGTAGTAGAGCATGTATGCGTATTAGAGCCCTGCATGAATATATTCGTTAAAAGAATATACACTGCTTAACTGTTGTACACTGAAAAAAATGTTTTAAAATTGACGACAACTGTTATTAATTTAATGAATTTTATGTTTAAAAACTAGCTTGCAAATTTCGTCAAAGTAAGAGCAAACTTTTAAAAACATGAGAAAAGGCAAATTATGAACACATTGTGTTTCATTTTAAGTTAGTGTTTTTTTTTTAGTGTAGGAGTACACTGCAAGCGAATAAATGTAAACAACAGATCATGTAGTAAAGAGAAAATCAGCGCATGAGAATAACTGCTAATTCGTTCTTTGTTCTCTCACAACACACTTCTTACGCTGATCTGAATTTGTGAGTTGTGTTGTTTTTGTTTCTTAATCGAATGCTTGATAAAGTATGCTAATATTCAGCAATGTACTATGGTGCACTGATTAACTGTTAGCGAAATGTGTTTAATTTGAGTTGGTGACTGATGAGTTGATTGAAAAGCAAAATTATTGCGATTTTAAATTAAATTTAATTATAAAAAAAATATTTTTAAATCAAATTGGATATTGATGAAATAAGTAACATAAAAAATAGCACAATTATTTTTTGCTTTACCTTTTAATATAATGTAAATTTAATTTTATTTTTAATAAATAGTTATTAAATTTTAATTTTAAGTTTTAGGTAATCTTTTCCTCTTAGGTAATTCTTTTCCTAATTAAAAATGCATAATTGTCTACATTATTTAAAACATTGCCAAAACATACATGTATTTAATGATATTTCAGGCAAAAAATTATACTCTGGCAGGGCTCTTTTGCGTATACAGAGCATAATTTCATAAAAACAATAAATAACACCATGAAAGTAGCTTTAAACATTCCAACTTAAATAAATAATGCTTTATAATTTGTAATTTTTTTACTTTATACATTTAATTTTATTTTTATTCGTTCATTTGGGGGGGTTTTAACCCCCAAAACCCCTACCTGTGTTCGCCCCTGCTGAGCGTAGTGGAAAGCCGTAGAAACTTGAGAATATGAATCTGAGGATAGTTTTATGCCTTTTCCTTAGTCAATTTAAGCTATAAGGCAGTCTCATCCGTGGGTACAAGGACGTAGCCAGGGGGGAGCAAGGGGGTGCCAGTTGCTGGGATTTTTCAGATAATCGATGACTTTGAAAGTAGTTTCTATATGTAATTTCTTTTTAATCCTTTTTAATATGTGGTTTTTCCTTTTTCTTTGAAACTAGATATGGTAAAAAGATATTATAAAGATATGTAAGATATGGTAAAAAGAAATTTATAAGGTTACCCCCCCCCCTCCCCTAATTTCCATCCTTCCTACGCTCTTGCGTCGGTAGGCACAATTATTTCAAAATACTGCCAAAAAAGGAGTCAATGTTCGACAAAGGGGCGTGGCAATATTAGAAAAATATTGTATCTCGAAAATTATTGACACTAGGGTTAAAAAATTCGTTACAAGAATGGGTAGAATTATTACAAAACCCGATGAAGAAAGTAGGCGGAATTCAACAAAGGACGAGTCACTTTGAGAAAAACACTGTTTCTCAGTTAATATTGGCACTGAAATTAATTACAAGACTAGGTAGAATTATAACAAAACACGATCAAGAAATTAGGCTGGATTCAATAAAGAGGCGTGTCACTATTAAAAAAAAACACTGTATTTCAGTTAATATTGACACTATAGTAAGATATTAATATTTGATACGCTTGTAGGTGGGTAGGTAGAATCATTATAAAAGTGGGCGAAATTATACATAGGGTGTGGCACTTTAAGGAAACTACTATATATCGGTTAAAATTGATACTTGGGAACTGAAATTTGTTGCAGGGCTAAGTAGAATTATTGTAAAGTATGATCAATAAAGAGGGCGGGATTCGAAAGAGGCCGTGACACTTTAGTAAAAATTTTAAAGAGACAGAAATTGAAATAACCAACAAAATTTCAGAAATTAATAACACTAAAGTTTTAAGAACAAAGTTTCATATTTGAAATTTTTCTTAAGAATAATACTGCCGTCATAAGGAATAGTGCGGCATCTACATATTTCAATATTCAGAGATAAACGACTTAGAGTAATTTATCAAAATTTCACTGACTAGGGTTTGGATGGTTATAAATATTTGGTTTTTCAGCATAGTAATATCCAGTTTTTTTTTTCAACATTAATGATATTTTACCGATTTTATTAAAAATTGAAGATGAAAGCAATATATTTTAGAAAAAGCTATAAAACTGATTTCGATTTTCATGGTAGATGCCGCACTCTTCCTTATGACGGCAGAATATATAACATAAAATGTATTATATTCTCGTAAAAGGAAGAAATAAAACTTTTAACAAAAAATAAAAAAACAATTTAAAAATCACTACAAAGTATTTTAAATTAATTATTAATATTAATATTAATTAATATTAATTAATATTATTAACTAGCTGATATACCCAGTTTTACTTGGGTCCTCTAGTCCTCGTTTTAATATTTTTAAAAACCCAAATAATGGGATATAAGCTGAACTAAATTGATTATTTAATTAATTTCAAGCTTATATTAAAGATCCATGTTTTTTCTATCTGTTGCAAATAAGGCGATACCGAAGGGCCAAGTAAATAGATTTATAGCGATAACTTTTGATCGGAAAGAGATATTGGTATAATTACATAAATTATTCTTTGAGCTTAACTATTCTCTAAAAAGAATAAAAACAACTATTGAAAAAAATTAATTTCTTTAAAAAATCACTGGGGTCATGTTTTTTGATGACAGAAACAGTTAATAAATTTGTTTGTAAAATTGTAAGCATTTTTGCTATTAAACGCAATGTCATGTAATAGGTAGTTGAAAATGCAATTTTGAGTTTTTATTATTTTAACAACAAAAACAACTTTTGTGTCATTTTGACGTGACGAAGTTACGTTATACTGCTCTAGTTTCCAAAAAAGTTGAAAAATGAATTTTTTAAAAATTCATCTGCGTTTCATTGAATTGTTACTCGCTGGGTATAAGAGCTATGATTAAAAAAATAGTATGTCCATAAAGGTTAATTCTTTGACTATATTAAAAAAAAAAAAAAAAATTTAATACGGCACAGGGACGTAGTGGGAGCTGCGTAAGCAACGCAACTGAAAATTTGTTACATGGAATTATTACTCGCTGAGTATTAGTGCTAGGCTTAAAAATACGATACGCCAATAAAGGCCTACTGGAAGCCCTCACAACAAAATTAGACAACAAATTTCTGACATCATGGGGACGCCGAGAGAGCCGCTCAAAGATCGATAACGCAATATTCATGCAGCGGCGTTGCATTGAATTTTTACTCAATGAGTATATAACCTACGATAAAAGTTAAAAAAGGAAAATAAAGGTTTTATACATGGCTTTACGACAAAAATAAAAAAAAAATTCCGGCGTCGTCAGGTCGTGAATATAGCAGCTTATGTAACAGAAATGTAATATCGTTGCATGGAATTATTACTCACTCAGGAGGAGTGCTACAGTAAATTTTGTTTTACGACAGCAGGGATGTGTTATTACGCTTCAAAACTAAATTACAAAAAAAATTTTGTTGTCATGATTTCAGGGATGCAATCACATAATGCAGTAAAAATGCTACAGCCAAGAAAAAACGTTGCATGGATTTTTAACTCTGTGACTACTGATGCAACGGTAAATTTTAAGGAACGAAAACAAAGGTGAGGTCTTCGGGCATATGACAAAAATAAAAAAAAAAATTGACGGCGTGTCAATGTGACGCATATATTAACGTTCTTAAAAAAAACCAAACGCAGTCTTCTGTGTCTCGGAAAGAACTCAACTCCTTTATTCAATTTTAAATTAACTTCACTTATTTTTAGCTTGCAACTAATTTCTCTTAATAATACTCTTATTCTAATTTCTCTTATTTCTAGCTTATAATAATATAAATATATATATATATATATAAATATAGTTTACAGTTTATAGTTTATGGTTTATAGTTTATATTTTATAGTTTATAGCTTATAGTAAATAGTTTATAGTAAATAGTTTATAGTAAATAGTTTATAAATAGTTATGTTAATATGTACATAGGTAACTTACATTACTATATGCATCACTTTTGCTGGATTAATTGAAATTAGAGCACAAACAACGGGGAAGCAAAAAAAAAGTTAAACGAAAAGCACCAACTCCAAATCCAACACCAACTCCAACACCAACACCAACACCAACACCAACACCAACACCAACACCAACACCAACACCAACACCAACACCAACACCAACACCAACATCAACATCAACATCAACATCAACATCAACATCAACATCAGCATCAACATCAACATCAACATCAACATCAACATCAACATCAACATCAACATCAACATCAACATCAACATCAACATCAACATCAACATCAACATCAACATCAACATCAACATCAACATCAACATCAACATCAACATCAACATTAACATCAACATCAACATCAACATCAACATCAACATCAACATCAACATCAACATCAACATCAACATCAACATCAACATCAACATCAACATCAACATCAACATCAACATCAACATCAACATCAACATCAACATCAACATCAACATCAACATCAACATCAACATCAACATCCACATCCACATCAACATCAACATTAACAACAACAGCAAGAAACTTCGTCACGTCAAAACCTACGGGTGTGTCCACGGCACAGCCAACTCTTTTTTGAGTAAAAAGTCAATTTTTGGGATCTTTTTTGAAAGAAATATTAAAAATATATCCGCTAAGATAATGGTACCCTATAAATTTTTTTTATTAAGTGCTTGAATTGAGTTTATCAACGAAAAAAATTGGAATGAAATATATTCAAAAACAACGGAAATATATTCGTAAAATATACGAATTTCTGATAATTTTTTTGTTATTCTAAGGAAATAATGTTTTTAAAAATAGACGTTGTACCAGAAGTTTTTGTATTTTTAAAGATATGTGAATGTTTTTAGTGTCAAAATAACAGGATTTCCTTAAAATTAATAAGTCGAGCATTTTCCCTTGAAAAAAATAAGCTAGTAGAAAGATTTGCGTTACTTTTAAAGGGGCGGAAGAGGCGTGGTCAAAACTTAGTATGCCATAACCTAAGTTAGGATTCAAGTAATATGTGCGCCGAATTTGAGTTAAATCCGTTTAGCCGTTAAGTTTTGTATAGTAGTCAAACAAACAGAAAATGATTTTTATTAATACAGATAATTTAATTAATTTAAAATATTTATCCTATTAATTTCTTGGTCAAATTTGATAATTAATTTATGAATATTATTATATGGCGTCCGTGGCGTAGTTGGTTAAAGTGCGTGGCCGCTATGTCAAAGAACCTTGGAGACCCAGGTTCGAACCCCAGCCAGACAGAAAATTATTTGAATTAAAATAATTTTTCTGTACGGCCGCCACCTCTCTGCAGACAATGGCAAAACCTCAGAGAGTAATCAAAATGCCATGTAAAGCTTCTTGAGAATAAGAACATTCCGTTCATCGCCGTTCGTCGGCGTTAAGCATGTAGGTCCATTTCTCGGTCAATTGTGTACAAACTTAATAAGACGCACAACACAATTGATCATAAGAAGCTAGGTCAACGTCCTTTCAAGGGCTGAAATGGCCAGTTATTTATTTTTTTTTTTATTTTATATTATTATATTACAAATCTTATTATTTAAAATTTTTTAATTTGTTTTATTATAGAAAATATGTTAAATTCTTTAGAATATAAAAACGTTGAAGTCGGCGCTAATCTTATTATGTCGTCATCTTTTATTTTAATTTTTTTCTAATATAATAAATAAACTAACACCAGAACAACGCTTGCAACTTGTGAAGATTTATGTATATCGAAAATCGTGGTTCAGTTCGGGAACGTTGACTTGCGCAACGCAAAGTTCGTTTTACGACATAATCGTCCATCCGCGGGACTTATTGTATAAACCATGGATTGTTTTCGTTATTCATTGGGGGCACCAAAGAAACAATTGGTGCTGTAGAGCGTAGTATTGAGAACGTACCAAATGAGTCGATTCACTGAAATTTTGACGTCGAAAATTGTACTTTCCAGAATGTGCCTCATTCGAGCCACTAATTTCAATTTCAATTTCAATTTCAATTTATTTAGAGATAATGTTAGCATATAACACAGTGTCTTTTAAATGCAATACGAATTATATAATAACAACAGGTAATAAGCAACATCGAATAAATTTACCTTAAAACTAACATAAAGTGTATTAAAAAGAAGAAAACATCAATTAATCTTATTTTAACAGAAAAGAAGAAAATAAATAGTTTAAGAATAAAAAGAAAGTATTAAGAGAAGTGTTGAAAAATTTCATGCTTAAAGTTGTGTTTATTTTTAATCGCTTTAATTCTAACGGGCAACGAATTCCAGATTCTGATTGCGTTAACAAAGAAAAGTCTGTTGGAATTTAAAACACAGACATTATGAGGTTTAAATTTCGGTTCGACCTGCAAAATTGGATTTTGTCAAATAAGTATTTAGGTGTTATTGTGTTAATCAAATTATGCAAAAATATACAGTTTCTGGCATCAAGATAATTGAAAATATTACAACCAAGGATTTGACTACTCAAATGGCTGATGCGATCGAACTTTTATAGGCCATATACATACCTAACAGCACTATTCAAAGCATGTTGTAACTTCAGTTTGGATCTGGAATCAAGTTTGCTATACACAACGTCTGAGTACGAAATGATTGGAATTATGAGTTGGAGTACTAACTTTTTCCTAGTCGACAGGTACAAATGATTCAGTCCATCTCAGGTTACATAAAACTATATTTCAAATATCATAAATTTTCAGTTCGAAACTATTTATTCTCATTATGATACAATACTTGAATTAAGAGTTCTAGATCTCAAAAAAAAAAAGATACAGTAGTTTCGACTATGTCGTAACACAAGACGTAGAATTATTCCATTCGCTTTTGATGACATCTTTTTTAAAAAATATTTAGCAAAATATTTATTCCATACACCTGAGCATATGACCTTTAAAAGAGTGCCGGAGAGGGTTAATATGTATGACCGACCCCCATTACCTCTGCAAAAGGAACATTTTTTGCCTTTGACACCCATTCCCTCCGGACACTCCTTAGGGGGGGCTCCCATACAAATATTATGGTTATTGTATATTTATTCCATACACCTGAGCATATGACCTTTAAGAGAGTGCCGGAAAGGGTTCATAGGTATGACTGACCCCCATTACTTTTGCAAAAGGAATATTTTTGCCTTTGACGCCTATTCCCGCCGACCACTCCTTAGGGAGGCTCCCATACAAATTTTATGGTTTTTGTTTATTTATTCCATACACCTGAGCATATGAGCTTTAAGAGAGTGCCGGAAAAGGTTCATAGGTATGACTGACCCCCATTACTTTTGCAAAAGGAGAATTTTTGCCTTTGACACCTATTCTCTCCGACCACTCCTTAGGGGGGCTTCCATACAAATTATATTGTGTTTGTGCCAAAAAGGGTTAATATGTATCACCGACCCCCATTACTTTTGCAAAAGGAACATTTTTGTCTTTGACATCTATTCCCTCCGACCACTCCTTAGGGGGACTCCCATACAAATTTTATTGTGTGGCGGAAAGGGTTAATATGTATCACCGACCCCCATTACTTTTGCAAAAGGAACATTTTTGCCTTTGACACCTATTCGCTCCGACCACTCCTTAGGGGGGCTCCCATACAAATTTTATGGTTTTGTCAATAAAACCGGAAACTGTCGATAAATAGGTATCAAGTTTAAGCAAACAAAAACATCAAATGTTGTCTTTATATTTCATGTAATTGTGTAAAATTTATATAAGTTAGAGAGTTCTAACATGAATTTTTGTCGCATTGAGGATCAAGCAGACCAACAAGTGCTAACATCAACATTGTACGATCAGTACTTTGGGCCCACCAAAGGCTTAAATAGTGATATAAATACCGACACCTGATCAGTATCAACCACCCTACTTACCTCCGAGAATGACGTATTCTCCGTCAAAAGACCCTTTATAAGACCTAATAAACATTAAAATCTACTTTATATTCAACCCTACCACTTCATTTGTGCGTCGATCTTTATAGAAATAATAAAATTTTATTCAAAAATAGATGGAGTTTATTCCAAATATTTAGCAAATAGTGGATGTAATTCCAAAACGATAAGTGGATATCTACAAACAATGCTGTATCTTATTTCTAAGGGAGTTCTTCCCCGGATGGTTTTCGCAATGCCGCAATTGTCAGAATTATAAATTGGATTCGCAGGACCTCAAGTTTGTTTCCACAGAACAAAATATTTGCTTTAATCAGAGTTCTTTACTCGCTTTAGCCCAGCTCAAGGCCCTCATTGAAATTGAAATGTAGCATAATTTTTTTTAATGACTTTATTCATTCCAATGATATATATGTATTAAGGTGGCCCTAATTAACAAAAGTTTCATTTATGGTGGCGGCATATAAAAAAAAAATATATCCACTTTAAAACCAGGGTCTGATATGTTATCAGCCCTGGGATTCCAAATTGTTGTAATACGAAAATCAGAAATATTTAAAAAATATACATGTTAAAGTCATTTTAAATAATAAATAACGATTTTTCGATTCTTAACGTTTTTTTTTGTGTTCGAAGTACCAGAAACATGCACTTTGAGGATTTTTGAAAGAAAGTCAAATTTCAACAGTTATAATTTTCTTATTCGAATTTTTTTGTTTTTGTTTTTTTTTTTTTTTACAAAATAGCTAAGATTGTGCCATAGCCGTCCGAGATATTTTTTTAAGTTTGCATTTTTGGTTGCAAATACTCAAACTCGAAATTTCCAAAAAGGTACACTTCTTAAAAATTTCCAAATGTACAGTTCAAAGGTTCTAAAAGGTACAGTTATTCAAAGTACTCTACGGAGAAAAGATCCGGTTCTGAACCAATCACGTGATAGGTCCCCAAAGGAGAGGGACCAGTCCCAATTCTGCCACCAACATATGAAACCGACCGGTCACATTTACACGGCGTTGTCATTGACAGGGGTCAATTGCCACCTGCTGCGTCACCTTGGACCTGTCCTCGAAGAACAAATTTGTGACCTTCTATCTTTGTGACGAGAACTATCGAGTAGTTCGTTTGTTCGCTAAACAATCATTGGATATTGCCCTCACTTTACTAAATAATTATTCTATGACAGATGCAAATTTTTTTTTCTTTCCTACTTTGAATTTCCACACGATAAAAATACAGCTTTGATTTTAAATCGATCTGTCTACACTTGCATCATATTAAATTGGTCCCGTGCTGAGTAAAATTAAATCTGAACAAATAACCTGTTCTGTGACTAGTTATATCAGACCTGTCTTGTGATAGGTTACATTTGTACCGTCAAGGAATCAGTCAATTAAGAGCAATTGGCTCTGCCTTCTCCGTAGGGTAGTTATTCAATTTTTTACATTTGTATTAAGAGTTGTTTCAGAAAATACTTCGACAACATTTTATTGCATATTTTTTTCAAATTTGGGTTTTTACGATTTATTTTTTTTTTATTACAACTATAAACAAAATAGAAATTTTTTTCGAAAAGTACAATATTGCAATTCTGGTAATTTTCATCCGATTTTTAATGTTGATAACTCATTTTAAAGGAAAATAAAATAAAAAACTAATTGCATTCCATATTTTTCAAAAAATTTACTTTAAGTATTGTTTTTATTACTTCTTTGATTAATACTAAAACTCTTGTGAAACAATTCTCCAACTATCGGGCTCTTGAGCGAGTTCTAAATGTGTATCAATTGGCACGAAACTTTATAGATTTAAGTTTTATATCAAATAGAATATTTTTAGCCTCTGCCGTCTTCAATTCGAGGCAACATTTTTTTCGAATACATATGTAGCCACCTTAATATGTTAAATGTACATGTATTAGTTCAATCCTGAAAGACAATTTTTTTTTCAAAATATTTTTCTTCTCTCGTTGTTCGTCGAAGTCAAAATGTTTAGATTTCAACACTTAATCCAACTGATTTTTAAATTTAAAATAAAAAAAAAATTAAAATTTCGATTTTAAAATTAAATTCAATACTCTTTGATTTCCGTATTATTTCCACTTATGTAATTGTGATTTATTTAAACGGAAAGGAACTGGTGCAGTAAATTTTTTCAGCTTACTAATGTGATTTAAGGGCTTTAGGGTTGACTTTGCAAGCTTAAAGAATTAAGTGCTCTATTTTTACTCTGTTTACTAGTCTACTTGTTTTACTGATTTTGGGATAACCTGCAAAAAAGTGCCTAAAGGGCACATTTTTTATTTCAATATACAAGGTGGCGCAAAACTAACCTTCCGATATTTTTTGGCTGTAATTTAAAAAAAAAATGAAAAACTTTGATTCTTCTTGTGGATTATTTTTATTTGGTCTTTTAATTTTTTTTACATCAAGTCGAGAATATGATGTCATGTAAATGGCCGCCGCCACAGTTGATTGTCATTTGAGCCCTTTTTATGGCATTTTCCATCACTTCGGCCAAAACTTCCGGCGATAGGTCCTCACATTCTTGACGGATATTGTCTTTAAGAGCTGCAAGAGTCTGAGGCTTGTTGACATAAACCTGCGACTTCAAAAAGCCCCACAAAAAGAAGTCTGGAGCGGTCAAATCAGGCGATCTTGCTGGCCAGTGCAAATTGCCAAATCAGGAGATTAGGCGCCCGGGAAATGCATCCTTCAGCATATCGGTTGTGCACGTGCAGTGTGTGCCGTTGCACCGTCCTGTTGGAACCACATGCTTTCCAATCCCAATTCATCAAGTTGCGGCAAAAAGAACTCGTTGATCATTGCTCTGTAGCGCTCACCATTCACAGTAACCGTTTGGCCCGCGACGTCTTCGAAGAAAAAAGGTCCGATGACTCCTCCAGCGAAAACAGCACACCATACAGTGACTTTGAGTGGGTGTAATGGCTTTTCGTGGGTTACACGCGGATTTTCAGTGCCCCAGAAGCGTAAATTTTGCTTATTTACGTACCCGCTAAGATGGAAATGGGCCTCATCACTCATGATTATTTTTGAAGAAATTTGACCGATTATTGGTCAAATAAATAGTCAGCAATATTCCGCGTTCTGGAGCAGTGTAGCGTAACATTGTTTATTAACGTGTATTTCGCATGTGTTTACTACACAAATGTCAAAACAGAACTGAGATTAGGGGCCAATCGTAAAATTTATAGCATTTTCTGATAGGAGGATTACTTTTGCGCCACCTTGTATATACAGTACGGAACAAATATATTTTCAAGCTGTAAATAGCTTTTCCCATCTAACGCGCATGATGATAAGCACCCGGTGAACGAATTATTACACTGTTTGGCGGTTTTTTAGGTGCTCACCCAGGAATAGTAAGGTAAGTTCAGTAACTCCTTATAATCCTCTCTAGGTTGTACTTCTTGTAAGATTGTGTTAACAAAACTTACAAACCGAGATCTTTTATTTTTCAAATAATTATTTACCACTTCATCTTGCATTCCTTGCTGCCAGTTGTTAACGTTTAATTTTGGCCATGCATTTTTAAATTTTTCAAATATTGTTACGTTAGGGCTTGAATGATTTTGAAATTTTTCCTCAAACACACTTCTCAGTACAACTTCATAAATGTGGTGTCGGCAAGGTAACCACAGTAGCTTTCTTTGTAAGTCGTGTTCAATCAACGTACAAGTGCCGGTCGGCCGGTATTGACCGCTGTTGTATCAGCAACAAACATTTGATTTCTTCGAACTCTAAGAAATCTACTGTAAGTCAAGAGTTATAAATTTTTTAATATAACTCAATAATTTTGTTTTTGTTTAGTTTTCTTTTGACTATACGTAGTATATGTATGAAATAATTTAATAGACATAAGCTTTTACCGCACATGCTTAGAACAAATAATTTCCATATAAATATAATTTTGGTACATAAAATTTTTGGTATTTTGTTGGTTATTTTCTTCATTATTTTCTAAAATATTAATTTTAGCAAAAAACTTTCTGTGAAGCTAATGTTGTTGACTAAAAGAGCTAAAATATTGCCGTACATCATATTCTTGTAAAATGTGTTTTTAAAAAGATACTCATATACAAACAAATTACATTTGAATAAATGGGCTTGAAGGCCAACTTTGAGGGGCGGGCGACACCCCTAAAACACAACTTATCGCTTTGAAACTTTTTTGTATTTTTTTTACATAAAACTGAACCGATTTGGGGGGAGAGAATATAAGAAATCAAAAATAAAATATTCTCCATACAAGTAACGACCACGCTAATACACACATATAAATCCAACAACCGACATAATTCTCGCTTATTCCCTGGTCTGTTGGGTTTAACGTTGCCACCCTCGATTTGCTGCATTATATTCGATGTAGGCTTACGTGTCTGTTGTGTATTGCTTAATGTCAGACTACGGTTTTGTGAATGTGTTGGGGACTCCGAAAAAAGGTCCGAAGTGGTGAATAATTTTTCAGCTTTCCACAGCCCTACCTACCGGCAACGTTAAACTTTACGAACAGATTAATTTTACTCTTACTCAATTCGGTCACTACACTGCCTTTAAAATTTTTGTATCTACATACAACTACAAATAAAGAGAAAGCCGCTTTATATAACTAGAGGCTTTGAAGTAATTTTTACGTAAATTAAAATTGACGTAAATTTTTCTGATCTGCTTTAAGCAAACGTAAAAACAATAATTTGTCGAATAATTTGTATAACTTTCGAGATATGTATAATCTCATTTAGAATAGTTAGAATACTAAATTTTAACAGAACCAGCATCTAACATTGTCCTTTTATAAATTTTAGAATATTACAGAATATTAAGTCACCAGAAACAGATATTTTATAACCAGATTTTGTTTTCTTATTTTTGTATTAGTCAGAATTTTTTAATTCATTTAAAAGCATCTATCTCTTAATTCAAAATTCAAACTTAAAATTAAAACCAATCTTCAAAGTTGTTTCTCGAACTGCTCTCACACTCACCGATTAATTAGCGTACACAAAACATTTAAAGATTTGTAAACAAAATGCATGCTTATTGCTTGTATTATTGTATTAACAGTTATCTGCTGAATTATATTGTGACATCAGATGCTGCCAATTTGCTTAAAATATTAAGTTTAAAAGACAATAAAAACAAGACTGTTATCTAATGAAGCTTTACATGTTGCGGATTTTGTTTATTATTTTATATAAATTAATTCGTCTTTTATAAACCAGAATTACTAAAAGTGAAAAGTTCATGAGAACCAAACCTAGTACAAATATCTTAACAATTAAAATTAACCAAATATAACAATAAAAAAAAAATTACTTCTTACTCAACAGTAACCGCTAGTTTCGTTTTATTAGTATTTTATTTGTTGTGGTAAGAATTAGATAAATTGATAAAAATTTATTGTGTGACTAAATAAAAAAAAGAAGATTAATTCGCTTGGCCGCTAGCATCGTTTATCACAGCAGCCACAGACAGAAAGAAAAAAAAAAACGGAACCGCAAATGAAGAAGAACAATTGAACAGAGGCTGCGATGTCATCGCAGATAAGCGCGAATGACAAATGCAATTCAACGAATACGCGATTCTAAAAGATTTTGTGTGCAACTTTTTTAAATTTATAGCCATGGTTAAGTATTTGCACCAAAAGCACAACAGGAAGTGAGCAAAAGCGGCACAGTAGGAAAAACTCTTTGAATTTATTCACAAACAGTTCGTTTAACTCATCGAGAAGTTCAAACTCAATAACATCTATGATCTGTGTCTGTATCTGTATCTGTTTCTGTATCTATATCTGTTTGTGTATCTGTATCTGTATCTGTATCTGTATCTGTATCTGTATCTGTATCTGTATCTGTATCTGTATCTGTATCTGTATCTGTATCTGTATCTGTATCTGTATCTGTATCTGTATCTGTATCTGTATCTGTATCTGTATCTGTATCTGTATCTGTATCTGTATCTGTATCTGTATCTGTATCTGTATCTGTATCTGTATCTATATCTGTATCTGTATCTGTATCTGTATTTGTATCTGTATTTGTATCTGTATCCGTATCCGTATCTGTACCTGTATCTGTATCTGCATCTGTATCTGTATCTGTATCTGTATTTGTATCTGTATCTGTATCTGTATCTGTATCTGTATCTGTATCTGTATCTGTATCTGTATCTGTATCTGTATCTATATCTGCATCTGTATCTGTATCTGTATCTATCTGTATCTGTATCTGTATATGTATCTGTATCTGTATTTGTATCTGTATCTGTATCTATATCTTTTTCTGTATCTGTATCTGCATCTGTATCTATATCTGCATCTGTATCTGTATCTGTATCTGTATCTGTATCTCTATCTGTATCTGTATCTGTATCTGTATATGTATTTGTATCTGTATCTATATCTGTATCTGTATCTGTATCGGTATCTGTATCTGTATCTGTATCTGTATTTGTATCTGTATCTATATCTGTATCTGTATCTATATCTGTATCTATATTTGTATCTGTATCTGTATCTGTATCTGTGTCTGTATCTGTATCTGTATCTGTATCTATATCTCTATCTGTATCTGTATCTGTATCTGTATCTGTATCTGTATCTGTATTTGTATCTGTATCCGTATCTGTATCTGTATCTATATCTTTTTCTGTATCTGTATCTGTATCTGTATCTGTATCTGTATTTGTATCTGTATCTGTATCTGTATCTGTATCTGTATCTGTATCTGTATCTGTATCTGTATCTATATCTGCATCTGTATCTGTATCTGTATCTATCTGTATCTGTATCTGTATCTGTATATGTATCTGTATCTGTATTTGTATCTGTATCTGTATCTGTATCTATATCTTTTTCTGTATCTGTATCTGCATCTGTATCTATATCTGCATCTGTATCTGTATCTGTATCTGTATCTCTATCTGTATCTGTATCTGTATCTGTATATATATTTGTATCTGTATCTATATCTGTATCTGTATCTGTATCTGTATCTGTATCTGTATCTGTATCTATATCTGTATCTGTATCTGTATCTATATCTGTATCTATATTTGTATCTGTATCTGTATATGTATTTGTATCTGTATCTATATCTGTATCTGTATCTGTATCTGTATCTGTATCTGTATCTGTATCTATATCTGTATCTGTATCTATATCTGTATCTATATTTGTATCTGTATCTGTATCTGTATCTGTATCTGTATCTGTATCTGTATCTGTAAATACAGAAACACCCCTACGGAGAAAAGAACCGGTTCTAAACCTATCAAATGATAAGTCCCCAAGGGAGAGGGATCAGTCCCAATTCTACCACCAATATATGAAACCGACCGGTCACTTTTACACAGTGTTGTCATTGACAGGGGTCAATTACCTCCTGCTGCGTCACCTTGGACCTGTCCCGTGACCGGCCTCGAAGAACAAATTTGTGATCTATCCTAATTATCGAGTAGTTCATTGAGCAATTTTATTTGTTCACTAAACAATCACTAAATATTGCCCTTCACATTGTTAAATACTTATTCTGTGACAGATGCAATTTTTTTTTTCTTTTCAACTTTTAATTTCCCCACGATACAAATATAGCTACAAATATGGTTTTAATCTATATGTATCCGCTTGTATCCTTTTAATTGATCCCGTGCTGAATAAAATAAAATCTGCCCCGTATCAGCCACAAAGAACCTGTTCCGTGACAAGTTATATCAGACCTGTCCTGTGATAGGTTCCATTAGAGTTGTCACGGGACCAGTCACTTAAGAGTTATTGACTCTGCTTTCTCCGTAGGGACATAGAACGCATGCATACCTCAAAGCATATGACCTTTCTGTTGAACACACGTAAACTTATGGAATAACGCACACCCAAAAAATGTGAAATATGCCCGCGTCATGTATGCTTGTATTTAACAAACTTTTAACTTTTCTGTGACATCAAGACATTAACGGATACGAAACAAGTGATTTTCAGCTTGTTAACTTTCTGAGATTTGAAAAATTGGCTGGTTTTTACAATTGTTTTTCTTGCAAAATGTTTGAGCAGATGCTAATAAATGAAAATTTGAATCATCCATGCATTTATAACAAAAAAGACTGGGCCTACGTCAGTTGCGGCAGAGACTCAAGCTTCAGGTGAGTTTTCACATGTACTATTTTGTGGTTGCAAAATTTTAATTTTCTTTTACTTTCTATTAGTATCTCAGCACCTGGAACGCTGGAAAACATTGTGAGACCGCTTTGTCAAAGAAGTGAATAAAGTCATCTCCCCTTCTGGAAGTGGTGCAACGGAGGCAAGCACAAATTTAAAAAACATGGTTGCAACGGAATATATGCCTTACATTAATTTTCCCCGACTTTTGTTAATTCTTATAATAATAATAAACTGCCCATTTCAGCCCTTGAAAGGACTTTGACTAAACTTCTTATGATCAAATTATGTTGTGCGTGTTAATTAAATGTTTGTACACAATTGATCGAGAATTGGACCTATTAGTTTTATCCCGACTCCGAGCGGCTAATGTGCATGTTCTCAAGAAGCTTTACATGGCATTATTTACCAGGGTGCGGATAACGATAAAAATACGATTGTTCTCATAATTAATCACTGCTAATAATTTCATGCTTTCAATTTCTTATGAGTGAGAAAGTTATGCGACGAACAAAAGCATTTACGATCGCTCACCATCAAAAGCCATGGTATAATAATACAAGGTAGCATTGACAACTGCTTATTTTCTCTTCTGCAAGAAAACATCTTCTGTCAAAAACAGCTTTTTGTGGAAATACATCAGCAGCTGCTATGGTTGTTGTTTCTTTTTCACTTTAACGTTTTCAACATTGCTTGTGTTTTCAATGGCGGATTGTGAGCGCTCTCTTTTTGAGTATATTTTTTGACAGGAGATGTTTTCCCAAACAACTGTCAATGCTACCTTGTATGGACAGTTATGGACAAAGAGTGCTCTGGGAGCGTTGAGAGCAAGAATTGAGAGTAAAGGCTTATGTAGCAACACAAAACGCAACAACAAATCAGAAACAAAAGACAAACACAGAAACAACACAGAAGCTTTAAATGTAGTGGTGCCCATAGCCGCTCATCATGAACCAAGAAATAAAGATCATGCAAAGAAAAGAGCCGCCATATTCTGACGTCATCGGTCACAAATTGTTTTGTTTACGTGTAGCGATTATATGTGAAAAATTATTTCTTGAAGTTTTAAAGAATTATTAGTGTTTATAATTCAGTAATTTTTTGTGTTTTTTATAAAAATGAAGTGTGCTGTAGCGACGTGCAATAATTGCAACAGCAAAAAAAAAATACTTTAAATTTCGTTACTGCATGAAAATATAAACAAACAAAGTATTCAAACACTTTTTTCAAGAATTAACCTTGTTAATTTTATAATTTTCCACTTTTATTTAAGTTTTCACATATTTTGCATGAAAAACGTATGCAATATAGCTTTTTTTGTGACCGATGACGTGGCACGAAAAAAATACTTTTTTCTCGCACTGCTGATTGCTTGATCTTGTCTTGTTGGTTCATGGCCGCTCATGAACTTTAAAAAAGTCGCTCACGAACATGGTATAATAATACAAGGTAGCATTGACAACTGCTTATTTTCTCTTCTGCAAGAAAACATCTCTTTTCAAAAACAGCTTTTTGTGCAAATACATCAGCAGCTGCTGTGGTTGTTGTTTTTTTTCACTTCAACATTTTCAACATTGCTTGTGTTTTCAATGGCGGATTGTGAGCGCTCTCTTCTTGAGTATATTTTTGACAGCAGATGTTTTCCCAAGCAACTGTCAATGCTACCTTGTATTATTATACCATGCTCACGAACGATTAAAAATTCAATCTTCTCACGATAACTCATTTTGCGATTGTATTTCATTATGATGAATTCTTTAGATATTGAACGTTCACGATATATGCAGTTATTTTATGTAAAAATTTTTCTCATGAGTGAGCTACCAAAAGCAATTGTTTGTAATTTGAGCGCGGGAGCGAAAAATCATTGCATTTAGTCTCTCGTGAGAGAACACAAGGCAATGTTTTCGTGAACGTGCGATTTCATTGAACGTGAGAAGATTGAATTTTTAATCGTTCGTGAGCGAATTTTTCCGCACCCTGTTATTTACTCTCTGAGGTTTGCATTGTCTGCAGAGAGGTGACGGCTGAACAGAAAAATTAATTCAATTGAAGAAACTTTCTGTGTCAGATAGAATTTAACCAGGGTTCTACCCACTGCGCCACGGCCGCCACAATTCTTAACATTTCTTATTTTGATAGAAAACTTCTTATTCTAATAGAAAACATATGTTTTCATTTTTAATGCATGCCTGTTGCATGTGCTTGGCAAAGTATGCGTCAAAAGCTTCAATGCATGCATGCGTTCTATATCAATCATGCCCATGTAGTTGCCCGTATGGCCCACGTGGCCCTTCATACAAATTTTTTTCTATCTAATTTCGTCTTTGCGATGAGCCAAAACCAAAGAATATCTGCAAAAAACAACAACACAAACCGACTTGTTCAGTGTTCAGCACATTTTCCAGCGAATTTTACAAAAACAATTTTACAACAAAATAACGCTGAAGCTGATTGTCCCGTTAGTTGTGTGTCGAGTAATTTTTCGCGCAAGCATTGTTATTGTAATAGAAATTAATACTTGCCGCAGTGCACTGGCAAATAAAATTGAGTTCATTGATTTTTCATAATCGTAATTTCTATCAAACATTGAATATATTTAAAAAAAATATAAACCAAATTTTATTACAGTGTACTGCATGACATGTGATTTTATTGCATTGTAATTGCTTTTTGTTTTGTTTGATTCCTTGCCAAACACAACAATGAGCAACATTTTCTGTTTGGTTTTAGTTTTTTTAAGTTTTTGCCCGCGCTTAAAAATTTCTTGGGCCCTACTGTTCTATGTGTTTCGGCCTTATCTGTATCTGCACCTTAATCTGTTCTCTTTTCGTATCAGTAGCTGTATCTCCATTACCCAGTGGGCAATTATACTAGGCCTTAACAAAAGAAGGCATGCTAAGACTACTACTATTGGCATCTTTATACCTCCTAATATCGCTGTACCAATGAGCACTTCTAGAAGCCCTTCCTATGGATGGGGCTCAAAAATTTTTTATTTCTGTGCAACGCAAAACATAAAAGAAGTGAAACATATCATAAAGTGTTAGCCCAAGGAGAGCACAGCGCTCTCCTATAAAAAACATAAATAAAAACAAAGCGAGAAAATTTTATTTTTCGTCACATGCGGGCATTGAACTCGGACCGCTGGCGTTATAGTCAAACGTTTTACCGCTCTGCTATTTCACCGTTTGATAACTTGTGATCAAAATGTATATAAAAATATGAGGTCCACAACTCTGAAATTATTTTTCCGCTGGGCATATACAGTAATTTGATTAATTGGTATGTAGAGTACATTCCTGTATGGGAAATTTAGCTCTATAGATAAGGCGTTGTTTTTGAAATCTTGAGGTCGCAGGTTCGACTCTCAGCGGTGACAAAGAAGTTTTTTCAATCATATATATACACTATATATATTTCTCTCATTCTCTCTACTATCAAACATATCTTTCTTCTCTATCGTGTGACGAAATGAAGTAAACTAACCTAAGAAAGTTTCACTTCAAAATAGAAATTGCAAAACAAAAAACAGTTTACTGCATATTTCTTGCACTGCAGTTAACTTGAGAGTGCTTTTATAAGCCTTCATAAAGAAGGTCTTTTAACATGCATTCTCAAAAAAGAGCTTCTGGCAGGCCTCTTTAGAGTCGCGAGAGAGGAAGGCCTAGAAAATTTGCTCGTTTCATATAAAAAAGTTAATGGGCTTGGATATGAGTGCGGAAGGTCTTCAAAATCCATATGAAGGCCTGCAAGTAGCGCTTTGAAGCCCTGTTTTTGCCCACTGGGTAGTTAATCTTTGTATAACAATATCTCTATCTGTATCTCCATATGTATTTATAGCTTAATGTCCACCACAAAATTGCAATTTTTTAAGCAATATATTGCCAAATACTACCAAAACGAATCTAATTTAATATATCTTCCTTTACTAACTACTTTTAAAAGAACAAACTTAACGTCAATATTGTTTATGGTTAGAATCTATTATTTTTTATGTCAGCGTTTCACAACATTTCACACAAAAATTGCAATCAATTTACATTTGTTGCGCTTTGTTCTGATTGGTCAATGTCATTTGCCAAGCGTGTCGATGACATTAAAATAGCGTTAATAATTTTTCTTTGGCCAAAAGTTGGCGAAAAGTTCATTAAGTCACATTTATGCTTGATTTGTATCTTCTCAGCTATTGTCGTTTTGGGGAATCCTATTATCAATCATAACTCGTGGGAAACTTATTAAAACGGCTCTTCTAATTCAACAATTAAATGCTTTTTGCAACAACAACAATAACAATAAATACTTCTAAGCTACCAAAACAACACTTAAATTGACATTTTTTTTAAGGTTGTCTCAAAGTTAGCCAGTTGATGATTGATCATGAATTCATTAAAGACTTTGTTGATCTTGAAGAAATTGTATTGAAAAAAATTAAATTCAAACTTTTGCTCGTCTTCTTCCTTTTATTGATTAAGATATTGTAAAAATTTATTAAAAGAAAAAAAAACAAATAATAACAAACAATGCCTCAAGCTCTACGGTTTCAATTGGTGCTGAGCCGCTTGAAGCATTCATGAATCTAACATTTAAACGTTCCAACACGCCGACGCGATCAGCTGACAACTGTTGATATTGAGTTGTTGATGATGTTGCTGGCGTTTGAAGAGCTTAATAATATTTGGGTTGTTGTTGTTGTTGTTGTTGCTTTTACTGGTATTGCTATTGTCACTTCTGTTGTCGTTTTTGTCATTTACCTTGCTATGTTTACTATAATTATTGTTATCATTGTTCACATTTAATGTCACAACAAAAAGTAACATTTTTTTTCTACGTGTTTAAAACTCGCGATTGAGGGCGTTTAAAGTTGTTTTTTTTTAACTGTTTTTATTTTTTCTATAATTTGCAATTATATTTAAAATTTGCTACTACATAACATATTGTGTTTAATCTTCTGCTTAATATTTATGATGCAATTTATTTTCTTACGTTTACACAACAGTTTTCAATGCTGGGTTGGGACTTCCATTTCTTGTCACAAGTGTGTTTACCAAAGTTAATTGAGTTATTAATAAACTTGAAAATTTTTTACAACACTATTACATCTTTTAGTTTTGGTTGGCCTTATGTATTAATTAATAAATTTTTAACATATTAATAGAAATTGCAACGCAAAAACTGTTATTTTTGACGATTATGTTAACTCGCTTTTTTACATTGGATTGAAATTTTTATTAATACTGTAAACAATAATTTTTAAAAATAAAATTAAAAAATTAATACTTTTCGAATCTTATATATTAATACGCAAACATCGAATGTTGTCGTACACTTTTTCAGTATTTATTTTAGAATAAGGACAATGAAACGTTTATCATTCGAAAGGTGCTGCACCTTAGATGTGCCGAATTATATTCGATTTTAAATTGATGACCTTTGACCCGAAATATTAACGTTCAAAGTTTATATTAATTTAAGTTAGGGATCTCAGAACTGGGTAGAGGTAGAATGAAGAGTGAGGTATCGGATGAAAGGTCTGGCTGCGCAATATGATTGAATATTAGATTGGTGACCTTTGACCTCAAATATGAGCGGAAAAAGAGCATTTATTAAATAAAAGCTAAAAAGTAAGAGATGGAAAAACATGATATAAGAGAAAAATTTAGACCTTCATAAGATGCGCAAAAAAAACTTTGATATTTTTCACCATCGTTTACGGTTACCCTACAATAAGCACTTTTTCATGTAACAAGTGTCAATATATATTGTGATGGTAAAATTGCTTACAAATAGTAAATTTTGAAAAATTTCCGTTATTTTGACATCAAAATTATTGTGATATCTCGAAAACTATAGATGTTTTCAGTACAACGTTTTTTGTATGAAAATTCGTTGGTTGAGAAAAATAACGGTATACGAAAACTTTTTTGCTAATATTTTCCACGAATAGTATGTTAAAAAATTTCCCGTTATTATGACATCAAAAGTATTGCGATATTTCGAAACCTGTAGATTTTTTCCATGCAATGCATTTCTTAAAGCAATGTCATTGCCTCAGAATGAGAAAAAAACAATTGATATTTCAAATTCTGATTTTGCATGCAAGTATCTCAGCCATTTTTCAATCGATTTTCCCTAAGTTTTCTTTGTCTGAAAGTTTAATTAAATAACTTTTGAGAAATAAGAAAATATTTACCGTTATCTCTCCAATTCAATTTCTTATGTTGTTTTCAAAATAACTCTAAAATATTCAATTTTTGCTCAAAAATTAGACCAGATATTATTTTTTTGTAATTTTTTTTTTTTTTTCTATTTTCTTCTCTCACATTCTTTCATATAACATATCATTTATTTGCAAAAATTGCTTCATTTTGATATATAATTTAATTAAGTGTTTCTATCATCGAAAATTATGAGCTACCCCCTATCATTTTTTGATGAAAATTACATTTTTCAAAATGTTGTTTTTGTATTTTTTACAAAGTTCTACAGCTTAAAAAATTATTTCTGTGAAAAAACTTTTCAAATATTTCAAACCACTCCAAAGTTATAAACACAAATCTATGTTTTAAGCCATTTCCTTATCTACTTTATATATTATACATATCATTATTATATATCTATATATAAATAGGTGTACGCAGAACAGTTAAGAAACATTTTCTCCCGTGTTTCTCAACCAATTTTGATGATTTTTTTTTAAATCAGTAAGAGTGGGGAAAAGGAGTGCATCGAATATCTATGGTGGGCAATTCGACCTCAAAGCAGACGTTCCAATCCACTGGTTACATTTCATGAGCGTTGAAATAAAGGCGAGGCACTTTTCATCAGCCAAAATTTTCGGTATAACTTTTGAACTATAAGTCACAAATCAATGAAACTTGGTAAGAACTTCCTTCTTTGACAAAGGGGCGTGGAAAAACTCATGTAACTCAAAGTTGTTATATCAAATATCTTTGGAAGCATTTCTACTAGAAAGTAGAATAAGGGAAGTAGGGTACTGTAACGGGCATTGGACAAAGGAGTGTGGCTCCGCATATATAAGCCACATTTTTGATATCGAATAGCTTTGAAAGTAAAAATCACAGAACAAGGAAAATCAGAATTGAGTTACTGTTTTGTGATTTCCTGCTGGTGGTGCGTTTGGTGCGGTATGAGTTCGGTTACGTTTGCATATGAGTGAAGAAAGAAAAAAAAATGTTTCCAATAAAAATACAAAAAAAAAATCAATTTTTAAATGGTAGAAGTCTGCTTGATCCTCAATGTGACAAAAATTCATGTTAAAACTCTCTAACTTATATAAATTTTACACAATTACATGAAATATAAAGCCAACATTTGATGTTTTTGTTTGCTTAAACTTGCTACCTATTTATCGACAGTTTCCGGTTTTATCGACAAAACCATAAAATTTGTATGGGAGCCCCCCTAAGGAGTGGTTGGGGGGAATAGGTGTCAGAGGCAAAAATGCTCCTTTTGTAAAAGTAATGGGGGTCAGTCATACATATTAACCCTCTCCGGCACTCTCTTAACGGTCATATGCTCAGGTGTATGGAATAAATAAACAAAAACCATAAAATTTGTATGGGAGCCCCCCTAAGGAGTGGTCGGAGGAAATAGGTGTTAAAGGCAAAAATGTTCCTTTTGCATAAAAAATGGGGGTCGGTCATACATATTAACCCTTTCCGGCACAAACAAAAAAAAATTTGTATGGGAGCCCCCCTAAGGAGTGGTCGGAGGGAATAGGTGTCAAAGGCAAAAATGTTCCTTTTGCAAAAGTAATGGGGGTCGGTGATACATATTAACCCTCTCCGGCACTCTTTTAAAGGTCATATGCTCAAGTGTATGGAATAAATAAACAAAAACCATAAAATTTGTATGGGAGCCCCCCTAAAGAGTGGTTGGAGGGAATAGGTGTCAAAGGCAAAAATTTTCCTTTTGCAAAAGTAATGGGGGTCGGTGATACATATTAACCCTTTCCGGCATAAACACAATAAAATTTGTATGGGAGCCCCCCTAAGGAGTGGTCGGAGAAAATAGGTGTTAAAGGCAAAAATGTTCCTTTTGCAAAAGTAATGGGGGCCAGTGATACATATTAACCCTTTCCGGCACTCTTTTAAAGGTCATATGCTCAGGTGTATGGAATAAATAAACAAAAACCATAAAATTTGTATGGGAGCCCTCCTAAGGAGTGGTCGGAGGTAATAGGTGTCAAAGCCAAAAATGTTCCTTTTGCAAAAGTAATGGGGGTCGGTGATACATATTAACCCTTTCCGGCACTCTTTTAAAGGTCATATGCTCAGGTGTATGGAATAAATAAACAAAAACCATAAAATTTGTATGGGAGCCCCCTAAGGAGTGGTCGGAGGAAATAGGTGTTAAAGGCAAAACTGTTCCTTTTGCAAAAGTAATGGGGGTCGGTGATACATATTAACCCTTTCCGGCACTCTTTTAAAGGTCATATGCTCAGGTGTATGGAATAAATAAACAAAAACCATAAAATTTGTATGGGAGCCCCCTAAGGAGTGGTCGGAGGAAATAGGTGTTAAAGGCAAAACTGTTCCTTTGCAAAAGTAATGGGGGTCGGTGATACATATTAACCCTTTCCGGCACTCTTTTAAAGGTCATATGCTCAGGTGTATGGAATAAATAAACAAAAACCATAAAATTTGTATGGGAGCCCCCTAAGGAGTGGTCGGAGGAAATAGGTGTTAAAGGCAAAAATGTTCCTTTTGCATAAGTAATGGGGGTCGGTGATACATATTAACCCTTTTCGGCACAAACACAATAAAATTTGTATGGGAGCCCCCCTAAGGAGTGGTCGGAAGGAATAGGTGTCAAAGGCAAAAATGTTCCTTCTGCAAAAATAATGGGGGCCAGTGATACATATTAACCCTTTCCGGCACTCTTTTAAAGGTCATATGCTCAGGTGTATGGAATAAATAAACAAAATCCATAAAATTTGTATGGGAGCCCTCCTAAGGAGTGGTCGGAGGTAATAGGTGTCAAAGCCAAAAATGTTCCTTTTGCAAAAGTAATGGGGGTCGGTCATGCATATTAACCCTCTCTGGCACTCTCTTAAAGGTCATATGCTCAGGTGTATGGAATAAATAAACAAAAACCATGAAATTTGTATGGGAGCCCCCTTAAGGAGTGGTCGGAGGAAACAGGTGTTAAAGGCAAAAATATTCCTTTTGCATAAGTAATGGGGGTCGGTGATACATATTAACCCTTTCCAGCACAACCACAATAAAATTTGTATGGGAGCCCCCCTAAGGAGTGGTCGGAGGGAATAGGTGTCAAAGGCAAAAATGTTCCTTTTGCAAAAGTAATGGGGATCAGTGATACATACCCTTTCCGGCACTCTTTTAAAGGTCATATGCTCAGGTGTATGGAATAAATAAACAAAAACCATAAAATTTGTATGGGAGCCCTCCTAAGGAGTGGTCGGAGGTAATAGGTGTCAAAGCCAAAAATGTTCCTTTTGCAAAAGTAATGGGGGTCGGTGATACATATTAACCCTCTCCGGCACTCTTTTAAAGGTCATATGCTCAGGTGTATGGAATAAATAAACAAAAACCATAAAATTTGTATGGGAGCCCCCCTAAGGAGTGGTTGGAGGGAATAGGTGTCAAAGGCAAAAATTTTCCTTTTGCAAAAGTAATGGGGGTCGGTGATACATAATAACCCTTTCCGGCATAAACACAATAAAATTTGTATGGGAGCCCCCCTAAGGAGTGGTCGGAGGAAATAGGTGTTAAAGGCAAAAATGTTCCTTTTGCAAAAATAATGGGGGTCAGTGATACATATTAACCCTTTCCGGCACTCTTTTAAAGGTCATATGCTCAGGTGTATGGAATAAATAAACAAAAACCAAAAAATTTTTATGGGAGCCCTCCTAAGGAGTGGTCGGAGGAAATAGGTGTTAAAAGCAAAAATGTTCCTTTTGCAAAAGTAATGGGGGTCGGTCATGCATATTAACCCTCTCTGGCACTCTCTTAAAGGTTATATGCTCAGGTGTATGGCATAAATATACAAAAACCATAAAATTTGTATGCGAGCCCCCCTAAGGAGTGGTCGGAGGGAATAGGTGTCAAAGGCAAAAATGTTCCTTTTGCGAAAGTAATGGGGGTCGGTGATACATATTAACCCTCTCCGGCACTCTTTTAAAGGTCATATGCTCAGGTGTATGGAATAAATATTTTGCTAAATATTTTTTAAAAAAGATGTCATCAAAAGCGAATTGAATAATTTTACGTCTTGTGTTACGACATAGTCGAAACTCAATAGTCGTTAAGCAACGCTGAAAAAGAGATAACGTTTTCAATAACGAATCTAATAAAAACATAACAAAGAAATTCAATTAAATTTCATTAACGTCAAATTTCAAAGTATGTTAAGCCCATCCATCCTTCGTATCACGAAACAAGGCATGAACGACAAAATAGAAACGATCAGCACTACTTTCTTCTATATATAAACCTACATCGTGTACCTTATCGTGTTTTGCTTATCATTAGTAAGCCTATTTCGTGATACATAATGAAGGGGTAATATGTGTTTTAAAAAATAAACAAATGTTGCCACGTTTACATTACACGACGATCTCGTAAAATTTATGAAACGGTAAGATATTTACAAAGATGAAGATTCTGATAGTTCAGATAATAATAGTAATGATAGTATGCAATTTGAGATCTGAACTGATGGTATACACTAAACCTCTGCACAAATGCACTCGTTTTTTCCACAACAGTAGATCCAACAGTGCAGAGTTCAGAGCTTGACAGAACTCTGTTAGTCAAGCAGAGCGTATCCAAGTCATTTAATGATAACAAACGAACACTGCAGAGCACTCGTCAGCTTCAAATCAAACCATATTCTCGGTTTGCTTTAACAGAACAATTACTAACAGCGGAAAATGCACCAATCACACCTAACACAACAGAACCTTTGCGAAGTAATTATTTCTACCATTGGCAAATAGAAATTTTATTTTTACGAATTCGGTGTTTGGGCGAACACTGGGTAAAACTGGATCGCTGAATCGGAATCCATTGTCAAAATTATGAAATTTTTCAACAATGGTGTTGCCACCTAATAATATGTTGCTTTAAGAGTTTTAAACATTATCTAACAGTTTTAGCGGGTCGCTGATTTCGAATCTGATGTTAGAATTTTAAAATTTAAGATGACTGATAGGGTTGCCACCTAATTTATTTTCATTTTTACGAATTCGGTGCTGGGGCGAACACTAGGTAAAAATGGGTCGCTGAATCCGAATCCGTTGTCAGAATTTCAAAATTATGAAATTTTTAACCCTATAGGGTTGCCACCTAAAAATATACTTTTTTTAAAGTTTTAATCACTATCCTACAGTTTTAGGGGGTCGCTGATTTCGAATCTGATGTCAGAATTTTAAAACTCAAGATGGCTGATAGGGTTGCCACCTAATTTTTTTTTTTTTTACGAATGGTTCTCCGCTTGAAAGATCCGAGAAAAACTGCTAAAACTGCTGGATAATGTTTAAAACTCTTAAAAAAGCACATATTTAGGTGGCAACCCTAAAGGGTTAAAAATTTCACAATTTTGAAATTCTGACAACGGATTCGGATTCAACGACCTATTTTTGCCTTGTGTTCGCCCCAGCATCGAATTCGTAAAAATAAAAAAAATTAGTTGGCAACCCTATTAGCCATCTTGAATTTTAAAATTCTGACTTCAAATTCGAAATCAGCGACTCCCTAAAACTGTTGGTTAATGTTTAAAACTCTTAAAAAAGCACAAATTTAGGTGGCAACCCTAAAGGGTTAAAAATTTCACTATTTTGAAATTTTGACAACGAATTCGGATTCAGCGACCCATTTTTACCTTGTGTTCGCCTCAGCATCGAATTCGTAAAAATAAAAAAAAATGAGGTAGCAACCCTAAAACTGCTGGATAATGTTTAAAACTCTTAAAAAAACACATATTTAGGTGGCAACCCTAAAGGGTTAAAAATTTCACAATTTTGAAATTCTGACAACGGATTCGGATTCAGCGACCCATTTTTACCTTGTGTTCGCCTCAGCATCGAATTCGTAAAAATAAAAAAAAATGAGGTGGCAACCCTAAAACTGCTGGATAATGTTTAAAACTCTTAAAAAAACACATATTTAGGTGGCAACCCTAAAGGGTTAAAAATTTCACAATTTTGAAATTCTGACAACGGATTCGGATTCAGCGACCCATTTTTACCTAGTGTTCGCCCCAGCATCGAATTCGTAAAAATAAAAAAAAATTAGGTGGCAATCCTATCAGCCATCTTGAATTTTAAAATTCTGACATCAGATTCGAAGTCAACGCGATAGAAGAGGCAAGCATCATTCGCATGATGACTCTTTCCACGGAGTTTGAGTTCAATGCCTTTTGCATACCAGTGATCATTAAAGAAACGTTTGATTTGGTTTCGTTTTCTATACTGACACGATAGCAAAAATTATAAAAATTACGTTTATTTCTCTCTTCCACTGAAAAGTTTCGTGTATCGGTAGCCCTCACGAATGAAACGAATGAAAAATAAAGGTTTTGTATCATCCTCTGAGCGATCGGTTCGGATATCGTTTAGTTTATTTGCGTTCTCTGATGGCATACAATAATTGTGTTTTTTTGGCTCAAAATTGTTTAAATGACTTGTTGTGAATGGTGAACATCATCTTCGGAAGGTGAGGAATAGTCTGTGCTTTTCACAAGGAGAGAAGAACGAACGTATGTGAATGATTTTGTGGTGGATGTTGTCCATGCATATACGGACACAGAGGTAATACATTTTTGTTAAAGATTATAAGAATAAATTCCTATTATTCTTCTTGTTTTTAATTTTCAGTTTAAAGACAACTTCAGGTTAAACCGTGAAAGCGCAAACTACTTCATTGAAAGGTATTCAAGCAGCCTTTATCATTTGAAAAGGACATACAAAGGTGGCAGAGCAGAATTTTCTCCCGAGACTCAAATGTTGATGATTTTGTGGTAGGTGCTGCTTTTTTTTAATAAAATACAAGAACTAGACAATATTTTATCTGATTGCAGGTTTTGCAGCAATAAAACTACCATTCGAGAAGTTGTCAATCTCTTCAATATGTCGCTTTCAAGTGTACATAAGCTTTTTAATCAAGTTTTAACTTTTATTGTTGACGTTATTGCTCCAGAAGAGATAAGCTTTCCGCAAAATGCTGCTGCCAAAGAAGAAATTGCAAACTTCTTCATATTTTTTTATCGTCTTACTTCTTTCCCCAAAATTTAAATAGTTATTTTTACTTAATCATGTATTGCGCTCAATATAGCATTAAAAGAAATTAAATAAAAAATAACGGTATTTCAGCACTGAGAGCAGTGTACGGAAAGAGCGATTTTTGACTGTGCATAACAAAAGTAACTTACTTAAGGGGCAGTCCGACGAGATTAATCACAAAATAGCAAATTCGGTCGCTCGACTATTTTAAAAAATTTTTATTTTTTTACCATAAATTTCGTATTGTTTCGGCATCTTAGAACTGCTTTTTTTTTGTTGTATTTGCAAAATGGCGGCCATATTTGTCATGCAACTACGAGCAATTTTCGTTTCTTATAAAGTTTGCGATAATGATTATATCTCAGCTCCTATTTAATATACAGTAACAAATGAAAAAAACATAATATTAATTATACCTTAGGCTATTATCTTACATATCAGAAATATTAATTGGGATCCTAGTTAATTTTATAAAAAAAGTTAAAATTTCCAAAAAAAAAAAACAAATTTTTGGCAACTTTGAAAAGAAAATTTTAATAGAAAGAAGCAGACCTATTTTTTTTTTAGTAGGTACGTCTTGATAAGAACTTAAAACATAATTTTTTAAAGTGACTAGATCATAAACTTTTTGGGTTACATTACTTTGAAAAATAAGAAATCTCAAATTTGCCCCAACTTTGGGGTCAAGTATCTCCAATGGGCACGGGTGAAAAAATTTGAAATTAATGTGAAATAAACTACGTAATAAGAGAATTTTGATGATATAAGAATGAAAGAGGTTTTTATGGTTCATTTAAAAGATATAGCATTTTAAAACTCGTCCATTTTATTACATGAGGTATGAGTATTAGATGGGGTTTTTTTTCCAAATGTATTCCAGAACCTCCCTGGAAGGCCAGATTATAAATCCTGGATGTAATATAAGTATGTGACGCAAAACAAAATCCAGAAAATTCGCAAACTGGATTGGCGCCGCCAAAAAACGTGAATTTGAAGAAGTATAAAAAGGATGTTTCAAATCGAGTTCCCTATTTAAATTTAAGTCCTACAAAAACTTTTGACTATAATATATCCTAATGTAAAATCTTCCGCTGAACTCAAATATGCCATCAAATTCTTAAAAAAATTAGTCCTTGACCCAAAATTGGCCTACTTTATTAAGAATTTCCTAATTTTTTTCTTTCGATTTTGAAAAAGAAGCTTTACCTTCGCCGAGATCGCAGCAACTTTCTCAAATTAAAATACTGCTTTATTGTTGGCCATCTTATGAAGCTTAGGAATAATAAAAAAATTATTCAAATCGGGCCATTTTCATGGCAGAAAAACGATATTTTGGCGGATCTACATACGGGCTGAAAGGGCTTTATCGCCCCTTGAAAAATTTTTTGTATGGGAAAAAAAAGTCAAAAAAGACGTTTCAGCTCCCCTTGGCATATAAAACTGTAGTTTCAGCCCCCCTCTGGCGAATCCTAGATCCGCCACTGAGTAAACAAAGTGAAGTAAATCTGAAGTAGAGGGATATAATTTTCATGTGGAGCCAATTCTCCAAGAGGGGGATAAAGCCCTTTCAACCTGTATGTAGTTCCGCCACTGTGTTTTCTGCTTATTTGCAATGATGTCTGATGATGAGGATGAATTTATGTTTTTAAAGTTGTTGTAACTATGCAGAAAACAAAGGGAAGAAAATTTAATAAAAATAAACTTTTCCCAAAAGTCAGCTCAACAAAGAATCGTTTTTCTGCCATGAAAATGGCCCGATTTTAATAATTTTTTTATTATTCCTAAACTTCATAAAAAGGCCAACAATAATGCAGCTATCTCTAGTAGCGTTTCTTGCACGGTCTTTTGGTTCTTTGGCTTTGCTACTTTTGGCACAATTTCACTCTGGCTTTTTTGTTTAATATTTTGGCTACTTATTTGGACCGCCGGCTCAATGGAATCATCCAATTGATTTATTTTTTCCAGCTCATCTTCAAACTGTAGATGTTGACGCTTAGCGCCAGAGCTAGTGTTGTTGTCGACCGCTGCTTTTTTCCTTTTCATCACACTTTTAAAAAGTTCTTCGCATTGTTTCCAACTCCTTCCATCAAATTCCAACGGCACCTTTATCCACATGTCTTTCTTGGAGCAGAACTGTTTACAGGGCCTTATGTCCGGCAAGTAGGCTGCATATTTATCTAATAGCAACCTGGTTTCTCCTTCTGTCCACACTGCAAAAACTAAAAACCATTAATGCAACTTCAATTTATTAAATACTTTCTTTAATAGTACCAATAAATACTTGGTACAATAATTAAGTACTTGGTGATTCTAGTTCCATTTTTTATCTTTTTTTATTAATATAGAACAATTTTTAATTTAGCAAATTTTTTATTTTTGGCGCACACAAATAAATCAGCTGATTGAGTAAGCAGGGCAGTGTTTTGTTTTCTTTTCTGAGTATGTAAAAACCTGCACTTTTTCAGGGTTGAGTGAAACACTTGAAAAATATTGCACTGAGGTAGGGCAACATTTTTTTGTAGAAACGAAAACAGCATTAGTTTGAGATTTTTTAGGGAAAATTGAATATTCTCATATTGTCACGTTTTGTGGATAATGTTGTTTTAGTAACGGTTTGTTTCGTTCTTATACCTAAATATTCATCTTATAATTAAATAATTTTTTTTTGACAAAAATTATATAAATTTATGAATTTTAATTTTATTATACTAAAAAAGATTTAAGAAAGGGTGGAGGGTAAATCGGGCTAACGGAGATTAATAGTCGAATATGACATCGGAAGTACAAATGCTCTGAAGAGAACATGTATTCCTCGTTCCTTTTCAACGACATATTATTTTTTTAGATTACTAATATTATTATAATTGTTAGGATTTGCACTGCGACCTTAAGATCTATGTGCCCCTTCATGGTCTTAAAAAACCTATTTTAGTCCTATCTCTGAGATAAATGCTCGTAATAGTACATGTCCTATATCTATTGATTTCAATGAGTTCTTGGGTATAATGTGATAACCCAGATAATTTTGTCGAGTTTGAACAAGTGCGTGACACGGTCCTAAGATGTGTTTGACAGATTTTTAATCTTCCATGCAAAACCTACGTGTATCATCACTTAGAATCCCCAGTTTTTTAAAGTGATATGACAAAAGTGAGCTGTTAGCAGCCCTGTGATGATTCTTAGATCACTCTTTGTTAGCTTCATGCATTCTTTGAATCTCTTTAGGTCATATGCCCTTAAGAATAGCTTAGAGTAAGAAAGAGGCTTTCTTTGTTAACTCCCACAGGATGGTTCTGGACCAACAAAGGGACTTGAGCTCCTTTCTTTACCAGTTCGTTAGCAACTTCGTTTCCTTCTTTACCTTTGTGTCCCGGTACCCATAGGATCCAGAACTGGCTTTGTAGCCCAAGCGTTTTAGGTTTGTCAAGACACTCTATCACTAGTTTTGAGGTTACCTGGTGAGATTTCAGTGCCTTAATGACCACTTGACTGTCGGTACCTTTCTGTCGGTACCTGTCTATTGCGTATATTTCCACTTGGAATATGCTACTGTTTTTGTCCATGGGCACGAAGTATTTGATCCCTGGCCCGTCGACTTCTGCTCCGGGTTTTTTTGAGATAGGACATGTTATGCTTAAGTTATGGAAAAAATACCATTTCGGTTTTTTTGTTTTTGGAATCCTCTCGTGGTTAAATTTGAAATAGGAGGTGGTTTTTCCTTTTTTTTTCGACCCACTCTCCTATACAAATGCTCAAGTAAATGAGTATTTCTGCAATTACTTTTCTAGGAAAAGTTGATTGAGAGAGATAGATGGCACTGAGCCAATGAATCAGTAATGTACGGAATTTGATCAAATGGCAAGGGCTGCCCCATATTTGATTGGTCTGCCCCATATTTGAATCTTCACAAAAGTTACAAATAATTTTGAAATTTTTAAACTATTTGAGTTTTAAACGCCTTCAAACATCCATTTAATGCACCTTAAACTTACATTTAATGTACGTTGGGTTTGTCAATCGTTGTTCTAGATTTTTCGCCACTGCTAAGGAACATTATAGAGTGAGTAACTGCACAGATTGACACTCTGTAACACAACTGATATTTAACCCCAATCTGTCCATCAAATTATCACCTTATCATGGAAAATTTACATTGGATCGCATAATCACGAGTCTTCTTCTGTTTCTTCTTCTTCTTCTTCTGCTGCTGCTACTGTAACTGATAATTATTTAGTGATTATGTAATCTAAGCTGAGCGGCAGTAAATTGAAAAACAATTTATTCCCGTTAACTTTAACACCTTCCAAAAGAATTACCACACCAACACCAACAACAGTTGCTGCATTCATTGTTGTGTTGAAGAGGGCGATAATTATTGGATTATGCTGCAGGTTGGCAAAGTAGCGACAGCAGCAGCAGCATAAAGTAGCAACATTTGCATATTTCTGTTGACGACGAAGGTGACTTTGTCAGCGTTTGTGCTCACATCGAATGATGGCGCTGCCACCTTCTTACTACCTTGCATACGAACGCTTTAATGTGCGTCTTTTTTTCATGTAGCGGCTTGGATCACTTGCTGTGAATTCTCTTTCGGGTCTCTTACAATTCATTATCTATTGTAATTTGTTGACTTTAGCAACGAGATATTGTTTTTTTTTTATCTTTGATGTTGTTGTTATTTTGGTAGGTGCATTCGATAGCGGCTTGTTGACTAAATTAATTTATACTTTGTTGTTGTTGTTGTTGTTGTTGTTGTTGTTGTTGTTGTCGTTGTTGTTGTTGTTGTTGTTGTTGTTGGTGGTGTTGTCGTTGTTGGTGGTGTTGGTGGTTCACATTATTTTGTGACTCTGTGTATTTTTCATATAAGCGAACAACTGTTGTCGTTGTAGTCGCTCTTACATTGGTTTTTCGGAATAATTACTGTGATTAACCAGTTATCAGAGGTTAAAAGGACACTCTTGCAAAACAAATATTAAACCTTGTTGTTGTTGTAGTTTTCATGCTAAGCACCGAGTTTATTTTCATTACAAGTGATTGAACTTCAGCTAAGCAGTAGGCTACTGAAATAAACAACTTTTCTGAGATATTTCTTTTTCTGCATCAAAATATTAAATAATTTTTTTATATATTTAAAACATTAAAAAATTTAAACATTTTTTCAAACATGGAGTTGATGCACCAGAAATGATATAAAATTCAATATCGTGCTGGCGACATAAAACAAGATAAGCAACAACATGAAAAGCCAGAAATTAGACAATTGTATCTCAATTCACACACACACACACACACACATATACACACACACACACACAGACAGCCAAATGCAAACCTAAGCAAATTTCAAGCAAATAACTTGCCGAGAAGACGATCTGCTTGGTTTTGCCAGACTCGAGCACGAACGATCAGCATTCAAGTGAGATATTTTGTGAGATTTTTACGAACATTTACAAGCTGCGCAACAAGCTGCAGGGCATGACCTACGCTCCAGCTACAAAGATCGGATAGCATCCGTACGATTTGGCAGCGATCATCTAGCGAACGCCATCCATCCATCCATCGAACATCCAAATGATCTACTGATCAAGCGATTGATCTGCAGGAAGAGGGACTCCCAAAAATGTTGTCGCTGGGCCATCATATTCCCCATAATTTGTGGAATGAATTTTAATGCGATTTATGTAATGCACATTGTGGCTATGACAGGAATTGCTGGTTGTTGCCTTACTTAGCAGCAGAGGTACCTGAAGTAGCAGAGGCAGAGGCTCTGGTAGGAAGAGCTTGATTAGCTGCCACCAAACTGCAGCCGCATTTGATGGATTCAATAACTATGGGTCGCACAAATCGTTTATTGTGACACGATGTTCAGAGTTGAGCTGCTTGTAACAAGCGTTTAGCGTAATTTTTTTTTTTGCTTAGTCAAACTATTAAAATCAATTATTTAACCGTTTTATACCAGCAGAAAATAAAAAAAAACATAAAAAAATGAAGAAATACAAGCTTATATTAAACGTTGTTAGCATGGTAAATGTTGTTTCGTCTTCTTCTTCTTCTTCTTTGAAATAGCAGATAATTGTGTGAATATAAAAAATATCGATATTCTTTAAAGCTATCCAAAATTTTGTGAGATTGATGTAATAAGTTATTTCCTGCATGAAATAATTTTAGCATTATCACAACTACAAAGACAGTGCAAGTTCAATAGTTCAAAAACTTTAAAATAACTTAACTAGTTGCGCACAAGTAAAAAGCTGAAATTTATTTTCATTGTAAATAGCTTAATAAAAAATTTTAAAATTTTCGAATGTTATTTTTGTCCTTATTTAGTTAAAACCATTTTCAAAAGTTTTCATATCAAGCCTCACAAGACTTATTATAAAGTATATTGGCATTCAAAATTTAAAAAAATTAATAAAAGACAAATATTATTTTAGAATAAGCCCCCTACCATTATACCTTTGGTTTTGAAGAATAAATTTTTAACAGAGAAAATCGTCGCGAAATGCAATATCTTTCATTCTACATATCTTTAGGGTGAAATCCTTGGAGTCAAATATGATATCTTCACAATTTCTGTCAAGTCTCTTCTCATCGAAAAGGTTATCCATTAAAACAGATTTCAATAAAATTTTTATTACCTTTTAATGTTTAGACTTTGATATTAAAAGTGAAAAGCAGTACCATTCAAATATCTTCCTGAGAAGTTCTTGTAAGACTCAATACTTTAAAGGTAATTTTCGTTAATTTTTATGCACAACTCGGGCACTAGTTCGGCCATGACTTGACGAATGTTGGTTTTTAATTGCTCAAGAGTTTGAAGTTTATTCACTTAAATACGATTTTTTGCAGAGCCCCACCCGTATATCGTTATCATTATCCTTATCCTTATCCTTATCCTTATCCTTATCCTTATCCTTATCCTTATCCTTATCCTTATCCTTATCCTTATCCTTATCCTTATCCTTATCCTTATCCTTATCCTTATCCTTATCCTTATCCTTATCCTTATCCTTATCCTTATCCTTATCCTTATCCTTATCCTTATCCTTATCCTTATCCTTATCCTTATCCTTATCCTTATCCTTATCCTTATCCTTATCCTTATCCTTATCCTTATCCTTATCCTTATCCTTATCCTTATCCTTATCCTTATCCTTATCCTTATCCTTATCCTTATCCTTATCCTTATCCTTATCCTTATCCTTATCCTTATCCTTATCCTTATCCTTATCCTTATCCTTATCCTTATCCTTATCCTTATCCTTATCCTTATCCTTATCCTTATCCTTATCCTTATCCTTATCCTTATCCTTATCCTTATCCTTATCCTTATCCTTATCCTTATCCTTATCCTTATCCTTATCCTTATCCTTATCCTTATCCTTATCCTTATCCTTATCCTTATCTTTATACTTATCCTTATCCTTATCCCACGTAAAAAAATTACACAACAAATTTCTGACGTCATGGGGACACAGAGAAAGCCGCTCAAAAATAGATAATGCAATCTTCATGCAAGAACCTTGCATTGAATTGTTACTCGGTAAGTATATAAGCTACGGTAAATGTGTAAAAATGAAATTAGGGTTCTATAATTAGCCTTACGAAAAAAAAAGGAATCTGACCTCTTCAGGTCGTGACGAGAGCACCTTATGCAACAGAAATGTAGCAAGTATCGTTGCATGGAATTATTACTCGCTCGTGAGACTTACTTCTGCAAATATTATTTTGCCATTGCATAGATGTGCTATTAAGCCTCACAACGAAAATATTAAAAAAATTGTTATCGTCATTACTTCAGGGTGGCAACCATTTAATGCAATGAAAATGCTACAACAATGAAAATACGTTGCATGAAATTTTAACTCTGTGGCTACTGGCGCAACGATAAATTTTGTGGAATGAAAATAAAGGTGAGGTCTTCGGACACTTGATATAAAAAAGAAAAAAATTTACGGTGCCTAAGCCCCCTCTAGCAAGGCCAGCAAAGGCAAAGTTAATGTAGTACAGAAAAGCACAACCAATGTAAAAGCAGAGGCAAAAGTAAAATAAAAATCGAATACAAAATACAAAAATCGCAAAATAAAAAGCAAAATCAACAACAGCAACAAAAACAACAACAAAATAACACAAGGAAACCGGATTATGAAACCGGAAGAATTAGGATATGGATGAGGACATAGATTCGGACTCACCTAAAACACACCTTTCCAAACTAGGAAAAGGTTTCGGACAAGGGTTATGTCAAGAATTTGGACATGGCTTAAAAAAAGAGTTTGGACAGGAAGTAAGAACATTATTAGAACAAATAAAAGAATAACGGAAGGATGAGGATGAGTTTAGGAACAAAGGAAAGAATACGGACAAGAAGAAGGACAAGGACAAAGAAACACTGTCACGTCAAAACCTACGGGTGTGTCCACGACACAGCCAACTCTTTTTTTTTATTTTTTGTTGAAGAGATTTTATTTTTTTAAAAGTCCTTTTATCTTAAACAACTTATCTTATTTTTACTAATTTTAAGTTATTGGGTCATTAATATATTTACAGCCATATTCATAAAAATATCTTAAAATAGCTTTAAAACCTTCAATAGTTAAAAAGCTTTTTAATGTTAAAAAGTCTTAAAATTTTGTTATTCATAAACATGTTGTAGCTGCTTTGTTGTTAAAATAGGAACACTTTCAATTTGAAGTGGGAAGAGTGTCAATAATGGTTTGTGTATATGATAAATTCAATGACTTTTCATTTATTTGTCACAATTCCGTCAACATTTTGATATTTAAACATCAACATTTTTTCGAAACTACCCTCCCCTACAAGAAATTTGTAACCGAAACTCCAACACAATCATATAAATTTATCTATTTACAACCACATTCTCATACTCGTTTCAGTGCCAAAATTTGTGAAACAAGGAAAAAATTTGAACATTTTAGCCAATACATGTAGAGAAAGGGAAAGGTTATCATCTCATTGGAAATCATGTCAAATTTTTTGCCTGTCTGCCATTATATTTTATCAATATTTTTTCTTCAACAACTGAATAGTTTTAATAATTAAAAGATAAGTTAAAAATAAATTTGTTTGTTTTAACTTTAAACTAAAACGCTAGTTAGTTTGGGCGTGATCAACGGGGACAAACAAGGCGCCTCAATTTCAAGAATTTTCGCAATAAACTGACAAAATCTATTTTCGCTGTGCCGTGGTAAGTTGTAAAATTATTTGCCTTTTTAATTATTTTCGAAGTTTTCTACAGTTTTTCTTTACCACAGTACCCACTTCGATCTGCTATCCTTTCTCTCAAGTTTAGTTGCATAGAAGACTTTCAAGGGTGAAATGCAAGCAAAATTACCCAAGGATGATCTGACCCAGTTAGTGGTGGCAAACAATGCTACAATTAACAAATATATGTAAAAACAAATGAAATATAAAACTTAAGCTTATGGAAAAAAAATTATGTAATAAATTTAAAACATATGTTTTAAGACAACAACGAATTATATGCATTGTTATTTTTAAAGAAGAAAATTAGATAAAAATGATATATGCGTTATATCTAACGGTATCATATAACTGAGTTTTCGGTTAGATCTATCCGGTGAGACTTGGCTACCAATAATCTGTATTTATGTAACCAAGAGAGAGAGAGAGAGCGAGAAGGCTATATTTCGATGGTATTATAAATTTAAACAAAAAACAACATGTGAGAAAGAGATGCCAGATCACACGTATACATGAGTTTCGGTTACTTTCTTCCCGAGGCTCTTCCTAGCATAACCGAAACTTTGCATGAAGAGTTAACCGAAATTTCAGTTAAGAAAAACAGTCTTTTTTAGTTAAATAACCGATAGTCTTCTTGTAGGGTCTGGACTGAAAAAATTGTCTTTTTATAATCTTTTTTTGTAAATATTTTTAAATGTTTTGACAAATTTTCTTGTTTTTATTTTCTTTTTGTTTTGAATCATTTTATATATTTTGAATTGTTTTCAAATGTTTAAAATTTTTTAATTATTTTTGTCAAAATGTGTGCTCAAATGAGAGCAAATAGTTTTAAAAATGCTTTATGAGGGGTTTATTGAACGCATGATACAATTATAAGGTAGGCCCAATTCGGAGATTAAAAAAACGAAAAAGCAAAGCAAAGCAAACCAAAACACTGGCGTAGGAATAATGTCACTTTTGACAATTTACGTTTATTTGTTCAGCCATAAAGATGTGTAATTTACTTTTAACCGTATAAATCTGGGTATTGGGTATTGAGTACCCAGATCTTATGTATGTAAATTTAACAATATGAGCCATGCTTCCAGATATAATACAGAATGAATTGTATGTTAGCTTTCAATGAATCAAATAAAAGTTAACATTTTATATAATTTTGATTCGACTACTTAGTTCGATTGTTCAGTAACCAATTTATATGCATCGCTTTGTATTATATTTTGACATTATACCTACGCCTTTGTTATTGTTTTTTTGTTGATTTGTAGTCATAGAGAGTGTTTTTCCTGGACCTACCTTATAATTGTATCATGATTTAACGTTTCAGGCATTATTAAAAATTCTCTCATTTATAAACAAACATTCTCAATAATTTTTTTGGCATTTTCTTTGTTTTTGATATATTTTGAAACAATTTGATATATTTTTGACATAATTCGTGATCAGATGAAAACAAAATAAAATTTAAAAATGCTTTATCGAGGGTTTATTGAAGGTTTCATCCATTTTTAAAATTCTCTCATTTATAAAGCATTTAAAAGAGACTGTTAACGTTTTATGAATAATGTTTTTAAATTTTTTCGATTTTTTTCTTATGAAGGCTTTATAAGAGGTTCATAATTTTTTATGAAGACATCCGTTAAGGTTTATTTTCCAACTGACTTTTTTCCTAATAAGAAAATTCTCAGCAAAATTTTTCTCTCAGTAATCTTTTAAAATCGATTATTTAAATTTAAATTTTTATGCAATAAAAATCTATGGAGCATGCCACAAAATTATGCCCGGTATACTGCCACATTTAAGCTCTAACAAATTTAGAAAAAGTAGAATGTCCGTCAAACTGAAATAAAAATACAAAATATTAGCATAAATAACCATTTTAACTACCATTTAAATCCATCACATCAACTTTTGAGTCATGTTGTTAGCACGGCAAAAGTAAGCATGAAGATTTAAGAAAAGAGTAGCTAAAAATGTCTATAAAATAAAATAATTGTTAGTTATCTGTTAGAAACATTTTAATAATCTAATGAGTTGTATTGTTAGTAGACATAAAAAACTTGGTACTTACGATGTAAATAAGTGGATCAGTCTCAACTGGCTATAATTTAACGATAATAAAAAAAAAAAGACAAAAGACATACATACATAATAAACGAGTTAACCCAATTGAAGTGGGCAACATTTTTTTTAATTAAAGCCCAGCCAATTTTAATTTTTTGTTACCCATCTCTTTTAAGACTGAACTCATTTAACTTTAATGAGCCATTTAGCAGACGCTATTCCATTTGGAAGCTTAACAAAACCTTTTATTATAACAACTTCAATACAGTTTAGTATGCGGGCGAATGAAGAATATTTTTCCAAATAGCTTTAACAAGGCTTGCAAGTGTTTTTCACACCAACTTCAATGCCTCTCAAAGTGAAACAATCTCTGATGTTAAAGTTCATGACCTGCCCTACCAAGCCCTCAAAGAATTCCATTCATAAAAAAAGAAAAAAAAATATAAGAAAAAAAAAACATTTCCACCATAACGACAGTTTAATTGATATGGCCCAAACCTAGCCAGACTATTACAGCTAATTGATTTAATGCTAGGGTTGCCATCTTAAAAAGTTGGAAGCTAGCGATTGCAGCACGTTTATTTTGAGCCAAATCGAATAGGAACTTGAAACGAACGCGTTGCAATGAAATATGTTGCAGAAAATTCGTTGTGGAATAGAAAAACTTAATGTTCTTAATGCTCAGTTCGAAAGAAGTGTTTAAAGATGTTGCAACAAGGCTTAATTCTATTTCTGGTAATGGTTGCATTTATGGCTTAAGTTTAAGTACCGCGCTTCTTTGCGCAACCGACTTTTTTAACTTGGCTAGCATTGAGCCTGTGACTACTCTGGGTGTGCTGGCTGCAGCTTCAGTGGCTTCGCCTTGCTGCCTGCAACACATGTCAGCCACATATAGATGACCGTCGTTTTTTTCCGGTAACTCGTATTTCATGTACAATTTCCTTAAATACTGCTGACATCTGTTGTTTTTTTTTTTTTGCCCAGCTTTTGAACTACAATGTACAATAAGTCTTCCACATTGTCTGGTTTGACCTTAAGCGTTGGCTGTAATTTATATGTTGGAGCTTCCCACAATTTGTGCCCATTCATAGTCTTCAATTCGGCGGTCTTATTGTCTGTAATCGCTCGCTCAGTGTGTCGGTCTAATAAGAAATGAAACTTTCATTTCATTTTCTACAGAGAAATGTGTGCATGTAATGTTAGGTAACTTTGCTCATTTCTACATGATCACGTCAAGTTTCGACTTGATTTTTCGATTTCAATGGCTTATTTAGCCGAAGCAAAAGGTGCTTCAATGAATAAAATTAAATGATATTTAAACTTTATTTTTTATAATTTTTATTAAAATATTGCTCGGTTTTCTTCAGTAACAATGCAACTGCAAAAAAACCTATTTGTCAGGTGAAATCTATTTTGTTCTGATCGTGCTTGCGAATTTGCTTCAACCTTTCCAAAATTTCCCCATGAAATGAAATATGCCTCAATACTTGAAAAATATAGATTCTTCCGCGAAAAAATTTTGGGATATTCATCTAGGTGTGGGGGGACAACATTCATAAAAGAACGTTTTACCACGCAAGTAGCAAAAAAGTTGAAAAAAGCCTTATTTCAAAATGTATTGGCTTTGCTTGGTATTATTACTCGGTGAGTATGAACGCTACAAAAAACTAGTGGTATGACAATAAAGGTTGCATTTTTGACAAAAATAAATAAAAACTTAATGACGTCATGGGGACGTGGAGAGAGCTGCCAAAGCCATTGAAACGAAATATTGATCTGTTTTTCAGGTGGCAGTTTAATGGTCAAGGATTCCTCAAAATCAAAGCAATTGACACACAAGAGCTTATTGAAAGATCAAAAATAAATTAATTATAGAAGTAAAATATAGCATTCGCACATTTATTTAACCCAAGCGCAAATCAGTTTAACCCAAGCGCAAATCAGTTTAACCCAAACGCAAATCAGTTTAACCGAAACGCAAATTGAATTAACCCAGACTCAAATCAGTTTAACCGAAACGCAAATTAAATTAACCCAGACGCAAATCAGTTTAACCTCCGAGTTAAGAAGTTCCGAAGCTTCTTCTTAGCATAGATTAGCAGGAGCAGTTGTACTTCTTCTTCTTCTTTGCCTGACTTCACACAAAAAAAGCTCAGAAGAGAATGCTATTTGAGCGCTCTTGTTGGAAGCACTCCGATTTCGGCCCTTTGGGAAGACACACAATCACATACATATAAAAAATACACTTTATTTACTTGTTTATAAATATTAACTATTAAATAAGTTATCAATCAATTGTAAATCAAAAACTTTTCAAAAATATTTTATTAATTATAAAATAGCATTCAAACTAAATATAAATATAAATAGAATATAATTGTTAAATAAAAAAAAAAAAGCTCAAGCCTGTGTTAGATAACACGGGCGCATAGGTCAGACGTAGAATACGTTAGTCATTAACAGCCTTATTCAATAGATTTCCTTAAACAACCTTTAAACGCTTGTTTAGTTACGCACTGTTTAAGGCTTTACGCAGCTTCTATGCAACCTTGCTAACATTGTTATTCATAAACATTTTTTCATTTTCTGCTTAAGCCCAGTATGCTGTAGAAGCGGAAAGAAACTTTCCATATGGAATGCATTGAGTTTTTGACAGCGAAAAGGCAGCGGAATTTTTTTTTCGCTACTTAGTACGCTGTAGAGGTGAAAAATTTGTTCAATGCTAGCAAGTACAACAACCATGTGGAGAGTTGAAATCTCAAAATTTCGCTGTCGATTAAATGTCCGGGCATTTAATTGGCACCAGAATTTTGACATTTCAATAAGAAAACAGTTCGACCTCGCTTTACGCAACACTCGATAATCCCAATACTCAAAAATTTACATTGTTGACTCAGTAAACGCAACTTAAAAAAAAAATGCACAATTATCGCAACTTCCATTTGCGTACACTTCCATAAACTTTTATATTATTTACTTTGAGTTCTTCTTTTCTTGTAAAATACATTTTTGATGTACGAAAAATCTCTTAAAACAATATTTAAGGAAACAAAGTGCGTATCTTAATACATAAAACCACAATGTCTAGGATTCAGAGCCATAAAGCTTTATGATTAGAAGTTTAATTGCGTTTCTTCAACATTAACTACGTCAACTGACCGAATTTCTATTAGTTGCATTGAGCTAGGTCGTACTGTAGTTGCTTTTTCTCCACACAAACATTTATGATTCTACACTAATATTTCGGGTGTTTTTTCGTTTCTGCAGCATACTAGGCTTTATGATTGTAAGGTTTGTGTCTGAACTATAGAAAATCTCTACAAAAATTAAGAATTCCTATGGATTTACAATGGCCGCCGCATAAAAAAATGCTGCAAAGGGCGCATATGGAGTATGTCTTTGATATTTAAAGAAAAGACAAACAAAAATCATGGTTGTATTTATCCTGGTTGTCGTTCGCTACTTGGTCATTATACTTCTTCTCTTTCTCACACTGGTTCTGTGATGAACACACAGATAATCGTACTGCTCTTACACATGATGTTATAATACATAAAATACAAAGCATATGAAAATTAATACAAAATTTGAAGGAGTTAAATTTTGATTTACTTATAGAAACAAAAAAATTATATGTAGCAATATGATTATTTAAATACAAATCAAAAGAAGACATATTAAATATGTTACGACCATACTTGAATTTTCTGTAATGCACGCATAAAGTATTAAAAACTTATAATGAAAGTGACAAACATTTTCTCAAAATTTTGTGCTCCAGATTAACCCCCCCGTATAACGTATTCTACGTTAAAAATTATTCAAACAAGAATTTTTTGTTAAATAAATAAAATTTATAAAATAAAAATATATGTTTTATGTCCACTACAACAACGTAAACATGGAAAGTGAGGAAGTTTTGCAGAACAATGATGTGGATTCCACTTCACTATCAACTAAAAGCACTGAAGGTCAGAAGAGTGTACGAATTTTCCAAAAAATATTTGATTATACATATGTACATATATTAGTGTAATTAAACTTAGATGAAAATGAAATAGCACAGGGCAATGTGGGACAACCGCCAAGACGAAGGGGGCAATACAGTTGTTCTTTATTTCTTATACAATTAAGTATAACTGAAAATAAAAACTACCTATATATGTGACCCGGTCTACGAAAAGGGACCTTCGGTGTAAAAACAAGTTTTCGAGAAAACAGCTGTTTGTAAACGTTTAATTGTCGCACACTGAATGGCGTCTTTTCATTTATTTCAGCGTCTTTTCATTTATTTTATATTTCGATTTTTATGTAAAATGGCTGGTTTTACATGATGTTTATTATGTTATAATTCAATGTCCAATTTTTTTTCATTTTCACTCATTTCTGCTCTTTTTTTGGAAAATTCCTGACAAACTTCTTTACGAGTTGGAAACTTCTGCTTTGCGCCATTAGAAAGAGCACACATTAGTCTATCCGAATCGCCAAAAAAGTGAAAAATGATATTTTCACACCGAAGGTCCCTTTTCGTAGACCGGGTCACATATAGTAAATATAAAATTCGTTTTTCCATTGAGATTAAATATAAGTATAAATTAAAGCTTTTTTAATTTAAAAGATTGCAGGAGAAATCAAGAATCACGTGCCATGATACTTAATAAAAGAAGATCTTTGAAAGTCTTTCTCGAAACATTATTAAAAAAATCTGAGACGCATAAAATCACATTAGATTCGTGTATACAGTAAACCTCTGCACGAGTGCGCTTGAAATGCGTTTCAAAGCACTCGTTTGTAGTGCAAGCTTTTGCTATGTTTTGCTCTCATCAATGAAATCAAGCCTAACACTACAAAGAGCACTCGTCGCTTGAACAGAACAAGAACAAACTAAAACCAAAGCAATGTTAGGCACGATTCGAAAAAGAAGTGTGCACTGACTAGAAAGTTATGTTGTTATGTACACAACAGCAGAACGCTTGGAGTTATGCTGTCTTTGAATAGCTTTGGAAGTAAATGCCGTATAACAATGAAACTCAATATGTATGGAGTTCTTACTTGGTATATCCTTCTGCTAAAAAGTAGAATATGGGAAGTAGGGTACTAGGATGGGGATTTGACAAATGGTAGTGGCTCCGATCCAAATAATTCAAGTATCCAAATAATTCAATGAAGTGTAGGAAAAACTTAAGCGTATTAAGACCGTTTAGAGTTCTGTAGATTTCGTGTTTAGCCGTTTTTGGGGGTAGCTGATTTCGAATCTGATTTCAGAATTTTAAAATCAAAGATGGTGGATAGGGTTGCCACCTACATTTTTTGTAGTTTAAAAAATTCGGTGCTGGGGTGAACACTAGGTAAAATTTGGTCGCTGAATCCGAATCCGTTGTCAGATGTTCAAAAGTATGATATTTTAACAATAGGGTTGCCACCTAATAATATGTTGCTTTTTAAAGAGTTTTAAACATTATCTAACAGTTTTAGGGGGTCGCTGATTTCGAATCCGTTGTCAGAATTTCAAAATTATGAAATTTTTAACCCTATAGGGTTGCCACCTAAAAATATGCTTATTTAAAACTTTTAATCACTATTCTACCGTTTAAGAGGGTCGCTGATTTCGAATCTGAAGTCAGAATTTTAAAATTCAAAATGGCTGATAGGGTTGCCACCTAATTTTTTTTATTTTTACGAATTCGATGCTGGGGCGAACACTAGGTAAAAATGGGTCGCTGAATCCGAATCCGTTGTCAGAATTTCAAAATTTTTAGGTGGCAACCCTAAAGGGTTAAAAATTTCACAATTTTTAAATTCTGACAACGGATTCGGATTCAGCGACCCATTTTTACCTAGTGTTCGCCCCAGCATCGAATTCGTAAAAATGAAAAAAAATTAGGTGGCAACCCTATCAGCCATTTTGAATTTTAAAATTCTGACTTCAGATTTGAAATCAGCGACCCCCTAAAACTGTTGGATAATGTTCAAAACTCTTAAAAAAGCATATTTTTAGGTGGCAGCCCTAAAGGGTTAAAAATTTCACAATTTTGAAATTCTGACAACGGATTCGGATTCAGCGACCCATTTTTACCTAGTGTTCGCGCTAGCATCGTATTCGTAAAAATAAAAAAAAATTAGGTGGCAACCCTATCAGCCATTTTGAATTTTAAAATTCTGACTTCAGATTCGAAATCAGCGACGCCCTAAAACTGTAGAATAGTGATTAAAAGTTTTAAAAGAGCATATTTTTAGGTGGCAACCCTATGGGGTTAAAAATTTCATAATTTTGAAATTCTGACAACGGATTCGGATTCAGCGACCCATTTTTACCTAGTGTTTGCCCCAGCACCGAATTCTCAAAATAAAATAAAATTAAGTGGCAACCCTTTCAGCTATCTTTAATTTTAAAATTCTGACATCAGATTCGAAAACAGTGACCCCCTAAAACTGTTTTACAATGTTTAAAACTCGTAAAAAAATACATTATAACGTGGCAACCCTCTTGTTAAAAATTTTATAATTTTAAAATACTGACAACGATTTCGGATTCAGCGACCTAGTTTGACCTAGTGTTCGCCCAAACATCGAATTCGTAAAAATTACATTTCTATTTGCCATTGGGAGAAATAATTACTTCGCCAAGGTTCTGTTGTGTTAGGTGTGATTGGTGCATTTTTCGCTGTTAGTAATTGTTCTGTCAAAGCAAACCGAGAATATGGTTTGATTTGAAGCTGACGAGTGCTCTACAGTGTTCGTTTGTTATCATTCAATGACTTGGGTACGCTCTGCTTGACTAACAGAGTTCTGTCAAGCTCTGAACTCTGCACTGTTGGATCTACTGTTGTGGAAAAAACGAGTGCATTTGTGCAGAGGTTTAGTATACAGCGTGCAATAGGCGTATTATGAGAGTAATTTGTTCTATGGAGGAGCTCACGGAAATGAAATTGGCTACGAAGAGATCGCGATGGAGTATAAAAATCGAGCATAGTAAGAAGTTCAGAGCATTGGATATGGTGATGGATAAGGTCCCATATAAACATGATTGAAAATATCTTACGACGAACGGATAGGGAAGTAAGACTTACAAGAGCACAACGAGTAGCGTATTGAGGGACAGCAGGTAGATTCCAATTTAGTTTATACCACATGTATCTAGTAAAATTACGTTGGATCGATTCCAATATATTTGAGTACAATAGGTATGACGGGTTCCAGATCACAGAGCAATATTCCAATTGCAGTCTGACTATAGCGGAGTAAAGCGTTTTGAGAGTATATGGATCTGAGAAATCAGTCGAGTTTCGTTTTAGAAATCCTAACATTGAATTAGCTTTAGCAATTATTAGTTCGATGTGAAGCTTAAAATTGAGTTTATGATCAAGGAGAACACCCAAATCCTTTTTACTAGAGACTCTTTCTAAACAAATTGAATTAACCCTATTTGTCCCACAATTATTTTTGTGGATTTTTTCGATTTTTTTGCATAAATTAAGGTCAATTGGCCTTAGAAAGAATAAATTTGTTTTAATTTTCAATATTCTATTCTCAGTTTTTTTGGAAAAGCATGGTCCCATATGGGACCGCTGGGCAAAACTGTGCATTTTACTTTTCAAGAGCAAAACATAATAAGGTTTGGGTATTTTTATATTTTTTATTAAAATTAAGTAAAAAAAGTATAAATAACTATTTAATATGAATAATTTTTTAATTTCAGTTTAAATATTTAATTACAGTTTTTTTAAAATTCAATTATTCAATTGTGTGGTATTTTTCAAAGCAAGAAATGCATAAACCAATTAGAAAATATTGATGTTTTGTATAAAAATTTAATTAAAATTAAATAAGTTTTTAATTGATTATTAAATTTTTAAAATCAAAAACGATACTAATTTTACTATAAATATTATAAACCATTGTTCTGTATTTTTTTTATTTTTATTGTATGTTACTTAAAAATTGTGTCACACTTGACTGAGGGCATATAAAAAACATAACACTTACGTCATTTATCGTTACCTTAAAACAAAATGCCTTAACATACAATTTTACAAAATCCAGTTTCTTGTAGATTTCAGGAGATCAGCTCGTAACACACATTTGATAAAAAAATAAGCCCTATCCAACAAAATTTCATTAGATCTCTTAAATTTTAAAAATTTTTGGAGCATAACATTATATAAAGTTTAAAAAAACAAGATTTTAAAAAAAAATTCTAAAACTAATTTCATTAACGGTATTATTTAAATACTATTTTAAATTTTAAGTTCTTACCTAGTCATAAAATCGTTACGGTTTCTTGACATTTTTTCAAATAATATTAATTATCTAAAAACACTTAAAATCACTTTCTCTTTGATGCTTTCACTTCAAAATCTCAAACTGGAATAAATAAACAAGTGCCACGTGTCTATAAAAAGCTTTTAAAAAGCTTTTCCAGCTTTGAAAAAGCTGTGTTAGCTTTTATGCACTCTGCTATTGCGGTACCATATGGAGCCGCTGGGCACAACTGCATATCTCATTTTTCAAAGTCAAATACGCAGTTGTGCCCAGCGGCTCCATATGGGACCAGCTAAGAAAATCTTTGAATTTTTTAAACTAAAAGAAAAAAAATATAAAAAAAGTTTATTTTGGCAGAATATGTCATTTTTTCTGATTCGAAATATATAAATATTTATGGGAAAAAAACTTTCGTAATAAATAAAAAAAATCATTTTTCATTACCATGTTTGCAAAAACAGCAATTTTCAGCAATTTTTTTTTTAATGGTTTTTAGTACGAGTGTGGTGAAAAAGTTATGCAACCTAGGAAGAAAAAAGTTACTAAATCTAAATAATAGATATTTTAGTAAGATATTGACGTCTTTAAAGTAATAAAATAACATTCTCCAGACTTTAAACAATACAAAGTTTACGAGCATCTTTTGTGGCTCGATATGGAGCCGCTGGGACAATTCGGGTTAATATAATAGCTAGAGAAGGTTGGTGATGAGTTCCTCGAAAATGTGAGGCACTGGCATTTAGCAATGTTCAAGGGAAGATCATTAAGGGAACACCAATTAGCAATTGAGTTGAGATCAGTTTGAAGAAGGTTGAAATCATTTGCATTCTCAATCGACCGAAATAATTTCAGGTCATCAGCAAAAAGGAGACATCTCGAATATTTAATGACCTGAGGAAGGTCATTAATAAAAAGAAGAAAAAGTAGAGGGCCAAGATGGCTGCCCTGAGGTACTCCTGATGTAACTGAAATGGGTAGGGATAGACAATTATTGATTTTAACCAGTTGATAACGGTTAATAAGATAAGATCTAATCCAAGCAAGGAGATTAGAGTGAAAGCCAAGTGCTGAAAGCTTAACGAGTAAAGTCTCATGGTTAACTTTATCAAACGCTTTCGCAAAGTCTGTAAAGACAACATCTGTTTGAAAACCCTTAGAGAAATTGGCAACAATATGAGAACAAAAGATGGTTAAATTCGTTGCTGTTGATCTACCAGATAAAAAGCCATGTTGATTACTTGAGATTACATTTTTTACAAGAAAAGATAATTTATCATAGACAATTTTTTCGAAGATTTTAGGAACGCATAAGATTTTGCTAATTAGCCTATAATTACAGATATTCTGCTTCCGACCCGATTTATGGATCGGATCAATAAAGGAAACTTTCCATTCATTCAAGAAGGTACCAGTAGATAAGGATTTATTAAATATAAAAGTCAATGGGTGGCAGATCGAAGTAGCACAATTTTTGAACAAGCTTATCAGCCATGATACCAAAGAACTTCTTATATCGTATTATGAAGAAGGAATCACAGCCAAGGAATCAGCCAGAAGAACTTAAATAAACAAAAACAGCGCCAAAAGCATAATTAGAGCCTACAAGAGAGATGGTGAAACATTATGGAATCGTCGTGGTGGCTATAAAGGAAAAAAAATTAACGACGGATATACTATCTGCTATTGAACATTATGTGGAAAATAATCCCTCAATAACAGTGAAATGTATTAAACAAAAGTTGAGAGATGACAAAAATATCAATATTTGTGAAACAACAGTGAGAAATGGTTTAAAAGAGTTAAGAATCACTCTAAAACTAGCTTACATTGAAAATGCAGAAATGAACTCGCAACGTACTCAAAATCTTAGAAAAGTTTATGCAGAAGAGTTTTCTCAGTGGGCTAAAAATAGTAGAGATAATCTTATTTTTATTGATGAATGTGGATTTAATTTACATTTAAGAAGAAGCCAAGCTCGATCCAGGGCAGGTACCAGAGCAAGAGTGATTGTGCCCTCAGTGAGGGGCAGAAATACCACTTTAATCGCAGCAATCAATAGTAATGGCATAGCTCATTATAAGATTATTTCAAATTCAACATGTAACTCTGATAAATTTTGTTCATTTTTGCAAGAACTTATTAAAAAGCTCCAAGAAGGATTTTTGATTTTGGACAATGCAAGGATTCACAAAACGGAACAATTTCGTGCTACGATAGCAAATACCGACCTACATCTCAAATTTCTACCTCCTTACTGGGGAGCTGAACCCTATAGAAAAATGCTTTTCAAAGATTAAAACTCATGCTCGACAAATGTTAGTGGAAGTGCACCAGGATCAAAATCTGCAAACCATTATTGAAAGTAGTGTACAGCCACCGACTGTGCCAATTACATTACGGACATGATTTTATTGATTCCAAAAGCTACCATCTTACAAATTTTAACTTAATACTTAATAATAATTCCTTATATACTGAATATTACTAAATAATTAATTAAAAGCCACATGTTTTACGTGCAATTTTTATTTGGTTTAATTTAATTTGCGTTTGGGTTAATTTGATTTGCACTTAGGTTAATTTTATTTGCACTTGGGTTAAACTTATTTGCTTTTGGTTGAAATTAATTTGCGTTCAGGTTAAACTGATTTGCGTCTGTGTTAATTTTATTTGCGTTTCGGTTAAACTAATTTCAGTCTGGGTTAAATTAATTTGCGTTTCGGTTTGACTGATTTGCGTTTGGGTTAAACTGATTTGCGCTTGGGTTAAATAAATATGCGAATGCTATATTTACTTCCACGCTTTTAAATTTACTTTTATACGAGGGTTGCTATTTATATTTATGGCCTTGTCGAAATTCGTTTTATTGTTTTTCAAAATACTCTCCATTAAGGTCAAAGCACTTTTTCTACAAAAGCAAAAATAAAAAAATTTAAGAAATTAAATTAAAATTTATATAAGGAAAAGTATTAAGACAAGGATTTAGTTAAGCATTAGGGCAATGATTAGATAAGGGTTGATAGCAAGGGTTTGGGAGAAAATTAGGACCGGAAATAATGTTAGGAGTAGGGCAAAAATTTGGACATAGATAAGAGTGTAGAATTGGACAAGGATTAGGATAAGAATTCAGACAAGAATTGGGAAGATGACTATGACAAAGACTGAGAAAAGGATAGGGACAAAGATTGAGACATACCTAAAATAATATTTGGGAACAATTTGGGGAAAAGTATAAGAACAAGAATTGGGACGAGGAATAGAACAAGGATTTCAACACACTAAGAACAGAATTTAGGATAAAAAGTTGGAAATGAAGGGATGATATAGCCAACTTATTTTTAACTTTGCCAAGCGTTTTTCAATAAAAATAAAAAAAAAATAGTAAGAAAAGATCTTCGGGCTGAAGTCAAAATACCCGAATACGTCCGAACCAAAGTATGTATATTCAAAGTCTTAAGCAGCCAATTAAATGTTTATTTGTAAAAACATTTTCATCATAGCTTTAACAGAAAATAGTCGCTTTTGTTTTTTTAAAAAGTTACTTTGTATTTGAGATGGGTGTGGTTTTCACTTGAATTTCATACACAGAGTACATGTTATATATCAAAGTTCATATGCAAAATTTCAAGTCCAAATATTAATTTTTGTGAAATTTAAAAAGATTTTATATTTTTGATAGTCACTTTGTATGGAAGGTAGGCGTGGTTTTCATCCGATTTTGTTGAATTTCATACACAGACTATATATTAAATTTCAATAGCTCATATCAAAATTTCAAGTCCGTATATTAATTTTTGTGGAATTCTAAGAGATTTTACCGTGTTGATAAAGTCACTTTATATGGGAGGAAGGCGTGGTTTTCATCCGATTTGGCTCATTTTCGAACTTGACCTTTATTTTTTAGATAAAAGCTTTAATATAGAATTTCGTGATGAAAGCTTGAAAATTACGGCTGTAATCGTGATCACAGACATACTGACATGGCTAAATCGACTCAGGTGGTGATGCTGATCAAGAAAATATATACTTTTCTGTACCTGCCACCCCTCTTTATGGGCGTTACAAACGGAGTGACAAAATTAATATACCCCTTTTACGTTTTTTAAACGTGGAGGTATAACAAGACAAAAATCGATTTTGATATGATCGAATTTCGACCACAGGCTATAATATTATGCATAAACCCAAGATTCGTCACCTATGAAGATATTATACACAGCCATTGATGCACCCTATTTTGCACCATTTCTGGGCTTCAACACGAGCCTTTTTTTATCTTTTATAAGATTATGTGGAATCCAACGCACACAAATCTTTTTAAGGTCAAATAATTATGCATACCCAAAGATCAGTTTCACGGTATGTCACATGAAGATCTTTCTTTAGGTTGGTTATTACATATTGATGACTTAATATAGAAAAGGCGTAACTAGTTTTTTGTTTTCGAAATTTGATCTGAGGGTACAAAAAGAAGTCATTGGGTGCCAAATCGGGACTGTACAGCGGGTGACCCATTAAGAGCCCGAAAAAATCAAAAATCGTTGCGATTGACGACATCGCAAAGCAATCGAGAGAATAAAAATATATGAACACATCCACTGTGAAATCACAGGTCGTCAGCAGCAACTATATATCGCACAATTAGAATTTATTCTATTTTTTCTCTTGCAAGCGACGATTTTCTCTCTGAGTACAATTAGTGTTGCCATGTTTTTTCAAATAGAAGGGTACGTTCAAAGCCATTTTCTTAGTTTTTATAATGTCTTGGAGACATTATAAAATTTTACCAATACTTTGAAATGAAATAGAAAAAACTTAAAAAAAAGATACAGTAGTTTCGACTATGTCGTAACCAGTGATGTGATTTGGTGGGATTTCGGGCTCATTTCGGGATATTTGGCCTATTTGAGAACGTGTGGGATTTCAGATGCTTAGGTGGGATTTTCTACTGAATCATAATTTTTTAAAGTGTAAATTAGCAAAACTGGTTTTTTTTTTTTTTTTTTTTGGATTCGCCCGGAGGTAAGAAATCTTCATAGATACGTATGACCCGCGCCATACGCATGCACGATTTACATTCTAAGAAGTTCCCGGATCAGCCGGACTGATAGAATGCACCTACGTGCTAAAACTTACCACCTGTTGGCAAATAATAGCCTCCACTAAGCACAATTGCTTGGCCTTTCAGCGGAAATTAAAATTAAATAAAATTTGAGAATTTTTTGTGCTTATGTAAACTTCATAAACATCATCGAATAAAAGCACATTCTTCATAATACGAAGCAATACAAGACAACATCCAAAGTTATTTATTAGACCATATATAACCGCATTTATAATTGTTGTCGTTCGGCTTGGGGCCACTGTCCAACCCAAGATCCTACGTGGAAAAGAGATGCAACTCTCAAACACCAAACCAATACCAAACATAGCACAGATATACAAGTATATATTGTGCAGGCACAATATATTTATATATTCGGGTCACTAAAATAAGGGAACACCGAGCTAAAGTTATTATTTGGATATGCATTTGGGCCAACGCAGGTACAAACTTGTATGGAAAAGAGATAAACTCTGACACACCAAGCCAAGAGACACGGTATACATGGTCAAATAAGGAAGAACTAAAGATCTAAAATAATTTCATGAAAAAATAAAGCAACGAAACTGAATAAAACGAAAACTTAAAGTATCTATCATATTCGATGATGCTTATTTGTTAAATCGTAAAATCTACACAATTATCGCGAGTTATATTTGTTATCACAAGGAATGCGTTAAGTATTCAAATGTAATATCATTTTGCGTTTTAAGACATCCACCGAGTCAGAAAAATTTATCAAGTTCAAGTTGCCATTAAAATCACTACACATACATCGCAAAGGGTCGTGAAGGGCATAATTAGAAGTGCAGTGACTCAACTTAAAAAGCTGGAAATGTCTGGCTCCGCTCCTGGGGATGTTGAAGTTTAATGAAGAAAGGAGGTATTGTGAGTCTATATCACCACTGAGTAATTTGTATAAAAAAGAGACATTGAGCATAATTCTTCTGCTTCTTAAGGAAGGCAGGGAAATAATTTTGAGGCGTGTTTCATAAGGGGGAAGAATAATATTGGGGTTCCAACGATAATGTAAAGCAAAAAGTAAGAATTGTTTTTGAACCGATTCTAATGCATCGATGTGGACATTGTATTGAGGGTTCCATATTACGGATGCATATTCAAGAATTGGTCCAACAAGAGAGGTATAAAGTATTTTAGTAGTGAAAGGATCGTTGAATTCTTTAGCCCATCTTTTAATGAAACCAAGGACACCTCTAGCCTTATTTACCACCAAATTAACTTGAAGATTGAAACGAAGTTTAGGATCCATAATTACACCTAAATCAAGAAAACTGTGTACAATTTCTAAATTAGTATTATTTATAGTGTAATTTATACTATTAGCAATTCGACGTGAGAATGTAATTTGCTTACATTTTTTTAAGTTTAATTTTAAAAGGTTAAAATTACACCACTCAACTAGACTGTTTAAATCCGATTGTAAGAGTTGTTGATCTTCAGGCGATTTGTAAGTTAGGAAAAGTTTCACGTCATCGGCGTACATTAAGACGTTAGAGTGTTTTATTACAGAAGGAAGGTCATTTATAAACAGTAAAAATAAAACCGGACCAAGATGACTTCCCTGCGGAACACCAGATGTGACCAAAATATTTTTTGACATAGAATTCTTATATAAAACTTTTTGAGAACGATTCGACAAGTACGAGTTAATCCAGTGTAATAGTTTGACGGGAAACCCAATTAGATGAAGCTTTTTCAGAAGAAGATAATGATTGACACAATCGAAAGCTTTGCTAAAGTCTGTATAAATAACGTCAGTCTGTCGTCCTAAAGTAAAACCTTTGATGACACGCGAAGTAAACTCCAAGAGGTTGGTTGATGTAGATTTTCCCTTTAAGAAACCATGTTGAGAGGTGGAAATGGAGGAAGATACAACGTGGGTTATTTGATCAGTTATAATTTTCTCAAATAACTTAGGGATTGCGCTTAGTTTTGCGATACCTCGGTAATTGGAAACATCAATTTTTGAGCCGGATTTATGAAGAGGTATTATATAAGATTTTCTCCATATATAGGGAAAATGACCACTGTGCAAGGATGTGTTAAATATTTTTGATAGGGGAGAACACAAACTAATAGAACAATGTTTTAAAATGCAGCTCGGGATTTCGTCAGGACCAGTCGTAAAAGAAGATTTAACTTGTCGAAGGTAATGCATAACTATATTAGAATCTATTACGGGGGTTTCAAAAGAGTTAACTGGTGGTAGGTAAGGATATTCAAGACTCATGCTCAATGGTATATCGGAGTAGGTTGTTTTAAAGAAGTTTGCAAACATGTTGGAAACTTCGATGTCGCAAGATGCTTCTTCATGATTGAATTTCATAAGAGGTGGGAAGCTGGAGGTTTTTCGTTTTGAGTTGACAAAAGTGTAGAAAAGTTTCGGATTATCTTTGAATTGAATTTTTATTTTGGCTATATACACTCAGGCATATTCGTTTAGCCGCACTACTTTTATTCCACTAATTATTCAATATGTGTAAATAAAAGGCATAGCTCTGTGCAACCGTGGTACTAAAGTAACAAGCAGCATGTCTGTTTTTAAAATAAGTAACGGTTGTTTACCGTTTTTGTTTTGTTTTTGTAAAAATTTAGTACGACTGTAAACGCGCTTCATGGGAGGAGCATATTCGTATAGCCGCAGTGGAAAAAATTTAATTTTTGAGAGGAAGTAAATAACAAAATAAAAGATTTTTTTTATAAACATTAAATAAGTAAGATTGCTTCTGTTTTTTTCAAAAAAATTTTGAAAAATAATTAATATTCGTTATTTTAGGTGAACATTAAAAAAATGCCACGTGGAGTTTACTTGACCGATCAAGAAAAAATTCAAATACATTTTTTTAAAGATCAGGGGTGTTCCATTCGTGAAATTAGCCGAAGAATTTCGCGTTCTGATAAAGTTGTACGAAATTTCTTAAAAAAAGGAGCTTGTTATGGAATTATGAAACCAACAAAAGGTAACCAAAAGCTGACAAATCGTCAAAAAAATTTGATTCGAGAGGAGGCTACTAAAAATAAATTAAATTCAACACAAATACAATCTAAGTTATGTTTACCAGTAACGAAAAAACATGTTGCCCATGTTCTACGTACAACACCCAATGTTGTTTGGAAGAAACCAGCGCGCAAACCAATGCTCAAAGAACACCATAAAAAGGCACGCTTAAATTTTGCTAAAAAGCATATGCACTGGACTTCCGAATGGGAAAAAGTTATTTTTTCCGACGAAAAAAAATTTAATTTGGATGGCCCAGACTGTTATAGCTGCTATTGGCACGATATCCGCAATGCAAGTATCCCCAAATCAAAAAGAAACTTTGGAGGCGGAAGTCTGATGGTCTGGGCTGCCTTTTCCATTGAAGGAAAGTCAACTCTGTGTTTCATTCCTGCCCGAATGAATTCGGAAGTGTACATTGAGATGTTAGACGATGTTCTTATTCAATTTATCGAAGATAAAATGGACGACAGTGTCATTTTCCAACAGGACAATGCGTCCATTCATGTCTCTAAGACATCCATGGCTTGGTTTGAGCAGCGAGAAATCAACATTATGGAATGGCCTGCATGTAGCCCCGATCTAAACCCCATAGAAAATCTATGGGGTATTATGGCACGGGAAGTTTACGCCGAAAAAGCGAAAGGAACTCCATTTTCTACTGTTACAGAGTTGAAGTTTAAGATTAAGGAAGTTTGGACTTCAATTCAAGGGAAAATTCTTCAAAAACTTATTTATTCAATGCCTAATAGGATATTTGAGGTTATCCAAAAAAATGGTAGGCATACTCATTACTAAATTGTTATTATTCAAGCTCTAATTTAAGTGCGTCTAAACGAATATGCCAATTGCTTCGGGAGTTATATTTTAAGTTAATTAATATAAAATATTACTTTATGTTAACATTAAATTTTTTATCAGTATTTTGCAAAAGAAATATTGTTCTTTAACATAAATAAAAAAATTTATTTTAAATATATTTTGTGTGTACTTTACGATAAGTTTTTAAAAAAAGGTATATTGCGTCTAAACGAATGTGCCTCAGTGTAGGCAGAGTAGCACTGTTTATTTAATAGTTGATATCTGTAACGACAAGAGGAATAGCAAGCGAAGTCTAAATTAGAGCCTGACTTTTTATATTTTTTAAATAAGCGATTTTTGGAATTTTTTAAAGACTTAAGTTCATTAGTTAACCAAGGGGGGCTTAAAGGTTTGAAATCACTATTTTTTTTTGGCACAGATAATGAGAAACATTTTTGCAATGTATCATTAAGAAACTGTACTGAAGATTCGACATCATAAAAAGAGTACGAAGACCTATTATTTAAAATTGGGGACCAGTCAATCCGCGCGAGAAGAGCGTTAAGTTTAACATAGTCTGTTTTTTTAAAGTTAAAAATTTTATTATTTCGCGTATCTGGAGCTAATTTATTTTCATTTAAGTTGGCAAGTAATATTGTTATTTCAAGAGTTGGATGATAATCGTCTTCAGGTAAGGAAACTGGGTTCGAACGACGGAGATTTACGGAAGTGCATCTATCTACAAATACAAGGTCAAGAGATCTATAATTTTTATTCAGAATATTATTAACCTGCTGAAGACACAGATCGGACAACTTATCTAAGAAATCATTTATCCAATCAGAGGCAGAAATAGGAGTAAGAAATGCGGAATCATCGGAAATACTCCAGGATACAGAAGGTAAGTTGAAATCACCTAATGCAATGATAGTATCCATATTTTTAAGCATATTATGGACTGTTTCGATGGCACTAATATGGTTTAAGTAAATTGTTAAATCACTTTTAGGTGGAATGTAAGAGCAAGTAAGAAAAATCGTATTATTATTTACTTTAACTGTAACACAAATAAACTCCAGGTCGTTGGTACCAGGAATTGTTAATTCCTCCGAAGCAAGCGAGTTATGGACAGCTATCAGAACGCCACCACCGATCTTATCATAGCGATCTTTACGAACAATTTGATACTTATTGCACATTATTTCAGAGTTTAAAACGTTAGAGCGAAGCCAAGTTTCAGTAAAAACTATAAAGTTATATTCAAAATCAAAACTGTTCATAAAAATATCGGAAAGTTTAGAATTGAGACCTCTAACGTTTTGATACACAAGCTCTAATTTAGACTTGTGATTTTTTAATCGTTTTTTGTATGGTACTGAGGACTATTAGAAGGACGAGGCAAGTGTACAACATTTGCAACACGCGGTTTGTTTTTGAATTCAAATTCATGAACAATTGTATTACGGGGCCAAAAGTTTACATCCACAAGAGTATTAAATAAATTTTCCGGAACAGTCAATCTAAAAGACGTAGTCAGTCTCGCATTTAAATATTTGAATTTTTGGATCGAAAGAGGCATACCACTATTTAACTTTGAATTAATAAAAAATTTTATATCATCTTCAGTTGTATCAGCAGCTAAGCGCGAGACAAAGATTGCTTTAGTTGGTGGAATTGCGATTAATGGCTTAGGAGAAATAGTAGCAGTAGTAATAGGAATCCGTTGAGCGTTAACAACTGAAGTTGCAAAAATAGGAGTTTGAACAGTAGGAGGAGCAATTGAAACAGCTTGAGCATAAGTAAGAACAGGCTGGTTAACAGGTATGGATGGTGCTAACATTGGCAAGGAAACGGTCTCTGGTACATTTGGAGCAGATATAGAGGCAATCGTATCAGTACAAATGTCCATATCGTCTGCAATGTCACGTTCAACAGGTGGTGGTATTGGTGGTGTCGAGTTAGTTTTCTGTTTATTGCGCAGGTTCATGTATTTCTTTTTACGCTTGGGCGAAGGAATTGGCTCATCAATATATTTACACTCATCGAAAAGTGTTTGGTACTTTCAAAATTTTGCAGAAAGCAAAGAAAGTTCCCTACTTATCTCAGAGAAACCCTGCTTTGTCTGCTTAAAAAGCTTATAAAAATTGACATCAGTCAATCTGCACTTCTCACAACACCAACGCAACCCTTTACCTTCTTCAATAAGGTCTGCAACTCTACCCATTATGCCCACACATTTGGTGTGAACGATATCATCACATAGCCAACATGATAAAAATCGCTCAGTTTCACCCTTAGTGGAACAGCCAGGCTTAGAGCAGAGCATTTTAATTAATAAATAAAAAAAAGACCAAAAAAGTAGTAAAAATAAATAAAAGTAGTAAATGTAGTAAAAATATTAGTAGAAATTAATAAATAAAAATAAAACCAAAAAAGTAGTAAAAATAAATAAAAGTAGTAAAAGTAGTAATAATAATAGTACTAAGCAAAAGTAACAACCTGAAGTGACTTTTGGTATCACTTTTTTGTAATCTTCCAAAATTTTTCGTTTAATTGCTGTTTCATTGATTCGAAATATGTAAGAAAGAGATATGTATATTCAAGAGGCTTAAAATTAATGAAAATAAGATCCTCATTTAAAAACAAAAATATAAGCTCAGTTTCATTTTGATGCAACGAAAGAAATTTACGATTACTTCATACACTTTTTTTATAAAAACGCAGAGTTTAACCTTTAGGTATTTTTTTTTTCTGCGGAAAATTTGTTTTTTTTATAAAATTTGTTATATTTATTGAAAAACTTTATTATCTACATTATTAAACTATAAAATTATTATAATGTTAAAAAAATGAAGGGGAGGATGCCCGCCTACTTAACACGTTTTGCTTGGAGGCTATACCTTTGGCTTAAAACATAATTTTTCAGAGCTCTTGGTTTCATTGGAAGCTAAGTTCAATAACTAACAAGAATTTTAATCAGAATTTAAAATTTCCAAAAATTATAATTTTGGAAGTCGATGTAGCAAAAGTCTCGAAATCGGCCGCTTTAAAAAATCGGCCCAGTGGACGAACGTTTTGTTCAGGAGGTGGGCAGGCACGCCATCATGATATGACGTGAAATATTTTTTTCCCATTTCTCAATATTTTTCGATTGCTCGTCGAATTGTGAAAAATAAACATTAAATATAGAATGCTACTCATATCCACCTTTTTTTATCGATAAGAAACACTCTGAAATTCACTAAATAGAGATGAACTATTTTTGCTTAGCTTCGTTTTATTCGAATATTTTTTTTTCTCAACGGCCGTGGGGCTAAAGCAGCATACGCATTATCTCAATGATTTATCAAAAGTGAACATTCAATGAGATGTCACTGCGACACTTTACACACTGGCGCATCATACAGACGTCAGAACTCACAGTGTTCAGTAGTAGATGGGCCTGTTCAGCAGGTGGGCATCCTTATTTCTTTTCGAAAATTGCATAAAAAATCGTTATTGGTATAAATATTTGGGTGGGATTTTTTGTGGGTTTTTCGTGTCATTTTGGTGGGATAAACAGGTCTAAATCAGGATGTGATCGGGATTTTTTACTAAATCAGAATCACATCACTGGTCGTAACACAAGACGTAGAATTAGTCAATTCGCTTTTGATGACATCTTTTTTAAAAACAAAGTATTTAGCAAAATATTTATTCCATACACCTGAGCATATGACCTTTAAAAGAGTGCCGGAGAGGGTTAATATGTATGACAGACCCCCCATTACTTTTGCAAAAGGAACATTTTTGCCTTTGACACCTATTAACTCCGACCACTCCTTAGGGGGGCTCCCTTCCAAATATTATGGTTTTTGTATATTTATTCCATACACCTGAGCATATGACTTTTAAGAGAGTGCCGGAAAGGGTTCATAGGTTTGACTGACCCCCATTACTTTTGCAAAAGGAGCATTTTTTCCTTTGATACCTATTCCCTCCGACCACTCCTTAGGGGGGCTCCCATACAAATATTATGGTTTTGTTTATTTATTCCATACACCTGAGCATATGACCTTTAAAAGAGTGCCGGAAAGGGTTAATATGTATCACCGACCCCCATTATTTTTGCAAAAGGAACATTTTTGCCTTTGACACCTATTCCCTCCGTCCACTCCTTAGGGGGGCTCGTATACAAATTTTATGGTTTTTGTATATTTATGCCATACACCTGAGCATATGACCTTCAAGAGAGTGCCGGAGAGGGTTAACATATATGACCGACCCCCATTCTTTTTGTAAAAGCAACAATTTTGCCTTGAACACCTTTTCCCTCCGACCACTCCTTAGGGGGGCTCCCATACAAATTTTATGGTTTTTGTGCCGGAAAGGGTTAATATGTATCACTGACCCCCATTACTCTTGCAAAAGGAGCATTTTTTCTTTTGACACCTATTCCCTCCGACCACTCCTTAGGGAGGCTCCTATACAAATTTTATGGTTTGTGTATATTTATGCCATACACCTGAGCATATGACCTTTAAGAGAGTGCCGGAGAGGGTAAATATGTATTACCGACCGCCATTATGTTTGCATAAGGAACATTTTTTCGTTTGACAACTATTCTCTCCGACCACTCTTAGGGGGGCTCCCATACAAATTTTATGGTTTTTGTTTATTTATTCCATACACCTGAGCATATGACCTTTAAGAAAGTGCCGGAGAGGGTTAATATGTATGACCGACCCCCATTACTTTTACAAAAGGAACATTTTTGCCTTGGACACCTATTCCCTCCGACAACTCTTTAGGGGGGCTCCCATACAAATTTTATGGATTTGTCGATAAAACCGGAAACTGTCGATAAATGGTAGCAAGTTTAAGCAAACAAAAACATCGAATGTTGGCTTTATATTTCATGTAACTGTGTAAAATTTTTATATAAGTTAGAGAGTTCTAACATGAATTTTTGTCGCATTGAGGATCAAGCAGACCAACAAATGCTAACATCAACATTGTACGATCAGTACTTTAGGCCCACCAAAGGCTCAAAAAGTTATATAAATACCGACACCTGATCACTGTCAACCAGCCTGCTTACCTCCGAGAATGACGTATTCTACGTCAAAATACTAAATAAAAGCAACCCTAAGAGCCAGAACAGAATCAAAAATCGTTGCGATTGACGACATCGCAAAGTAATAGAATGCATGAAAATGAATGAACACGTCCAGAATGAAATCGTAGGTCGGCAGCTGCAACGATATATCGTACAATTAGAATCTATTCTATTTTTTCTCCTGCGAGCGACGATTTTCTCTCTGAGTGCTATTAATATTGCCATATTTTTGCTAGAAATGGGATATGTTCAAAGCCATTTCCTTAGTTTTTATAATGTCTTGACGTTTCTTCCTTGTGTGTGTGTTTCCTTGTGTGTTTGAAAGAGGCATTCAAGACATTGAAATTAAATAGAAAAAATAAATAAAAAAATACTAAATAAAAGCAACCCAGTATCGTCAGTCGCAATCGTTTCATTCTGGACGTGTCCTCTGCGATTGACGACCAGAGAAGATCGTCGGTCGCAACAGATTTTTGATTCTGTCCTAGCTCTAAATCGTCAGTAGCAATCGTTTTATTCTGGACGTGTTCTCTGCGATTGACGAGGATCGTCGGTCGCAACGATTTTTGATTCTGTGCGGGCTCTAATTCGATGTTTTGAGCGCTGATGTGTGTGAGCTCGCATTGTTGTTTTCCTTATTTTACGGAATTTTTCTCATTTCTCTACGTGTCTCAAATAGCAAGAATTTATTGATTTTATCGTCCCACAGTGCTTTGTCCCCATATAGTGAATCGGCAAAATTAGAGAAGTTATCGCAGAAAAATGAAATTTGGTGTGCTGGTTCAAAATATGTTAATTAAGAAAAATTCGAAGTTTCGGAAAAATCTGTGCAAGGACATGACTACCTCCCATACATCTTTAAATTTAAAAGTTTAATTTAAGCTATAATTGTATATAGAATAAATCGAAAGTTGATAACTATCTGTTAAAATATGTCTTTTAGCTTAATGGTTAATTTTGTTTCATTCGGTGCAAGGATATGACTACCTCCCATACATAATTTTTCTCAAAAACTAAACTGTAACTACATTAATGATCAGAATGCACTGAAAACTTATAACAACTTATAAAACTATATTTTTGGGCTCTCTGGGAAATTTCATGAAAGGACATGACCATCTCCCATATATCCTTTTTCTCAAAAACTAAATTTTAGCTACATTTGTGATCAAAATGCACTAAAAATTAATAACAACTTATAAAACTTTATTTTTGAGCTCTCTGAGAAATTTTGCTTCATTTGATACAAGGACATGACCATCTCCAATATATCCTTTTTCTAATAAACTAAATTTTTGCTACATTTGTGATCAAAATGCAAATAATTTAATATTCTCTTTAAAAAGGGCCATAAATAAATTTGTTTCTAAATTGTCTATTGGATCTACTCTCGCTCCAATATTTTTTTATTTTATTGTCAAACAGTTTAATTTTTCTTAACAACACTTCTTTTTCAAGACTTGAATCCCCAATTTTGCCTTTTATAAATTTATATACTTCCGAGGTTTAATTTTTGAAGACACTGATAACCAAAAATCAACTATTTCGGAATGAATAATACAATTTGTCATTATCGAAACATATTGCTTCACAACTAGTAAATAAATTTGACAGAATAGTTTCATTATGCATATATACAGAGATGAACCAGTGAGATTATTTAACTCACGAGAGCTCATTATTAGATTATAATGACTACTGCAGCACGAGGTTATTTCAATATTGACTAGGTATTAATTTAATGTTTTAGTGGTAATTCCACAATTAATTCAAATATTATTGATAAAACAAAATGGTGAAAACTTCAAAACAATCGCAAACTATTAGAAAATGATCACGTTAAACTGAAATAAACACGCTCTCATCTCTTGCTCAGATATAAAAAATAACGGAAAATAGCAAAATTTAAATAACAAGTCAAATCGTCAGCTTATTATTAGCACACACAACAACAAAGTGCAGTGTGTTCACGGAGTAAATGAGTTGAAACATAGTGAAAACAATGAAACGAAAAGCAAGAAGGGAAAACATGAATCAGCTGTTTACAAACAAATGTTGATTACTTGATACTTTTTACTGGATGTCGTTCGTTTACTTTTTGTGATATTTTTTACTGAGAGAGTAAAATCAGTCTTACTCTCCCAGTAAAAGTTACTTGATATTTTTTACTCGAAAAGTTCTCAAACAGACCTACAGTCAATAAAATTGCACAGCTTGCAAAATTGATTTGAACATTGAACGTCTTTGTAAAACTAAAAAATATAGATGTTTTAAAAAAATACAAAATTTCAAATTTCCGGTTAAATATCTTAAATTTTTTTTTTACCAGTGGTTAGATTTGTTAACAAAGTATATAAATGAAAAATAAAAAATCGCCTACTTTTTATTTATATATTTTTTTAATTTTTTCAAAGTTTGCAAAACTTTAGGGTTTCCGCCAAAAAAATAACAAAAATATTCTTTCACTTTACACTACATTACACTACATCAAAATTTGATTCATTTTTGATAGTAATAAAAAAAAAATTGTATAAACTTATTTTTTTTTAAATTTTGGCAGTACCATAAACTTAGGTCTTTGCAACTTTTTCTGAAACTTAGGAAATATGTCTTAAAACATTCATATCATTTTTACATTTCCGGGTGAAAAATCTAAAACTTGTTTACATATTCTATTTAAGCCCTTTAATATGTACTAAAATCATAAATAAAAAATTACCTATTCTTAATAAAAAAACTTTTTCAGTCTATCAAACTTTTGTATTTTGGGAATTCCAAATAAAAAATCGCAAAAGTTTTCGATGGCACAAACAACTTTTCTATATAAAATATTTACAAAAAATTAATTTTGTTTTTTTAACAAAAACTGTTAAGTTTCAAAGCAATACAATAAAAAATGAAATTTTAAAAATTTTTTTTGTAACAAAGTAAAAACCGTTTTTCCGTTCAACAGTTTTACCTCATACGTTTTCTGACTTTAGCGCCCTCTACTGTTAACAAAAAGACGAGAAGATAAATTCTATTTACGAATTTATTTAAGGTACTTTGTTAGCTTTACAAAAATTTATATTACTTAAATATTCTAAGCACTTTATTTTATTTTAATTTTGCCTATGGGACAAAGCACTGTGCGTCCCCTATGCGCCCACTTATAATAAGCGCCAAAATGAAAATTTTACAAGAAACGGTTTTTTGTGTTTTTGTTTTTATGTGTGCTGTTTAAACCTTAAAGTTTACTTTTAATTTTTTTTTTTTTTTTTTTATTCTCTATTTCGATAATATACATAGGTATGTCGAAATCTGTATCTAATGCTAAATTAATAAATGGAACAAAAAAAAAATGAAAAATTAGCACTTACGATAATTGACCACATAGGGGACAATATTTGATGAGATTGAATTGATTTATTCCAGAAATATATGTGTATGTAGTAACCCTCGTATCAGTTCACACACAGCATCGATGTATTCTGGCACAGCAATCGATTTTGGAAAACCTTTACGGAATTCGTCTTGTAGCGAACGATAAAATTCGTTATACCATTTTATACAGTGTTGTAGGATGATGCTTTATCACCGCATAAAGAATTAAGTTCTTCGATGCATTCTTGTCTTGAAAATTCACGTTATAAAGAGTATGAAAAATAATCGCACGAAAACGTTTACAAGTTATTTCCATTTTTTGCCGGAGATGAATTTTTCAAGTTGCTTCAAACAACACAAATTGTGCTCAAATAGCAAAATGGTATGAAGAAGGTTTCAAGAATTGAAAAATGTCAAAGTTTTCAATGTAAACGTCAGATGGTAAGTGTTGCCACTCACTGTTGCTAAGGCCAAAAATATAAATAGCAATATATCTTTTCAGCTTATCGTCATTTATCGTTCGTCAAAAACGAATTATGTATGTTTAACGAATATTTTAAATTGTTGTTTAAATTGTTTGTAGCTTTCCCAAGCGAGCCCATAGATTCCTTTCACGTCCTTACTTCTTTTATTACTCTTAAGTTAACACCAAACGAGATATTATAAAGTAAACAACATGAAATGAGCACAGACGCAAATAAGTAAAAATGTTTAAAGGAATAAAACGAATAAAAGAAAATGGAAAAAATAATATTCAAAGGTCATTGGAACTTGTAAGAAATCATAGTTATCACTATTAGATGAAACTATCGAATTTTCAGGTAGCTTGCTAAGTATATAACACATTTAGTAAACTACTAACCTAGGGGCAAATATGACCCTATGGTATTAGCCAGATATGACCCTATGGTATGGGGTCATGCAAAATTGCTTTTGTCTTTTTGTTTCTTGTTTGTTCTTTCTAAATTAAAGATTAAACATATAAGTATAAAAAGAACGGCCTTTATACGAATTAAGCCAACATAAAGTAAAGACTTAGAAAATTCAGCCAACCAATTTATTTCATTATAAAAAAAAACATGACAGCAAAGAATAAAATAAAGAATAATGACCTTTAATTATAAGAAGCCACAAATTTCTCAAAAATAATTAAGTTGCTGGAGCTTCTCTTGTATTTAATATTTAATCGCATTTATATAAAGCGATTATCTTGAAGATTGCATAGTATTTAAAGAATTCTAGTTGAATGAAAATAACACATAAATGGCTAGCGGCGATAATAGTGGGAAGTTTTATGATTAAAAAAAAATCAAATCAGCAAAAAATTTTAAATAAAAACTAAGAGGTATCTATTAATCAGTCTTTCGGTCCATTCTTTTCAGCTGTCAATATGTCTGCACGAAGCGAGACAAATGTGAAAATATTGCAATGTATCTAGAGAATACAAGATTTATGCACTTGAATAAATTGCCAAAATACTGCTTAATTTCTGTTTTTTATTTGTTTGCACTTTAAGCTAACATTGAAATTTCCTTCTACAGATTTTAACTGGTTCTCATGGCTCATGCTGCTATGTTTGTTCTATGATTATATCTATGCATGTGAATTTTTTACAGTGCGCGTCATAATCATAATGACGATGAGCAGTTCTGATCAAAATACTTTGGGAGACGTCATCTTTCATAAAATCTTTAGTCCAATCTGCGTTAATGGCGAATACCGAATTCAATGACACCACGAGCTGTATGATCTGTACGCCGACATGGCTATAGTTAAGCGCATCAAAATCTAGCGACTGCACTGGGTAGGTCATGCGGATGTAGAAGGACGCTCTAACGAAAAATTTGATGCCCCTTGACGGTCAACGCAGAAGAGGACGTCCACATCTTCATTGGAAGGATCAAGTGTTAGGCATCCTGACGACGTTTGGTGTTTCCAACTGACGCCAGAAAGCTCAAAACAGAAATGGCTGGCGCAAATTCTTAGACGAGGCCAAAAGCGATCAACTGTTTAATCGGTAGATAAGTTATTAAGTAAGTCAATGGGCGCGTTCAGCAGAAGTAATCGCTTACTGAGCGTTAAGTGAGTGCTATTCACTAAGCAATCAATTCGACTGAACGCTGTGCTATTAAAAACACAATCAGCTGATTAGATTTCTAAGCCACTTAAAAAAGCGACGGCGGAAAATTTAACAGCTTATGCCATGTCTGCACAGAGAGTTTAGTTTGAGTTTCCAGTACAAAGTTGAGTTAGCCACTGAACGCAAAATAAGCTCTTGAGTTCTCCAGCACAATTTTGCAAGAAGGAACTCAATTAAACTCAACTTTGTTTCTGTGTTTATTAAAACTCAATTTCCCTAAAAGTATGCTAATGTTCTTATAAAAAGGCATGTTCAGGTGCAACTTGTACAATTTTGTGGTGAGAAATGTCAAAAACAGCTGTTCTAAAATTGTGCAATTTACAATTTGCACAAAATGAACAAAAAAGCGAATACAAGAAATAGGGCAAGTGTAGAAGATGAGGTCTTCATATTAGTATGGGCCGATTAAAATTCCATTCGCAAAAATGACTGCAGCCTTGTCTCAAGTGGAATTGATATCACGGTGGTGGATGTGTTGAAAAAATATGAGAACACAAAAGTAAAAAAAGAAATGTCACACTAAACACAATTCTGCCGACGCATCTCTGTGTGAACAGCTATGGTGTGAACTTAAAACTAAACTAAACTCTCTGTGTAGACAGGGGTGATTTTTTAAGCGTTTGGTTTTAAAACTAAGAGAAAACACAGAAAATTTGCAAAAGTGAATGAAATATTTATTTGGATCGATAAATCAATGCCTCCCATTTACTTTTTATTCAAGATTATTTTATGCAAATGTTGCCTCGCGGCTACGATTCATGCGGTCCATTCTGAAAGTTAAATTTTGACACACTTTTTCCAATATTTCGGCCGGTATCACACCAATAACACGTTTAATGTAGTCTTCTTAGGCAGCAATCGTGGTTGGCTTATCCCTTAAGACGAGATACTTGAAGCACCCCCACAAAAATAGTCTAGTGAAGTCAAATCTCACGATCATAGTCAATGGACTGCACAAAAACGGGATCAATTGCTCCCCAAACTCACCTCTCAGTTGGTTCATGGTATCGCTTGCAGTGTTTCATATGCCAGCTTCCTGTTGAAGCCACATGTCAACCAAGTCCAATTCTTTCATTTTAGTCCATCAAGTCCATCATTTAGTCAACCAAGTCCATCTTCATTGACCATAACGTCGCGGCCATCATCACATGTGTAAAAGAACGAGCCAATGATTCCGTCGGCCCATAAAACGCACTAAGCAATGCTGTTTTTGGGGTGCATTGGCAGCTCTTGAACAGCCTCTGGCCGTTCTTCGGACCAAATTCGGCTATTCTGCTTATTCGCGTACCCATTGAGACAGAAGTGAGCCTCGTCGCTGAAGACAATTTTCGATAAAAAAAAGCAGATCTTAATTCAGCTTTTCTAAGACGCATCCACCGAAAATTAAGCACTGTGGCAAGTCGCCCGGCTTGAACCAACTTGTACCGGCTGTAATTTGTAAGCCTTCGGATCAAGATTCTAACGTACAATTTTTTAAGTGGTCGAAGACAGAGCCCTAATAGCTGCGCTCGGTGGCGGATGGACATATCATAATCTTCATTAACACTGGCGGATATCGCAGCAAAATTCTCCTTGGTACGCACTCTACGCCGGTGGATTGATGTCAAATAGAGTGAAACTGGTGCGAAATTTGCTCACAATAACCTGGTCGATTATGACAACCGTAAATAAACGTAACTTGCGAAACACATTTTTCACATAGCACGAATTTTTATAGTAAATCTCAAAAATTTCCAGACGTTGTTCGGGTGTAAGTCTATAAATGATAAAATGGCAAGTAAAAGTAAACATTTTTTCCTTTGACACATGACCCAAATCACACGTGAACTGTCAAAAACATGCAATAACAATCGAGTTTAGCTACTACAGCTTTTTCGCACATTCTCATCATTAACGCATTAAAAGTCACAGTCCAAAAATCTTTGAAATAATTCAACGATATTGATACTAGTGGCTCGAAATAAGTCAATGTGAGAAAAATTTACCCACCAAAATATGGTTGGGCTCAAGGACAACACAAGACGACACGACTAACCATGCAATTAAACAATAGTTTTTAATCTACTCTTGCGTTGACCTTTAGACAAGTTAACATCAAAAAAGCTACAATCGTTAACTAATTTTCTCATAAAGTTTAAAGGAGCAGTTAACATATAATTTGTTCTACTAAATGGTAAGTAAATTAAATTGTTAGCATTTCTACTGCTTCTACGATTAGAGTTAAAATTTATAAGGGAAAGAAGTTCTGGAGAATCGAATACACCGGTGATGAGTTGGTGCAAATATCTGCAGACTTCCTTCGCTCACTCAATGATTGCATTTTTAAAAGTTTTAAGCGATCCTCATAAGGAGGAAGGTTTAAAATGTCAAATCCACTTAAGCCCCTTAGGGCAAATCGAACAAAGCATTTTTGGATTCTCTCTATTCGATCAACATGCACATTGAACTTGGAGACCAAACTTGACTTGCGTACTCCAAGTGAGGACGCATTATTGCATAATAAAACGTTGTAGTCGTAATCATGCTATTGAATTCTTTGGCCCAGCGTTTGATAAATCCAAGCATAGAAGATGCTTTTTTACAAATATTATCAATATGAATGCTAAAGGATAGCTTAGAATTCATAGAATTCATACATAAAGATTCCCAGATCTTTAACGACATCCACACGACATAAAGCAGTATCTTTTATTTTATAATCAAAAACTAAATTATTCCTTTTTCGCGAAAAGGTCATAGTTTGGCATTTATCTGGATTAAGAAACATATTATTTTTAGAACACCAAACTTCAAAAGATTTCAGATCGGACTGGAGTAGGGCTGAATTGTCTTGAGAATTTATTTTTCTGTATATCTTCATATCATCCGCATAAATAAGCAGATGAGAGTTTTTAATGATATGGGTCACATCATTAATGGCTAAAATAAACAGAAGTCGACCAAGGTAACTTCCTTGAGGAACACCTGATAACGCAATAAACTCAGTAGACAAAACCCCCCCGGAATCGTATTTGATAAGATCGCTCTGTCAAATACGATTTAATCCAGTTAACAAAATATTGTGGAAATCCAATAGATTTAAGTTTAAATAGAATTAAATTGTGTGGTAACTTATCAAATGCTTTGCTGAAATCAGTGTAGATGCAGTCTACCTGGCAACCAGATTCAATAGTGTTTAAACAGAACGTTGTAAAATCGAGTAGATTAGATACCGTAGATCTGCCATTAACAAAACCATGCTGACGAGTTGTTATGACTTCACGGCAGTGAGTTTTTACCCGATCATACACGATTCGCTCAAAAAGTTTCGGAATCGATGACAGTTTAGCAATGGGCCTGTAGTTATTAACATCATTCCTGCAACCTTTCTTATAAATAGGACTGATAAATGATTTTTTCCAAAACAATGGAAAATAACTTTCGTTTATAGATTTATTAAATAACAGAGAAAGTGGTTGACACAAAATTGAACCGCATTGAGTTAACACTGCGGCAGGAATCCCATCGGGTCCAGCGCTAAAATCTTCATCGATCGAATCAATATATTTTAAAATATCCTCTGATGTAAAGGATAAAGAGTCCAAAGATACTCTGGGTGTAGAATTCATATATTCAAAATACTCCATATCTGGATGAAAAGAATCTGAACAAAATGATTCCTTAAAAAGATTGGCAAATAGGCCACTTATTATGACAGGATCGTCTGTAAATCCATTTTGGGTCTTAAAAAATACAGGAAACCCGTCAGATTTCTTCTTAGTATTAATGTAGCACCAGAATCTCTTTGGATCAGACAATATTCTCAGCTTAATATTATCTAAATACTCGTGATATAATGTTGCTGAGTGATTTTCAAATTCCAGAAACAAACGTTTGTAGGTTTCCAGGTCATTTTAGTCCAAGCTACAGACATATTTCTTCCAGGCTCTGTTCCTATAGTTGCGAAGCGTTTTTAATTCCCTAGTGTACCAAGGATATGCTGAGTTTTTCGCAAATTTTAGGCTATACGGCACAGACTGAGAAATCATAGCAAAGAGCTCCAAATAAAAAAAATTAATGGATTCCTCCGTGGCGTCCGTGGCGTAGTTGGTTAAAGTGCGTGGCCGCTATGTCAAAGAACCTTGGAGACCCAGGTTCGAACCCCAGCCAGCGACAGAAAATTATTTGAATTAAAATAATTTTTCTGTACGGCCGCCACCTCTCTGCAGACAATGGCAAACCTCTGAGAGTAATCAAAATGCCATGTATAGCTTCTTGAGAATAAGAACATTCCGTTCATCGCCGTTCGGAGTCGGCGTTAAGCATGTAGGTCCATTTCTCGGTCAATTGTGTACAAACTTAATAACACGCACAACACAATTGATCATAAGAAGCTAGGTCAAAGTCCTTTCAAGGGCTGAAATGGCCAGTTATTTATTTTTATTTTTATAATGGATTCCTCAAGGTTATGTCCATTAATGTATTCTAAAATATAATTCATATTGCAATCAAGTAAATAATTCAGCTTCAAAAAGTCAGCTTTTTTAAAGCTGAACTCATAAACCTTATCGATTGAACTCGAATTTACCATGCTCTCTCTGTCCGATTTATACCAAATGCTCAATGGTGGATGGTATTCATCTACAATGGTCAGAGCATGGAAGGCCCTCTTAACAATTACATTGTTACTGTCTGTAGTTAAGACCAGGTCAAGAAGTCTTTCAAGACTATTATAAATACAACTAACTTGTTGTAAGTCAGAACATATATTGTCAACAAATATATGTTCTTGGCGGGTCTTCGAATTTGATGCACAAAAATATGTATCATCGTCAGAAGAATGCAATTTTAAGTCAGGCAGATTGAAATCGCCCAACAGTAAAATGTCGTCATTAACGTCAAGTAGATTTACTATATATTCTATGCAATCCGCAAGGCTTGCATAGACTTCAGCACTGCTCTTTGGGGGAACATATGCATTAATAACATATACATTGGAATTACAATGTAACACCTTAACGCATAAAAGTTCAATATTAGAAGAGCAGGGAATATCAATAACTTCAAAACAATAACTTCAAAAATCAAAAGGCTAAAAAATCACTCTTTATATATTTTGTCCGTTTTTTAGGTATTCAGGAAGAAGTAAGAGCAAAGAGCTGATGGTGCAATTGTATTTGGCTCGCAAAGAAACGTTTCGTGATTTTTGCAAGGAGGTGGAAAGTGCAAGATACCCGGAGATGGCAGACGATATATGGGAAAGATAGATGAGATGATAAAACATGAAGAAAATCCATGGGACAATTAAAGAGTTAATTACAGTTAACAACACTAAAACTTGCCGAGGTAACGTCTCCTGCGATGCAGGTAGCAAAATCGTACATGGTAATCTGGTTTTGGAAGACTTATATGGTTTCATAGTCTTTCAATAGTGCGTCGCGTCATTAAGTCATCTGAATACTTACAGCGAAAAAAATTTAAGAAAAAACCACGAAGAAGGATACGGCACCCATATAATTGCTGCTAAAACTGGGAGAAACAAAACAGTGGTGAATAAAATTCTAATAAATATTGATGGTTATCGTGCAGAGAGGCTTCAACAAAGCAAATCTGCGGCCTTAGACGATAAATGGCTCATGCTGATGACAAACTTAAAGAAGGCATACACTCCGGGCTGCCAACTGACCGTCGATGAGGAATTAATTCCGTATCGCGGGCGAACCCGGTTAATTCAATATATTCCGAGTAAGCCCGTAAAATACGGGATAAAAGTTTGGTGGATTTGTGATTCCGTTACAAATTATCCTTTGAAGAGAATAATTTATACAGGAAAACAACCAGGTGGCCAACGTGAGACAAGCCAAGGCGAACGGGTCGTTATGAAATTGATGAAAAATAAATGTTCAGTGGCAGAACACTCTACGCTGACAACTTCCTTCGTCGTACAATTTGGCAAAAATGTTGATGGAAAGAAATGTGGCATTTGTGGGCACCCTCATCTCTCCTCAATTGCTGGATTCAAAAACTCCTGTGCAAAGCATTATATTTTGTTTCCACAATAATAATGTCGCATTGTGTTTCTATATGGCAAGTCCAAAAAAGCCAGTAGTGCTTTCACTATCGTCATGACATCGATTCTTCAAAAGCATCACAATCAAATCAAATATTTGACTACAATCCATTCAAAGCGGGCGTCGACACAATGGATCAGATGTTAACTGGGTATTCTTGTAATCGTTTGACGAATCGGTGGCCATTAGCACTGTTTTACAACATGCTTGACATCGCCGGCTAGGCCTCGTTTATCACCTATGGTGACTTGAATCCAAAAAAAAGAGGGACAAACGTCTTTTATTTGTAATTGAATAGGCAGGGCAGCTAGTAATTCCTCATATAAAGGAACAGGCAACCAACTCTTTGGTTTGGAGGTTTGGAAAAGCCATGAAGCTTTTCAATGTATATGTCCTAATATGCCTCAATGAATATTCCATGCAATTGCATAAATGTAAACCAGAATGTTCTTCTTAATAATTTTGAAACAGATAATAAATTAAGGTACCTTCTAAAACGGAATAAGACACAATTCTTTTATTTTATCGCACCCATGCACATTTACATACATACGAGACAAATCTTGTAACACACAATCTCACATTTAGAACACCTGTCGTAGTCATCTGCCTATACCTGTCTTGACATATACGTACGTATTAAATAAGTATGGGTTTGGCCAGACCCCTAACGCTCCATTTACCGCCTCATAAGTCACCGCTCATACGGGTGGCGCACGAATCGTGCTACAAGAACAAAACGTTTCTAATCAATGTATTTAATTTTTTTTATTCACGCATATGCGACACCTGATCAGAAAATTATTCATTGTGGCCTGGAGGGTAGCTGTCGGGATCGCCTCAATTATTGTTGTAATGGACTGCTTCAATTCAGTCAAATTCCTTGGTTTCGTTTTATACACCTCTTGCTTGACATAACCCCATAAAAAAAAGTCTGGCGCGGTGAGGTCAGGTGACCTTGGGGGCCAGCGGAAAGTGGTGTTTCTGGATATTAATTTATTTGGAAATTTTCGTTGGAGCTCCGCCATAACCGGTCTGGCTATATGTGAACTTGCTCCATCTTGCTGGAACCAAATGCTGTTAAAAGGGATACGTCTTCGCCGCAGTTCTGGGTAAAAAAACTCCTTCAACATGTTTAAATAACGGTCCCCATTTACGGTTACTGTTACACCGTTTTCCTCGAAGAAGTATGGCCCGACAATGCACCTTGATGAAACTGCGCACCACACAGTGACACGTTCTGGGTGCAGTTCCGTCTCATGGAGTATTTCTGGATTAGATTCACTCCATATACAGCAATTTTGCTTGTTTACATTGCCGTTTAGATCAAAATGGGCTTCATCAGACATAAACAAGCAATTTATTAAGTTGTTGTCTTCTTCGGCCATTTGAATCATTTTTTGGTAAAATTCCAGACGAATAGGCAAATCCAGAGGGTTTAATTTGCTTGTAATTTGGAGTTTGTATGGAGACAAGTTTAAGTCATCTTGAATTATCCGTTGTAATGACCGTCTGCTAACTCCAATTTGCGCCGATAAGTTTCGTGTCGAAACGCGTGGATTTGCCTGAATTGCCGATGCTACAGCCGCGATTGTGTCTTGCACCCTAACATAGGGATCTCGATGGTACGGTCTGCGTGCGATGCTTCCAGATTCGGCAAACATGTTAACAAACCTCATAATGGTCCATCTACTCGGGGGAGTGCCGCCAAACTCCCTCCTAAATTCCCTTTGGACAGAAATGATGGACTGTAAAGTATGGTACCGCTGCACTACCCAAATCCTCTTTTCGGTATCCCAAGCATCCATTTTAGTAAATCTAAATACTAATCTGCAAAATAAAAAAAAAATAAGCCGATTACTCACACAAAAAAAAAAATTATTACGTTTTGTTTTTGTAGCACGATTCGTGCGCCACCCTGTAGGAGGGTTAAAATAACAAATCTTACACCTCTTGCTTATAGTTTGATTTCCTCATTAGTTTGTTTTGTTGGTGTGTTTTTTTTTAGTATTTCATTCCCTTTATTCAATGGTATTTATAATTGTTTTGTTTACCTTTTTTATTATATTTTTTTTTTTTTTTTTTCTTGACTCACTTAGCATCAATTGTGCGTGTTTTAATAAGTAACAGTTTTGTTGCGTGCCCCAGTCGGGCGGATATTCATAGTCAAATTAATTTACATGAGCAGCTCATTAAGCATTATTCGTCATTAACATAAAGTTTTTACAGATTTTAACAATTGTAAAATCATTGTTTTATCGTATTTAATCGGATATATATGCTCATATCACACACGTATGTATATGTAGCTGTAAGGTTTTTCTTCATAAATTGAAAATGCGGAAGTTCTTCTTTCGTTGTGCATAGACAGAGTTCTTAATTAAAACTGACATTTAATGATGATTATAGCAGCATGAAAACTCATTAAAACCTGATGGATGAACAAGGGCGATTATTACGAACGGATATTTCTAGTGTTTTTTTAATATGTATATTTACACTTCTGTTGAATGCAATTTTAAGATTAATAAAATTTCAAGTTTGATGTATTGATAATTTGATGTATCCAAGAACAAAATATAATGCTTTTTTATTTAATTGAGAGAAGCATGCATAACTGACAAAGTTCTTGAATAAATATAGCCCCATTCTTTTGCTACCGACTTACAAAAGAACACTAGGTAGGATAACTAAATACATGCGAAACAACAACACAAACTCGGTTATTTATACGAGTTCAGCCAACTCGGTAAACTAATATCCGACTTGGTATGCAGTGTTGAAAAGTAAGAAAACTGCTCTATTGTGAATGAGCTCTGAAAAAATCCTTAGGAAATTTCATGCAAACGTCAAATTTCAGGTGTAATAATAATAAGGCAGGCCCGTAGACAAGGGGGGTTTTAACCCCTTATGGTCCAAAAAGTATAAAAAATAATATATCAGCATTAATATAACTTTGCCAATTTGCGAATACTTGCTGCACGTGCGTCTTTTTTCTCTTACAGTGCAAACTGCAAGTGTAAACAGCAACAGCGAAAACATCAACATGCTTAAGTATCGAAAAAAGTTCGATACATTCAATTGAACTTTGTCTACCACCAGCAATTTAAGAATTTATTGCGTTAACAGGTGGCTCATTCCACCAGTTTTCGCCCAATTTAAAAAAAAAAAGTCGCAACATGTTCTAGAAAAAAATTGATAAAATTATATGTTGTAGGTAACAAAAAACATTTTTTTAATTTTTTATTTTTAACCGTTAACCAGTGGTGGCGCTCGAAAAATTTTTGGCGGGCGCAAAAATCACGATTTAATAGTTTACGGTTTCATTTATATCTCCGCTCCTGTAATTGGTATTGACTTAATTTAAAAACTGTTTGACAGATAACAAATTGACGCAACTTCTAATATAAAATTTAAGTTCGTCAACTTATTTTTTATAAATAATAAAATTCACCGAACTTATGCTAAAAATTGGTTTTTTTTTCGATTTTCATCACCCTGTTTCAACAACTTACAGGGTTGCCAGACCTAAAATTTTTTTACAGTTTCTTCTTCTATTACCTTTTAACAAGATAAGTTGAAAGAATTAATGAAAATGTGTAAATATTTTTAGTTTTACTGCTTTGAAAGTATTGATTTATGAGAAATGTCACAACTTCAGGACCCTGTATCGGCAAAAGTGCACATTTTAAAATTATAATTTTTTTTTCTATTTTAATTTCATGTATTGACAACACACTGAAAGAGCTCCTTAATTTTAGTAATAAGTTTCTTTTGAAATGTGTATACAGCTGAAGTATCATGACTAGCCTGTTTGTTCACCCAGTGATAACTTTGACTTACAGTTTTTTAGAACTTACAATCAGAATTTCCATATTTTTTTACAATTAATAAAATGAATGTATAGTAACGGGCGACTTGTCAGTACATTTTACATTCGTTATACAGAATGAAATTGAAGTCATGATACTTCAGCTGTATACACATTTCAAATGAAACTTATTACTAAAATTAAGGAGCTCTTTCCAGCTGTTTCAAAATTGGTTTACTTTTCCGATGGAGCTGCAGGGCAGTATAAAAACCGAAAAAACTTTAGTAATTAATGCAACCACAAAAAAGATTTTGATCTTGATGCCGAATGGCATTTTTTTGCCACATCCCATGGAAAGGGACCATGCGATGGAGTAGGTGGTACAGTAAAAAGACTTGTCGCTAAAGCAAGTTTGCAATATAATGACATACAAACTGTCCCGCAAATGTTCAATTTTTGTATAACCCATATTCCCGGAATCACATTTATTTATGTCAATGGCGAAGAAATACGAAACACGGAAGCCGATTTGCCACAAAGGTTCATGGACGCTCGAACGGTTCCAAAAACCAGACAAAAACATAGCTTTATACCAGTCAGTACATCAACAATTCAGACTAGATTCATATCAGGTTCAAATATATGGGAAGAAGAATCTATTTTAAGCCGGCCTAGCAAAAAAGGAATATCATCAAATAAACTAAAATGATGGAAAACGAATATAAACAACTTCTAAGGAAAAACTTATAAACATGCATTTTCTTAAAATTATTTTTTATTTCATTTATAACAGAGTTTATATAAACGTATTTTTCCTGAAAAAAAACTAGAACACCCTCTCGAAATTAGTAAAATTATTATAACAATACATCTATACAATATTTGTGTTGGTTTTCATTACTTTTAAATGTGCATTTTTTGAGATACGGGGTCAACAATGGAAGACATTTTCTTCAATTTAAATTTAAACCCAATTTTTAAAACTTCATAAGTCCAACAAATATTAAAGCAGTCTCTCCAAATTGGAGGACTATTTTAAATGTGAGTTCAACAATATCTACGTTGATTTATAAAACTTTTGCTTGTGTACTATTTGATATGGAGGCACCTAAACATCTTGCTTTTTTCAATTATTTGAGTTATGGCATAATTTTCAAAAGATCATTTTTCAAAAACAAGGCAAAACACCCTCCCAATTTTTTTTCAGTGTGTTGTCAATACATGAAATTAAAATAGAAAAAAAAATTATAATTTTAAAATGTGCACTTTTGCCGATACAGGGTCCTGAAGTTGTGCCATTTCTCATAAATCCATACTTTCAAAGCAGTAAAACTAAAAATATTTACACATTTTCATTAATTCTTTCAACTTATCTTGTTAAAAGGTAATAGAAGAAGAAACTGTAAAAAAATTTTAGGTCTGGCAACCCTGTAAGTTGTTGAAACAGGGTGATGAAAATCGAAAAAAAACCAATTTTTAGCATAAGTTCGGTGAATTTTATTATTTATAAAAAATAGGTTGACGAACTTAAATTTTATATTAGAAGTTGCGTCAATTTGTTATCTGTCAAACAGTTTTTAAATTAAGTCAATACCAATTACAGGAACGGAGATATAAATGAAACCGTAAACTATTAAATCGTGATTTTTGCGCCCGCCAAAAATTTTTCGAGCGCCACCACTGGTTAACGGTTAAAAATAAAAAATTAAAAAAATGTTTTTTGTTACCTACTTTAACACAAAAACAACATATAATTTTATCAATTTTTTTCTAGAACATGTTGCGACTTTTTTTTTTAAATTGGGCGAAAACTGGTGGAATGAGCTAGGTGTTACGTGAAAGTGGTGAAATTTTGATTGAGTTTCGTTAGATTAGTTTAAGAGTTTCTGTTGTTAATTTTACTGTGCCAAAACTACAAAGAAACCAGAAGTAAAAAAGGCTAGAACGGTGAAAAGTAAGTGCTTGATTTAAATTATTTTTTTTTCCTTTATCAATGCGTAAATGCCTTAAAAAGTTGCCGAATATTTCTGAATGTTTGAAAGCTGTGTTTTTTTTTTTTTTTTGGTAGCGTGTTTGCATTGATTGAATATTAATGGATTAACTTTTTAATATTTTACTTTTAATGTTTTTAACTCTAAGTTTGTGTGTATGATTGTAGAAATTGTTCCAGAAATATCATTTGATTCATCGGAACTGCCTTCGACTTCGAGAGTATATTAATGTCCAAATAACGATATTTCCAAGTTGATGAGCAATATTTCCGATTCAAACCGCCTTGAAAGTTTTCAAAGCATTTTTGTGCCTCCGCAAATTTTAATTTTCCTGGCAGCGGTTCTCGCAAACTCCGATTTAAGCATTCTTGGTTCAACCGTTGGCATTGGTTGGTTTACTCCAAATTGGAATATGCAGCTTATTGCAAGTTTTGCGTATTTTTTAGCACTGGTTTTGGAGGTGCAGGATCACAACCTCTTGGTAATTTTACCGAATGATAATAAAAACTTTTTAAATAAAATGTTCTCACCTTTTCATTGTGGCCTTTACAAAAGTCAGGAAATACAAGAAAATGTCGTTATTATAATCGTGGTTATTTTTCTATAGAATTTTAAACCGATATAAGTTTGCAAGTAAATTATTAAAATAATAATATAAGATGCTTAATTATCTTCATTTTAGAAGTTTGTCTTGAAAATTTTATTTTTTTAGCGTCTTTCTGTATTCCAAAATGACAGTGCAACGATAAGCAAGATATACAGCCGAAACATATTGAACTCAACAAACGACAGTTTTGAAATTATAGAACACACGTTTTTTATGTTAAATGGGTGTGCATCCTTAAGCATACTTAGTGGTTGAATTAACAAAAAAAAAAAAAAATAAGAAGACTTAATCCATATATATAAAAATCAAATGCGTGTGCGTTAGTCTTGCTAAGGCTCAGAAACGGCTGGGTCGATTTTAATAATTCCTTTTTTGTATTGTTTGCCTTAATACAGATGTGGTTTAGAAAGAAAGAAAATTACAAAAACTTCAAGGAACAGCGGAAAAATTGAAAAAATCGAAATTGGTAATTTTGTATGGGAATTGCCACATCAGACTACTTTAAATAGCCAACAAATCTTAACGGCTGAACGGATTTAACTCAAATTCGGCACACTCATTACTTGAATCCTAGATTAGGTTATGGCATACTTGGTTTTGACCCCGCTCCTTCTTCTGCCTCTTTACAAGAAACATAAATTATCCTACAGGCGTACTTATATTAGCGAAACTGTGCGTCTAAATAATTAAAAGAACATTCTGTCAAAAAACATTCACATATCTTCAAAATTGCACAAAATTTTAGTACAGCGTCTTTTTCTAATAACTTCCTTTCCTTAGAATAACAAAAAACTATCAGAAATTCGTATTTCTTACTTTCGATGAAAATAACTCCGTTTCTTTTGAATATATTTCATCCAATTTCTTTTCATTGATAAATTCAATTTAAGCACTTAATAAACCATATTTGAAGAAAGCTCCAACGTATTCATTTTTTACTCCAAAAATTTCAAAACTGATAGCTTTTTTCAATAAATAAAAAAAAACTTTAAAAAAATTATTTGTTTGCCCATTGTGAGTGAGGATCGATCCTTAGACCACCTCATGGATTCAAAACTAACAGTTGAGCTGACTATTTTTATTCAAATTGAAATGTACTAAAAAAATTTTCTAATAGAATTCGCAATAAAATGATATGACAATCTTTTGAATTCGAATAACAGCAGCCTATTACATTCCGTGTTAATATGGGATAATGGAGTGTTTCATTCAATCAATAATTGAAATTCGATTGGCACCATGTGTTATCGATCATGAATGTTCGATAAAAAATTAATTTCGGGTGGAATCGTGATTGCTCGAATTTAGGGCGGGACGAAGTTTGCCGGGTACTCTAGTATACACATATAAAATAAACAAAAATAAAGTAAATTAATTTTTGTTTTATGTATTTAGTGTACAAAAAAGTTTTAAAGTGTTTTTTCAAGTTTGTCGCTTTATTGTAAAAAATTTGTTACAAATTCATTTTTCAAAGTATTGTCCATTTCTAGCCACTGATTTTTCCCATCTTTCTGGTAATTATATAAAAATTACCTTTTCATTTATCGATATCAAAAACTATCGATATTTTTTTTAATCCAAACCCCCCCTTAGGTAAATCCTAGCTACGGGCCTGTAATAAGGTGTTAGTGAATTTCGCACTTCTCTCTCAAAATGATAAATTTATTCGCCCCGCTCTTGTCAAAAACAGATGATGGTGAATTGGAATAAAAATAAATCAGCTAACGTGCAGTGGGTCGAAGCTCAATGCCATGTCCACTTCTTTTGATAGCTATTATCATTTGAGGTATTGAACATTCTTCCATTCGATATTTTCTTGAAGCAGTCGATGTGAATGCAAGACAATTTGCATGCTGGCCAAAGCTTCATGTCTGGAGCACCTTCCAGCGCAAGTTTTTGATAAAATGACAAAATCATTCAATGGCGAACTTGGTAAATGGGCGAAGACAACTGCAATAACTTTTTGTCAACACAACACGGCACAATTAATTGAATTAAATATTTATTTCAACTCTATTCGCACAATATATACATATATAATACGCACTATATACAAGGTGGCGCAAAAATAACCTTCCGATGTTTTTTTGGCTGTAATTAAAAAAAAAAATGAAGAACTTTGATTCTTCTTGTGGATTATTTTTATTTGGTCTTTTAATTTTTTTTACATCAAGTCGAGAATATGATGTCATGTAAATGGCCACCGCCACAGTTGATTGTCATTTGAGCCCTTTTTATGGCATTTTCCATCACTTCGGCCAAAACTTCCGGCGATAGGTCCTCACATTCTTGACGGATATTGTCTTTAAGAGCTGCAAGAGTATGAGGCTTGTTGACATAAACCCGCGACTTCAAAAAGCCCCACAAAAAGAAGTCTGGAGCGGTCAAATCAGGCGATCTTGCTGGCCAGTGCAAATCGCCAAATCGGGAGATTAGGCGCCCGGGAAATGCATCCTTCAGCATATCGGTTGTGGCACGTGCAGTGTGTGCCGTTGCATCGTCCTGTTGGAACCACATGTTTTCCAATCCCAATTCATCAAGTTGCGGCAAAAAGAACTCGTTGATCATTGCTCTGTAGCGCTCACCATTCACAGTAACCGTTTGGCCCGCGACGTCTTCGAAGAAAAAAGGTCCGATGACTCCTCCAGCGAAAACAGCACACCATACAGTGACTTTGTGCGGGTGTAATGGCTCTTCGTGGGTTACACGCGGATTTTCAGTGCCCCAGAAGCGTAAATTTTGCTTATTTACGTACCCGCTAAGATGGAAATGGGCATCATCACTCATGATTATTTTTGATGAAAAATCATCTTCCTCTTGGTGGTGGCAATATTCCGCGTTCTGGAGCAGTGTAGCGTAACATTGTTTATTAACGTGTATTTCGCATGTGTTTACTACACAAATGTCAAAACAGAACTGACATTAGGGGCCAATCGCAAAATCTATAGCATTTTCTGATAGGAGGATTGCTTTTGCGCCACCTTGTATATAAAAATAAGTTGCATTGTGTATGAAATTGATGTTCTCGGTAATGCGTGAACCGATTTTGTTTCTTGAAATTTCCCAAAGTCGACGTCAATACGAAGGTTTTTTTGTATGTGTAAACGGTCTTTGTATGTGTATTGGTTCATGAATTACCCTGCAGTAAAAGGAACTAGTGCTGAACTAGCGAATTAACTAGTGCGTAAGCTACCACCACTAGTTCCACTTTCATCTACTTTTCATGCGTTCAACTGGCGAATTTTATATGGACATGTCATAGGAAGGGGTGAATTGCTACCTTTTATGCTATTATTCTCCAGTCACTTCACTAGTACTACAGTATTTACTACTTCTTTAGTGCTTAAGGGTTAACTATTTCACTAGTGTGGAAAAAACAACTACATAGCTAGTCCTTTTGGAGTTAATTCCTTCACTAGTGCAAAATAACTAGCTAGCTCCCTAGTTCATTTTTTTTTTTTATAAGAAAAAACAACCATTTACGTTTTCTGTGTTTTTATTAAAACGCTGCAAGCTTAATATTTTATTATATTACATAATTAATATAATATATATAACATTAAAATATAAATTAACAATAGCTTGAACTTCAGTACATTTTATATGTAATTTAAACAAATAATAGTAATTAAACAAATAATAATAATTAAACAATATTAAAGAAAAAATTAAATTCAGGAACATCACTAGTAAACTTAAAGAATTACATAAATATAACAATAAACTGGAAAAAATAAGGATTTTACGTTGGGTTCGATTCTTTAGTTTCTTTGAAAATCGTTTTTTCTGCAGCTGTATTGCCCCGCGTATTTTTTGTTTTATAACATTTTATTCATACTTTTTTCTTCTTTTACGTCATTTTAAATTTCTTTTCTTGCACTTCCTATACCACTGAATTTAATTACAGCACTGAATTGCATAAAAGTTAAAATTATTGAACATATGTAAACAACATACAAATGCCGCAAAGTCTGCTTTGCTTTTTTCAGTTTTCTAAGCAGTGTGAGCATGAAAATTATGAACTGACCCTTTTATGCATTACCTAGGGTCAAAAAAGTAACTAGTGACAGTATGCACTAGTGAAGTAACTAGCAATGTAGTAGCAATTGTATACTTTTAATACTACAGGGTATAGGCATTTTAGTGAACTTATCAACAATACAGGTGTGAAAAAATACAGGTGCGCACATATGGTGTATATGGGGAAATATTTGCAAGGGTAATTGGAAATAAATGGAATATTGGAATAATTTGGCAAGTCTCACTTCAGTTTGGATTTTCACGAAAAATATAGGCATAGTAAAAATTTTCCATACCCCTTTTTTTCCATACCCCCTTTACCGCCTACAAATCAATAAAAATGCTATATTTAAGACTTTTTTGGTCGTATTAGACTAAAATTTGGTAAATAATTTCGTATGGTTACTGTCGGCAAATATACTAAAACTGGGCGTGGTCTAACTATATATACGCCCACTTTTTAGAAATCATTATTATTCCTGAGTTGTACATGTTTTGATAGTGGAACTTGATATGTAGACGTTATGGGCCCGAGAGGTAGTTATTATATATTTGAGCGAACATTAGACAAGGGGGAATTTGGCCACACAGGCCAAATTTATGATATCGAATTGCTTTGGAACTAAATGTCGTATGCAACTAGGCAATAGACTCCTAAACTAATCATCCGATTAGCATGAAAATTTGTGTACAGAAGTTTTTTGGTACGGTGCGTGTTTGTGGGCTATCAATTTTTATCCACCTTGAACACCAGAGGGCGCTGTAGTACAAATTTTTTAGAAAACTGCCTAAAACTCACAAACCGCTTATGCGATTAGAATGAAAAGTGGTATACAATAGTTCTTCATGTAGGTTGAGTGTTTTGCTGCAATCTTTTTTGACCTATCTTAAACATCAGAGAGCGCTGTAGTACAAATTTTTTGCAAAACCACCTAAAACTCCCAAACCGCTCATGCGCTTAAAATCAAAATTGGTGTACAGTAGTTCTCAGGTACGATTAGTTTTTTGACAGTATCTTCTTTGAACCACCTTGGACACCAGATGGTGCTGTAGTACAAATTTTTTACAAAATCGCATATTTTTAGTTGTTACATATGCAAATATTTACAAAATATAAATTATTTCTTAAATTTAGTAAAATTAAAAAATTTCCGTTATTTTGACATCAAAAACATAAACATATCTTGAAAACTATGAAAAATTTTACTACAACGATATATGTAATGCTCAAAAATGAGAAAACCACAATCAGAAATTTAATTTTGTGACTTTCGATTCAAATATCTCCGCTGCTTTTTTATACACTTTGTTAAAATTTTTTTTGTCTTAAAGCTTTATCAAAGTACTTTAAAAACCTTATAGAAAAAATACCGTTAGTTGAGGATATATATTTTAAATATTTTTTCAAAAAAGGTCTGAAATTTTGGAGTTTTCCTCAAAAAAAGGCTCAAAATTTGTTTTTGTTGTAAAAACAATTTAAATTCAAATTCGCAAATTTTCAAAAGTTATTTCAATTTTACGCAAAAATTAAAAACCATTTTTGTGATTAAAAAAACGAGGCCTACCCCTTGATTTTTTCGAGCAAAATTTTTTTTCCAATATTTTGTTTTTATATTTTTGAAAAAATAAACAAGCTAAAAAATTAGTTTTTTAAAAAAACTTATCTTAGTATCTCTTACCAATGAAAAGTTATAGCCAATAATCTTTATCCAAAATATCTATACAAAAAGCAAAACGCTGTCTGTGTCGGCTTCAGCCGATAGGGCTGAAATTTTGGCAGTACATTTTTTCAAGTACGAGATGGCTTAAATTTCTGTCACACCCCCTTTTACCGCCCACAAATCAATAAAAATGTTATATTTCCTACGGTTTTCGTCGATTTGGCTACATTTTGATAATTTAGTTTGTATGCTCACTGTCGGCAACTGTGAAATGTCCAACTAAAACTGGGTAATGTCCATCTACTATAAAACTGGGATGGGCATTATATAAGTGGGTGTGGCTTGGAAAAGCTTGGAAAGTAAAAGTAGCAGTACTTACATACAAACTCAAAATGGAGTTACTATTTGGTGATCTCCTGCTACTGGGAAACTATAACGGGCAGTAGAAAATGACAGTGGTGTCAAACTATGAGTCTAAAAAAAGTTTTGAATACACCTATTATGTTCCCATATAGTTGCAGGGTGCAGCAACGCGCGCCGGGAAAAAGCTAGTAATTTATAAAAAGTGAACATTCAATGAAATGTTACTGCGACACTATTCATATTTTCGCTGTCACATATACAGACGTCAGAACTGACAGTGTTCTGTAGGTGGGCCTGTTCAGCAGGTGGGAGTCCTCCCCTATATTGGCAAGGATAAGGGGACTCCGTTCGCAAAAAATTGTTCTGCTAGGTGGCGCCGTCTTTATGTTCAACGCTTCAAAATTTCAACACTGGTACTGAGTTTTTCCATGGCTTGCATGTTGTCAATGATACAGCGGAGAGAGGTGTAAAGTTAATGACTGAGTATAATACAATTTTATCTAAAAATGAAAAGAGAAACAATTTGTCCTTCAAGTTGTTGGAGACTATCGAAGAAAGCATCATAACAACTCCGATCTTTTGAATTAGAGATAATAATAAACAATAAATACTAAGCAAATAATAACAGTTTCGGCTTTTACATTAACAATCCTTGTAGGTATAACTAAATTTTGGTGCATTATGTCCCAAGATGAAATTTTGTAAAACAAAGTAAATCTTTTTTGGATCCTTAAAAATCAATAAATGAATATTTCAATGTATTTAAAATTAAAAATACTTATTAAAATATTTAAATAAATTTAAATATATATTAAAAAAATTTAAAATAAAAAATTATTTTGTTCCTATAAGAAGTTCCTAATGTGGTTTTTAATAAGAATTCGGCACAGTTTCCCTTTGTCCGATTTGGATAAAAATTTGTAACAATCATTTTCTCACTTAAAAGAGAAAATCAAATTTTTTAAAGGAGTATATAAAGGAAATACAAAATTTAAGTTTTCGGGCTGGTCTAATGTTGCATACTAATATTTATCTGTGTTTATGGGTGAAATAGGCCTACAGGGAAACCGAACTCCCAAAAAAATCGGAAACGCAATAATAGAATAATTTCACAATAAAATAAATCATTGACTTAACTTTTTAACTACGCAATTATGTTAAAAAGAAACTTCTTTAACACTAAACCTACCAGAACGGTCAAATTACCGCTTTTGAGACTTTAATCAAAATTTTTAAATTCCAGGTTTTTATTTTTCTTGAACTTATTGCACGACTTTTTCTATAATATATAGCTGTTTAATTTTTCAATATATTTTTCTCTTCTTCTTTTGTTTTTCCTGATAATAATATGAACTCTTCCGTTGTCTACCCTGAGCGGTCTTTTGACCGCTAGAATATATATGAAATTTTATGAAGTTATCTGCATTGAAATCTTAAACTTAACACATAACAGTAGTTTTCCAAGAAAAGGGTCATCCGATTATATTCAAGGAAAACGCCATGTGCTTACAGTTTTATTCATGCTGGGTACAGAGCGACTGCTGGTAACTCACGAGGTAAGGCAAAATAGCGATCATTCAAATTAGATTACTGGCTCTGTACGCAGCATTACAAATATTTGCGACGTGATTAGTTCTATTTGTAATAATAAAATAGGCTACAAACTTTGGGTAACAAACAAATAAAAATAGTAAGTACTAATTTCTGCATTTTATTATTGGTGAGTTATTTAAATACAAATTCAAAAATTTAGCCCTAAAATGTCAATGCAAAGGAAATTGCTGGAAGAAATAAATAATATAAGCGAACTATGCTCTGAAGTAGATGTAGAAGAAAATTCTGGGAGTGAGAATGGTATATATGATCCATTATACACTGACTCTGAGCTATTCGACACGGATAATGAGGAAGAGAACATTGTGAACACGCGTAGGGGACGAAAAAGAATGAGATTGTTCTCCAGTTCCGAAGATGAATGTGAAGAAACGATCAGAATATTGAAACTTCAGTTGATGGAACTGCTTGGCAAAAAATTCACGATAGTTCTGGACCTGGAAGATCTCCGCTTCATACAATTTTCAGAGCAATATCAGGGCCAACGGGATATGCGAAACGCAACATTATGAAGGGCAAAGTAAGGAGTGCATTTTCGTTGGTACTTGACCAGGGAATTATGAATCATATAAAAGTGTACACAGAAGAACTTTAGAAGAGTTAGATGCTTTCATTGCAATTTTATATGCACGTGGTGCATATGAAACAAGAAACTTGAACGTTTCATATTTATGGAATAGGAAATGGGGTCCTGCATTTTATTCACGAACAATGAACAGACATCGTTTCACAGAAATTATGCGATTTATTCGTTTTGATAGAAGAACCGAGCGGAGCCAGCGTTTGCAGACTGACAAATTTGCTTTCATCTCCAAGGTATGGAATGCATTTATAGAAAATAGTCAAAACTGCTTCAAGCCAGGTGCAAATATTACTGTTGATGAACAGCTATTTGCGACAAAATCAAGATGCCGAATTACACAATATATGCCCAATAAACCCGATAAGTTCGGAATCAAGTTCTGGTTGGCATCGGACGTTGAAAGTAAATATATTGTGAATGGATTTCCGTATTTGGGAAAAGATGAGACGAGGCCATCAACAATACCACTTACTGAAATTGTTGTTCTTAAACCCACTGAACCATTTACAGGGTGCGGACGAAATATAACCACCGAAAATTTTTTTACGAACACATCTTTAGCAACAAAACTTTTATCAAAAAGAACTACCTTAGTAGGAACTATTCGGGCGAATAAGAGGGAATTACCCAAACCTGCAAAAGAGAGAAAGACAAAATGGCACTTTTTTCAACGCAGCTTTACAAATCGAATAATTGTACTCTAACAATTTACAAAAGTAAACCGAACAAAAAAGTTCTCTTACTAAGTTCGAAGCATAAATATGTTAAAATTGAAAAAACAGATAAATGTATACCTGAGACTATTGCTTTTTATAATGACACCAAATTTGGCGTGGATATGACGGATCAAATGGCTAGAAAGTACAGCACAAAATCTAAATCTAATAGATGACCTGTCCAGGTATTTTTCAACATTCTGGATTTAGTTGCTATAAATGCGTGGATTTTATATAAGCAAACAACTGGATATAAGCAAACAACTTGTGGCGTCCGTGGCGTAGTTGGTTAAAGTGCGTGGCCGCTATGTCAACGAACCTGGAAACCCAGGTTCGAACCCCAGCAGCGACAGAAAATTATTTGAATTAAAATAATTTTTCTGTACGACCGCCACCTCTCTGCAGACAATGGCAAACCTCAGAGAGTGATCAAAATGCCATGTAAAGCTTCTTGAGAATAAGAACATTTCGTTCATCGCCGTTCGGAGTCGGCGTTAAGCCTGTAGGTCCATTTCTCGGTCAATTGTGTACAAACTTAATACACGCACAACACAATTGATCCTAAGAAGCTAGGTCAAAGTCCTTTCAAGGGCTGAAATGGCCAGTTATTTATTTATTTTTTTTTTTAAACAACTGGAGAAAGGATATCGCTACAAGAATTTTTATTTCAGTTGGCAGAGGAACTTGCCACCGAATATCGCGATATACATGAACAAGAAAAAATGGAAAGTATGGCGAAAACTTCAGCAGATTCCACTACAATATCTGAAAGACGTAAAACGTGTCAAATTGGATATTGCAAAAAAAATAAAACCATAAACATTTGTTCTACATGTAAAAAATATGTTTGTGGAAAATGTTTACGGGAGAGACCCTCCATCTGTAAAAAGTGCGACAGCGAATAAATTTTATTTTAGTTTGAATAAGGATATGTGTGTAAATTACTGAAGTAACATATAATTTTTCAATTTCGAGCCTTCTTTCCAAAAATGTAATCCTAAAGCCCGAAAAATACATTTTTTTAATTATTATATGATAATTGTTTTGTGTTTATTGTTTATGCTAAATTCTGTATTAATTACAATGAACTGGAAAAAACTTTAATGTTTATTTCAAAAGCGGTCATTTGACCGCCTTTGGTAGAAATAGGTATACATAATATGTCGGTAGGTTTAGTGTTAATATACAATTCCAAATAGAAAAACTTCGCCTAGCTGTACGCTACAACCGAATACGGCCTGAGTGAATGTTAATGTAAATATTAGTGTGAACATACACCAGTAAGAAAAATGCCGCACTTTTATTCCAGAACATCACTTCCTTATCTCTCATTTCTATGGTTTATTTCAACAAACTAATCATGTTTTTTGACAATTGTTGCCAGCAGTGGCGCAACCAGGAATTTGTTTTGGGGGGAGTTTTATAACTATATGTATATAAAAGAAAATGTGCGTAACTAAAGCGGCTATGGTGTAATGAGTCCAAATATTGCACTCAAAACGCTAATTCTACTACAATGGCAGCAAACATAAGGAGGCATATAGGTTACAAATTTAAAAAAAAAACCAACCGATTTTGTAATCTCGAAAATCGATTTTTTTTCAAATGGAAGGCATTTTGTTTTTTTTTTCGGAGGAAAAAATTATCCTACTTCAGGCGATAGCCACTTAAGCAAGGATTAATTTGATTTTTTTAATTTTTCCTCAGATGTTTCAGACTGGTTATATCCTGCACACCGTCATATTTTTGGCATTTTTTAAAAAAAAATCAAATAACGTCAAAAACCGCTTCAAAATTCTGAAACAAATTTTTTTTTATTCTTCAAATGTTAATAAATGTGTGCGCAAAATTTGAGAACGATATCTTTTTTCGTTCTATGAAAAAAAAAATCCCGAAAAAACAATTTTTTTTTAAAAGTTTGTAACCTACATGCCCCCATAATGATAAAATTTTTATAAATAAATATTTTTTAGAATAGAAAAAATTTTATTTATTATTTTTATATTAAAAACATTTTAGTTACAGGTTTAAGACGATTAAGAATAATAAAAGAAACTAACTTATATTTTTAAATCCAGTTTACGCTTACTTTCAGCGAGTTTATCTAAAATAATATCTACTGATGGTGTAATTTTTCTTTACAGATAAAGCAATGTGAGGCCGTTTAATCTATCTGTTGCAAGATGGTGCTTTTAGGTTTTGAGTCGGCGAAGTACTGAAAATGTTCATTAATTTTCACATGAAATTTCTGGAAGAGTTGCAAGGATAATAAGTAAATTATTGTATATATCGCCCATTTCAGATTGAGGTGACCTATCAGTCGCACTGACCATCTCCGATTTGGCTCAAATTTTGTTCCTAGATTGGTTTATTACTTAGAAAATCAAATCCGAAGTTATAAATTTTTAGAAACATTTTTCAAGGCCAAAATATGGTGTATTTTTCAACGATGTAGCTCAGTCAATTTAATTCCGATTTTCGTAAATAAGGTATCATTGGAAAGGTTATTTTTAAAAAACTTTAAAACTTTTGGAAAAATTGCAGTAAGTTGGCCCATTCTTAATTTCAAAGTTTAATGCCATGCCAACAACAGACGCTATAATTTTCTTTCAGTTTCTTTATTTTGGTTTTTTATACGTTTAACGATATAAAATAAGGTGTGCTCTTGAAGGGTTCAAAAGTTCTGGCGTAAAACGTGCTGTGTCAAAGAATTTTCGATACAAATTCAACTAGCTATCGACTTTTTTTATTTTTGTTTGTAAAAAGTCAAGAAAAAAAATTATATGAAAATTGAATGTGTAGTTGAATTTGTATTGAAAATTCTTTAACACTGCACGTTTTACACCATAACTTCTGAACCCTTCAAGAGCACACCTTAATTTTGAACTTCAAGAGCACATTGACATATTTTTGAAACTTTAAACTCCGGAATTGGTTTTCTTAGCAAAAAACCAACCTAAAAACAAATTTTGAGTCAAATCGGAGATGGTCAGTGCGACTGATATGTCACCTCAACCTGAAATGGGCGATATATACTTGGAAATAAAGGGTGTCCCAACAAGAACGCAATTTTTAAATGTGGCAACACTGGAAGTGTCATTGTTTGACATTTGAACAATTGTTACTGTTTGCTAGTAGAAGGTACGAGGTTAGTAAAAATGGAGCGCTACACGAATGAACAACGCATTCTCATTGTGAAATTGTTTTTCCAAAATGGTGAAAGTTTTGCGGCTACAGTTCGGAAATTGCGATCAATTTGGGGTCACAATAATGCTCCAAAAGAGTCAACTGTAAAGAGATTAATGGATAAATTTGCCGAAACTGGGTCTGTTAGTGATGTAAAGACAACAACGCGCCTTCGACCAGGTCGATCGACCGAAAATGTCGCAGCTGTACGTGATGATGTCGCTCAAACTCCATCCACCTCAATTCGACACCGAGCTCAACAAATTGGTGTCTCCAAATCCACTATGCAGCGAATTTTGACGAAAGATTTGCATCTTCATGCATACAAAGTTCAATTGACTCAGGAACTGAAGCCAGCTGACCATGGACAGCGAAGGGAGTTCGTTAATTGGGTATTGGAGAGACAACATGAAAATGCTGATTTTGCCGCTAAAATCATCTTCAGTGACGAGGCCCATTTCCATATTGATGGCTTCGTCAATAGGCAGAATTGTCGCATTTGGGGTGAGGAAAATCCTCGAGTGATTCACGAGAAGCAAATGCATCCTCAACGTGTCACTGTGTGTTGTGGTTTTTGGGCTGGAGGAATCATTGGACCTTTTTTTTATGAAAATGAGGCAGGTCAAGCGCAAACAGTCAATGGTGTTCGGTATCGTGAAATGATAACCAGTTTTTTCTTGCCTAGAATTGAAGAAATGAATGTGGAGGGCATGTGGTTCCAACAAGACGGCGCCACATGTCATACAGCCAGAGAAACAATTCAATTGCGTTCTTGTTGGGACACCCTTTATATCCTTATTGCACTGTTGTATGGCTTGAAAACCTGTGTTTTTACCATCATAACCTTTTTTATTACTTATTTTATACCAAACATTCAGCTCATGTTTTAGGTCATCAAAATCTCCTTCCAAATCATCTTTATAAAATGCGATTAGTTTTTCAAAAGCGCCTAAAGCTTCAACATTTAGCGATTTTTTTGCATCAGGAAAATGTGATTTAAATCCAATGTTTCTATGTTTTAAAAGTCTGTCACTCGGGCTTGTGATAAATGTATCCAAGAAAGGTATGTAAATTGATATGCGATAATACGATTCAACACATTGTGCGTTAGGGTGAAAGATGCAACTTTTGGTCTCGTCAAAATGAATCCATTGGTTTCTGCTTATTTTCAGCATTTATATACAATTTTTTTAATTCTATTTCAGCATTATCTCTTACATTTTTTACTTCTTGCAAACTGATATTGGCTAAATCGATTGCTTGTGTCAAATCAATGTTTCGAGTTTGAAGAAATTTGCATAAAATATATGAATAACCAAATACTTGATTAATACACTGCAAAGATATAAGAAAGTCTGTCTTTTGTAATGCACAATTCAGTTAATTGGCTTGGCTGGATGTGTTTGTATCCTCCCAACAGGAAATTTTGCCTAATGCCAATATTATGGTATCGAAAAAATTCACAAAACCGTAACCGAGTTGTATCTCTCAATCCATCTAGTAGGAAAAATTTTCTTCAGTTTTTGATGACTACAAATATTTAACTCTTCGAGGCACTGTTTCAAAACCACTTGCAAAACCATGTGCAAAAATTGAAAGGTCTAGTATTTCTTCATTGAAATTCATCATCGTAATACAAATTGGTAACTCAGTGCAATAGATATAGCAAAGTTATCCGAAAAATAACTGATTTTCATGTTTTTGCCTATAGCGTAAAAACTCGAGCTGATGGAGAAAAAGGGAGTCTATATGAAATCAGGAAACCCAATTTGTCTATAATCAGCTGAAAAATCTCCGGCACCAAAATGTCTGTCGCGAAGTGTTATGCTTCAACAGCAATCGATTTGAATTTAAATTTGGGTTTTTCGCGCTTTTGATAAAAACATGTTATTACTTATCATGTTTTTCTTTTTCTGACAATAATTGGGGGGGGGGGGGTTTAAACCCTAAAATCCCCCCTTTGGTTGCGCTTCTGGTTGCCAGTGTTGTTAAGCAACTAAAAGCAAATTTTAACCGAGTTGCAGAGTTCTTTTGTCACTCGCTTACAAAAGAACGCGGCTTATGTAGTATTTTTCTCACATTTCCTAAAGTAAATAAGTATTTTGTTGACAGTGTCAGCATTTTGCAAGGACACTTGCTTTTGAGCAACGGTTGTAAGTGCCAGATAAGTAAGTAATAAGTAAAACTAGTAAGAAATGATCTTCGACTGGGCCGAAGCTAAAATACCCCCACTCCCGAACCAAAGTATATTCAAAGACTTAAGCAATCGATAGATTTTATCTGTTAAAACGTTTTCGTTATAGTTTTAACAGAAAATATTCGCTTTTGTTTTTTGATAAAGTCACTTTGTATGGGAGGTGGGCGTGGTTTTCACTCTATTTGGTTGAATTTCATACATATACATAGTACACGTTATATATCTAAACTCATATACAAGTCAATACATTAATTTTTGTGGAATTCTAAGAGATTTTACCGTTTGATAAAGTCATTTTGTATGGGAGGTAGGCGTGGTTTTATTCCGATTTGGCTCATTCTCGAACTTGACCTTTATTTTTTAGATAAAAGCTTACATATTGAATTTCGTGATGATAGCTTTAAAATTAGGGCTGTAATCGTAATCACAGACGGACAGACAGACGGACATGGCTAAATCAACTCGGGTGGTGATGCTGATCAAGAATATATATACTTTTCTATACCTACCACTCCTCCTTATGGGCGTTAAAAACAGAGTGACAAAATTAATATACCCCCATTTACGTTTTTTAAACGTGGGGGTATAATAAATCATATTGAATAGCATTAATGAAACATTGTCCTGTAAATTTATTGAAAAATTCATTAGCTATTTCCAATAAATTATAATTAAACTAAATTTGAATTTTATAAAATAATAAAAAAAAATAAATAAATAACTGGCCATTTCAGCCCTTGAAAGGACTTTGACCTAGCTTCTTATGATCAATTGTGTTGTGCGTGTTATTAAGTTTGTACACAATTGACCGAGAAATGGACCTACAGGTTTAACGCCGACTCCGAACGGTGATGAACGGAATGTTCTTATTCTCAAGAAGCTTTACATGGCATTTTGATTACTCTCTGAGGTTTTCCATTGTCTGCAGAGAGGTGGCGGCCGTACAGAAAAATTATTTTAATTCAAATAATTTTCTGTCGCTGCTGGTGTTCGAACCTGGGCTTCCAGGTTCGTTGACATAGCGTCCACGCACTTTAACCAACTATGCAACGGACGCCACATTTATTTATAAAATAATACTTAATGTTAAATTGATTTTTTTATTTTATTTAATTTTATTTAAATGACTTTAGTCATTAAAACTCATATAACATAGTTATGCAAAGTTAAAAAATCAAGCAAAGTCAATAAGTCAAGCTTAAAGTTTTTTAAAAATTAGTCATTATATGTTATTCATTTCATGGCCACTTAGTATTGCAACAAATCAGATTTGTTTGTTTAACAAAGACGCTAATTAATTACACGTAAAAGCATTGTTTTCATGCCTTTTTATGCTGCAAGCTATTAAAATCAATCAATCAAAACTTCGGGCTATGCATTGAAACTTCAACACTGAACATGCATTAATGAGCCTCAAACTTAAACAATACAATATTCCTTGATATTTTCTTCTAAACAAACATATATGGCAGCGATTAATACGAGTATTAATCGATTCATAATCGATTTTGTGTTTTGCTGATTCGGTACGTGGGGCGTTCGCACCATTTTGATCTCATTTATCTGACTAATACAGATATTTCTCTTTTCTAATTCAAATCATTTCTGATCAAACTGATGGAAATCGGTTTTGCTCTCCATTCAGTGTTTAATTCTTCCTCATCAAATGTGAAATTGTCAGAATGTTATTGTGACAAATCATGATTATCAAGTAATTTTTCAGAAATGAATCTCCTTTTTAGAAAGTGCTCAAGTTACTGTTGTTTTTCCGCAAAGATTAACTGAGGTTAATGTACTGTTTAAATATTACTTCTTGCGTGCATAACCATTAACGGAACTGACGGAAAATTGCACAAGTGTCAATAAAATGTGTGACAATATGTAGGTGGCCTGTTGAGTAATAAAATATAGCGAGAGAGCATTTAAACCTCAGATGAAAGTGTTTTGCATTTTTTGCGTGAAAATGAAGGAAACTTGTGAAAGTTATTTTTAAGATGATGAGTACCACGTTAATTAACAATTGATTTCATTTAAGACCGTGGAAATGCTTCTAATTTTGTTTGTACATTTGTCATGAACGTTTTGACGGCGTTTAGTTAACGATTAGAGGTCGTTGAAATTTAAATGAAACACTTCACTTCTGACGTGAAATAGCAGTTTTGATGATCATTTGAATATGTCGCTGTAAAAGTGTCGCTGTAAAAAATGAAAAATTTAAAAAACGTACCGTTGTTGGGTATATTCAATATTTTGGGACACTTGAATCACCGTTATGTTTTAAAAACAAAATTATTGAAAGAATAATAAAAAAACTGTTTTAACCCTTTCACAACCATTGGGACACCGGTGACCCTTTTACTTTCGAATTTTTCCTGGAAAAACTATGCAAACGATTTTTCTTAACAAGGTATCATTCAACAGGGAATGAATGTGGCTTCCAGAAAGTATTTAATTTTCAAAGGTAGATTCATCCCTTTGCCTACCAGACTACTCCAAAGTCGAAAAATCTTTACTTTTTCTCCCCCTTCTTCTTGCTGCAATATTTTGGGGTTAGGAGGAGCTATAGGTAAAAAATGTTTGGGGAAGTTGCGGGCAACCTTCCACTTTTTAACAAAAAATAGCAAAAAAAGATAGTCCATTTGGGCTATCCACGCTACCACCAAATCTGACAGGACCTATATGTCCCAATGGTCGTCAACGGTAAAAATCTAAGACATATTTAGTTTTGTTGAAAAGTTGATTTATCTATGTATATAAAAATAAGTTACATTGTGTATGAAATTGATGTTCTCTGCAATGCGTGAACTGATTTTGTTTCTGGAAATTTCCCATGAAAGGTGACGTCAATACGAAGGTTTTTTTGTATAAATGGTCTTTGTATGTGTATTGGTTCATGAATTATAGGCATTTTAGTGAACTTATCAACAATACAGGTGTGAAAAAATACAGGTGCGCACATATGGTGTATATGGGGAAATATTTGGAAGGGTAATTGGAAATAAATGGAATATTGGAATAATTTGGCAAGTCTCACTTTAGTTTGCATATGCGCGAAAAATATAGGCATAGTAAAAATTTTCCATACCCCTTTTTTTCATACCCCCTTTACCGCCCACAAATCAATAAAAATGCTATATTCAAGACGGTTTTGGTCGTATTAGACTAAAATTTGGTAAACAAGTTCGTATGGTTACTGTCGGCAACTATACTACAACTGGGCGTGGTCTAGCTATATATACGCCCACTTTTTAGAAATCATTATTATTCCTGAGTTGTACATGTTTTGATAGTGAAACTTGATATGTAGATGCTATGGTTCCAAGAGGCCATTACTATATATTTGAGCGAACATTAGACAAGGGGGAATTTGGCCACACATGCCAAATTTATGATATCGAATTGCTTTGGAACTAAATGTCGTATAACAATGAAGGTTTTTCTACTGAAAAACTGTCATGGGCAATCGAAAACGGGGCGTGGCTCCACCGATATAAGCCAAATTTACAATACACAATAGCTATAGAAGTAAAAGTCACAGAACATTGAAACTCAGAATGTAGATACAATTTGGATGTCCTTCTATCATGCAAGAAAAGGTGACATGCATTGGACAAGGGGGTGTGTCTTCACCCATACAAATTTATGACACAGAAAAGCTATGAAAGTAAAAGACAAAGAACATAGAAGTAACTGCTACTGGGAAATGAAAAATGCAAAAAATGTACAATAGAGGACGCTGTTATAGACTCCAAAACTACTGAGCCGATTGAGCTCAAATTTGCGCAGTAACTATGGGGTCAGAGGTTTTAAAATGTACAACGATAAGTAACGAATGGGGGGAGGGGGTCTCAGATATAGTAATGTGACCAAAAAAAAAAAATTGAAATTAATACAACCCAACATTTCAAACCATTTTCATCCTTACATCTTCATGTTTGACCGTCTAAATTGACTGTTAACTATTGGCAAGTGTAGGAAGGGCATAATTTTTCTTTGCTTGCTTTTCGACAGTTATTTTTTCTATTTTCGAATATATTTTAATCAATTAATTTTTTTATTTCATATACTACGTTACTTTATAGGGGTGGAGGGGAGTGTTTTTGAAATGCACTACGAAGAGTACCGGAGGGGGGTAAAAAAAAATTTAAAATCGGTCACGTAATTAATGAACGACTCCTATGTTTCGAGTACGAGATGGTTTAGAAATAATAACGCTGAAGGCATAGCAACATTTTCCGGTAATTATCTAGATAAGGTGCAGCAAAGCGCACCGGGAAAAAGCTAGTTTGAAATAAAAATAAATTTGTTTGCATTTTTGATCAATGCATTGAATTTTCATTTTCTTTCGATGAAATTTAAAGTTATTTCGATCATTGGCAAAGCAAAATGGTTTTTTGCAATAGGCACAAATAGTATTCATTCGATGGCCTTTGTGTTATTTTGATGGCCGGACAGGGAAGTGATATCCTCAAGTTTAAATCTCTTAGGTACCTATCTTACTACTTCGCGGTTGGTGACCGTATTGATCATTTGAGTTGCCAGTTGCCCGCGGACTTCAATGCAGATATAGAAAATGAAGCATTACTCGAAGTAGAAATTTTGTTGTAACCACAGTGCACACCGTCGGATTTACATACGGGTTGAAAAGGCTTTAGCCACCATCCCCCTTGAAGAATTTTTGTGTGGAAAAAAAAAAATGAAAAAAGCGCTAAAAGCCGTTTCAGCCTCCCCCTTGGACTAGAAAACTGTTAACTCAGTCCTTCCCCCCTCTGGTGAATCCTAGATCCGCCACTGGTTGTGCACACTCAAATCAAAGCGATCGCAGAAAAGACGCAAGTAGAATTTGGTCTTGGATTTGGTCTTTGAACAAAAGTGTAATTTTCTTTCTAATGGTGGTAGTTTGGCCACTCTACGACTATTGGTCCAAAAGATATTTCCAAAATAGGTCAAAAATTCGTTAAAAAATCCCAACAATTTTTTTTACCGAGTTTTGTTTTGCATCAAATGAAAGATCCGATTTTTTGGAAAATGTAACGTATTTTGTGATACTTTGAATAGTCGTAAAGAGGTCAAAGTACCAACATTGGAAAGGTTATTTTTCAACCTTTCATTGGATGTCAAACATTACGCCGTACATTACATAGAAGGCCAAATGTTATGATAGAATTTTTGGGGTATTTTAATAATATTTTTAAATATTTTGGGAATATCTCCTAAACCAATAGTCATAGTCATCATAGTACAATAGCCATAGTACATAGAGGTCAAAGTACCATCATTGCAAAGGTTATTTTTTAAACTTTCATTGGTAAACTTTCATAACAGATTAAAAGCAACGAGTTGTCATGAAGTAAATCAAAATTTAACCTCAAACTTTTCGTTCGCATACTGTCAACGAGAGAAATTAGTGGTATACATTTTTACCGTTGACGACCATTGGGACACATAGGTCCCATAATTTTTCACACTTTTGCAAGTAAAAAAAAAATTGTTTTTTACGACACTTTTGTTTAGTAATATGGAGTCGCTTAACACGAATCCGTTGTCGGATTAACGAATTATTCAGCGGTTCAGGAGCCGTCGTCAAAGGGTTAAGAAATTTTATAAAGAAAGTTTTATACTAGAATTTTAAACTGCTATAACATTTTTGTTTTAAGGCCAAATAAAGTACTTTTTGAGCAAGATGTGAACAAATTTTTATGAAGTTTAATTTTATGATAAAAAAAAATTAGTTTAGGGGGTAAATCGAGGTAACAGAGCTTACAAGTTGAATATTATTTCAGAAGTCCAAAAGCTCTGAAAATAAAATGTAGTACAAGTTAAGCCCTTTTTAACGATATATCATTTTCTAAAATCGAACATAAAATGTATAAGTTATGGAAAAAAAACCATTTTTTCGGTTTTTTTGGAGGTCCAAAATTATTTGTATTTCGAGTTGTCTAGAGGTCATATTTAAAATAAGAGGTGCACTTTTCAAATTTTTTTTTTCGACCCACTCTAATGAAAACTTCCTATGGTAGTACCTGCACAGAATGCTTTAGGCAACCAATATTGCGTCAATGCCCAAAAAGTTATCCACAATTTTATCAGGAAGGGGAATAATATTTGTTTTTTTTTTTAACGAAAAATTTCTTGAATGTCTCTTCAATTTTTATTGGAATACTAGCAGACTCCAAATTCATTATTTGCCCAAATTCCAAAATTCATTATTTGATATTTATATATATCGTCGGCTTACAAGGAAAATTGACCATCTGAAAAAAAAATTCGTGAGAAAAAGCAAACAAGTTTTTATTGTTATGAAGATCCTTGTGTTTCCTTTGAAATTTGGTCTTTTAAAGGACCAAGAGGATATTTTTAACCGAAATATTAAATATTCAGTATTGCCAGCAATTTTTGAATGACTTTCTACATTATACTGCATCAAAAAATAAAAAAATGAATTTTAGTAGATTATCAGTACCGAACGGGAAACATATAAAGAGCATCGAGTTTGAATCGATCATACTTCGACCTGATTGAAGTTGGTTGTGTTTCTGGCGGCTCTCGAGTTTAGACAAAATGTGACCCATGCGTTGTTCAACGGTGAGAGCAATGGCGAATTCATGTAATACATGGACAATTCGGTGTTTTTAGTATGGCATAGATAAGCTGAGAATATAATTAAGTCTGGTCACCTTGAGACAAAAATACCGATTTATCATACTTTAAGGTCGGACAGTTAATGTCGAAGATATGACGAAAAGTTAAAAAGGGGAAACCATGCGTTCGGCAAAATAATTTAAAAATTAATTTAAGTAGTTCTACTGGGATAATCGATATTCTTTCTTCGGAGGAGTTTAATGATTTTTTGTGAGCTTTAATTTTATGACTTTAGAATTGTACATTATGATGGTAGAAACTGGGATCTGGTGGGTAAATACTAGAACGGGGTGCTTGATCCCCATGACCTTTAGAATAAAAAAGTTGTACTCCTCGAAAAAAAAAACTAAAAAAAAAACCACTTCAACTTCTAGATCTGTGTGTGTGGTGTGTTAACAGTTTGTTATACTTTTTTTTGTTTTTTGTATAAGAGCTCAACAAAAAGCCCCGGATCGTGAATACCCCTATTGATATATCATTCTTTAAGATGTGACTGTAAATATCGAAAATAGGAAGAAATACTTAAATTTGTTCGGTAAAAAAAAAAATTTTTATCGAAATGGTCTTTTAAAAATGCTACAGATTAGGTACAGATGTGCGGTGTATTTTTCTGTTTTTGCCTGTAACAGGGGATACGGTCTAGTATAACATCGATTCCTAGCCTAAATACGAAATCTTTTAGCCTCAGCATTCCTGTTGAAATGCCAATTCTGAATAGTTTCCTCTCTAGACCTCACTGCAAGTCCCATTGAGGTACGAATGGTCTTTTGGATAAATGTTTCTCAATTTAATAGCGGATGAAAGACCGCACGCCCAATAATCTAATTTTTAGTACTAAATTAGAGCCGTAGCATTTATATTTTTATCAGCGAAACAGAATTTCCAATTAAATTGCGGTAAAAATTACACTGTACAGTTACACTGAAAAAGTCAAAAAAAAAAAAAACCCGTGGGGATTTTGGATTGGAAATTTTGGATTTTGGACTTTTCAAGGTCACTGAAACCGAATATGGAGTCGGTTTTTCGGGTCATCCTAGGTTTTCGTACTTTTGGCGCTTTAAGGAAGAGCTGGAGAGAATTAGTATGTATCACCGACCTCCATTTCTTTTGCAAGAGTATCATTTATCCCTTTGAGACCTATTCCTTCCCACACCTCCTTAGAGCTCCCATAAAAATTGGGTGGTTTTTGTATTTTTATACCCTACACTTGAACAGGTCAGGATCAAGGGTGTAGGCAGGATGAAAATTGGGGGGAAAGACCTTGTAAATTTATTTTTACTATATCTTTCATATCTTTACCATATCTTTTTACCATATCTAGTTTTAAAGAAAAAGGAAAAACCACATATTAAAAAGGAATTACATATAAGGGGTATTCACAATGTGATGTATTTAGTCTTGTATTCTGTATCTATGGAAAATATGGTTTCTGTGGTTAATTACATAAGCAAAATGTAAGAAACTAAAAAACACGATACTTACCACAAATGCAACACTGTAAATCATTGTATTTATGATGTATTTGTGGTAATTGCTTGTCAAATGGAAAATAATAAAAAATAGAGAGAACCCCAAAGAGGAGTGAACCAGAAGAAGTCGAAATGATCCTTCAATTTGCTGAAATTTTTGGTGGTTTTATAACAAACGTAAGCAAAATCAGCTGACTGTAAATAATTAACACATTAACAAAAGGTATGCTCACGATCTTATTCTTACTGTTGTAAATTTTTAATATATTTACCACAAATACACTACATTGTGAAAACCCCTATAGAAACTACTTTCAAAGTCATCGATTAAATAAAAAATCTCAGATTTAGGGGGGCTACGCCCTTGGTCAGGGTATATTACCTTTGTGAAAACTTTTGTTTCACACGCACAGAAGTAGGCGTGGTCGGTATGGAAAATTATATATATTCTTGATCAGTTTCACCCCCTAAGTCGATTTACCTGTGTCCGCCTGTCGGTCCGTCCGTCTTTACGTCCATGTGTGTGTTTTCCATAACTACAGAATCAGGAGAAGGAGTTGAGATAATTGGATAAAACTTGGAACACATATTCATACGAGTCCAAGGATCAGCACTATTGAATATTTCGAATCCACCCACGGACACCGTTTTTTTTTTTCTTGTTGTACACTGTTATTAAACACAGTCGCATTTCCATAAAACAAAACGATCCTCTTGAGGTCTTTACGCGTAAAAGTGCATAGGTTGGACACTGAAAAATTAGTCAATTTTGTGCTGTGGATTGAATTACCAAGAGATGCTTCGACACTCACATCATAGATATTTTTCATGACTCGCTAGGAAAAAGATTTCGAATTTCTTGGCCTTGCAGACCAACTCTAGGAATGAAAGTGCTTCCTTCACTAGTTGAATCAGTTGTTTCAAGTCGGCAAAAAGCTCACCATATTGCGCTTCAGGTGTTATTTGGACATAACCAAGCCGGGGTTTGAATACTGAAAATATAGGCAACAACGATCATGCTGTCAGGGAAATGCCCCCAAAAATGTACTTAACATTGCTCACTGAGTGACTTAACTTGAAAGTTGAAAGAGCCAATAATTGAATAACTCCCAAAATTAACCTTACCTCACAAAACACATCAACAACTTTCAGGAAAAAGAAAATAAAATGAAAAATTGTGGTGAAAACATAATAAATCGATCGCTTGTTGAAAATATAATAAACAATGGTTCACAGTTCATCGCAGAAATTTTATATACAAAAATATATTAATTTCAAACAACCAATTCACAAATTTTAAACAAAGCACTGTTTGGAATTTCTTTTTGTTTTGGTGATTAAAAAACACATAGAGATTAAAAGTACTGCACATTGTTGATGTACAGGCCAACACGTTTTCTTTCGATACGCCTTTTAAAGCCGCCACTGTGCATTTTGCCACATCATACCACAGACAACAAAAATGAAGTTACTCTTTGCAAATTTTTTGGTAAATAATTTCCGGAAATCACGTAGCTCAACAACAAATACAATAGTTTTGAATATTTTAAGTTGCAGCTATTGAACCTTTGTTGTATCGTTGTGGTTGTTATAGGGTTTTTTTTTTTTGTTACCTGTTAAACTACGCCAATTTTACAATTGCTCAGAGTAACAAATGCATAACATCAAATTTTGCGGTTCATTCGATTTGAGTGTGTTTTCATTTAAATTTTGGGAATGAAGACATTTTTTCTGGTATAAAGAGTCAACCGCTAAATGAAGTGCTTAAAGAAAGTATTGTAATGTCAGCTACGGTGTGGCAAATTAAGACAAATAATGTACAAACGGTTCAGATGTGGAACCCCCCTCCCCCTCTCCCCCTTGACTACGAAAGATGCGAACTTGTTTTTAAAGTCTTCTGACCGCGAAGCTAATCCAGAGTTTGTCATCTACATTAAAGAGATATAGCTTGTTATGAAAAGGCATGTAAGTTACTGACAACGTTTCCATTAAAAATCATGCCACCTCTTAAAAAAGGCGTGTTGTATTAAAGTTACTAAAGGACAGTTAATGATGGTCAGGGTAATGATGGGGATAATGTTAAAGGAGATGATTACGATGATGTTAACATTTCAGGTGGGAGAAAAGGTGAATTGAGCACAATAAAAAGTAAACATTATACAAGGTATGTATAGAAAAAAACGATGTATATAGGATTGGAATATATAGAAAAAAATACACAAAACTAGATTAATTTCGAAGATGGGGAAAAGTGATGATGTTAAGAAGAGATAGAAGATGATTAAGATGATGGCAACATCTAAGATGGGGGAAAATAAAAGCGAAAAAGAAAATCTAAAAAAGAACATTTCAGAAGAAATTTAGTCCGATCTTTTGGAGGGCATAAGTAACATGTCTTGGGGAGGAGGATATGAATATGTATATGGATATGGATATGAATATGTATATGGATATGGATATGAATATGGATATGGATATGGATATGGATATGGATATGGATATGGATATTGATATGGATATGGATATGGATATGGATATGGATATGGATATGGATATGGATATGGATATGGATATGGATATGGATATGGATATGGATATGGATATGGAAATGGATATGGATATGGATATGGATATAGATAAAGATAAAGATATGGATATGGATATGGATATGGATATGGATATGGATATGGATATGGATATGGATATGGATATGGATAGGGATATGGATATGGATATGAATATGTATAAAGATATGTATATGGATATGGATATGGATATGGATATGGATATGGATATGGATACGGATATGCATATGGATATGGATATGGATATGGATATGGATATGGATATGAATATGGATATGGATATAGATATGGATATGGATATGGATATGGATATGGATATGGATATGGATGTGGATATGGATATGGATATGGATATGGATATGAATATGGATATGGATATAGATATGGATATGGATATGGATATGGATATGGATACGGATATGGATATGGATATGGATATGAATATGGATATGGATATAGATATGGATATGGATATGGATATGGATATGGATATGGATATGGATATGGATGTGGATATGGATATGATTATGGATATGGATATAGATATGGATATGGATATGAATATGGATATGGATATGGATATGGATATGGATATGGATATGGATATGGATATGGATATGGATATGAATATGGATATAGATATGATTATGGATATGGATATGGATATGGATGTGGATATGGATATGGATATGAATATGGATATGGATATGGATATGGATACGGATATGGATATGGATATGGATATGGATATGGATATGGATATGGATATGGATATGGATATGGATATGGATACAGATATGATTATGGATATGGATATGGATATGGATATGGATATGGATATGGATATGGATATGGATATGGATATGGATATGGATATGGATATGGATATGGATATGGATATGAATATGGATATGGATGTGGATATGGATATGAATATGGATATGGATATAGATATGGATATGGATATGAATATGGATATGGATATGGATATGGATATGGATATGGATATGGATATAGATATGGATATGGATATGGATATGGATATGGATATGGATATGGATATGGATATGGATATGGATATGGATATGGATATGATTATGGATATGGATATGGATATGGATATGGATATAGATAAAGATATGGATATGGATATGGATATGGATATGGATATGGATATGGATATTGATATTGATATGGATATGGATATGGATATGGATATGGGCATGGATATGAATATGGATATGGATATGGATATGGATTTGGATATGAATATGGATATGGATATGGATATGGATATGGATATTGATATTGATATGGATATTGATATGGATATGGATATGGGCATGGATATGAATATGGATATGGATATGGATATGGATATGGATATGGATATGGATAGGGATATGGATATGGATATGAATATGTATAAAGATATGTATATGTATATGGATATGGATATGGGCATGGATATGAATATGGATATGGATATGGATATGGATATGGATATGGATAGGGATATGGATATGGATATGAATATATATAAAGATATGTATATGGATATGGATATGGATATGGATATGGATACGGATATGGATATGGATATGGATATGGATATGGATATGGATATGGATATGGATATGGATATGGATATGGATATGGATATGGATATGGATATGGATATGGATATGGATATGGATATGAATATGGATATGGATATAGATATGGATATGGATATGGATATGGATATGGATATGGATAGGGAAATGGATATGGATATGGATATGGATATGGATATGGATATGGATATGAATATGGATATGGATATGGATATGAATATATATAAAGATATGTATATGGATATGGATATGGATATGGATATGGATACGGATATGGATATGGATATGGATATGAATATGGATATGGATATGGATATGGATATGGATATGGATAGGGAAATGGATATGGATATGAATATATATAAAGATACATATGTATATGGATATGGATATGGATATGGATATGGATACGGATATGGATATGGATATGGATATGGATATGGATATGGATATGGATATGGATATGGATATGGATATGGATATGAATATGGATATGGATATAGATATGGATATGGATATGGATATGGATATGGATATGGATATGGATATGGATATGGATATGGATATGGATGTGGATATGGATATGAATATGGATATGGATATAGATATGGATATGGATATGAATATGGATATGGATATGGATATGGATATGGATATGGATATGGATATGGATATGGATATGGATATGGATATGGATATGGATATGGATATGAATATGGATATGGATATAGATATGATTATGGATATGGATATGGATATGGATATGGATATAGATATGAATATGAATATGAATATGAATAAGGGTATAGATAAAGATATGGATATGGATAGGGATGTGGATAAGGGTGTCGATACCGATATGGATATGAATATGGATATGGGTATGAATGTGGATATGTATAGGAAAACGGTTATAAAGATGCATAGGAATATAGAAAATAATATGTATAAAGATTATCGATTATGAATATGGTTATGGAGATGGGCTGGGTCGGATGTTACATTCACATCAAAAGTTTGCAAAATGTGTTTAATGCAGATTTATTTAAACTTATTATAAATATATTTTCTATACTGTGGAAAAGCTTCAAGTGAAAATTTTTAACTGTTAGAGCTCTTAAAAAGATTGCAGAACCTTTAGAATATAGGTCTTACTTTTTTTTGGAAGAGCTTGAGTGTACACTTAATACAAAATTGTTTTTAATTTATCTTAAACTCTCCGAAAGTTATACTTTCAGTTTGGTATACGTGGTGGCCTTAAGACTCTGATTTCAACCAAATTTATTTCCTTATCCTTAAAAAAGTTGTCTGTCCCTCATGTTTTAAAACTCTTCTTGGTTTTTGTACCAAGACAATTTTCTCATGAAGGTATGTACTCACCCGAGAAGGAAAATTTGATTTAAATAAAAAATAAAAGAACTGTGCGCATTTTTGAACCAAAAAAAGCCTGGTGTTATGATACTTCTATCATAACATATAAGATCATAAAATCATGACAGCAGCCAACTATACACATCTGATTATAAATTTCAGCTGGGTTTTGAATAAGAAGAAACCAAAGAAAACTGTGGCAAAATTTTACTCAATTTTTGAAGAAACCGCATCTCTAAACAAAAGATTCTTCTGCTAGTTTTGGGAGTTTGCCAAACTCTTTTAGTTGAGACTGGTTTAAATGGGGTCACTGTGAAAAGGGTCGCTGAAATTGATGACGATAATGATGATGATGATGACGATGATGATGACGATAATGATGTTCAAGTTGATATGAAAGAAAATGTTATGCCACAAAATAATAAATCAGCCAAAAGCCACATTTTATTTACCTAGCGAAGTACTACAGAGCGAGCGCCAACGCAGCAGTGATGGGAAAATTTAATTATGGTCGGAGCGATTCTTCTTTTTGGCTGATGTTGTTGTTGTTGTATTAGTTTGAACTATTTTTTTTCAACAGTGCATTTTTGCACAATTCCCTACTGCTCCACAAAAAAGACAAAAATCTAAAGATCTGCCCAAGATAAGAAATGCATACAATAAAACACTAACACACACACACACTTACACACTGCAACCAAAAAACTTGCTTGACTTGCTTGATAAGCTCGTTCTTATTAATTTTGCTTTTCGAATTATTTACTTACATAAAGCGAACTTTTTTCGCTGAGTGTAGGCATACTTATTAATTATGTAGTCAAGGGTTATCATTTCGCTACTTCTTATTGTTGTCTTGCTTACAAAATTTAATTCAGCGACTGGGTATTTTTTTCCCGAAAATTTTGCACTAATTGCCAGTAACAATTTAATAGCTTCATAAAAGCAGCTGAAGAAATGCCAACTATTACTTTTAAACTTAACGAGTGACGTTCAAACCCTCCCTCCCTACAACTGTCATAAAAAGTTGCGAAAAATTCCAAAGACAATAAACCAAATAAAACCACGTTTATTTATCTTTTCCGCTTATGCCGACGTTGACGATGGATTATCTCCATTTAGGTGGTTATAAAAATTTTAATTGAATATCTTTGTTAATCTGAAAAACAATCCAAAGTTTCTGTTTCAGTTACAGTTTCCCACACGCTTTCCCAACATGACTAGAGCCAGAGCATGTTTCATTTGTATAGCAGTTCTCGTTTTGATAAATATTTCCAAAAAGTTAAAAAAGACATTTTTTCAAAATGCATCGGCCTTGCATTGAATTGTTATTCGCTGAGTATAGGCGCTATGATTAAATAATAGTACGATCATAAAAGTAAATTTCTTGACTTTATTATAAAATTAAAAACAAAATACAAAACGTTGTCGTGGAGCGCCGAGAAATGCTTATGCAACGCAATTGCAAATTTGTTACATGGTATTATTACTCGCTGAGTATTAGAGCTAGGATAAAAAATATGATACGTCAATAAAGGTCTGCTCTAAGTGCTTGTAACAAAGTTAGATAAAAAATTTCTAAGGTCATGGTGCCACAGAGAGAGCCATTCAAAGATTAATAATGCAACATTCATGCAACGGCGTTGTATTGTTATAACTCAGTGATTGTAAAAGCTACGATAAATGTTTAAAAAGTTAAATAAAAGATTTATACTTGGTCTTACAACAAAAAAAAAAAAATTCTGACGTCGCCAGGTCGTAAAGATAGCAGCTTATGTAACAGAAATGTAATATCGTTGCATAAAATTATTACTCACTCAGGAGACGTGCTACGATAAATTTTGTTTTACGAAAGCATAGATGTGTTATTACGCCTCATAACTAAAATAAAAAAAAATTCTTCTCGTCATGAGAAGAACCACATAATGGAGTAAAAAAGCTAAAACCATGAAGAAACGTTGCATGCAATTATAACTCTGTGATCATTGGCGTAACGGTTAATTTAAAGAAACCAAAATGAAGGTGAGATCATCGTCCGTATGACAAAAAAAAAAAAAATTCACGGCGTCATGAGGCCCCTCAGGGAACCTCCAAATGTGACGCATATTTATCACTTTTGTTGGATTAATTTCATGCAACTACACTAAGGGAAATAACTCATATTAACATTATCCACGCCTGAGTATATATTCCATTTAAATATTTACGTGGACAAATCAAATATTTTCCTTACAACTCGTTTTTTCCCGTATTTAAATTTTATTTATGCCACACACTGACACACATATTCCATACAGCTGCCAAGCAGCCGCCAAGCAGCAGCAGCATCGCACTCTGTTCCTGTGCGTTGAGTTTCTTCGTACCAGCAGTTGAAGGTCTTATAGTTCTCATTTAGTTAATATTTCAAGCGTAATATATCGTGAATATTTGGCAAATATGATTTGTGAGTGCGGTGGTGAGTGCGAAGCATGATGAATTCATGTAAGGTGGAGTGACAACTCGGTATTTTCTCAAGAATATCACTCCACTCTACATGATTTCATCATGCATCGCACTCACCACCGTACTCAAAAATAATATTTTCACAAAAAGAAAATAAAATATACCACTAAATGGCGTTTGATATGGACGCAGCTCATGGGAAATATTCAAATAAATTGTTTTTCAATTTCAATATTTTTATATAAATTTTCCTTAAATGCGATAGTTTTATTTTCAAATAGTAAATATTTGAAAGATATTTAAATATATTCTTGCATAATTTTAATATATTTTTTATTAATTCTGTTTAAATATTTTAATATTTTATTTAATTAAAAAAGTATTTAAATAAATTTTAAATATTTACGTGGTCGATTTAAATAAATGCGTTATTGGTGCAAAAATGACTCGCTTTTTGGATAAATTAAAAAAGTTTTTGGATAAATTTAATATTTTTTTCCCTTAGTGTAAGGCAACTTTAATGTACCAAGAAAAATCGCAACCAATGGAGAAGCAAATAAAAAAAAAAACCAATGGAAACAACACCAACAACAAAAACAACAACAACAACAACAACAACAACAACAAAAACATCAACATCAACATCAACATCAACATCAACATCAACATCAACATCAACATCAACATCAACATCAACATCAACATCAACATCAACATCAACATCAACATCAACATCAACATCAACATCAACATCAACATCAACATCAACATCAACATCAACATTAACACCACAACATCACAACATCAACATCAACATCAACATCAACATCAACATCAGCATCAGCATCAGCATCAGCATCAGCATCAACATCAACATCACCATCAACATCAACATCAACATCAACATCAACATCAACATCAACATCAACATCAACATCAACATCAACATCAACATCAACATCAACATCAACATCAACATCAACATCAACATCAACATCAACATCAACATCAACATCAACATCAACATCAACATCAACATCAACATCAACATCAACATCAACATCAACATCAACATCAACATCAACATCAACATCAACATCAACATCAACATCAACATCAACATCAACATCAACATCAACATCAACATCAACATCAACATCAACATCAACATCAACATCAACATCAACATCAACATCAACATCAACATCAACATCAACATCAACATCAACATCAACATCAACATCAACATCAACATCAACATCAACATCAACATCAACATCAACATCAACATCAACATCAACATCAACATCAACATCAACATCAACATCAACATCAACATCAACATCAACATCAACATCAACATCAACATCAACATCAACATCAACATCAACATCAACATCAACATCAACATCAACATCAACATCAACATCAACATCAACATCAACATCAACATCAACATCAACATCAACATCAACATCAACATCAACATCAACATCAACATTAACATTAACATCAACATCAACATCAACATCAACATCAACATCAACATCAACATCAACATAAACATCAACATAAACATCAACATCACAACATCAACATCAACATCAGCATCAACATCAGCACCAACATCAACATCAACATCAACATCAACATCAACATCAGCATCAGCATCCACAACAACAAAAACATCAACATCAACATCACAACATCACAACATCAACATCAATATCAACATCAACAACAACAACAAAAATTTAACGAAGTTCCAACAATTTCGTGGCAACCAACACCGCTCACAAACAATAAAATAACACAATGGAACCGGACTAAGAAACCTGGAAATAACTATGACAAGACAAAATTTAGACACACCTAAACGCACCTTCCCAAACTAGGGAAGAAATTCGGACAAGGCTTAAGCCAAAAATTTTGTCATGGATTAAAACAAGATTTTAGACATAGAGTAGGAAAATTATTAGGACAAATAAAAAAAAAACTATAGAATGAGGATAAGTTTGGGAATAAAGGATACGATAGGGACACAAATAAGAAAAAGGTTAACCTTAAACCTGTTTATCGGGTCATATTGACCCGACGCACTTTTCATTTGCAAAAAAAAACATATTAAAAATCAAATGCCGCAGATACAACAAAAAAAAGTTATAATATCATACTCCGTTGGTAATTTGGTATTATTTAAGTCACTCGCAATTTTTTATTATTTTACGAGCTTTAAAATTCCTCAAAATCAATTTAAGGCCTTCCAAGGACTTGTAGGAAAATTGTTTTTTTTTTTATTTTGGACAAAAAATAATTGGTCTCTTTCAGACAATAACCCCGATATGTCATTCAATATGATCAGACTTTTACTACCGAAGATATGATGAAAATGAAAAAAGGGAGGCCCACGTTCGGCAAAAAAATTTCAAAAATTTTTTAAAAATACTTCTGCTGGAAATATTGATAACCTTCCTGAGCAAAAGATTAATGATATTTTAAGAGCTTTATTTTTTAATATTAGGTTGGTTCATTAGGATGGTAGAAACTGAGATCTGGAAGGTTAGTACTAGAACGGTACACCTGAGGTCAATGACCTCTATAGAGGTTATATTGGTCTCTTTGAGACAAAAACATTGATATACCAAACTTTAAAATCCGACTGTCAACACCAGAGTTATGAAGTTATATGTCAATGCACGACCCCTACGTTCGGTAAAAAAAAAAATTTTTTTTCGTAATTGTCTTGCAAAAATACGCCATATTCCCTGGTATACGGCGCACATTTTTTTGCATAGTAGGTGGTACGGTCTAATGTGCAGTGTTCTCTTTTGTGTTGTCTTTTAATAATTGCGTTATATCATGCTAAAAAGCAATTGGAAAAGCGATCAGCCATCACTCCAACGAAACAATCAATAAGACCGTGTGCTATTCGGAAACTTTTCACTCGTGGTAGAAAAGAATTTACTGACTTGAATACAATTTCTGTCGAAATATAATTGTCATTTTTACTGTGCCAAAAGGACGATGCATTTTCAATTTGCAAAATTGTTAATATATACTAAAGATTAACAGTATTTTATGCAAATATTTTCCACTTTTGGTTGCTATGCTGTCGGAAGTACAAAATTTTTTTTCTATTTTTGCTTGTGTCAAAAATTCCCTTGCCGATTAGCAAAATTTATACTAGCCCTTAGGGCTACATGAGTTTTTGACAGTCATATTCAACTCACATCTGCCAAATATTTTCATTCAGACTGTCAAAATTACGTCATCCAAGTGAAAAGTTTCCGGAAAGCACACGGCCTAAGAATTGTTTGAGTTTGATTGGTATGAAGATAAAACGCCTTACAGAATCAATTCGAATACCACAAGTTTAGGTTAAAAAAAAATAAATAAATAATTTCCATATCAAATGAATATTGTTCTTTCTTGCTTCATTCACTGTTTTTACTGAATTAGAAACCACGACGTAGATGCGAAGCATATAAGGGTGACAGCAAAACAAAGGATAATAAAATGTCTGCTGCGTGTGACCTTGCTTAAAACTTTTTTGACCTTTGCAATATGTTCGTGCATGTTAATCGTGTTACCTTCACAAATACAAAGAACCTGATATATTGGAGGATAACGATGATAATGATGGGGCAGATCCATCAATACCTAGCATATCAAATGCAGCTCAATCGAATCGGATTAATCGATCGGTTATAAATCTTATGTAAATTGCAAATGTTTTGTGCAAACATACATTTAAAAAAAAAAACAAAAATTAAAATTAACATTTCATGAAATAACAGCACATTTTAATTTTATCTCATTGAAAAATAGAAAATTTCCATACAAAATACACTACGGGTCAATATGACCCAGATAAACGAGATTAAGTTATAAAACATGTAAACGGGTCTAAGGTTAAAGAAACACTGTCACGTCAAAACCCAAGAGTGAATCCACGATACAGCCACCTCTTTTTTTCCATCCAAAACGCTTGAACATTTCTTGCAATTTTGTGTTTTTCGCATTTATTGTGCATCAAAAGTGGGCGTAGCGAATTTGTTACCAAAATCGTCCAAATCAGTTCAATGTTTCTCGCGTGAAAGTGAAACATACAAACAACGTCAAAACATTTTTATATATTTTTTTTTTTTTTTTTTAGTACAAGTAGTAGTATTTATTTAATACTTTTAATTTGACTTAAGATTATCGTTAACAATCATTTATACAATCTCTAGAATGGTGTTATTATTTTCATTATTTTTTACAATTCGTGCAATATTTCTCTTAAAAACGTTTGTATTTCTTTCTAACTTGACATAATTAGGTAGCGCATTGTAAACTTTAAGTCCTTTGAAAAAAGCGATCTTTGCATTGCTGTTGTTGTCACCCTTTGTAGTCTGAAATTTTCTGTATTTCTTAGGTTATATGGCTGTATTTCTCCCACGTAGTTTAATTGATCGATTAAATATTCCGGAGCCTTTCCCATTTTCATTTTTTGAATAAAATTTAGAGTATTTATTTCCAGTCTTTGTTTTATATTAAACCATTCTAATGTATCAAGCATTATTTGTATCGGAGTATATCTGTTACACTTTAGTATTGAACGCATAGCTTTATTTTGTAGTTTTTGCAGTCTTTCTAATTGTGTTGTTGTGCAGCAAGTATATAGAATCGTTGAGCCAAATTCCAAATGTGGTTTTATTATTGTGTTGTACATATTTATTGCCGTTATTACCGATATTTTATTACGCACCCGTTTTAAAAAACCAATTTTTTTACATACATATATGTATTCAACGTGTTGTTTAAGTCTTTATCGATTATGAAACCTAGATATTTTATCTGATTAACATTTTCAATTGCTTCATTATTAATTTTAAAAATTACATTACTATTCATGTTTATTTCCATTATTTTAGTTTTACATTTATTTAGTTTTAATTTGTTCATTTTAAGTCAATTGTTTGCGTTGTTGATATCATGTATTAAATTTTCTTTACATTGTTCCTCTGTATCTCCTTTCGCATAAATTAATGTGTCATCAGCATATAAAACTATTTCACATTTATTTAAAATATTTGGCATATCATTTATGTATATTATAAACAATAGTGCCCCTAATATTGATCCTTGTGGGACCCCATATTCATTATCAATTTTATCCGATTTAACGCCGTTAACTTTTGTTATTTGTTTTCTGTTTGTTAGATACGATTTAAACCACATTAACTCATTTTCTCTAATACCATACATATAAAGTTTTTGAATCAACAACTCTCTATCAATTGTCTCGAATGCTCTTTTAAGGTCCAAGAAAATTGCCATTATCTTAGTTTTCCTATCTCGAAATTTCCATCTATTTATTACATAATTAACTGTTGTTTCACATGAGTATTTTTTTCTGAAACCCGATTGATATTTTGAAAATATATTATTTTCTTCCATATAATTTTCCAACTGTTCTTTAGCAATTTTTTCTATAATTTTTTCGCATGTTTTCAAAGTGTTTATTGGGCGGAACTCCTCACATCTATTTGTTTTAGCTATTTTCTCTATCGGTGCTACCATTGAATACTTCCAATTTTCAGGGAATACACCAGTTTCGAAAGATTTATTCACAATGTTAAGTATATTCTTACCGATAGTGTTCCAGTTATCTAATATTATTTTGATTGATACTTTGTTGAAGTCCGGTTTGTCTTTTAAACAGCGACATATTTTTTTTAGTTCTAATAAAGATATTGCACGAAATTTAAATCTTGTTGTTATCACAGGTATTTTGTTTGTATAATGAACGATTTCTATTGTATCTCTTATTACTTTAATAGGTACTATCGACAAAATAATTATTAAATTGGGTGGCGATTTGATAGTTATTCGTATATTCTTTATCATTAAATATTACATTTTTTATCACATTTGCGTTCTTTTTTAATACTTACAGCCCTATTCTGCTTGTTAACTTAACAAGGAATTGTTAAGGAGCTCTTGTTAATGTTCTTGTTATGTAATGTAAATGTTCTTACTCTGGCAAATCATTTACAATTTGAAAGCTCTCAAAAGCTATTAAAGTTCACCACGCATGGTGAAAATGTAAATGCCTTAGATATAAAGCGTCAGCTGTTTTTACATTGCGCTTTTCTTGCTTATTTTGATTGCTTATGTTTGTTTTTCTACAAGTAACAGCCCTATTCTGCTTGTTAACTTAACAAGGAATTGTTAAGGAGCTCTTGTTAATGTTCTTGTTATGTAATGTAAATGTTCGTACTCTGGCAAATCATTTACAATTTGAAAGCTCTCAAAAGCTATTAAAGTTCACCACGCATGGTGAAAATGTAAATGCCTTAGATATAAAGCGTCAGCTGTTTTTACATTGCGCTTTTCTTGCTTATTTTGATTGCTTATGTTTGTTTTTCTACAAGTAACAGCCCTATTCTGCTTGTTAACTTAACAAGGAATTGTTAAGGAGCTCTTGTTAATGTTCTTGTTATGTAATGTAAATGTTCGTACTCTGGCAAATCATTTACAATTTGAAAGCTCTCAAAAGCTATTAAAGTTCACCACGCATGGTGAAAATGTAAATGCCTTAGATATAAAGCGTCAGCTGTTTTTACATTGCGCTTTTCTTGCTTATTTTGATTGCTTATGTTTGTTTTTCTACAAGTAAGATGGAAAATATTAAGAAATAAATAATTTACTAATTGTTTTCAATTGTTTTAAGTTTCGAATTGAATTTTTTTAATAGCCAAGCAATTTTCGAGTGTTTTGCAGTCTTTAAAATTTATTTTTTCTTTGATCTCCTTCAGTATCAATGCTAAAAAGAAGTAAGAAGTAAGAATTCATCCATTTTTTTTTTATTTTATTTTATTTACACGGCATTTGTTTGGCTTAATACTGAACTATCTTTCGTTGTTAAGTTGTTTTCTGTCATTAACAAAATAGTAGAGAAAGGAGCTTTCAAATTATCACCAGAATACGAAACCTTAACAATTTGTTAATATTAACTATTTTGTTAATGTGGTGAGCTTAGTTAAGCTGCCAGAATAGGGCTGTAAGATGGAAAATGTTAAGAAATAAATAATTTACTAATTGTTTTCAATTGTTTTAAATTTCAAATTGAATTTTTTTAATAGCCAAGCAATTTTCGAGTGTTTTGCATTCTTTAAAATTTATTTTTTCTTTGATCTCCTTCAGTATCAATGCTAAAAAGAAGTAAGAAGTAAGAATTCATCCATTTTTTTTATTTTATTTTATTTACACGGCATTTGTTTTGCTTAATACTGAACTATCTTTCGTTGTTAAGTTGTTTTCTGTCATTAACAAAATAGTAAAGAAAGGAGCTTTCAAATTATCACCAGAATACGAAACCTTAACAATTTGTTAATATTAACTATTTTTTTAATGTGGTGAGCTTAGTTAAGCTGCCAGAATAGGGCTGTAAGTCTTTTATTTCTTTCCACATTTGTTTTTGGTCTTTGGCATTATTGATTTTGTTATGAACATATTTATTTTTTTCGATTTCAATTTTATTTTTGTATATATTTCTTACTACTTAATAATCATTCCATGCATTTTCCGTGTTTTCAGATTTAGCAATTTGGTATTTATTAATTTTTTCACTTTTAAGCGTTTTTAAGTTTTCGTTGAACCATTTGTTTATATCATTTCTTGAATTGATTGTTTTTTTTTGCGCGTAAATTTCTTAATTGTATTTTCAAAGCAATTGTCCATTTTATTAACGCTATTATTTACGTTATCATTTTCATTATATTTTATTATTGCACCGAGTTCTTTATTGAAACGATCTTTATTGTATTTAAATATTTCAATTTCTTTTTTAGTGATTTGGTTTTGATTTTCATTTATATATTTGATTTTTATATCTATTGCTTCATGATCTGCTATTTTACTGTCACTATTGTTGTTCGTAGATATGTTACCATTATTTGTAATTACATAGTCTATTATAGTTCTCGAGATTTGCCTCGAGATATGTAAAATACCTTCTAATCTAGTTTTGTATGTATCAGAGATCTGCATGAATGGATTCATTTGCTGTTTCAAGTTCCTTTAATTTTTCAACTCCCTGCAAGTCGAGGCAGGCAAACAACAAGTTTGCGCAAATCATAGGCAGCAAAAATCAAGTCGCCAAATGTAGAAAACTTGATAAGTAGAAACTTGATATGTAGAAAACTTGAAATGTAGAAACTTGAAATGTAGGGAAAAAGCAATTATTTTGCCTACAAATCGTTTATTTTCAAGTCTGTTTACGAAGTTCATAGAATTAACTTCGTGTTGTCAGTGCAAACTTCGTTTCGCAAGTTCGTCTCCTGAGTTGAGAAAACAGTTTAACTTTAAAGCATTGGATTGAAGTGTTTGTTTTTTTTTTGTTTTTGTTGTTGTTTTTGTTGTTGTTTTTTTGTTTTTAGGTGTGTTTTGTTTTGAAACAGATTTCTTGGTTGTTGTTATAAGACTTCAGGGCTACGAGTACAGTGGAGTATGTGAGTGCTGTGTTAAACGATGCGTTTTGAGTTGTGGTGGTGTGCACAGTGAAGTTTTTTTTAAACGTTACGGCACAATGCATGAACCAAGAAATAAAGATCATGCAAAGAAAAGAGCCGCCATATTGTAAACAAAACAAAGCTGGTAGGTCTGACGTCATCGGTCACAAATTGTTTTGTTTACGTGTAGCGATTATATGTGAAAAATTATTTCTTGAAGTTTTAAAGAATTATTAGTGTTTATAATTCAGTAATTTTTCGTGTTTTTTATAAAAATTAAGTGTGCTGTAGCGACGTGCAATAATTGCAACAGCAAAAAAAAAATTACTTTAAATTTAGGAAAATATAAACAAACAAAGTATTCAAACACTTTTTTCGAGAATTAAACTTCTTAATTTTATAATTTTCCACTTTTATTTAAGTTTTCATATGTTTTGCATGAAAAACGCATGCAATATAGCTTTTTCTGTGACCGATGACGTGGCACGAAAAAAATACTTTTTTCTCGCACTGCTGATTGCTTGATCTTGTCTTGTTGGTTCATGGGCACAATGCATGTGTCAAAAGAAGAACGAGTTCTTGCAGGATATAAGTTAATGCCAGAAACATTAACGCTGCCTAAATAAATGCTGACAACGCGTCTAGTGCACTTCCCGTGTGAACTAATTTGCGACGTCGGCGCGTGTTGAGAATAGCAAGCTAAGATATTTTTAGACTATAATAAGCTTAGTTTTGGTTTAAGAACTTTAGTCCTATTTTGAATAATAATAAAGGCGGTTGTGGTTAAATCCACAACCAATATTTTTTTATAACTTTTTAGCACAAAATAAGTTAATTTATATACATATTTGTATACATAGATATGTATGTATATATATATATATATATATGTATATGTATTAAAAAATTGTAGTATTAAAAAAAATGTAAGTCGAATTATTTGTATTCGTAATTTATAAATAATAATTATTACATTGTTTTTATCATATAATCTACCTAAGGGGGCATATAGGTTACAAATTTTTTCAAAACAAAATGTTTTTAGGGAATTTTTTTTCATAGAAGGAAAAAAGAAATCGTTTCCAAATTTTGCACATTTATTAACTAACATTTAAAGAATAAAAAAAAATTAGTCTCAACATTTTTTAAATGATTTTTGACGTTATTTGATATTTTTTTTTTTTAAAAATGCAAAAAAATTGACGGTGTGCAGGAAATCACATGCAGTCTGGAACATTCGAGAAAAAAAAAAGAAAACCAATCGCCTGAAGGCTTTTGTTCAAGGCTATCGCCTGAACTATGATAATTTTATTCCGAAAAAGAGAGGCCAAATAAAAATTTAACAGCTTGAGAGTGAAATTTCCTGTCGCAAATATACTCAAAAAGCGAGCGCTCACAATCGGTCATTGAAAAGCCGAATAAGAGCCTGAACAGAATCAAAAATCGTTGCGACCAACGTTCCTCTCTGGACGTCGAACGCAGAGAATGTGTCCAGAATGATGCGATTGCGATTAACGATTCAAAGTTGCTTTTGTTTAGTTTTTTTTTATTTATTTTTTCCATTTCATTTCAATGTATTGGTCTCTTCAATTGTGTGAATACAACATACACAAACAAGAAATGTCAGAAGATAAAACAAAACTAAGCAAATTTCATGAAACACAGCCAATTCTTAGCAAAAATATGGCAACACAAATGGCACTCAGAGAGAGAATCGTCGGTCGCAAGAGAAGAAATAGAATAGATTCTAATTGTGCGATTTATCGTTGCGGAAAAAGAGCTGCGTTTTTTTCTACATTTTGCATGTATTTTCCAACAACAAAGATCGGAGGCCGCAAAGATTTTTGATTCTGTTCAGGCTCTAATGTTAAAAACGCTGAAGTAAAAAAACCAACAGCTGTTTTTGACAGGAGATGTTTTCTTGTAGAAGAGAAAATAAGCAGTTGTCAATGCTACCTGGTATTATTATACCACGCGCTTAGGCATAAGTCAACATGACAAGCTCAAACTCTTTAGAAGGAGTTAAATTAAATAAGCTTCAATGTGTCAATTATATGATTTTCTAAAATTTATGTTTAATATTAAAGCATTCTAAAAATGTTTGAAGTTCTTTTTTTACCATATGTAGTCTTAACATCTCTCCTTCCCGGATTTCGATTGCAGTCACATTTTCCTACATACCATTAAATTAAATTTGAAATATCCTATCTACACCACTGTGCTTTGTCCAATCGCAAGCACTTAATTTCATTGCTCCATTATTTATTTTAACCGAGATGCTGCATTTTTCACGATCAAAACGATACCCCATACATAGCACAAGAGCACAACGCATTTACATAAACGGCAAAAAAAAAAAAAACAAACAAAAAACCACAACGCAATAACTGTTTACGATCCGCATCATAAATAAAACGAACGAAAAACAATCCAACGCTCGTCAGTGGCTTTCTGCGGCAGCGCAGTTGCATAGACTTGAAAACAGACTTGAAAAGTAGAAAGCTTGGTTTTTTCTACCAATTAATGTAGGGTAGAAAACAAATAGAATCAAGTCTGACTTATGATTCGTTTTTCAGAAGCAAGTCGAGGCTTGTAGGGTAGAAACATATCAAGTTTCTACAAGTCAAGTCGAAGCTTGATTATTTTCAAGTTACTTGATTTTCAATTGACTTGTTGCAGATCTCTGGTATGTATGTTCTTTGCTCCAGTCTATGTTGAAATCACCAGCTATTATTATATCACTGTTCGTTTCTAATATATCTTCGATTATTTGTTCAAAAACTGCGCAGAATTCGGTTTCACTACTACTTGATGATCTATACACCGCCATAATTACCATTTGGATTTTTCCAAAGTTTAGCCATATATGCACTTATCCAATAATTTGAGTCAGAAATCTTCTCACCAATTTTTGTGACGGTCCATAGTTTTTTAAAATAAATGATAACTCCTCCTGTCCGGTTTGAATTAGAGTGTTTATTATATTGATCATAGCCTTGTAGTTGTACTTCTCGTTCATCTATGTCTTTTGTTAAATGGGTCTCTGTTAGAATTATAAAGTCTGGGTTTTGTTCATCAGCAATTATTTCCAATTGGTTGAAATTATTCACTAACCCACACACATTTGTGTAAATACCATGTATCTCCTGTAATTGTTAAACTATTAACCCCAACCTCTTCTTTTTCATATTTAGACTATTTAAATACACGGGACATTCTTTATTCGACGAGACATGGTTTTCGTCAAGTCCCATATTTAGCTTGTTATTTGTTCTTATACAGTTTACACATTTATTAATTATCCCTTTTTTACATTCCTTTGATTTGTGGTTTCCGTGGCACCTATAACATGTTTCTTCATTTTTACATTCGCCAGCCTTGTGATTATATCCTTGGCATTTAAAGCATTGAATTATATCTGTCCCATCAAATATTCTACATTTTTCCCACCCAATATTTAATTTTTGTGCTGCTTTAATCTTTTTGTATGTTTCTTTATCTACTTTAATTTTAACATTATAAATCACTTTATTATTTCTTTTAAATTCATAAGATTTTACTATTTTCATTTCATGCTCTTGCAATTGTTGGTTTTGTCTCTTAATTTTGTCTATTAATTCTTTTTCTGTATATTTAAATAACATATCTGTTGTTATTACTGACGCATTTTCATTTGGCACTTTTATCTCGTATGTATCTCATTTTATTTTCAATAGCATTTTTTATTTTTTCCCTTTCCTCATCATTTTCACTTTGTATTGCAATTGTTCCATTGCTTCTGTTTTCAATGTTTGTTATATTAAGGTTAACAGGATCTACCTTGTTGTTTAAGTCCTCTATTGTTTTTCTTATTTCTTGTTTCTCTTTAGGTTTTATTATTAATGGCATATAATAGTATAGAATAGATAGATTTCAATACTGGCTTGTGGCTTGTGTTACTGTTCTATAGGCATTATATAACTGTTGCGAATATTAATACTTTCCTTTTTGGGTTATAGCTTATACGTTTTTAGGCATAATACAACCTTGTTTTCAGTATTTTCATCACAAAATAATAGTTAATAAAACTGCTTACAAATATTTGGCGTGGTAAGTCCTGTTCTTTTTATATGACATCTTAAAAATGAAATTTCAGAAATATTTTCTGTTTTATATCAATTCTTTTACATCTCGAAAACTATTACCATAGCCAAAAACAAAAAACAATAATGACGAGTCGAATCAATTATGAGTTCAATCATTCATTTAACATAGACAATAAACTTTAAATTACGTTATAGCATGAACAAAAACATTAACATTCCGCTTTTAGAGTTGGCATAAAAAATGGTACGAGGAAATGTAAAAAACGAGTTGGAGCATTAATTTTTAATTATGTTGATTAATTTTTTTCAATAAAATATTCAGGAACTTAACTAAATATTATTTGTATTAAAATAATTTTCTTATTAAGAAAAAACGCGTACTTGATACTCATTTTAAAGTAAAAGAAAATCAAACACAAAACTATAACGAAAAAACCACCGTGAATGCGGTGTACAGATTACACCAGAAAGTATTATTAGCGGAGGGTATTTTGAGAAGTTTCCGGACTGACACAGAGATTTTACGAGCAGGTGTAATTTTTCTAAGGTACTGTTGCATACATACTTTTTGGGCTGTTGCTCTGTTAGTATTTATTGGACAGCTTTCTGTTGTGACCGATATGACCTTTGAAAAATGCCTATTTGGCGCTCGGTCATCAAGGCTTAACACCACTTTAAATTAAAGAAACAATAGGTTCAACACTACCAGCCGAAATGTACTCAAAATTCATTCAAAATAACAGAAAAGTGTTTGGTGGTGCTTATCTACATGGTGCTAGCAATGACAGGTGATGACAGAATTTATAATTATATACGAACAACATCTGAATGGAAATGGATTGTTATTAAACTTTAAGGCTAATCCTGTAAATAAGGTTTTCAGAAGCCTTATTAAATTCTAGCGTGGCAGCAAAAAAATTTGTTTTATTTTTTACTGAAAATAAAAGTAAATGTAGCATTTTGCATGCTAACGATCATCATGTGATCTGGGGAAGCTCAGACACCAACAAAAGTGATGAGTCTCTTTTTGATTATATGCTTACTACCAACCTTATTATAAGTAATGTGGAAAATAAACCTACTTTCATTATGAGCAACAGGCAGGAAGTTTTAGATATACTCTTGCCTCCGAACGCATATCAAATAGAATTAGGAACTGGAAAATTTGAAAGAACATTCCTTCTCTAACCATAGGTATATTCTTTTTGACATAGAGGACTTTGCTCCGAGATCACGTAGCTTCGGTAATCTCAAACAAGTCAACTGGGGTCTCTACACAGATACACTAAAAATAGAACTTACAAACAGACCACCTTGTCCTCCTACCTGTAAACATTCTCTAGATGATCTAGTAGATAATCTTACTACGTCAATGAATAAAACTCTTGACACTACGTGCCCGCTCAAAACACCAAAGGGCAAGAAAAAGTCACCTTGATGGGACACTTAACTAGAAAAGCTCCGAAATAAGAGTAGAAAATATAAAGCAAAAGCCACTAGATCCACCGATGCGTGGACAATCTATAAAATGGCTCTAAAGGAATGCAAGAAAGAATTATTTAAAGCACAATGGCAATCCTGGAGAACCTTCTGTGAAGAAATATCCCAAACCTCTGAGGCGTCAAGACTTAGGAAAATTCTGGCATCTAGTCCTCCTAACCCGAGCTTCATGAAAAAAGAAGACGAAACCTTGACTACCAACAATGAAGAATCTCTCAATATCTTGGTAGAAACTCACTTTCCGGGCTGTTCAAAGATAGGGGATGCTCCAACACAAGTGGGGAATCTACCCGCTGTTGACAACTCCTTACACATAATCACACAATCGAAGCTAAAATGGGCAATAGAAAGCTTCAAACTGTTTAAGTCTCCAGGACGTGACGGCATAGTCCCAATTGAAATTCAAAAGACTTATGACATCATAAACAAATGGCTTATGATAATCTATCAAAGCTGACTTGACCTGAATCACACCCCAAAACGTTGGCGAAGGTAGTTTGTATACCAAAGTCAGGAACAAGCTCACACTTAAACCTAAAAGACCTTCGACCAATCAGTCTCTCATCTTTTCTTCTGGAAACTCTCCAGAGACTAATAAATATTCACTTGAGACAAAAAATAGAAGTAAATCCAATCTCACCAGCACAACATGCCTACGCAAAAGGTAAATCTGTGGAAAGAGCTCTCCACTCCATAGTATCTATCATTGAAAAGACCCTTCATCAGTAGGAATACTCTATGATAGCCTACATTGATATAGAAGGTGCCTTTAACAACGTCAAGGTAGAGGCTATCACTAATATCACTAATGGGTGGGTTCTGCGCTAATAGCGCTTACAAGTCAAATGCTAGTAGGCAATATTATAAGTGCAAAACTTGGAACAGCATCCACGCTAAGATCTGTACCAAGGGAAACTCCTCAGGGAGGAGTTGTCTCGCCCCTAAGAAAACTAAATCGGAAACCCAATCTGCTCGAGAGAGCCAAAAAAGCCAATATAGCCCTATATTCATGCAAGAAAGCAGTGGGTAGCAAATGGGAATTACAACCTAAGGTTACTTACTGGCTCTACATAGCTGTTATAAGTGCTATAGTTTGGTGTCCCGCACTAAACAAACAAACACACCTCAATATACTTCGCAAAGTTCAACGGTCAGCTGAGCTGTCCATCAGCGAAGCGCTGAGAACCACTCCAACGGACGCACTGGACATTATAGTCCACCTGACACCACTAGATATCCTAATAACACAGGTAGCTGCAAGCACAGCAATGCGTCTAGAAGCAACTTCCCAATGGAAAATAGGTACAATAGGACACTATTACATTAGAAAACATCTTCCTCCAATACCTAAGACCGTAGACTACATCACGGAAAAACTTCTTTTCTACAGAAAGTTTGATGTATCAATTCTTTTCAGAAATTAATGGAAGCTTGGAAGTCCTCCACTTAACAAAGTCACTGAAATCTACACTGATGGATCAAGATTAGATGGCAAAGTAGGCGAAGGAGTCTACTCTGAATCACTAAACATCAACCTTGCCTTAAGGCTCCCCGACCACTGATGTGTCCTCCAAGCGGAAGTTACTGCTATACACGAAGCCGTTACTTGGCTTCAGATGAATGATAAAAGGTGATTTTTTAGCAACTTTCTTTTTGGCAATACTGTTTTTGGCAGCACAGATGTTGTCATATAACATGCTACTGTTCAACATGTTCAGTTGGGTCTATAATTTCACCATGAATCGACTTACAAACGAACAACACTTGCAATTTTTTTATCAAAATTCATGCTCGGTTAAGAAAGTGCATCATGCACTTCTTCCATTTTATGGTTAGTTTGGGCGACCTTCTGACGTGGCTATTCGGAATCTTGTGACCGAATTTCGCACCAAATTTACATTAATGGACATTAAACCACCAACACACATACATAGAGTGCGGACAAAGGAAAATATCGTAGCTGTATCCGCCAGTGTTTTTGCTGACCATGAATTAACGATTCGGCGCAGTTCGCAGCAATTGGACCTCTGTTACTCCACTACGTGGAACATTTTGCGGAAGGTTTTAGGTGTTAAACCTTTTAAAATACAGCTGGTGCAAGAATTGAAGCCACACGACCTACCACAACGCGTAACTTTTGGTGAATGGGCGCTGGCAAAGTTGGATGAAGATCGGAAAATTGTGTTCAGCGACGCAGCTCATTTCTGGTGGAATGGATACGTGAACAAGCAAAATTGCCACACTTGGTGTGAAGATCAGCCAGAAGCATTGCAAGAACTGCTAAAGCATCCCGAAAATTGTACTGTTTGGTGTGGATTATGGGCCGGTGGCATCATTACACTGTACTTTTTCAAAGAAGACGAAGGAAGAAACGTTACTGTGAATGGCGAGCGCTACCATGCCCAAAATGGAAGAGCTGGACTTGCCTGACATGTGGTTTCAAAAAGACGGTGTCACATGCCACACAGCACTAGCAACAATTCCCCAATTGAGAAGCGAGTTCGGTGAACAGTTTATTTCACATTCGGGACCGGTCAATTGGCCGCCTAGATCGTGCGATTTAACGCCTTTAGACTATTTTTTATGGGGCCATATTTAGGCTCATGTCTATAGGGGCAAGCCCGCAACGGTTGACGACCTGGAAGCCAGTGTTGAAGAATTTATTCGTGAAATACCGGCCGATATGTTGGAGAGTGTATGCAAACATTTGACCCAGCGTATGAACTATTTGAGGCGTAGCCGAGGTCAACATTTACATGAAATCATCTTTAAACATTGAATTACATAGATCGTTCTATCGACTCAAATATAGATTTCATACATTTCTCTAAATTTTGTTTTTTGACGTGACGAAGTTACGTTTTACCGCGCAGGTTTATAAAAAAGGTGAAAAATGCTTTCTTTCAAAATTCATTGGCGTTGCATTGAATTGTTACTCTCTGAGTATAATAGCTATGACTAAAAAAATTATATGACCGTAAAGGTTGATTTTTGACTTCTTTATAAAAATAAAACAAAAATTCAAAACGTCATCGGAACGCGGTGGGAGCTACTTAAGAAACGCAACTAAAAATTTGTTACATGGAATTATTACTCGCCGAGTATTAGTGCTAGGATTAAAAATATGATACACCAACAAAGACCTGTTCTAAACCCTCACAGCAAAATTAGACAAAAAATGTATGATGTCATGGGGACACACAGACGGCGTTGCATTGAATTTTTACTCAGTATATAAGCTACGAAAAATGTTTAAAAAAGAAAATGATGGATATATACCTGGCCTTACGACAAAAATAAAAAATAAATTCTGAAGCTACTAGGACGTGAATACAGCATCTTATGTAACAGAAATGTAATATCGTTGCATGGAATTATTACTCACTTAGGAGACGTGTTGCTGTGAAATTTTCTTTTACGACAGCATAAATGTGTTATTACGCCTCACAACTAAAATACAAAAAAAAATTTTATCGTCATGATTTCAGGGTGGCAACTACCTAATGCAGTAAAAATGCTACAACCATGAAAAAACATTGCATGGAATTTTCACTCTGTGACTACTGGCGTAAAGGAAAATTTTAAGGAACGAAAACGAAGGGGAGGGCTTCAGGCACATGATAAAAATAACAAAAAAATTGACGGCGTCATGAGGCCCCTCAGGGTACCGCCTAATGTGACGCATATGCATCACTTTTGCTGGATAAATTGCATGCATCTAAGGCTAAGTTAATGCACCAAGGAAAAGCACAACCATTGGAGAAGCAAATGAAAAAACACAATACCAACACCAACACCAAAACCAATACCAACAACAAAAACAACAACAACAACAACAACAACAACAAAACCAACACCAAACCCAACACCAATACCAACACCAACACCAACATCAACATCAACACCAACACCGACAACAACAACAACAACAACAAAACCAAAAACAACAACAACAACAGTTTTTTTGTGGCAACTAAAACTGCTCACAAACAACAAAATAACACAGTGAAACCGGACTATGAAAGTGGAAAAGGACTATGACATGAACTAGGATATGGATTAGGACAAAAATTAAGACACACCTTTCCAAACTAGGAAACGAATGCAGTATATTTGAAGTCAAGAATTTGGTCATGGATTAAAGGAAGGGTTTGGACATGAAAAAGGAGTACAAAGAAACATCGTCACGTAAAAACCTACGGGTGTGTCTACGACACAGCCAACTCTTTTTTTTTAATCAAATCCGAAAACTCTTAAAAAAATTACCCTTTAAATCAACTGGAGATATTTATATTCTATCTGATAGTGAAGCCACTTTGAAAGTCCTGGAATCTGTTGTAACAACATCTAAAACTGTCCTGAGCTGCCGCAGATCTCTAAATGAGATGGCAGAGCAGCTCAATATATTGCTATGTTGGATTCCCGAACATAAAGACTTTCCAGGAAACTGCAAAGCAGACGAGCTTGCTCGAAACGGTACTACCAAATCCTTATCGACAGATAAAGAACAAATTGGAATACCTCTCGCCCCATGTAAATTACTCACAAATTTACTATCCCTTGAAAGTACCAACACTAAGTGGTCTACGGGGAGCACATGCCATACGGCGCATCAAGTTTGGCCAACCCTGAACTTAAAACGCTCAACGGAACTTCCTTAATTAATTAATAATTTTCCTTAGAAAGGGACACTGCCTGTTTAGACACCATGCCCGAATGCTAAAAATTCTCCATAACGACTTCTGCAGAAGCTGCAGAGACGAGGAGAAAGTAGAATCCACAACACATCTTTTCTGCACAGCCCAGCGCTGGCCACAAACCGCCATTTCTTCCTAGGTTACTGGTTCCACAGTGACCTAGACGAGCTCTCAAAATCTTCGGTCTACCGAATACTCAGCTTTATAAATAGCTCCAACTGGTTCAGACAGAGTGGAAATAATTAACCCCTGGTATCACAACGGGCCTAAATTGGCCTAAGTGTGTCTCATGAGAGACAGACGCGTCAACCTAACCTAACCTAACATTTTGCATTTCCGGGAAGTTACATTTTTTTTCATCCATATCAGTCATTGCATATTTTGTATCATCAGTTTAAGTATTAATTTCTTGCTCTACGCCATTTGACTGAAATTTTTTTTTTTTTTTTTTGTTTATTCGATAATTTATGACTTTCTGCAGCCTTTTGGATGTGCGCCAATTAATCCTTACTGAAATGTTAAAATAAATTAATAAACATCAACTGAAAATGCCGCCTGTAAAGAAATATGGCGGCATTCTTTACACAAAGTGTTAACAACACGTAGCCTTGTCGTGCATCAGGTTACTTTCGCTTTTGAAGTGATGAAAAATACTTTGGTTTCTTTATCAAGATCAGCATCAAAGCCAAGAATGAAAGGAAGCCAGGCAACAATAATATTTTATCTCGTTAAATTTTGACACAAGCTGCTAACTGTGCAGATTTCGGCTAAATTGACAGTGTAAAAAAAAAACTACATAATTAAATAAGTTATGGTGCGACTTTCATATTTTATTTTTTAGTCAAAGTCAACTTGGTGTTACGTATACGACGTGTTGCATAATAGAAATATAATATTTAATAACAATGTTTACAATAAAGGTTTAGGAAATAAAAAATTAAAAAATAAGCATCTAAATTGTCTACAGCTGGCATAAAAAAATGCGTACTTGATATCATTTAAAATAAAAGCAAAAGCAAGCCCAAAACTATAAAGAAGAAACCACCGTGGGTGCGGTCCACAGATGACCCAAAAATTTTGTGGCAGTTGTCGAGATATAAGGCGCCAAAATATTTCATTACCACTCTATTGTTTCTCCTACTTTGGAATTTTTTTGAAATGCTCAGCAACTATGCTCAGCTGGTAATTGTTTGACAGTTTGTTTTACTTGCTGTTTCTTTTCAACATCTTTATTGTTGTTAATAAGCACAACAAAGCAACGCTTCCGCTTGGAATTTTATCGGTTATTGATGCTTTTTAGTTTTTGTGTTAAAGCATTTTTGTTGCTAACATTAATTACCTCGATGGTTTTGCATTCAAACGAAAGCGCGCACAATTTTTCACAGTTGTTGCAGTTTTTATTTTTTTGTTTTCTTTTTTGCTATGGCTATGTACACTCTAAAAAATATTTGTTTAAATTTACTGCAATAGTAACCGTTTTACTACCAAAGTTGTAATAAAATTAGTCCCCCACGTTTTACTACCATAATTGCAGAAAAATTAAACAGCTATGTAGTTTACCTCTACTATTAAAGTAAAATTCAACAATATATAAAGGGTGTTTTTTTTAGAGGTATAGAACTTCGAATTGAAATAAAACACAAGAAAATCGTTTTAATGTCCATCAATTTGGCTTTATTGGAAGGATAATTTTATGCCATTAATGTTTAAATATGATTTCGGGCATGTGGCCGCCGCGGCTGGCTCGAATAAAGCCAATTCTACAGGTCCAATTTTCAACCACTTTTTCGAGCATATGGTCGTATGTCGGCAATAACGCCACGAATGTTGGCCTCCAAGTCCCCTAACGTTTCTGGTTTGTTGGCGTAGACGAGCGACTTCACATATCCCCAAAGAAAATAATCCAATGGTGTCAAATCACACGATCTTGGTGGCCAATTGACAGGTCCATTCCGCGAAATTATGCGCTCATCGAATGTTTCCTTCAATAAATCGATTGTGACGTGCGCTGTGTGGCATGTAGCGCCGTCTTGTTGGAACCACAATTCATCCACATTCATGCCATCCAATTCGGGAACAAAATAGTCGGTTATCATGGCTCTATACCGGTCTCCATTAACGGTAACTGACTCTCCAGCATTATTTCGGAAGAAGTATGGCCCAATGACTCCACCAGCCCATAGAGCACACCAAACAGTCAGTTTTTGTGGATGTAATGGCGTCTCAAGGATCTCATGTGGATTCTCTTCACTCCAAATGCGGCAATTTTGCTTGATGACGTAGCCATTCAACCAAAATTGAGCCTCATCACTGAACAAAATTTTGCGATGAAAATCAGCATCGAGATCAATCTCATTTTCGGCCCATACACCAAAATCACGACGCATTGCATGGTCTCGCGGCTTTAATTCTTGCACAAGCTGGATCTTGTAAGGTCGCAAGTCAAGATCTTTGCGCAAAATCTTCCATAAAGTTGATGGACAAAGCTCCAATTGCTGTGCACGGTGGCGAATCGATTCATTCGGGTCCTCTTCAACATTTTGCTCTACAGCGGCAATTGTTTCTTCGGTGCGCACTGTTCGACGTCTCTGCGGATCCGTATTATCACATAGAGTAAACGTAGTGCGAAAACGACCCATGGTTAACCGAATTAATTGCTCTGATGGACGATTATGTCGACCATAAAATGGACGGAGCTTGCGGTAAACTTCGCGAACTGAACCATTATTTTCGAAATAAATTTGCACGATTTGCAGGCGTTGTTCTTTTGTCAACCTGTTCATGATGAAATGGCAAACCAAACTGAACATAAATGACATTAGAGTTGCCAGATTTGACCACAAAATGCCAGTTTTATCTCTATTCGAAAAACAAACCTCTAAAAAAAACACCCATTACTACTGCTATTGTAGTTAAATTCAACAACCGTGTGTTAATTTTACTACCTCTTTAGTAGTAAACCTCAATAAAAGAGTAGTAATACTAGTACTACTGTTGAAGTACTTATTTAAGACCCTGTTATATATAATAAGAAACTTGTTTTCGGTTTTTAAAAAATATTTTTTATTAATCATTAAATTTTTTTGTTTAAGATTATAAAAGTAATTTATACAGTATTTAAAACAGAAATTTTTTTAATTCACTTAAATATACTTAAAAATAATATCATTTACTTCAATTTTTTAGTATACAACAAAAATAGAAAACTTCCAGGTTAAAAATAGTATGTTTATTATATAAAGAATAATCGCGAATAACGTTGTAAGCGACAACATTTTTTTTAACTCAGTTCTGTTTTTATATAGTAATATAAAAAAGTAATTCTTACAGGTATTCGCAAAAAAAAAACGTTTTAAGAAAAAATGTTGTTTAAAACATTATTCGCCATTATGCATCATATATAAATATACATAAGGACATATTTTTAAGTACGAAAATAAAATAAATAAAAAGTAATGTTTTAAAATTTTATATAAGTGCACAAGAAATCTTCAAAATATATATTTTTATAATAAGCATTTTTAAGTTTTGGAATCAATAATAATTAAAAGACAGTTCAAAAACTTTAAGTTTTTGTTCTATAAAAAGTAATGTCATTTTGGTAGTAACTCTTCCAACTGCTCAAATTTTTTAATAAATGTGTTCATTTTTCTAAGGTTACAAATTTCTCTTATGTCCTCTCAATTATGACGGATACAATTTAAATAAATACCTCACTAAAAACTCATAACTTTGAAATAAGTCGTTAGGATAAACAATATTAAATATATGGCAGTAGCAGATTATTTGACATACTAAGTCTATTAATCGAAATTTTCCTCTGTTGATGTGATATGTCCTTCGAACCGAAATGGATTCAGCATTTTCTTCTGATGATGTATCTACAAAATGAAAATAAGTTATTTAGTGTTTAAAGATTTCTTTTATAATTTGTACCAATTATAGATATCCATGGTGTCGAAACTTTGTTGTCTTTTCTTATTTCATCTAGGGTTGTTCCGAACTTAAATAAAAAAAAGAAATACTTCATTATCCATTTAGAGCCGAAAGACTTCGCAATAACTTTGAAATGTTAATCAATTTAAAATTACCTCATATTTTTTAAAAAGAAGTTCCTCAGATTCGTAGGTGTGGTTACAAATTGACTTAAGTATTAGTTTGTCGTCTTCATTTGTTTTAAAAAATTTCGCAAACTTATGATGATTCTACTTGAAGTTGTTTTGTCTTATTTTATCTTATTGACTACATTATTTATTTCTTTGTTTGTGTATTTATTTATTTAAAATAAGAGCTCGAAAATACGCGAACCGCACGCTGCAATCACAAGAAACGAATTAACATGTATGCGTCTTGTGAGGCGTCAGTTGCATGAATCACTACTACTTTGGCAGTAAAATTAAACAGCAGTTGAGTAATTTTACTAAAATAATTGTTGCAAAGCGACGAAATACTGAATTTATTTCAGTAAAATTACACACAAGAACTATAATTTTACTTATTCAAGTAGCATTTTGAACAAAGTTATTGTAGTAATTTCAATGTAATTTTAGGTGTAACAATAAGAATTACTAACCTTTTTGCAGAAAAGTTGTGAAAGTGTTGGCTAATTTTACTATTGCTAAAGTAGAAAATATGCAATCAATTGTGTAGCAATTTTGGTACATATTTGCTGTAATTATTCCAAATTTCCATTACTACTAAAGTGCACTTATATTAATGCCGTTTTTGTAGTAAATGAATTATTTACTTCAACTTTGGTAGGAATGTTCAACAGACATATTGTTGAATATTCAACTATTTAGTAAATTTACTACTTTTTTAAAAGTATTTTAGAAAATAATTCCAAAGTTGTAGTAAAATTACAATTTTGTTGAATTTTCAACACAGAAATTACTACTTAAAAAATAGTGAATTTCCATGCATTTTTTAGAGTGTAGTACTTACCAATTAAGCCAAGCTGGCAAACCAGCTGAGTGTGATGACTTCTTTGCTGAAAAAATGCATGTTTAAAATGTTGCTGCTATTTTGCACAGAACTAATGCAATGACTTGCGATATTGTTTTGACATTTATTGCTAACTTGGAGATTGATGCAAATTACTTACAGTCAGCTTATCGAATTTACATAGATGATTTATTTATTGATTTACTTGTTTGTTTAAATTAGATGTGTTCAAAATTTGCTTTCTTTGTAATCGAGTTCGTTACTTAAGTCTTTTGATTTGATATGCTATGAAACTTTTTTTTGTTTCATACATACAATATGAACGATATGAAGGTGGTCATCATTTTAAAATTAGATATTTTTTAGCAACAAGCAATAATAACACTGTGCGACAGTTTGAAATAACTGCAAAAATTCCAGCGATTTCTGATAGCCATTGTTCAACGGAATATATCGGGATTTTTCTGAATTAGCTCAAATAACCGATTTCTTCAAGGTCACATTTTATTCTATGGGACCATAGCTAATTTCCTTTGACTCCTAAGCTAAGTAAAATTTGTTTCCCTTTAAAAATTGGGAAACATTATTTCCCCCTAATACTCACACAAGAAGGTCAAAAACCCCTTAAATTAAAAAAAGGTTATATTTTGAACCTTTGGGCGATATCACTTTCATCACTTCTACAAGCAAAATTTTCATCATAGTATCTTTAACTTTGCAGAACATCATAATACAAAAAAATCCGCCCTTCTATCAAAAATCGCGACTTTCACCTTAAATATTAAAAAAAAAAAATTCTGAAATCGGCAAAAAAATTTTATTTTTGAAGTAATAGTTTATTTATTCTAAATCTAATACTAAGTCAAATACACATACATACAAAATACATAATGCTCGTTAAGGCTCAACCAAGTTATGCTAACCAAGTATTTGAGCTAACCCAGAAAAAACCCTTGGACGATATGTTCTTTAAACCATTGGCCAAATCAGAAACCAAATCAAGAACCATTGGAGTTTTTTCAGTTATTTTTGGTGTGTCGCACAGTGTAATTATTCCTTTTGAAATAAGATTTGAGGTTAGGCTTTAATTTCGCAATAAAAATGTTGAAAGAATTTCAACTTAAACCATGTTTTATTTCAAAAATTTTGAGCCAATTATATATTAAAATAGAAAATTGAAAAATTTGACGTAACGAAAACGAAAAAAAAAATAAAAAAGCATTTCTGCACTTGCTAGCCCAAATCAATAGGTAAGTAATTAATTACACGGGCCTGCAAATTAGAAAAAAAAATAACTTTTTTATCAAATCGGATTTTAAGGCTGATTTCACTAGTTTACGAATATTGTTGCCCTTTTCTCAAGAACTAGTTTCTCATTGAAGCAGATTTGCAAATGGCACCTATTAATTTTTTTTTTTTAAGAATAGTTTTCGAGATATCCTCAAATTTTATCAAACTTTTCTTTCATTGTGCATTATTTATCAAACTTTTTCTCAACACTTACATCTTTTGAGAAGTTAAGCTGGATTCCAGATGGACGAAGGCCAACTTTAACAACCTCGAAGGTGCTGTAATGGAATTCCCAAAAAGTTAACGATTCGAAATCATTATGGTTAACTAACGACGTTTGTAGTTTGCAGTAACGAATGTTGTATTCTCAAAACAGTACTTAGCGAAAAAAATGTTAAAATGTAACATTCACAATATATGCTACAAACATCGTTAACAGAAATCAAAAATATGGCAGCACTGTGCTTTTTTGACAGCTTAGATAGGCCTTTTCGATAGATACATGCTGAATCAGCCAAGCAGCAGACAGCTATTAGCAGAGGCAGCGCTAATGCAAGCAATTGCTTGCGACCGAATTGCTTCTACGCTTGAGAGGCTGTCGACTTCGTTTGAGCGATTGCCTTCAACGAACTTATAATTGTTATAACTTTTTTATTATTTTTACTTTTACTATTATTTTTATTATTAATGCTCTGAAATGTGCCTTTTATCTGTTGATTTGATCTGTTTGATTTTATTTAGTTTAAAAACTTTTCTTTATTTTTTTAAACTTTAAATAAAAGTGTAGAAGCTATTGGAAATAAAGTTTATGGAATTATTTTTATTTTGATATTTTAACCATGATGGTTAACATATGCCTCGTCGTGTTGTGGCCATTTTATGCATATTATTTATCTATACTATTATATAAAATTAAAGTGAACATTTTTTGTTGCCGCTCAACTCTAAAAGTACTGGTCCGATTTTTATGAAATAATTTTTAATAGGTCACATTTGTGCTAGAAAAGGATCTTTGGGTATTTTCTTTACGAAATTTAAATAATAAGTATCTTTAATTAAAGTGTAAAGTTTTTCAAAAAAATCATCCACAATACTCAACACTGCTTGATCGTTAGCTTTTCATGCGTTTGTGCTGCGAGAGCTTCAATAAGCTGCATGTTGATCTCTACTCTATTCTCTTTTTGTTCTCAGCAAGCACAACACAACTCAATAAACAAACAAATACATATACATACATACTTTGCTGTGCTTAAAACAAGCGAACAAATGACTTCACCACACCAATTGCCAATTGGATCGAAGTAAATTTTAATATGTTGAAATAAGTTTTAATGTGGTGAATTAATCTAACACAGTTTTGTTAAATAGGGATTCACCTTCAGCAGGAAGAGAAACAAACGGATGACTTTTTACTTTTATAAAAGTGGCATTGTGTGATTCAATAAGTTTTCTTTTAAACTGATAAGAGAAAAAAACGACCGTGGCGAAGCCGTCGACCACTGTGGCCTGCTTGTGTTTTATAAAATCACAATCGCATGTAAAACAATCGCTTAAAGTTGTTGTTTAAGTTAGCGACGCTAAAATATTCGTGGTTAAGCTAGCTACAAATAACGTTTAAGAACTGTCAAAATTAAGGACAAAAATAGCTAACATAGATGTTGGGAATACCAGTTAACGATAATTGTAGCAAAGGCCAGTTAACGATAACTATAAACGTAGTTAACACGTTTGGGAATTCCGCTACTGATGTCAACAGTGATATGATTTCCAAGACGTTATGACTGTTTGTTTATTGACATTAGGTATTTCGCCTTATCTACGTATAATGTAATCTACGTACACTGTAAGACCCATTCGATTCGACTCTTTCGCTAATATGGAGAATGCTGCACTGACTTCGTGCGTATTATGGCTAATGATATTGATATCATCAGCACACGCCAGCAGTATAATATTCTTTTAGAATTCGGACCACTACATCTTAGATCAGCAGCTCGGATTATCTTCTCCATCATTAGGTTGAAAAAGTCACACGATAAGGAATAACCTTGTCTGATATTCATTTAGTATCGAAAGGAGGGATGAGATCCCACCCAATTTTAACTGTGCTGCTGGTGTTACTCAGTGTCATTCTGCAAAGACAGATGAGCTTTCCAGGAATACCAAATTCAGACATGGTGGAGTATAGATGATTCCTTATTGGACTGTCGAAGGCGGCTTTGTAATCGACTAAAAGAGGGCGCGTGTCGATTTGTTCCTCAGGGTCTTCTCCAAGATTTGTCGTAGCGCAAATATCTGGTCTATGGTGGATTTGCCAGTTCTGGAGCCACACTGATAAGGTCCAATCAGCTGGTTTCCGATGGGCTTCAGTCTTTCACATAATACGCTCGACAGGACCTTTTATGCGATTTTAAGATGGCTTATCCCACGGTAGTTGGCGCAAATGGTGGGATCATCTTTCTTGTGGATTGGGCAGAACGCACTGAGGTTCCAATCATTTAGAATGCATTTTTCCGACTATATTCTGCATAGTAGCTCATGAATGCATTTAAATGGAGCTTCACCTCCATTCTTGAAGAGTTCAGCAGGTAAGCCATCTGCTCCTGCGGCTTTTTTGTTTTTAAGCCGAGCTAAAGCTTTCAAGAATTCACTATAAATAAAAATTATACATTTAATAATTTTCATCAACCTGTTTTTTTTTTACTTTTTTTTCATCTTTGACTAGACAAAAGAAAAAGTTGCCCAATTTTGCCCTTTTTGAGAAATTTCAATTTTTATTTTTATACACTAAGGGAATCCACGCCTGAGTATAAATTTTATTTAAATATTTACGTGGATAATTCAAATGTTTTCCTTACAACTCGTTTTTTTCCCGTATTTGAATTTTATTTATACCACACACGTACATACATATTCCACCCAAGCAAGCAGCAATAGCATCGCACTCTGTTTCTGCAGTTATTTCTTGCAGTTGCAGGTTTCTTGTAGTTCTCATTTAGTTAAGGTTGCAAGGGTAATATAGCCTGAATGTTTGGCCAATATGATTTGTGAGTGCGATGCATGATGAAATCATGTAGGGTGAAGTGACAACTCGGTATTTTTTCAAGAATGTCTTGAACCGGTTGTCATTTACCTGAATAATTTGCTTCTATTCTCTATATTTTTCTTTTAATAGTTTTTTTATACTATTCTTGACATTTGATGTCATAATATTGCTCCAACTGTCAGAAATAGTATAAATTAGAGAACGAAAAAAGAAAATAAAATATACTACCAAATGGAATTTGATGGACGCAGCTCGTGGGAAATATTCAAATAAATTATTTTTCAATTTCAATATTTTTATATAAATTTTCCTTAAATGCGATAGTTTTGTTTTCAAATAGTAAATATTTAAAAGATATTTAAATATATTCGTGCATAATTGCAATATATTTTGTATTAAATCTGTTTAAATATTTTAATATTTTATTTAATTAAAAAAGTATTTCAATAAATTTTAAATTTTTACGTAGTCGATTTAAGTAAATGAGGTATTGGTGCAAAAATGACTTGCTTTTTGGATAGATTAAAAAAGTTTTTGGATAAATTTCATATTTTTTCCCTTAGTGTATGCATTGCATACTACTCGTATATAACTATATTGACAAATATAAATGGTATTACATGCCATCTTCGGTACAAAAATTACTTACTCATGGTGAAGCCATAATTTAGCATTTTGGAGTTTTACCAATAAGTCAGCTATCTGAAGATGCCCACGTAATAAAGAATACAAAAAAATAAGTATGTTACAATCTAGAAAATGTTCAAGAAAGGCAACAAACGAAGATGTCCTTCATCGCTTATAATTGACGTCAAATCCACTCATAGCAAGGGTAAAAAAACAAAATCAAAAGAGCTTTGTGAAGAAGCTTTACTGCTCTTACAGGACTAAAAATTTTTTGTTTCACTGTAATTTCGTGTGTAACTATGTATTTTTAATTCCTTCTATTTTAATTTAAAAAATAACAAAAAAATTCAAAATAAAAAAATTATATAAGTTTGTTGTTAATAGGGATTTAAAAATGGTATGTTGAATGATTTACTAAATATTTCAGGTAATATATTTAAAATTTGGGTTAATTACTGCAAGAGACAAAAAAGTTACAGAAGTTTGAAACGTATTAGGCAGGTCAAGCCAAAATCGTATTTATTAACTTCAAAAAAATTAGTACTAAAACTAAAATTGATTTTGAAAAAAGTAGTTAAAGTGATTTGTTGAATATAAAAACAATACATTCTAATTTTGGATTAAATATTCCAAGAGACAAAAAATGTACACATTTTTTTAAAGTCAAAATAGTATTTTATTAACTTTAAAAAAATTTAGTGCTAAAAACTAAAATGGAATTTTAAAAAAGTAGTTCAAATGAATTATTGAATATCATAGAAAATCTATTCCAAATGTGGCTTTATTATTGCAAGAGACAAGAAAGTTACAGATTTTTAAGACGCAAAAGTCCCTTTGGGCCCATTGTGCAGCGGAACGCTGTCGTCCGCAATTGGAGTTTTCAGGATATCATCTTTATTGGCGGGATTATTGTCGCCGTCGACATTCTGAAGCTGAAAAAGTGTTCCCTCCACATCATCAGCAAGGGCGTAGGCAGGATGAAAATTAGGGTTTAAAATTAGGGAAATCGATTAAATAAAAACTCTTCGTTTTACTCTGGATATACATATGTCACTAGATGCACGTTTTCATCCTTGCAAGAAGGGGCCCCGATTTTGAAACCATCGGCCTGGCGTCTTATTTTTTTTTTTTAATTTTCGAATTTAATTTCTGTCACCATGTCACCATCTCAATTTTCTCACACTCACTATTTTCCGCTTCTCTTTTATTTCGCCTGAAAATACGTCTCTCTTCCCTCCTCTTCTCTTTGTACCACTCCTTAACAGCACGCGTTACAACCGACTGCAGGATGGCTTTATAGGCGGCGTTTTCTGTAGCGTCTCGACACTCCTGGTCTTGCGACTGGTTTTGGCGAGGGCGGTGAGAGCCAATCACCTCTTCGGCGACCGTACCCATAGAATGCACTGAGATGTGTACGGATATTGGCTACGAAAAGATAATGATCCGAGTATATGTTGGCAGCACAGATGGTGCGTACATCTTAAATACTGGAAGAGTGCCTTTCATCAATCTAAACGTGATTGGTGAATTTGGTTGAGCGTATTTTTATCATGAGACATTCATGTAGCTTCATTGGTTCAACACTCGAAGACTCTTCTCCGTTATATACAACGGGCCTCTTGTACCAACGAGGCCCTGGGCTACAGCTCAAAAAGCCCTTTAAATGATCTAAAAACATAAGAAAATTTTAATTGTGACATACAAAAAGAAAAAAAAAACGTTAAAACAATTTTAAAAGCTACACTTAGGGAAAAAAATATTAAATTTATCCAAAATTTTTAATTTATACAAAAAGCGAGTCATTTGTGCACCAATAACGCATTTGCTAAAATCGACTACGTAAATATTTAAAATTTATTTAATTACTTTTTTATTTAAATGAAATATTAAAATATTTAAACAGAATTAATAAAAAATATATTAAAATTATGCACGAATTTTTTAAATATCTTTCAAATATTTACTATTTGAAAATAAATCTATCGCATTTAAGCTCTCACCGTGCGTCCATCAAATGCCATTGTTTGTATATTTTATTTTCTTTTTTATTTTTTTCGTTCTCAAATTTACACTATTTTGGACAGTTTTTTGGCCAAACGTCAAAAATAGTTTAAATTAGAGAAGGAAAACAAAATATAAATCAAAGTATGCAAGACATTCTTGAGAAAATGTCCGATTGTCACTCACACCTTGAATGAGTTGATCATGCGATCAAACATCGCAATCGCACGGAATCTTGGCCAAATATCCAGGCTATATTACCCTTGCAACAATAACTAAATGAGAACTATAAGAAACCTGCAACTGCAAGAAATAAACTGCAGGAAGAGAGTGCGATGCTATTGCTGCTTGTTGAAATATGTGTGTACGTGTGCGTTGCTGTTGCTGTTTGCTTGTAAGGAATATGTGTGTACGGGTGTGGTATAAATAAAATTCAAATACGGGGAAAAAACGAGTTGTAAGGAAAACATTCGATTTATCCACGTAAATATTTAAATAAAATTTATACTCAGGCGTGGATAATGTTAATATGCGTTATTTCCCTTAGTGTATATATTTAAGCACTACGATCTAACATCACGTTGTACTCACAGCCACATTTAAATCCACATTCCATAAAATTGAAGCGCGAATTATAGAGCTTTGTTTTTTCGCCAACCACCAAAGAGGTGATTAGATGCTCACCACCACAGTTCAACAACCTCTTACATGATATCCAAAGACAAAAACAAAAATCGCCCTCTTATATAATCGGCTCAAACCCAGGACGGTCGAACGTCTTAAAGGCAGTATACAATATAAAATATTCGCACCTTATTTCATGACTACTCAATCTTTGACTCAGTCAGCTGTCTAAAGTTTATTTTCACCCAACTAGATTGGTTACTTAAGCGCACCTTAATTTTTGCATGCATCCGCTACAATGAGCTCGTTAACGGGCGTCAATTGATTCAATTAGAAATTGACAGCCACCCGCTATAACCGCAAAATGAACCATGTACCAATTAGGCTGAAGAGCTAATCCAGAACGACAACGACTCGTAACCATTGTTGATTGTGTGAAGTTCATGGAAATGTTGAGTACGCTTTGATTTAAATGCGAATAAACGAAATTAAGTGATTGAATTAACAAATTAACAATGTAATCAAGAAGAGGTGGGCGAAAAGAAAGAAGAAAGCGAAGGAGGTGGAGGGGGAGGCGAGGAGAGAAGGGACAGAAAGTGCGGCTTATTATCTAATAAGCTTGAGAGTGAGAGTGTGAATTTGTTGTAAATTAGAGCTGACAGCGTTGTGCTGTGATGTTACAATTACCCATAAATACAGCTAAATACTCACAAGCACACACACACACATACACGAGTATATGCTTCATATAACCTCAAGTGCTGCTCTATTGTTTAGTGACGCATTTAGGATGCGATCTCATGACTTAGCACTCGAAGTGATTTACTTTCATTTCATTCATTGTTGGCGTGAAACTTTTGGCATGTCATCTACTTGGATTGCATGCGTCCCACTGAGCGCGATTAAAGTAGGTAGTGTTTTTTTTTTTATCTTCTAACATGTTGTTTCATTTATTATACAATAAGTTAAAATATTTTCATTTATATAATTATTTTTAGAATTTTATTTGAATAAATTTGACGACTAGTCGTTTCAAGCCATTTCTTTTTGTTTCAAGCTGATCACAATAAGACCGTCTATCCACTCCTTAGCTTCGTGAATTTTACTGTTGCTTTCATTAAATTGCAAATTTCATGGAATTTTTTATTGTATTGGAAGAAATTTGGAAAAAAAATTCCGACAGAAGCTCATGGTGAGAAAGTTTTTATACAATGTGTTGTATATGTATATAAGTATTATAGATATTTATTTAAAAATAATCTATAAATAAAACAATTAATGTACGTGTGTGTGTCCTGAATGCATTTCTACAACGTTCATCCGATTAGCATGAAAATTTGGGGCGCTGTAGTACAAATTTTTATGAAACCGCCTAAAACTCACAAACCGCTCATGCGATTAAAATGAAAATCGGTATATAGTGGTTTTCAGGTACAATGAGTATTTTGGCGCTATCTTCTTTGATCCATCTTGGACACCAGATGGCGCTGCAGTACAATTTTTATTACAAAATCGCATAAAACCACAATATGCCTACAGGCGTATTATTAATTGTTTTTTTTTTAGATTATATATGCAAATATTAAAAAAATATAAAATTTAAATTAAATTTAATAAAATTAAAAAATGTGGCTGCCGTGGCGCAGTGGGTAGAGTGCGCGACCCATACGCCAGAGAACCCTGGTTCAAATTCCATCTGACGTAGAAAGTTTTTCCAACTGAATTAATTTTTCTGTTCGGCCATCACCTCTCTGCAGACAATGATAAACCTCAGAGAGTTAATAATGCCATGTAAAGGTTCTTGAGAATATGCACATTAGCCGTTCGGTCGGCATAAAACTAGTAGAACCAGTTCTCGATCAATTGTGTACAAACATTTAATTACATGCTCAACACAATTTGATCATAAGAAGTTCAATCAAAGTCCTTTCAAGGGCTGAAATGGCCAGTTTATTTTTTGATGCGACGAAGTTACGTTATACCGCGCAGGTTTCCAAAAAAGTTGAAAATGTATTTTTTTTTTAAATTCCTCGGCGTTGCATTGAATTGTTATTCGCTGAGTATAAAAGCTATCATTAAAAAAATAGTACGACCATAAAGGTTGATTCTTTGACTTCATTATACAAACAAAACAAAACTTCAAAACGTCAACGAAACGCGGTGGGAGCTGCTTAAGCAACACAGCTGAAAATTTGTTACATAGAATTATTACTCGCTGAGTATTAGTGCTGGGATTAAAAGTATGATGCACCAATTAAGGCCTGTTCTAAGCCCTCACAACAAAATTAGACAAACAATTTCTGTTGTCAAGGGGACACAGAGAGAGCCGCTCAAAGATCGGCAATGCAACATTCATGCAACGGCGTTGCATTGAATTTTTACTCGGTGAGTATATAAGCTATGATAAATGTTTAAAAAGGCAAATGAAGCATTTGTACTTAGCCTTACGATAAAAATAAGAATAAAATTTTGACGCCGTCAGGTCGTGAATATAGCAGCATATATAACTGAAATATAATATCGTTGCATGGAATTATTACTCACTCAGGAGACATGTTACGGTAAATTTTGTTTTACAACAACATAGACTTGTTATTACGCCTCACAACTAAATTTCAAACAAATTTCTTATCGCCATGATTTCAGGGTGGCAGTAAAAATGCTACAACTATGAAAAAACGTTGCGTGGAATTTTAACTCTGTGACTACCGGCGTAACGGTAAATTTTAAGGAACAAAAATGAAGCTGAGGTCTTCGGGCACATGATAAAAAACAAAAAAAAATTGACGGCGTCATGAGACCCTCCAAGAAACCGCCTAATGTGACACATATGCATCACTTTTGCTGGATTAATTGCAAAACTTTTAGAAGAGCAAATAAAAAAAAATCAATAGCAAAAGCAAAAACAAAAACACCGACAACAACAACAAGAACAACAACAACAACAACAACAACAGATACACCAACACCAACACCAACATCAACATCATCATCAACATCAACATCAACATCAATATCAACATCAACATCAACATCAACATCAACATCAACATCAACATCAACATCAACATCAACATCAACATCAACATCAACATCAACATCAACATCAACATCAACATCAACATCAACATCAACATCAACATCAACATCAACATCAACATCAACATCAACATCAACATCAATATCAACAACAACAACAACATCAACATCAACATCAACATCAACATCAACATCAACATCAACATCAACATCAACATCAACATCAACATCAACATCAACATCAACATCAACATCAACATCAACATCAACATCAACATCAACATCAACATCAACATCAACATCAACATTAACATCAACATCAACATCAACATCAACATCAACATCAACATCAACATCAACATCAACATCAACATCAACATCAACATCAACATCAACATCAACATCAACATCATCATCAACATCAATATCAACATCAACATCAACATCCCCATCAACAGCAACATCAACATCAACATCAACATCAACATCAACATCAACATCAACATCAACATCAACACCAACATCAACATCAACATTAACATCAACATCAACATCAACATCAACATCAACATCAACATCAACATCAACATTAACATCAACATCAACATCAACATCAACATCAACATCAACATCAACATCAACATCAACATCAACATCAACATCAACATCAACATCAACATTAACATCAACATCAACATCAACATTAACATCAACATCAACATCAACATCAACATCAACATCAACAACAGCAACAGCAACAACAACAACAACAACAACAACAACAACAACAACTACTACTACTACTACTACTACAACAATAAAAACAACAACAACACTACAACAATATAGTAGTTATGATTTCAACAGTTTTTTCTTGGCAACCAACACTGATCACAAACAACAAAATAACACAATGAAACCGGACTATGAAGCTGGAGAAGGATTATGACATGAATTAGGATATTAAGGACAAAAATTAAGAAACACCTTTGCAAACTAGGAAAGGGATGCGGTATATTTGATTAAGTCAAAAATTTGTTCATGCATTAAAGGAAGAGTTTGGACATGAAATAGGAGTATAAAGGAACACCGTCACGTCAAAACCTACGAGTGTGTCCACGACACAGCCAACTCCTTTATTTATTTTATTTTTATAAAATTAAAAAATTTCCGTTATTTTATTTATTCACTAGCAAATACCCGCTGCTTCGCCGGCGATAAAAATATTAAATATCATTAAAAATTTTAAATCTTAAAATTTAACAGCCGTATTCATATTGAAGTGGGAAGAGTGTAAATAATGGTTTGTGTATTAGATAAATTCATTGACTTCTTATTTATTTGTCACATTTTCGTCAACATTTTGATATTTAAACATCAAATTTAGCTATAAAATCAATCTAAAATTGCAGGCATCTGCACTTGGAAATGGTTCCAATTATTTCAAATGTCCTTATTTCTGTGCAATGGTCGTATATGCAAAATATTTATTATAGGATAGGCTTTATTTTATCCTTTTTTTATTTCATTGAGCGTTATTGCACTGAACCCAGTTTTGTCACTCTGGTACCTCCGAAACCAGGCCACAATGGTTTGTTCTGGCGTAGAAAAGCGCTCGCCACGCATTTTTTTCTTAATTTGAGGGAACAATAAGAAGGTGTTGGTTGACAAGTCGAAACTGTAAGGCAGATGATCCATCAATTCCACGTTTTGATTGCATAAAAACTCTTTTGTTTGAGCTGATGTTTGGTAACTCGCATTGTCGTGATGATCTTCCTTCGTTGGTTGGTTTTCCTCGATTCTCCGAAGACTTCCAGCAAAAAACTGGTTGTATACCATTCAAAATTAATAGTTCATCATTGCTCAAGTGGTACAGTTCCGACATGACCGGTTTTTCTGAAAAAATTACCAATCATTTGTTTGGATGAGCTCCATCCACGGACAACTTTTGACGAGTTTTACTCAATTCGAAAACCCCAAATTGTGAATTACTGCTTTGATTCGGGCTCATCACCTAAGGTGATGTCATAGATAGGTTTCAAACCACCCCCGCTTTATTTTTTTCAGCATTTTCTTGTACCAATCGACACGAGCCTTTTGAAGCTACCATCAAATTATGGAGTATCCAACGGGAACAAGCCTTCTTGACGCCTAAATGCTCATGTAAAATCGAATATATGCTTGACCCACTTGTTCCCAAAGATGACTCCATCTCACGGTTCACTCACAGCATCGATGTTTTCTGGCACAACAGCCGTTCATGGACGGCTTTTATGAAACTCGTCTTGGAGAGAACGACAACCACGCTCGAACTCATTAAACCAACGCTTTATAGTCGCTGGGTGGGGTGCTTCATCACCAAACGTAGAACTTAGTTAGTCCACGTCAAAAATCATAAAAAATCATCACCCGAAAATGTTCACGTGTTAATTCCATTTTTTTGCTGATATACAATTTTCAAACCACTGTAAACAACACAATACATGGCGCACATGTACCAAATCGTTGTGAGTACGTTTATGCTAGAAAATGTTCGGAAATCGAATGGAACTGTCGAAATTCATCTGGCAATGCTTAGTGTTGCCGTGGCGCAGTACTTAAAATGCAGCTTCCGTACTATCGTGAATACCCTAAAATTTTTTATAAGCATATTTTTGATAAATATTAATTTTTATGAATGATTTGAAAATTATTTTTCACTTCTCTTCTTTTTATGCAAACTATTTCGTGAATTGTGTGAATTTTCGTACTCAACCGAGTTCGTGTCTTAAGTCTTTTGTTTCTATGCAAGTTTTTCTCTATGCAGCTAACATAAGCACAAAAGGGTTACAAAAATAAAAAAAAAATAATAGAAACAAAACGCCCTTCGTACAAAATGCATTTTATTATGACGTCATTTGACTGTTTGTCAGTCTGACATATTTTACATAACATCAAAAAATCCTGAAGCAAATAATGACATCAACTAATTTTGCATAAAAAAAAACAACAGAAAGAGCAAAATCTCAATGACAATAATAACAGACATCATACACCAAGCACAATAGCATCAACAACAACAACAATACCATCAAATATCCTTAATATACTCTCTTCGGGAGCTCAATTTTATATCAAACATAACCGCAAATCACTCTAAGGAAATCGTTGTTGGGAAATTGCGCTTACGTCAATTTGTGAAAATTTGCACTGTCTATAGAAATGACTGTCGCGTCATTTTCACACAAAACTATTTTGTGGCGCAAAGCTTAGGAAAGTGGTGCTGAAAGGCAGTGAAGTTGCCTGCCTATTGAGTCAAACGTCAAATCTATGTTGAATGCCGAGAATTGACAAGATAATTCAAAGGTGTAAGTCAAGAAGTAGTTGCTACACCGTAACATCAATTGTCTATCTGTCTGTCCGCCTTTGTGCTTTTTTGTCAGTATGTCTGAATCACTATCAACTACATAATGACAAAGTGATGCATAAATTCAGCTACAACGTCATATTTTTATTATTCATACAAAAGACATTATTATTAATCAGTCGTGGCTGGCTGTTGAGATGCACTTTGATGCCATTCTGCCCTGCAAACTAAAGATGCACAATGATAAAAATGCTGAAACCGCACTTTTATAGCCTTTTTTTTTTGGAATTAAAGTTTTAGTTAAGCTCGAAAATAAATTTTGTTAATGCAGCTTGTGTTCATTTATCTATTGAATCTATATTTTCAGATATTGAATCAGATTAAGATTTAGATTGTGTTAAACATGAATTGAAAACTATGACCACATTATACAGAACTATTTTCTTCAGAAACCCTCAGTGCTGCAAAGGGCACCAATATAAAAATAAATAATAAAAAGTTGCTTCGCGATAGCAAACATAAGTATATTGTGAATAAACCGAAATAAAAAAAATAATGCTATTTCCTAGTTTAAACATAAGTTCTTTAATACTTTTTATATAACTAATTAAATTCATTTTATAATTGCAATTAAATATTTTTATATTTTCGTCATAAAGTCAAAAGATTGACCTTAACTGTCGTGTCCTCACTTTTATGACAACACTTCAGGGTGGGCCAAACACAAGTTTTTCTTAAAAATGCAATAAAACGAACAATCGCAATCCAGCACATAGAAAGCTAGACGTCGAAAAGCTGCAATCAAAACGAACAGCCGAAGACTTCGCTACTCGACTCTCACTCCTGCTTCAAAAAAGCACTCCTCCGATCGACGATATATGCGCGCAGTGGAATCACATTTCCCACTCCATGCGTACGGCTGCCGAAGAGGTGATTGGCTATCACCGCCCTCGCCGAAACCAGTGGCACGACCAGAAGTGTCGCGACGCCACTGTAGAAAAAGACGCCGCCTACAAAGCCACCCTGAAGTCGGTTGTAACGCGTGCTGCTAAAAGCGATACAAAGAGAAGAGGAAGGAAGAGAGACGCATTTTCAGGCGAAAGAAAAGGGAAGCGGAAATGCGTAAGTGCGAGAAAATTGAGATGCAGGAATGATTACCGAACATTTTTCAAAAAATAAGACGCCTAGCCGATGGTTTCAAGACTGGGGCCTTTTCCTGCAAGGATGAAAATGGGAATCTAGTGACAGATACCCAGAGTACACTGATGATGTGGAGGGAATATTTCTTTAGGCTTTTGAATGGTGACGACGACAACAATCCCGCCAATAGAGATGACATACCGGTAACCCCAATTGTGGACGACAGCGTTGAAGTTCCGCTGCCAGACCATAGTGAGGTCTTGAAAGCTATAGCTCGGCTTAAACACAACAAAGCCGCAGGAGCCGATAGCTTACCTGCTGAGCTCTTCAAGAATGGAGGCGAAGCTCTTTTTAAATGCATTCATGACCTCCTATGCAGAATATGGTCGGAAGAATGCATTCCAAACGATTGGAACCATAGACCAGATATTTACGCTACGATAAATCTTGGAGAAGACCCTACAAAAACAAATCGACACACACCATATTTTTGTCGATTATAAAGCTGCCTTCGACAGTCCAATAAGGAATCATTTATATTCCACCATGTCTGAATTTGGTATTCCTGCAAAGCTCATCCGTCTTTGCAGAATGACAATGAGCAACACCAGCCGCACAGTTAAAATCGGGAAGGATCTTACTCCTCCATTCGATACCAAACGAGGTCTCAGAAAAGGTGAGTCCTTATCGTGAGACTTTTCAACCTTATTGTGGCGTCCGTGGCGTAGTTGGTTAAAGTGCGTGGCCGCTATGTCAACGAACCTGGAGACCCAAGTTCGAACCCCAGCAGTGACAGAAAATTATTTGAATTAAAATAATTTTTCTGTACGGCCGCCACCTCTCTGCAGACAATGGCAAACCTCAGAGAGTAATCAAAATGCCATGTAAAGCTTCTTGAGAACAAGAACATTCCGTTCATCGCCGTTCGGAGTCGGCGTTAAACATGTAAGACCTGTTCTCGATCAATTGTGTATAAAACTTAATAACACTCACAACACAATTGATCATAAGAAGCTAGGTCAAAGTCCTTTCAAGGGCTGAAATGGCCAGTTATTTATTTATTATTTATGGAGAAGATCATCCAACCTGCTGATTTGAGACGCAGTGGCACTATATTCTACAAAAGTATTATGCTGCTGGCGTATGCTGATGATATCGATATCATTGGCCATAATACGCGCCAAGTCAGTGCAACATTCCCCAGATTAGTGAAAGAGTCGAGTAGAATGGGTCTTGCAGTAAACGCAGATAAGAAGACAGATTGTTGACAACATCTTCTTCTAGATTTTTAAAGACTTCGTCTACCTGGGATCCAGCATTAACTCTTTCAACGATGTCAGTATTGAGATAAAACGAAGGATAACTTTTGCCAACAGGTGTTACTTTGGGTTGAATAGGCAATTGAGAAGCAGAGCCCGTTCTCGACGAACAAAACTCACGCTCTATAAGTCACTAATCATTCCCGTCCTATTATATGCAGCACAAACCTGGACGTTGAGCAGTTCTGATGAAAAAACTTTGGGAACCTTCGAGAGAAAGATCCTTCGTAAGATCTTCGGTCCAATCTACGTCAATGGCGAGTACCGAATTCGATGGAACCACGAGCTGTATGAGCTGTACGCTGATCGACATAAAGGGTGTTTTTTTTAGGGGTTTGTTTTTCGAATAGAGATAAAACTGGCATTTTGTGGTCAAATCTGGCAACTCTAATGTCATTTATGTTCAGTTTGGTTTGCCATTTCATCATGAACAGGTTGACAAAAGAACAACGCATGCAAATCGTGCAAATTTATTTCGAAAATAATGGTCGACATAATCGTCCATCAGAGCAATTAATTCGGTTAACCATGGGTCGTTTTTGCACTACGTTTACTCTATGTGATAATACGCATCCGCAGAGACGTCGAACAGTGCGCACCGAAGAAACAATTGCCGCTGTAGAGCAAAATGTTGAAGAGGACCCGAATGAATCGATTCGCCACCGTGCACAGCAATTGGAGCTTTATCCATCAACTTTATGAAAGATTTTGCGCAAAGATCTTGGCTTGCGACCTTACAAGATCCAGCTTGTGCAAGAATTAAAGCCGCGAGACCATGCAATGCGTCGTGATTTTGGTGTATGGGCCGAAAATGAGATTGATCTCGATGCTGATTTTCATCGCAAAATTTTGTTCAGTGATGAGGCTCATTTTTGGTTGAATGGCTACGTCAACAAGCAAAATTGCCGCATTTGGAGTGAAGAGAATCCACATGAGATCCTTGAGACGCCATTACATCCACAAAAACTGACTGTTTGGTGTGCTCTATGGGCTGGTGGAGTCATTGGGCCATACTTCTTCCGAAATAATGCTGGAGAGTCAGTTACCGTTAATGGAAACCGGTATAGAGCCATGATAACCGACTATTTTGTTCCCGAATTGGATGGCATGAATTTATCGAAGGAAACATTCGATGAGCGCATAATTTCGCGGAATGGACCTGTCAATTGGCCACCAAGATCGTGTGATTTGACACCATTGGACTATTTTCTTTGGGGATATGTGAAGACACTCGTCTACGCCAACAAACCAGAAACGTTAGGGGACTTGGAGGCCAACATTCGTGGCGTTATTGCCGACATACGGCCCCATATGCTCGAAAAAGTGGTTGAAAATTGGACCTGCAGAATGGCTTTATTCGAGCCAGCCGCGGCGATATTATTATAAATTATTATTATAAATAAATTATCCTTCCAATAAAGCCAAATTGATGGACATTAAAACGATTTTCTTGTGTTTTATTTCAATTCGAAGTTCTATACCTCTAAAAAAAAACACCCTCTAGTTTAGCGCATTAAAATCGAGCGGCTCGGCTGAATAGGTCATGTTGAGCGAATGAAAAACGACGCTTCAGCGAAAAAAATAATCGATTCGGTGCCCGGTGGTGGTCAACGCAGAAGAGGACGCCCACATCTTCGTTGCAAGGATCAGGTGTTGGATAACCTGACCACGCTTGGTGTTTCCTGGCGCTAGCAAGAGCAAATGGCTGGCGCAATTTCTTATACGAGGCCAAAACCGACATACGGTTGTAAGCGCCAGATAAGTAAGTAAGTAATAAAATGAAGAGAATTTAAATGTTTCAGTGTATTATGGCTTTATTAGTAAAAGCAAATATACCCATTAATTGTGAAACACAACTTCGTTCAAGTGGCTTTCTCGAGTGGCTTCGCAGCAGCACATTCTGTCTCACTCAAATTTTCGAAGACCTTGTTGATGATTTCGGGCTGTATCTCACAGATTGCTTGGATGATATTGGCTTTAAGTACTTGAATCGTTTCCGGATTGTCCAATTGGCATTGCCAAGATTTTGGAACTTAGTGTGCAAAAGATCGATTGTGGCATGGGCTGTGTGGCATGGCGTGCCATCATGCATGAACCAGAGGTCGTCCAAATTCATGTCTCCAAATTCATGTCTCCAATTTCAGTAAAAAAAAGTCGGTTAACATGGCTCTGTAACGCCCACCGTTGAACGAAACGTTGTTCCCAGCCTCATTTTCGAAGAAAAATGGTCCAATGTTGCCACCACTCCACAATCCGCACCAAACTGTCACTCTGTGTAGATGCATCGGCTTCTGGACAATAACGGGCGCGGTGGGCGCTTAATTTCAGCCAAAACTTCTTTTGTACCAGCATCTGCAGCTAGTTCTGAACGTTCTTTTAGTGCCCTTCACCGCCTTAAAACATATCTTCGATCAACTATTACGTAGGAACGCCTTACGCATGCGGCACTTCTTCATATCCACAAGGAAAAAACGGAAGAATTAAGCTTATTAGACATTATGCGAGAATTTATTTCTTGAAAAAATAAAGTGGTTGTTTAAAAAGTTATAAATTTAACCACAAACTAATATCTTTTTCGTTCCATATCATATATGTAATACTTCTATATTGGCAGCAACCTACATTTTCTATGAATTTCAACTACGAAATCAAAGAGAGACAGCCTACATGAGTTTTTTTTGTTTGTATTAGTATATTTGAATATTTGAAAATTACTACACACAAAAAAATGTCAAATCGTCCCAGAGGCGGTTCCCAACAAAAAATTTCAATGCGCATTACTTGTATGCACATAAAGAGCGCTTCATTCTCCTTGTAAATAGTTCTGTGTGTATAGCGCTATGTTTGTAGAACTTTCTGTAACGACAACGTAGCACTGGAAAAAAGTATCAGAGTTTAATGTCAAAAAAATTAATTTCAAAAACGGAAAAAATCATCAAAACGTCCCACGTAAATTAACTGAATATTTTAAGTCAGGCATTCCATTCGAAAATTTAATATTTTAAGTTGAAATGAAAAGTATGTTACATACATGTTACATATAAGCTTTGTAAGCTATGTTACTAAAACTTCTGTTTTTCTTACTTTAAATAAATAAAATGTATAAAAATCGATAAATTTTTATATTAACAACAATGAGAATAAAGCGCACGGTTCTCGACACATTTTTAAATCAAATAAAAGGAGAACAAAGCGCTCGGCTCGCGCTACGATTTCATATTTGCTACAGCAAAAGCCGAGCGCATGCATCTAATGACATGCCTATGTTAAAAAATGCGCTATACGCAAGGAGAATGGAGCGCTCAACTGTTTTTTTGAAGCGCTTTAGATGCGCTCATGGATCGCTCGGCTCCCTGCTGGGTTGTTATGAAAAATGTTTGCACCAAATTTAAAACAAAACAAATCATATTTGTTCTGCATAACTTACAGGTACGCACCATCAGAAAACAATTATAACAACAACGCGTGAAACATGATTAAATTTCAACAAAAAATATTGAAGCTAGCAAGATTTTATCCATTAAAATTCGAACAACAAAACTTTCAACTGATATTTTTGACAATGGAAGCACCGCTCAGGGTTTTTTTATTTTCAAATTTAATTTCGGGTACATTCGTTCATATATTTTCTCACTCATATTACAATATATCTGTACTCTAATGTTTCATATTGAATTTGTACATGCTGTCATCGAACTTATTTTTACATCAATCTTTTCCTAGTATTTTATTGATATGTTCTTTTCATCTTTAATGTAATAAAAAATGTTCTGCCCCCCAGTTGTACTGCCCACCCAGTTGAAACGAGCTTCCGGCGCCTTTGTATTCAGAAGTGCTTTTCTCAACTGTTTCCTAAATTATTTCCTATTAAACACAAATCAATTCTTAAATATTTGAGATATAATATCTATGAGCCATGAATGATATTTGCAGATGTCATGTTTAATTAAATTTTAAAACAATAGTTTTCTAAGAGAAAAATGACAGAAAAACAAACGAAATTTTTGTTTTTTTTTTCCTTCCTCACTGGCTTCGAGTGCGTTCTCGACGGTGTTATCTGGAAAAATTTGCATCGATCAGATAAGAAGCCACACCACACAAAGTCAGCAACAGTTGGGCAAACAACAACAAATACAACAAATGCTTACGTAAAACAACACTTTAATGAGTGTAAAGCAGCAGCGATGCGATGACAAAGAATGCAAGCGATAAGAAATCTTCAAGAAAAACCAGCAAACATCTGATGAATGCAGAAAGCAGTTTGAATTCAATTGAACTCAAGCTTGGTTGTTGTTGTAGTAAGTTTTTTTTGTTTTTGTGGCTGCACTCTTTTGAATAACCATTAAATTCATTAAGCAGCATCGAAGGCGAAGCTTAACAAACACGACAAGCTAACAAAAAAAAAAGAAACAACACTGACAAAAAGTGGGTGGCTATGAGAATTCTTTGTGCAGGGTTGTATTAGTAGTGATATCAGGAAGGAGGGCGTTGACCGAGCTTTTGTCTTAAATGCGCCCTGTAAACTGGCAGTCATATTGAGTAATATCTTGTTTTTTTTTTTTTTTTTTTTTGTGGTAGGTTATGCTTAATTCTGTTGTAGCTTCAAAATTGAATAATTATTATTTAAACTTAGCTGAACAAATGCGCAGAGTAGACGAATTTACATAGCAGCAGCAGCAGCAGCAGCAAACAACAACAACCACAGCAGCAACAATTTTAACTACAATAGCGGGCGCAAAAAATTCTCACATACATTGGAAAAACATGATATTGCATAATATTATTTATATTAAGATATTTTAATTAAAATGCTGGGAATTTTTTTTTATGGTTGAGCATTTTTCTGTTCAAATTGAAATAATAACTGTTAAATTGTTTTTATAACTGTTGCCACACTTTTGTGTGTGTGTGAGCTTTTATGTATTTTTATGATTTGAGAAAAGACAAAACAAAAAAAAAAAGATATAAATTCATTAAAATGACATTTTTATTTCAATTCAGTGAATTTCAGTGACCTTGAAATATCACAGAAATTTTAAGAATTTCAAAATAGTTTTCTCTTAAGAAACAATGGGCTTAGGTAAACAATGGGTAACCTTGTTGCCCTGCCGAATTGTATTGTTATCAGTGGACAGTGCTTTGATGCTAGCACTGCATAAATTAAACACTACAGAGCATAAAATAGCTGGCCAAGAGCAACTTTGGGCCTAATGTCAACAAAGGGTTAAGACATCACTTTAGAACATCATATCAAATAAAAATTTACCTAATTTCCTTAAAATTGCAGACATTAGGCATTATATTCAAGAGCTCAACATTTCTCATTCATATTGAACTGAAACGAGTTCTTTTCTTAAGTCTTTTGTTTGCTTCGATTAAGCAAGCGTTGAAGATATTTTGAACCCGTATGCTAATAAATTAAAATAGTCTACCTAAAATGCGGTAATATTAAGAGGCCTAAGGCAACTATTCTTAAGTCTTATGTCATCGAGCATTTCATAAAGAACTGCTCTTAACTCGTAGATTAGCAGATTATTTAGAGAAGCATAAAAATATAGCTACCAAAACGAAATAAAAAACAAATAATAAAAATATAACCATTGCATAAAATTAAACTACGTTTAATTTAAAGAATAAAACTCAAAATAAAGCGTTGATATTTTTAAATTCCCAGAATGCCGTTAAATACCTTTTAGATTACTTTGAAAAGTTATTGCATATCATTAAAATGGTGATACCATCAAAAATTGTCGGCTATTTTGGGATGTCATAAATACTTATATGATAATAACAGCTGGTAATTAATTTTTAATCGCTTGCAATATTAGCGGAAAAAATTACAAAATATTTTAATTTCATCTATAGTGAAATTAAACTTAGTATGATAAATTTTTTTTTTGTGGGAGTCGCCGGGAGCATAAAAATATGATTGAGGTTTAAAAATAAAGTGACGATATCGTGACGATTTTTAATAATTGGTATTCAAATGAAGCAAACTTGAATGAAAAAAAAGAAATAAAAAAACGAATTTGCCATTTAAGCTCAAATTATGTTGTGCGTGGTATTCTATTTTTGTGCATAAATGATCAAGAACTGGACTTACTAGTTTTATGGCGACTCCGATCGACCAATGTGCATCTTCTTAAGAATCTTTACACGGCATTATTTACTACCGAGAGGTGACGATCGTTCACCGTTCAATTAATTTGTATTGAAAAAAACTTTCTGTTTTTTCAGCTGGGGTTCAAACCTGATCTCGCATTGGCATCGAGTGGTCCACACACTGTTTAACGCACGCACCCACGGTCGCCATTTTTGAAATTAATTCTTTTATTATTTCAAATTTATATGGGTCAATTGCATTCAAAACGCTCTTTTTTGTCCCCGCTCTTTTAACTCTGTTTTTAGGTAAATAAAAAAAGACAAAAACAAATTAAAAATGAGAAAGTGATCACTGAAGAATATTTATTGACAAAACATATTTTTCAGAATCCTTAAATTGTTTGCATATTTGTTTTGAAGAATATTATATTGCTCTCTCGTACTTGCTTTATACAAAAGCATATGTCCCCAGTTACACTTTTTGATGAAAAAAATGAAAAAAAAGTTCCAAACATTGCAAAAGTATAACAAATAAAAACTTTTTAACAAAAAAAAAACCGACGTCAAAATCACTACAAAGTAAAAAATAATTTTAAATAACTTTTCCCATAAATTTCTTGATCAAATTTTAAAAGTTATTTATATGTATTATAATATTGGAAATCTTATCATTTTCATTTTTTCTATTTTGTTTTATTATCATCAATATATTAATTGCTTTATGAACATAAAAGCTTTGAAGTCGGCGCTTATCTTACTATGTCGAAATCTTTTTATTTTAATTTTTTCTAATTTGTTTTATAATCATAAAAATATTTCTAACTTTATGAATATAAAAGCTTTTTAGCGATTTTTTTCTTTCAGTTGGCAATTGTTGAGTACGCTGAATGTAGCCAATGTGTTCCATGCATTATTTGTGCAGCTGTTACACACTATGTCATATTCAATATGAGCTTTACAAGCTCACCCAAACCAGCATAATGAGAATGTTTATGTGTACAAAGTTTTTTAAATTACTACAGTGTCACCAAGGCAGCATAGCATAAAATAAAAAAGTTTGAAATAGTGCAAAGATGGTAAATGATCATGATTGTGTGTCAAAAACTAGCGCCGACTCCAAAGCTTTTATGTTCAATACATATAAATAACTTTTAAAATTTGATCAAGAAATTAATGGGAAAAGTTATTTAAAATTATTTTTTACTTTGTAGTGATTTTGACGTCGGTTTTTTTTTTTGTTAAAAAGTTTTTATTTCTTTCTTTTTAGAGAATATGAAAGACTTTATGTAATAGTATTCTTGAGGAAAATTTCAAACATGAAACTTTGTTCTTAAGAAATTTGTTTGATTAATTCCTGAAAGTTTGTTGGGTATTATCCATTTCTGTCTCTTTACAATTTTTATTAAAGTGCCACGCCCTTTCTCTAATCCCGCCCACTTTATTAACCGTACTTTATAATGATTTTACCTAGCCCTGTGCCAAATTTCAGTTCCCAAGTATAAATATTAACCGATATATAATAATTTCCTTAAAGTGCCACACCATATGTACAATCCCACCCACTTTTGTAATGATTCTACCTACTCAACTACCTGAATACCCAATATTAGTACCCTAGTGTCAATATTAAGTGAGATATAGTATTTTAATAATATTGCCACACCCCTTTGTTGAATAACGCCTCCTTTTTTTACTGTTATTTTTAGTAACTGTGTCTACCCATGTACTAAATTTCAGTACCCTAGTGTCAATATTATTCGAGATACAGTGAAATAACTACAGTCAAATAACGCCCACTTTATTGACTGTAGTTTGTAATAACTATGCCTACCCATGTGCTAAATTTCAGCACTCTAATGTCAATAATATATGATATACAGTGTGTTTCTAATATTGCCACACCCCTTTGTCGAATAACGCCCACTTTCTTTACAGTAATTTTTAAAAATTGTGTCAACTCCTGTACTAAATTTCAGTACCGTAGTGTCAATACTAATCGAGGTACAGTGTTTTTTTAATATGACCACGCCCCTTTGTCAAAAACCGCCCACTTAATGGACCGTACTTTGTAATAGCGCTGCCTACTACAGTATTTTAACTGTAAATTTCAGTACAATATTGTCAATATTAACTGAAATACAGTGTTTTTCTAATATTGACATGCCCCTTTGTCAAATATCGCCCACTTTTTTAAAAAGTGACCTCCGCGTTCATGATATCTATCTGTTGACAAAAAATTACGGAAATCGGGCAAGTGCTTTAGAAGTTATCGATGTACATACATTTAAAAAAAAAAAAAAAACAAAAAAAAAACAAAAAAGCGGACAAACCAACGAACTTGAGAACCTCCTCCTTTTTGAAGTGGATTAAAAATAACTTTTTTGTAATGATAGAATTTATTTCTTATGTTTTATTTTGTTGTTATTCTCAAAACATTGTCATCGCTAATTTGGATTTCGATTTATATTTAGTCCCCAAGTATTGTATTGAACGTCACTTTTTTTTACACTTCGTTAGTTTTAATTTAGGAGTGGTATAGATGACAAGTTAGTTATATTAAGGAAGTGCAGAGATTAGTTCTCATGAAATTCTAAAAATTAAGACGATTAAATAATATTAGAGTAAATTTTTTTGTGTTTTCTTAGTTCATCATGACAAGTATGTGTAAAAATGTATTGAACGTCACGCGGAGTTTTATTAAAGCAAAAATAGTAAATCAAAAAAATTCAAGTTTAAAATCATTGTTTCATAGGTTTTGATTAATTTCTTTGTTTTCGTATATTTGCAAAATAAAATTTCTAAGAAAAAAAAAACTAGAAAGTGGCAAATGTATTGAACGTCACTTTTAAGATATGTCACACCACCGGCTGATGTATTAATTTTGTATTTCGTTTTTGTATATTTAAGAGTAAAATAGCAAAGTTAACGCCTGCTGAAAGAGCACGAAGATATCGGGAAAAAATAAAGCTAGATAAGGAACGAAATGAAGAATATAAACGAAAGCAAAAAGAATTGTACCTATGTAAGACTTTGACCTGATCTTTGCTTTTTGTTTTTACTAACTGATATCGTCCATTTCACATTTAAGTGATCAGTTGCACTGACCATCTTCGATTTCTCTCAAATATTTTTCTTGCATTGGTTTATTGATTTGAAAACCAAATTCGAAGTTATAAATTTTTAGAATAATTGTTCGCGGCCAAAATAGGGTCTATTTGGAGACAACGTAACTTAATCAACTTAAGATGGATTACCGGTTATAATATAGTATCATTGGAAAAGTTATTGTATCTACTTTGAGGAAAAGTACAAAATTTTTGAAAATATTGCAATAAGTTGACTCATTCTTAATTTGTTTAAGTTCAATGCCAGCAACACGTGCTATAATTTTTTTTTTTTTATAATTATCATTTTTTTACGTTTTTACGTCAGGTTTTACCTTTCCAATGGTATAAAATGAAGATGTGGTTTAAAAGGGTTCAGAAGTTATATTGTAAAACGTGAAGTCTTCATAAAGTTTCAATATAAATTCAGCTAGCTGTTGACTTTTTTAATTTTTTGTAAAAAAATAAAGAAAAAAAAATTGGACGAAAATTTTATGTATAGCTGAAATATATACTTTATATTTACTTTTTGTTTTTTTTTTTTTTGTAAAAGAATAAACCTGCTTTTTGTTAAACTCTCAATTTTATTTACATTATTTGGTTAAGCTGAACAAAATGTATTGAACGTCACAAAATGTATTGAACGTCACCCTGTTGTTTTTTCTGAAATTGCTTATTATTTAACAGTTTTTTAATATATATTGCAGTGAGTATACTAATTTGAAAATAACCTCTATGTTGATGTCTTTTTGGAGAAAAGTTTTTATTTTTTCCCGTTAAAATTGTAAAATATGTATGAAGGTATTATTGGTAAAAAATTATTATTTCTGTAACTGAAATGGCGATTTTTGCAAAAGCTGATTTAACTCATAAAATAACTTAACAAGCATCACAGTAATTTTTAATTTACAACATTTTCAAATGTTTAGTGATTTTTCCCGTATATCTGTTATGTGGCGTTCAATACAAAAATCGTCTAAAAACCATAGAAAAAATGATTTTTTGCAGGACCTAAAAACAACTTCGAATTCTCCATTATTTTTCACTTAATTTGACTACTCTAACGGGAAAATTTAAAAAACTTTATAAACAAAACATGAAAACCTCTTTGTGTAGGTTTTTTTTGCAATTGACCCATACATGAAATAATTTATATAAGTAACTATAAGCTATTCAGGTATGACAGAATTGACAAAAAGGGGGGGGAGTTGCTATTTACTGTAAATCATGTCTTAAAGTAAAACTTGTCAATCAGTCTTGTGGGTCTGATGTCAAATATATAAATGTTGAATTGACTAATAATCATGGTGCCAAACTGCTTGCTTTCTGTGTCTATAACCCGTACAGATCTTTCAGTTTTGAACCTTTCTTTTGTGACTTGTATCAACGTGTTACCGACTTTGATTGGTTTTCTATATGTTGTGATTTCAATGTCCACTTACTAACTAAGAATAGCGACTCTGATAGTTTTTATGAAAAAGTAAATGCAGCTTATCAACTCATCGATTCCAACACGCTTCGCTCCTAATGTTACTCCGAGTCTTATTGATATATTAATACTGTCTGATGTCTCTTTACTGTTACTTTCCGACCAAATGTCATTTATTTTTAACCATGATCCTTTCCCTTGTTCGATTAATTTTAAGCCTTGTCATCTCGTCGTTCGTAAATTATTGTGTTCTATATCACAAAATTTAAAAAATTGAGATAAGACTGGTATATAGGCAAATTTTTCGAGATCTATCGATCTGTGTCATCAGTTTGCTTTTATCTTTTATAGTTTTCGAAATATGAGACATCGACTTTGTGCTATACAACACTGTTGTGACAAGCTTCGTAACCTATTGTGTTCTAAATGCAAAAAATCGTGCATATAGAACAAAAACGAAGCAAAAATGCTAAGTAAAAAAAATATTTTTTTATTTTGTTCTATATGCAAGTCTAAATAAAGTTATTAAAGTTATTATTTGGAGGTCTTTGTATTTTGCTGTTTTTTTTTGGTTTTTTTTCCGGTTTTTTTCTTAGCTTCACATTGCATTTGGCAAATGAAATGAAACAAAAAAGAAAAAATCCCGCTTTAGATTGCAGTTGGTAAATAAAATGAAACAAAAAAGATAAGAAAATACCCATCATAAATAACATAAGGTTAGAAGTTAAATTTTACAACAACGTTTAAAAAAAGCTTAATACCAAGAATAAGAATGGATAAGCAATAGATAAGAAGATATCATTGGAGAAAGTAAATGATGTGAATAGTTTATATAACTTTTTATCACTTGATGCAGTGGCATACTACAATAGGGGTATTCACGGGTTGATGCGAATTGCAAGAATGCGAAAATGCAACATATTTTTCGCACTAACGCGTGAACATCAATATTGTAACTTTACGATAGCGAAAAGAAATATATTGCCACCTGATTTCAAAATAACAAAAACTTATTTAAATCACAAACTTAGCCTTTTTTAAGTTTTACCCAGATGGCAACTATGCTTGAAAACACCCATAACATGAATCATCTGTTTCGCATCACTGTTTGTGCGCTTTCGCAATAGGTTTGAGCAGTGCGTAATTCAAGAAGAGTCCCAAAATTGCTTCTAATGTGTTTGATGTTGGAATGAAGCAAAAATTCGCAATCTTGCATTTTCGCATCGTCGCAACTGTGTTTCGCATCAACCCGTGAATACCCATAATAATTTGTTTAATACAATTTAAAATATAGGTACAACTTTTTGTCTTCGTTTTTTTAACAAACTTGCTTCAATTAAAAAATCTCCGTAAATCAAGCATGAACTTCGTGTAATCGAAGTCAAATAAATTTGGTTAATTTTTTACTTGATTTTGTAGTCGAAACTTACCTTTTAAGAAATTAACAGGTATTGATTTAAGTGGACTCATAAGAACATATGTATAAAATTAAGTTAATATTATAATATATGAAATAAATTTTTTGTTGAGTGAAATCACATTGCTTTTCATTTCTCCAATACATATTACGTTTTGTTCTATATGCTATAAAACAAGAAGAGTTTCGTAAATAAGTGCATATAGAACAAATTATTTTTTTTTAATCGCATCTTACTCAAAAAAACGCTTCCAAGGATGAACATTTTTTTTGACAGAAAAAACCACAAACTCTTGAACTTTCATTGGTAAGAAAATCGCGGCAGATTTTTCGGTTCAGTTTTTTACTAAACTTTAAACTTGATTTACCAAAAAAACATTTTTGTCATATAGAACACAATAATTTGCGAACGACGATCTGTCAACTCCGGTTTCTATTTCTTATCGTGACTACAAGTCTATTGATTACAATCTGTTGCATCAATATTTGTCTCAGATCTGTTGGGATGATTGTTGATTTTCTCAATCAGTTGATGATAAATTCAATGTTCTCATCTCTTATGTAAACAATGCCTTTGAACATTTCGTTCCTGTTCGTACGTAGTTGTTGTTAACAAGTCCTGGCCTTGGTATACGTCTATAGTATACCAATCTATCAGCTATCATAACCAGAAACTTAGCCTATGTAAAATGGAAAAAAAAATCGAAATAATGATGGTATTCCTTTAAAATTCATAAAAATTATTTTGCCATATATCATTAAACCACTGACGCACATAATCAACCACTGCTTTACTGTTTCCTGCTTTGCTCACTCTTGGAAATGAGCTAATGTCATTCCAATTGCAAAAGTCACTAATGCATCCGCTATGAAAGACTTTAGACCAGCGCAGGGCACCCCATAGCCACGTTTGCCACTTTGGTACAATTGTACCAAAATTGGTACATTTTTTTTCGCTTGGTACATAGGTACATTATTTTCTGATTTGGTACATTTTGTAAAAGTTTAGAAATTTTACAAAAATCGAAATTTGGTAGCACTGTTGGCGTAATGTTCAGTGTCCGAAGTTATGTTCAGTGGAAACATGTTTTGCATAAAGTTCTACCTTTATTCTGAGGGAAAAAAAGAGACAAAAGTAGGGTTTTCCAATAAGAGGTGTTATTGTGAATCGCCCGCTATTGTGAATCGCGCACTTTAAAAGCTTTTATTCTTTGACATTTGACAAGTAGAAACTACACCATTACTAAAAATGGAACGATACACGCTTCAACAAGGCATTGAAATTATTAAAATTCACTACAAAATGGTATCGTGCCTCACAAGCAACGAAACCATTGATCTTTTACGGGAAAAGTTTCCGGACCGTGTTATCTCCCGAAGAGGTGATCACAATTGGCCACCGAGATCTTGTGATTTAACACCTTGAGACTTCTTCCTTTGGGGCCACGTGAAAGATAAGGTCTACGCCAACAGCCCAGCATCGATTAAAGACCTCAAAGATGGAATTCGTGAGGCTATCGAGGACATAGGGCAGCCACTTTGCGATTTGGTTATGGAAAATTTCATGAAAAGGATATTGTCCTGTAAACGTGGTCGTGGTGGCCATTTGGCTGATGTTATTTTTCAGTATTAACGGTATACCTTCCTCTTTATTATGAAATAAACATCCGATCATTTATCTCAAAAAATGGCATTTTTCTTTGAACCAAAATAACACCTCTTATTGGAAAGCCCTGTACAAGATCATAATTGAAAGGAAGATGAACAACATGGATTTTTGCGTCAATTTTTGTATAAATTACGAAATGTAATTTACAATTGTACAAGTGTGTGCAAGTGGAAGGAAACACGCTACTAATGTTAAGGTATTTATAAACACATCGATATTCAATTTCATATTAAATATAATAATATTTTGCTTGCAGATATCTCTTAGGATAGAAATAAAATCTGATGCCAATGATTGGGTAGATTTACGGGAAGCGTCCACTTCCTACTGCGAAAGTGAAGCTAAATGCACCAGGTAGTTGTTTAATTTTTATTAAAAACTGTAAAATTTTATTTTATAGTGTTGATGTTCCTTCCCAATCACAGACTGACTTCAAAAAGATTTTTCGTCCAGAATGGTTGCAAAAATTTTCTTGGCTGCAAAACAAAAATGAGAATACATTTTGTCTCGTCTGCGAGAAATCGTTCGTGAACATGCCACACTTGCACAGACATGCAAAGAATACTTTGCACTGCTAAAATAATAATAAAAAAAAAAAATAAATCACGATGAATGTATTCTTGAAAGCCGGAAAAAACATTTTTAGAAAAGCGAGTTCGGCAGGTGGAACTTGCGCTTGTAATGTTCTCCATTATGCATAATCTATAAAATTTTATAAATATTATATAAAATAACTTAATATTTTTGTTTTGTTCACATACACACAAATATACAGAAATTAATGTTATAAAACTTTTTTATTACAAAGAATTGGTACATTTTATTCCTTTTTGGTACATTTTTACGGACAATTTGGTACGAAAAATAATAGGCGAGTGGCAACCGTGCCCATAGCTCACTGAGCTCTCTGCGAGCGTAACTTTTCACATGTACATAAAGCTCACAACAGAAGAGAATTAATTCAGTCGTTCGCAGACGGTGATGCTGTGTAGAACTGTGTCACTTTACGCGGCATATTCTATGTACACTCTAAAAAAACCAACCTTTTGATTTATAGATTATGCATACCTTTTTTATTTCGTAGAATTTCACATAGTTCGTATATATTTAAAAAAAAAAATAAATAACTGGCCATTTCAGCCCTTGAAAGGATTTTAACCTAGCTTCTTATGATCAATTGCGTTGTGCTTGTTATTAAGTTTGTACACAATTGACCGAGAACCGGACCTACATGTTTAACGCCGACTCCGAACGGCGATGAACGGAATGTTCCTGTTCTCAAGAAGCTTTACATGGCATTTTGATTACTCTCTGAGTTATGCCATTGTCTGCAGAGAGGTGGCGCCCGTACAGAAAAATTATTTTAATTCCAATCATTCTCTGTCGCTACTGGGGTTCGAACCCGGGTCTCCAAAGTTCGTTGACATAGAGGCCACGCACTTTAACCAACTACGCCACGGAAGCCACATATATGTATATATTAAGGTTTTATATAAATCGTACATTGATATGGCCTATTAAGATTCTTTGCATTGTTTATTCATATTCTTGTACAGATAAATTTTTTAATAATTAATATTTTATTACTTAATTATCTTTTTGATTTAATTCCTTATTATTTACTTACATATTTTTTATTAATAATTTCAATTATTCGTATATATTAAGATTTTATAATAAAATGATTATTCGAATATATTAAGGTTTCATATAATTCATTCATATAATCTATTAAGATTCTTTACATTATTCATTCAAACTTATTGTATAAATTAATTTCATAGAAGAAATAATGAACAATACCGATGACTAAAAATAAAAACATAAAATAAAAATTAAAAACTTACAAATCTAGATAATTGTGACAACTATTTCGCTCAGTGTGCGCAATTCGAGAGAGCACCAATACTAACAAGAAAAAATAAAATGTGACTGTGTTAGAATGCCCAGACCCGCAAATGAAAGAGAGACAGCATGACGTCATATGCGATATTGTCAGAATTTGGAATAATTTTACTTTGGGGACTAAGCCTAAATATTTTGTTTTTCTTATTTTTATAATATGTATATGGACCTGCGCACCCTACAGGTGCAATAAAATTTTGTCGGTCTAGAATGGTTTAGAAGATAAAAATCTTGAAATTTTAAAAAATTCATATTTTTCGTATACGAAAATATTTATATTTTTATACAGAAAAGTAGATATTTTTACTTTACTTTCCGTAAGAATTTAGTTTCAATTTCGTCAATTTGCATAAGCGATCGCACATTTGCATACGTTTTGCTCAAGCAAAAGTGCTGTGTGACGTCATGCACTCAGTTGAGAAAGAGAGCATTAGATAACGGGATTGCGGAACGCGTAATCTTGTTTGCGGAACTAAATATCTTATCTATTCTATTAATTATTCTTATTTCATCCTAATGGGCTACCCCCCCCCCCCCTCAGTAACATTTAATTACTTAGTTATGATTTATTATAATTTTTCTAATCTAACATTTACTTATGAGTTTTAAATTATATAAAATTCAATCTTTTTTTATAACAGCCTTTAGCAAAAAGCCTTGAGCCTTAATATTGTTATTTTTTATTTAATGATATCTGTTGATTATAAATGTTTCGCTGTTGTGCGCTAAAAGATAATATGTAATCTTACTGTACTTATTAAAATTTTAAGCAAATAAAAAAAAAATAAATAAATAAAAAAATTCAATAACTTGGAAGACTCAGCAGGCACAGTTTCCCCGTGAAACCACAAACTGGAGGATGATTCCCACAAGGCAACGCAAGGAGGGTCAGGATGCGGTCTTCTCATGGCAACGTATCTGACTACCTCAATCTAATGAAGCCAGCATAATCCATGTCGAAATTGTCTCAAGTCGACTCAAACCTCAACGGGTAACGGTTTGACGGCTAATCTGAGTAGCGTGCTCAATGCCGCTCAAACGGTTGTTTGAAGGCCACCACAAAAAAAAAAAAACAGTTTCGAAGAAACATAAAAGAAAAAAGAAAAATTATCCTTAAATTTTATGCCGACTATCGCAAATGAAAAACTGACAATGATTAACGAATATGCATTTGGAACGTCCGAACCCTTAATTGGGATGGTGCCTCTATCCAAATGATAGATATCTAGGAAATATAACTTCAAACTGATATCACTACAATCCAAGAAATGTGACGGAAGGAACAGGATTGTTCTGAGCAAGCATCCTGTGATATCTACTGCAGCGGTCATGTGGAGAAGCACGAGTTTGGATGCGGATTTGTGGTGGGCAAGAGACTGCGGCGTCATATCCTGCATTTCTCACCTGTGAACAAACGACTTGATATAATCCGTTTCAAGGCAAAATTTTTTAAAATAAGTGTGATACAAGTATGTGCGCACAGTTTGACATAAAATAAGGACTATGAGACAAAAGAAAGCTTCAATGAGCGCCTTAGAGACGCCTATGAGCGCAGCGCCCGCCACGACATAAAAATCGTTCTTGGTGACTTCAACACCAAAATGGAAAAGGAAAATATCTTTGGTCCAACAGTTAGGAAAGTTCAGACTACACGACAACACCTCTGATAACGGAATACGACTGATTGACTTTGTCGCAGCACTAGATTCAACCACCTAAATGTCTCCTGATTAAAAGACACTCAACCAAATTGATCACGTTTAGATTGAGGAAAGGCGCTCTTCCAGTATTTAATATGTACGCACGATCCGTGTTGCCAACATAGACTTGGATCATTATCCTGTCGCAGGCAAGATCTGTACACGTCTGTGCGCAACCAAAAATGCACGCAATCCAGCACAGAAAAAGCTAAACGTCGAAGGGCTGCAATCAAGATGGACAGCCGAAGACTTCGCTACTCGGCTCTCACTCCTGCTTCAAGAAAGCACTCCTCGATCGACGACATATGCGCTAAACTTTAAGAAGACAATTACTATGATTATGTAGTGATAAACTTGTTAATGCGACCAACACCACCTTTTTGACCTCTGAAAGCGCATTATTAACTTGTTTTTACATAACGCAACATATTGTTTAAATTATTTTATTATTTGAAGCTATAGTGAATTTTTGAAACTTGAAACAAAAATAACACTTTTTTAGTCGTTTTTTTTTTTTTTCTTCATTTGCTACCCTATGAATCACAACTTGTTAACCACTATCATCCGAAGATGATTAGCCAAAGATACGATGAGCTACTGCAAGTAATGAGCAAAGGCGTCTGGCATCTTTAATGGTACTTTAATGTATAGTGAAGATGTTATTGTCTAAAGTTTATAATAAAATTTAACGAAGCTATTATAATTGAGATTTGAAGTACATTCCACTCGAACCTGTAGAAAATAAGAGACTAACAAGCAAATTTTATTACATAATAAATTAATAATAAATAATATATTTTGTTATTTTCGTATTCGAATAGTTTTTTTTTACATATCTATTTAACACGGAAATGGATTGATCAGAATGCGATTATGTTTTTTTTTTTTCTAAGTTCCGAGCCAGATTCTACGAGCAACTCGATTTTTTCTTACGTAGTAACTTTTTAGATTCATTTTTATAACTATGCGTTCCTTTCATTTATAAAAATTTGAGGTCTGAGGAGACTGTAGTTCAAAGCAAATTAAACAACTTTTAAATATTTTTTCGGTTAAAAACTGTTTTTATTCAAAAATTTAATCGTCCCATAAAGTATCATACTTACTATTGGATTAAAATATTGCACAAAGTGAAGAGAAAGAAAGCTCGTCAATTGACGCCAAAATCGACTATTTTTCTATTTTCTGTTTGCCGCTTATATTGTGCTCTCTTCTGAGCAAGAGAACTGGTGGCGAATTCATTAGGAAAGTAAAAGTAATGCAAAATTTTAATGGAACGTTTTCATATTAGTTTTGTATATAATTTTAATTCAATACAATTAAAATTTGAAAATTTATTTGAATAAAATGCGTTAGAAGTGCTATCGGATTATACTGGAAAATTTATTGATACCACTTCAGAAGACTATGAAGCCTAAACATAAGCAACAGTACACCTGTTGGCATGAGTGCATGCCAATCATTTTTTTCAATATAATCTTTATGAAATAAATCAAACTAATCCTTTATTCACATCAATAACGATTCATTTTAATTTCATTGATTGTATTACCTTGAAACAGGGGGCTTTAAGGGAGGGGCTTTTTGCTTCGAGGCTTATTCTCTTCGACAACTGCTTAGGGGGGCTCCCATACAAATTTTAAGTTTTTTTTTCTTTTTTGTAGTTATTCCTTACACCTGGCTTTAAGGGTGGCTCCTTCCGGAGAGGATTGATATGTATGACCGTCCCCCATTACTATTGCAAAAGGAACATTTTTTTCCTTGGAGACCTATTCCCTCCGACTACTCCTTAGAGGGGCTCCCATACAAATTTTATGATTTTTGTATATTTATTCCCTACACCTGAACAAGGGGGCTTTACGGGAGGGCCGGAGAGGGTTAATATGTATGACCAACCCCCATTACTTTTTCAAAAAGAACATTTTACTTTTAAGGACCTATTCCCTCCGACCACTCTTTATGGGGGCTTCCATACAAATTTTATGATTTTTTGTATGTTTATTCCCTACACCTGAACAGGGGGACTTTAAAGGAGGGCTGAAGAGGCTTAATATGTGTCATAAAACTATGTGATATGTAGAATCAGACACATGTATCAAACACATAAAGATATAATGAAAATAAATGCAATACAGAAACATGCTCTGTGTACTGTGTTTGAAATATACTTTAAAATGTTGTACATTACAACTCTGTTACTTAGCAGCAGTCAGTATTTGTCTTTTTGTTTAAGGTTGATGTTTTCATTATGAATATCAAAGACATGCTCCATATGCTTCGAATTTTTATGGCAATATTATAATTACTCGATGTATGAACCATGCAGTTGAAAATCTACTGTGTCCATACTATATTATGATTATTTAATTTTGCGTAACACTATGTTAAAAACACGCCGAAGCGTTTCACGGCGTAGGGTTTCATCGGCGAATTGATTCATCGGTTTTACTCCCCATCGCGGCTAACGAAGTTTCTCTTAAAAAATTGGTGTTTGTGCTTCAAATGGTCAATAACACAGTGCAATAGTCACACACTGTAAGTATGTCTTAAATAAGTAACTTTTGAACCAAGTGTTTAGCTTAACAAGCCATGCCTGAAAGTATACTAAGCCTAACTGTTTTGGCAAGTGTTGACAGCTAATTTTTTTTTTAAGTTTTAGTATAAATCCAATAATGATGTTAATCTAAACGAGCGCTAAATGTTAATCTAAAAAACCAAACCACATTTTTTTCAGTGGTTCACATGTTATTTATTGAACGCTTTATTATATGACAACTTTGATTGCCTTTGCCTTTGCCTTTGCCTTTGCCTTTGCCTTTGCCTTTGCCTTTGCCTTTGCCTTTGCCTTTGCCTTTGCCTTTGCCTTTGCCTTTGCCTTTGCCTTTGCCTTTGCCTTTGCCTTTGCCTTTGCCTTTGCCTTTGCCTTTGCCTTTGCCTTTGCCTTTGCCTTTGCCTTTGCCTTTGCCTTTGCCTTTGCCTTTGCCTTTGCCTTTGCCTTTGCCTTTGCCTTTGCCTTTGCCTTTGCCTTTGCCTTTGCCTTTGCCTTTGCCTTTGCCTTTGCCTTTGCCTTTGCCTTTGTTTTTGGAAGCGAATTTTGATGACTAACCAGGCCCATTCCACACTCTCTGGTGGTTGTTATTGAACCAGAATTTTTGTAGCAAAATTGCTGCTATTGGAAAACGGAGAATCAACTCGATGTCAGCGTACAGCTCATACAGCTCGTTGTTCCATCGAATTCGGTACTCGCCATTGACGCAGATTAGACCGAAGATTTTACGAAGGATCTTTCTCTCGAAGGCTCCCAGAGTCTTTTCATCAGAACTGCTCAACGTCCAGGTTTGTGCTGCATATAATAGGACGGGCATGATTAGTGACTTATAGAGCGAAAGTTTTGTTCGTCGAGAGAGGGCTCTCCTTCTCAATTGCCTACTTAGCCCAAAGTAACACCTGTTGGCAAGAGTTATCCTTCGCTTTATCTCAATACTGACATCGTTGAAAAAGTTAATGCTGGATCCCAGGTAGACGAAGTCCTTAACAACCTCGAAGGAGATGTTGTCAACAGCGATGTGGTTTCCAAGACGCTGGGACTGTTTATTTGTTGACACTAGGTATATCGTCTTATCTGCATTCACTGCAAGACCCATTCGACTCGACTCTTTCGCTAATCTGGAGAATGCTGCGCTGACTTCGCGCATATTATGGCCAATGATATCGATATCATCAGCATACGCCAGCAGCATAATACTTTTATAGAATATCGTGCCACAAATGTCAAGTTATCAAGCTGAAAATTTCATAGAATCTCAATGACAGATGTGGTCATCTAAAAAAAAATTCAAATCGGGTGACTGAGAGCGGCACACGATGGTGATTCCGGGAACTTTTTGATCAAGGTGGTATTTTGTTTATTTTTCATGTTTTGACCCATTTAACAAAATTGACGGAACCAAATGGAAAATAATTTAAGCGAAACATATTTCACTAGCAAAATTTTTAATATTTTTGCATTTGTGTTCTAGTTAATAATTAAATTTTCTAAAAATCGTTTGCACAAATATTTCATTAAAATTTATTTATTATAAAGAAACTCGAACTGGGCTGTGGCAAGACACACTCGCTGTCCATTGCCAAAAAAAAAACATAAAGTCAAAACGTGGTCAATAATTATTTGATGTAGCAATTGAAGCTACAAAAAGAATAGCAAATACAATAAAAAAATAAGCTAGAAAATAACTCCATAATTGATCGAACGAGCACGAGTGGTTAAGTACAACGCATAGATTCAGGTTGCCATTCTCAATAGCGGCGAAAGCCATGCATTAGACAAGCAGGCAGACAGACAAATGAACGAATTAGACTGTAGGGCGTTACACTAACCTACCTACCTACCTACCTATCTAGCTTAAGTAGCACTCGTATTCGATGTTACTCCCTGGTTACTTAAGAGAAGACATTAAAAAACAAGCATAAAAAATGATCACCATCGATGATGATCAGCGCCGCTTTTTTATTTAATTGTAAGCCAAAGTTTAATTCGACGAAAGGTCTTTTTGTTGGGTCAATTATTGTTGCAATGGTTGCAAGAAGTTTTGTTGGTTTTTTTTTACTTGTTGTTTGAGCTTCACTTTGCAACATGTTGTTGCAAGTCTGGGCAATTGAATTGTTTTGCTTTTAAATGTGTTCTACTCGAATGTTGCTGTTGTTGTTCTTGCAACTTCCCACAGTGTCACATCCCCATACAAAGGATGGTTAAAATTAGATGGAGGTTTTTTATTTGTGTTGTTTATTTTTCAACGAAATCGATGACTACATCCACCTCCCATATAAGCAAAAATTGAGCATAGCTCTAGTTAATATACTATTATAAATATTACCTTTAATAACATTAATAATAATAATAATAATAATAAACTGGCCTTTTCAGCCCTTGAAAGGACTTTGACCGACATCTCATGATCAAATTGTATTGTGCGTGTTATTAAATGTTTTGTGCACAAATGACCAAGAACTGGACCTACTAGTTTTATGCCGACTCCGATCGGCTAATGTGCATTGCATTATTTTCTCTCCGAGGTTTGCCATTGTCTGCAGAGTGGTGACTGAACGGAACAGAAAAATTGATTCAATTAAAAAAAGATACAGTAGTTTCGACCATGTCGTAACACAAGACGTAGAATTATTCAATTCGCTTTTGATGACATCTTTTTTAAAAAATATTTAGCAAAATATTTACTCCATACACCTGAGTATATGACCTTTAAAAGAGTGCCGGAGAGGGTTAATATGTATAACTGACCCCCATTACTTTTGCAAAAGACACATTGTTGCCTTTGACACCTATTCCCTCCGACCACTCCTTAGGGGGGCTCCCATACAAATTTTATGGTTTTTGTATATTTATTCCATACACCTGAGCATATGACCTTTAAGAGAGTACCGCAGAGGGTTAACATGTATGACCGACGCCCATTACTTTTCCAAAAGGAGAATTTTTGCCTTTGACACCTATTCCCTCCGACCACTCCTTAGGGGGGCTCCCATACAAATTTTATGGTTTTTGTAAATTTATTCCATACACCTGAGCATATGACCTTTAAAATAGTGCCGGAAAGGGTTAATATGTATAACCGACATCCATTACTTTTGCAAAAGGAACATTTTTGCCTTTGACACCTATTCCCTCCGACCACTCCTTAGGGGGCTCCCATACAAATTTTATGGTTTTTGTATACTTATTCCATACACCTGACCATATGACCTTTAAGAAAGTGCCGGAGAGGGTTAATACGTATGACCAACCCCCATTACTTTTGCAAAAGGAACATTTTTGCCTTTGACACCTATTCCCTAAGACCACTCCTTAGGGGGGCTCCCATACAAACTTTATGGTTTTTGTATATTTATTCCATACACCTGAGCATATGACCTTTAAAAGAGTGCCGGAGAGGGTTAATATGTATGACCGTCGAAAAAACCGGAAACCGTCGATAAATAGGTAGCAAACTTAAACAAAAAAAAACATCAAATGTTGGCTTTATATTTCATATAATTGTGTAAAATTTATATAAGTTAGAGAGTTCCAACATGAATTTTTCTCCCAGTGAAGATCAAGCAGACCAACAAGTGCTAACATCAATATTGTACGATCAGTACTTTAGGCACACCAATGGCTCAAATTGTGATATAAATACCGACGCCTGATCACTATCAACCACCCTACTTACCTCCGAGAATGACGTATTCTACGTCAAAAACTTTCTGTGTCAGATGCAATTGAACCAGGGTTCTTTGGCATATGGGCAATATTCCGCAATCTACCCAATGCGCCACGGCCGCCATAAGTAGGACCTTAGTAGCTTGAGTGGATCACAGTGAAAAGTCATGCAAGACTACTGATGAGTTGGTGTAGCGGCCAACGAAACAATCTGTCTAGTCTGCTGTGTGATTTGCTCTATACAGAGCCGTTACTGTTGTTGTTGGTTGTTGCCTCCATTGTCTTCAAGGCTCAAATTTGTTTTCAATATAAAAAAAAAAATAATGAAATGTAAAATATTACCTTTACCGATTAAAAATTTATTGAGCCACTTTTTGAATTAAAAAATACTTTTTCGGCTAGCAAACGTTTTATATCTCAACATAGTCTCCTCTTGGATTGATTTATTAAGTCCAGCGTTTTTTCAATTACATATTTTAGTCCTAAAAATAGACGTTTAGTGATGACCTCTTCATTCGACCCAAAACTCTTACCGCAGAGCCATTTCTGTAGAATTAAAAATAGGAAATAGTCGCAAGTGGTCAAATCTAGAGAATATGCTGGATGGAGTGGCACGCAAAGAAATTTTTCCTTCACCGCAACTGAAAAATTCACCAACATAACTTCGTTTGCGAGTTATATTTGCCGCAAACGATTATTCAGTTGTCTTCAACTTAAAAATATATCTTATACATACAGGGTTTCCCAATAAGAGGTGTTATTTTGGTATTCAAAGAAAAATGCCATTTTTTGAGATAAATGATCGGATGTTTATTTCATAATAAAGAGGAAGGTATGCCGTTAATAATGAAAAACAACATCAGCCAAATGGCCACCACGGCCACGCTTACAGGACAATATCCTTTTCATGCAATTTTCCATAACCAAATCGCAAAGTGGCTGCCCTATGTCCTCGATAGCCTCACGAATTCCATATTTGAGGTCTTCAATGGATGCTGGGCTGTTGGCGTGGACCTTATCTGTGGCCCCAAAGGAAGAAGTCGCAAGGTGTTAAATAACAAGATCTCGGTGGACAATTGTGATCACCTCTTCGAGAGATAACACGGTCCGAAAACTTTTCCCGTAAAAGATCAATGGTTTCGTTGCTTGTGTGGCACGTAGTGCCGTCTTGTTGAAAGTAAACGTTGTCCAGATCAATACCATCCAACTCCGACCATAAAAAATCATTAATCATCTCTCGATAGCGCAAACCATTCACCGTAACTGCTGATCCAACCTCATTTTCGTAAAAGTAAGGTCCAATGACCCCGCCGGACCATAAACCGCACCAAACAGTCACACGTTGAGGATGGAGAGGCTCAATAATAACTCTTGGGTTTTCCGAGTCCCAGATGCGACAATTTTGCTTGTTGACGTAGCCACCGAGGTGGAAATGGGACTCATCAGTCAAGATGATTTTTCGATGGAATTCTGAAATTCCGATGGAATCATTTTCATGCATTTCAAGGACCCAATCAGCAAAGACACGACGTTGTCGTTGATCGGCCGGCTTGAGTTCTTGTATTAACTGAACTTTATAAGCCTTAAGACCCAAGTCTTTATGCAAAATACGGTGTAATGACGTATGTGGAATGTCCAATTCCAAATAACGACGAGGAATGGACAAACCTTGGTTTTCTTCAACACTTTGGGCTACAGCATAAATATTCTCAATTGTTCTTGAGCGACGTGCACTGGTTTTATTCTTCACATCACTAACTTGTCCCAACAGGTCAAATTTTGTCAACAATTTCTGTATTGCGGTCCGACAAGGTGCTTCACGACGACCAAAAAGAATGCTTTAGTTTTGCGAACTGTGACTGCAAGATTTTCACCATTTTTGTAGTGAATTGTAATAATTTCAATGCGTTGTTGAAGCGTGTATCGTTCCATTTTTAGTAATGGCGTAGTTTCTACTTGTCAAATGTCAAAGAATAAAAACTTTAAAAGTGAGCGATTCAGAATAGCGGGCGATTCACAATAACACCTCTTATTTGAAAACCCTGTATAACATATATACCGCAAGCTATTTCGGTCATTATTATTATTATTTATTATATTAATTAATTATCTTTCTCCCTATATCCGTCCGTATTCTAATGGATTGCACTCAACGCACCTCTGTTGATATCTCCGTCTGCGTATTACTTATATAATAACAATTTGTCCAAAAAGTAACTCTGAACTATAAGCGTTGTATTTATACAACGAAGGGAAAAACAAACGAAGTTTTCAGTTTTTAAAAACAAATTTTTCAATTGCTGCAATTTAAAAATCACTTGCGCTTATGTCAAGCGAAATTAATTTCCTGCAACTAAATGACACGTTTCTCGCAACTGACTATTCGCAACCGCATCCACCTCTGCACCGACTGGAAACGCGAAAAAGGCATCGTCACATTAGATTGGCCTGCACAATCTCCTGATGCTAATCCCATCGAAAACGTCTGGGGCTACATCAAGCAGAAGCTTCGAAGGAGACCCACCTATACTTTAATATACTTTAAAACAGCTTACCCGAGAAATTCGACGCATTTGGAGAGATCTTCCTGTCGAATATGCCGAAAATTTAGTGGAAAGTATGCCGCGGAGATGTCAAGCGATTATTAACACTGGTGGTGATTGGACATCTTATTAATATGATTGCGTCGTGCTTCGGAACATGTATAATGAATATATGTAAAGAAAAATACAGTAAAGACAACATTTAGGCCAAAAATATAGAAAAGAAAAGATACAAGTATCCGCACAAGAAAACTGATTCGAATAAGGATAAGGTGAGGAATTGGAGTACGGATTAAATTAAGAGTTTAGAGAAGAAGTAGGACAATTATTAGGACAAATTTAGGAATAACGATAAGAATGTGGATATGTTTGGGAACAAAGGAAAGAACAGCGACAATAGTAAGAAAAATGATAAAGATACGCTGTCACGTCAAACCCATGGATCGACGATACAGCCAACTTTTTTTTTTATTTTATATATGGCCCGTAAAAGCTCTCATCAAGTGTATTGCAGCACATAATTATATTTTTAATTATAATGAAAAATTAAATTAATTCCGAAATATATCAATGAATAGAATATTAGTTTAAGAATGCAAAATGGTAAGGATAAGTTTTACTACTTTTAGTGGAGAAATTGCTCTTTCAAAAGGAATTCCATTACCTTCTCCACTATTGGAGGAACGTATTTAAGTTCACATAACGTTACTCCAAATTCCTAAAATAAAAATTTGACTACCTTCGTTCGATATTTAACACCATTTTCACTAAAAACAAAACAAAAAAAAAACAAAAGTTCAATCTTCCTCCTCTCTCTTACTCCATTGGGTACACATGAAAATGAACGCCAACTTTAATTTTTCTATTCATGTAATTCTAATAGCCATCTCCAAGTCATCTTAAAGGCTGACATCCATTTGCTGCTATTCTAAAGCCTGGTTGAAACATCTTAAAAGCACTTAAAATGCATGCATTAGAGACTGCCATTAAAAGCGTTGACTGCACCAAAACAACAGCAACAACAATAACATAGACAACAACAATTTCAGCCACAACATCAGCCTCAATTCAATTTGGAGCTGCAGTTGTAGTTAGTAATCAGCGAAGAAATCCTTTCACGGCACAACCAAGCAACAAATACGCGACTTCAATGTCAATAAAACAACAAATAAAACAACAACAACAATAACAACAACTGCAACTGCATCGTGAAGTTAGTGCAATTGCAACAACAAACGACATCAACGACATCTACATTTAAATTGCGCAATTAATGGGTACAACTTTATGACAACTGTTAAACGTTTGCAAATAACGATTTCAAGCACGACAAACGAAGTTCGTTTGCGGCAAACTGGCGATAAACGTTTTTTTCCTTTGCGTGTGGTCTCTGGTGTGTAGTGATGTATCCATGTTACGTCTACGGTTACGAAACGGTGCAAAAATTCATTCGCATTGCGGTTGAACATCGCCAAACACTCCTTTGAAGTGTTCAGACGGCTGCGTTTATGGTCTAGTGTGAGCAATCGCGGCACCTATCGCACGGATAGCTTTTTCATGTCAAAACATTCTTCTAAAATGTAATGCACCCGCTCAGTTAAGATGCCTACAGCCTCAGCGATCTCACGCACTTTCATTCTCCAATCGTCCAATATCATTCTAAAAATTTTATCGATGATTTCTGGCGTGAAGACCTATTTTGGGCGAACTGAACGTTCAGCGTCACTTGTGTGGTACGACAACAACGGAATTCAGTAGACCACTTATCAACCATTGAAATTGATGGTACAGAGATCCCATAGTATTTAAGTTACTGCTCGGGAAATTGTTCTCGTAACTTTTAAAGTTGCATTTAAGCTGTGATGAGTGAACGAAATTGACACTTTTTACATTTTCTTCGAAATCGAACAAGGTTATCTGATTTCTAGGACTATCAAACACAAACTTAATGACTGAGATAACAAATGATAGTTAACAGATGTATAGTCTTTCGAATTTTTTGCTTAACGCTCTTAAGCATTGTACTACCTCTTTCCTAAGGGTAGAAGATACTCTTTGCCAATTCCGTTTGATGTCTGTGAAATTTTTAGCACATTTTCCAGTTTTCTTTAAACTTTGTTTCATTAGAGCCCAGTAACGTCCAGTATTGGTCGTAGCTCAGGAACATTTGGCGGATTTTCCTCTTTTTCAACGAAATTATAGCATTGTCCTTAAGCAGCTTTAATGGTGATGTGCCGTAATGAGCTGAAGCCAGATCGGAGCAGAATATAATCGGCACCTTGTGCTGCTTGTAGAATGGTATGAGCCGTTTCTAAAGGCAATCCTTTTGGTAAATTACACACTGAATTTTACTACTTACAACTTGCTTACTCTTTTTTCTTCCCTTGTTTTTTGTTTTTCAGTCTTTTTCGATACTTTTTGTTTTTAACATGTCTCTAAATTGTTGCGCTGCTTCACTCTTTGTATCATTCCAACCGTTGTTTTACCTTTTTTGGCTAAATCCCGGACTGACACCGAAGGAATCTTCTTTATCAACAATAACAATCAAGGAATCCTTCTTTATCAAGGATTCTAACAATCAACAATGAATTATCATTTTTGATTGATTTGTGTGATACTTTATATCGTTTTGCTAGTGCACGATATTAACTAAACTCCTTTTTCTGCACAGTAATTTTTCAAAATTTGTTTTCGCACTTTTAATGAAATTTGTGGCATTTGTTTTGTCAAATGTTTTCTAAAGCTTGATATGCATTCTTATTAACGGTATGCGCGGGGTTGCATACAAACTGATGCACTGAGAGAAATTCTGTGGGAAAAGTGGAGAGGTTCTTTTCGATACAGTCCTTAAAGTGCCGGTAATGAAATTCTATTAAATCCTATAGTATTATTCGGTATCTATTCTTTTCATGTTTCCAATAAGATATGGAAAATCATTTCATTATCAAATGTTGAGCTACAACTCTGGATATTTAGTTTTAGAAATTTATAAGTTTTATTTTGTCTTGAATTTTTACTGCCGACAATACACTGTGCGTCGTCACGTTTTCGACGAGCTTCGCTTTGTTGTTTGGGGATATTTTCAATTTTTCTGAGGCGCAGAATGAGCCTTTTTTTTCGACCATCTAATTGCACTGGCAACAGCAACTACTCAGCGTGTCTCATTTTATTAGATTTTACCATTGGTTGCCACTGTTTAAGAGTTTTGTTTCGTCTCGTTACAACAACATGGTCCAGAACAGCGCACAGCTTCTTCTTGACTTCAAGAATTATTAGCACAATGATTGAGTTGAAGCCCATTGGTTACACGTTGGCCTTCTTCTTTCACTTTATTGAACGTCGTCGCGCGCTGTCATGTGCTCAGCATAGAAATCAGCTCAATTCATCTTTTTGTGTCTTCTTTGTTGTCAATAGCAACGATCACGATTTATTAATTTGCCGGATCATCTATTATTGGCGTGCATCGCATCGCATCTCCAGTCTTGGTTAGGCAAGCCATGTCTTGGTTTGAATATTGAGGACTGCTTGGCGAGTAGTTGATGTTCATTGTTTACATTTAAGTGTGACCAAGAGATGAATTTATTTGTGTAAATATTGCATCAAAATTATAAGAATTATTTTGAATTTATTTGAATTTACTTATTTTGAAAAATGTTGGCTGGTCTCTTAAGGACTAACACTGCATGGAATTCGATATCTTTTAACTTCAAATGGGCATTTTTTTACTTTTCCCCTGCGTTTCTCTACAACTTCGCCCTATTAAGATGCGCACAAAACGAAAGACTTAAGCAACGAACTTGATTTCTGAAAAATAATTCCAAGGCACTTAAATGTAGCGCAGCTGTTAAAGAAAAGCAAACTATTCTGAAGTTTTGACGCCTATTAACAAGCATGTATTTGCTCAGCTATTTACTTAGGCTAATTAAAGAACACATCAATCATTTGCAATTAATTGCAGCAGCGCATAGAGCGCGACCACCGCCTTCTAAATCATCAGCGAGTACAAATCGCACTTAGCCGCCATTGTAGCCTATAAAAGCTGTCTGGTGTTGTTAGAAATATTTGTTGGAGTGACGGTAGAGCTGTTAACCGTAGCTTCAATCAATGCTGCATTTCATGTTGATCAAACGTTTTCGATACTGATGAGTTTCAAAATATTTAAATTCCCACGAATTTTTTTCTGAGGAGTTGCTTGGCAGATGATTTAATAGAAGAGAAACACAAAAATCGTTTAAATATGACATTGACCAATATTGACTGACTTCGAAGACTAACAAAGACTTTGGGCTAAGAATGCTTCCCGGTATGTTATTTTATATTTTGAATAAGCTAAGAATTTTTTCATCTTGCCGTTTAAGAAGCAATTAAATGTTCGATTAAACGTTGCTTAAGTAATCGTCAATAAATTATTACCGCATGCGGAACCGTGGGTGCGGTATTTTGGACAATCATGAAGTGCAGTTGAATAAAATAATAAAAAAAATATTAAAAGTTGTCTTGTCCAAAACGAACAGCAGCAGTAAAAAGCCGTTTAAAAAGATTCGAGTAAATCGCTGGCGTTGTTTTTTTTATAATATTTTTTATAATAATAATATATAAGGAATATTTATAATATTCCTACATTCTAATTAAAAGATTCTAAGCCATTGCTTTTTATAGGATTTAACATGGTAAGAAGTGAAAAAATCTCAGTCTTATGATTTCAAGTTTAATTAGTTCTTTTATTTAAATATCAAAAGTAAAAATATGCTTTCTATGGTTTGGTATTAAAACGAATGACACCCAAGAGATTGCCAGGCATTACAAAGGCTTATGTCTATAATTCACCTTCAACAGTGTATCTCTAGTTTATGTTTATCTTGCTTCGATTAACGCCTAACCTTTCCTTTGTATTCGATATTCCTCTTGATCTAGGTCTAACTATGTATTATTCCTATGCCAGGACATGAAATAAATATTTACACTCCAAAAAAACTGTGTATCCAGAAGTACCCACTCTAAAAAGAAAAGCTCAAGCCTGTGTTAGATAACACGGGCGCATAGGTCAGACGTAGAATACGTTAGTCATTAACAGCCTTATTCAATAGATTTCCTTAAACAACCTTTAAACGCTTGTTTAGTTACGCACTTTTTAAGGCTTTACGCAGCTTGTATGCAACCTTGCTAACATTGTTATTCATAAACATTTTTTCATTTTCTGCTTATGATTGTAAGGTTTGTGTCTGAACTATAGAAAATCTCTACAAAAATTAAGAATTCCTATGGATTTACAATGGCCGCCGCATAAAAAAATGCTGCAAAGGGCGCATATGGAGCATGTCTTTGATATTAAAAGAAAAGACAAACAAAAATCATGGTTGTATTTACGTAACCTTTAAACGCCAATTTCGGCGTTTAAGTTACGCAGCTCTTAAACAACTACGAAAAATGTTTATGAATAACGTTTTCTTGTTTAAAGCCCGTTTAAAGTTACGCTGCCTCTAAAATGTGTTTATGAATAAGACTGTAAGACATTGAGGATGTCTTAAAGACGTGGCCAACTGGGTAAGCACAATTTTGTTTCTCTGCTTCGCTTATCAATGATGTGTATGTACACTTCGTTCGCTACTTGGTCATTATACTTCTTCTCTTTCTCACACTGGTTCTGTGATGAACACACAGATAATCGTACTGCTCTTACACATGATGTTATAATACATAAAATACAAAGCATATGAAAATTAATACAAAATTTGAACGAGTTAAATTTTGATTTACTTATAGAATCAAAAAAATTATATGTAGCAATATGATTATTTAAATACAAATCAAAAGAAGTCATATTAAATATGTTACGACCATACTTGAATTTTCTTCAATGCATGCATAAAGTATTAAAAACTTATAATGAAAGTGACAAACATTTTCTCAAAATTTTGTGCTCCAGATCAACACCCCCGTATAACGTATTCTACGTTAAAACAAAAAATTTAGAAAAAATATCTTTATTTCTCTACATGTCTGCTTTTAGCTTGATTTACTTTTCCAGCGATGTTCAATAGCATCAATATCCTGTTTATGGTGAAAACCGTATAGCTCCTCAAAATAGCCATGAACGACAGACTCCACCTCTTCATTGCTAGGAAGTATTTTACCACAGGGGGCTAAATATGGCGAATAGAATAAGTGAGGAAGCAATTCGCACTTCAACCCGATAATTTTTGCTATCGGTAAAACGGATATGTGAACTGTTGCATTGTCTTGATAAAACAAAACTTTATGTCACGATAAATTTTTTTTTAAATAATATGTATACGAAACGTTGGTAATTTTTAGCTGATTGCATAAAAACTCACGATTAAATTTATTTTTTCCATAAGAGCAATAAAATTTCTTAAAGATAAAATTAAAAATATATATCCTTAGCTCAGATTTCATTTGTAAAAAATTGGAAAAATGGAAGCAGTTCTGATTTTATTAACATCAAAAAACTGCATTAAATTTGAAAAAAATTCAATCATTTATAGGTGTTATATTTGTGTTCGCATGTGCCGACTCCATGCTAATTGGTGTTAGCATGAAAGTAAAATTATCTACATTTAATTTTTGCGAAACTTAGCTGCGACCGTCTGCGTCCCCGATAATGAGAAGCAGTTTTTTATAATCATGCAATGTCTTCTAGGAATGCTCATTTAAAAAGGCAACCCTACAAGTATGCAATGTTTTTTATTTAATTTACTGAAAATATTGAAAATGTTTGATTTCAAATGCTTTTCTTAAGATTTTTTTATAAAATTTAATAGCGGACCCTGCAAATGTTTTACTGTCCAAACATAACCTCCAATTTACTAATAAGATAAAATGCAAATTTAAACGATATTGATATTGATTTATTAAAAGCTAACAAAGGAAAAAGTGATAGTAAACTAATAAACATCTTAGCTTTTAAGAAAAAAATTTAAACGATTTTTATATTAATTTAACAAAAGTTAACAAAGGAAAAACTGACAGTGAACCAATGAACATCTTAATTTTTAAGAAGAGTAAAACAAACTAAAGTATTGAATAAAAAAAAAATATTGAATTTTAATACTAAAACAACCAAATTTTATCTCAATGCGAGTTGATGTACAATGTTCTTTGTCAATCTTTGGGGCGCATAAATGAACAAACTTGATGGTTTGCCGAGAACACGCGACATATAATTGGCCATATGAGAAGCAAGGACTTTCTAGATCTAGCCCACGAATAGACATTGTTTGGCCTTGTGACTTATTGATAGTCATTGCAAACGCCAAACGAGCTGCAAATTGCAGGCGTCTGTATGAAATCGGCGACTCCGAAGGTATCATTGGGATCCTTGGAAGAAGAACAACTTCCCCTTGAAATTTGCCGGTCCAAATTGTAGCTTCAAGAACATTTGCTCTGATATTTTTTATGACCAATTTATTTAAATAAATAAAAATTAAACAAAATAACAACAGTTATTTTGCACAACTTTTACTTACATCGGATAAGAATACGTTCGAAGATCTATAACTTTTAACATTTTGTTTAGAAACTAATTTTATAAAAAAACCCTCTGAATCCTAACAAAACGCTTCCAATTTTTCACGCAATTATTGTGCTCTTCAATAAATAAAACATCCAAAACAATTTGGCCATTTCAGCCGTTGAACTACATTAACATATGTAGCTTCTTATGAGCTATTCTGATGTGCGTCTATTAAATTTTGTGCTCAATGGATCAAAAACTGGACCTACTTATTTTATACTCACTGCTAACGGCTAAACTGCATGTCCTCAAGAAGTTTTTCATGGAATTTATAATTATCTGAGGTGTGCCATTGTCGGCAGAGGGGGTATAAGCCAAGGTTCTTCGGCACCAAAGGCACGCACTTACACTTTGTGCCTTGGCCGCCACGTTTTTATATTTAACTATTTACACCCAAATTTTTGACCTTTTTTGTCATCGCCAAACATACTAAGGTCCTCAGATTCATCAAACACCTTAAATTTTTAAGGTAAATATCTGCCATTTTTTGGTGAAATAGAAAAAAAAAAATTAATCAAAAATTAAAGTGCTGGATTTGAAAGTGAATAACTCAGTCATGTTACAAAGGATTTCATTAATTTTTTTTTTTTTTGTTTCAAATGTTGATTAATTTTCCGTCCAATCGTGTTTCCATCTTTTTCATTTTCTTTTCACTTCTAGTTTTTATAATTTTCCAAAAAATACCTTAACGAATTTCTTTATTTCGTCAAAAGCTTTGGTAAGAATATTTGTTGCTGAAAAAATATTGAAAACCAAGTGTCTTTTTTTAATTTTCTTTCATATGGTGTGTATGAATGTAGGGTTTATTTAAAGTTTCTATCGCTAAAATTAAAAAACGTATTATACGCTCGAAAAATCAAGCTATCATAAAAATTTAAGAAAAAAAATTTATTTTTTTATTATTATTTATTTTGTATTTTTGTAATTTTGTTTGCATAAACCCATGATACAATTATACAGGTAGGTTTGACAACAGGCTATTTTCTCACGAGATCGTTCATGGATTGTCAAACTCGTGTGTTTTTTTTTTTTGTTTTTTTTTGTTTTTTTTGTTTGCTTTCTCTTGTATGATTTTTGACAATTCATGTTCGCTGAAAAACTGTTACACCTACCTGATTGATTATACCATGGCATAAACCTAATGATATAGTGAAAGAATCATGAAAATTTCTCAATTTGTTTCTGAGTTATACTGTCAAATACCCCTTTAAACACTGCCACAGCAACAACAGCGCCACATACCGGGGCGAACTTAGAACTAAACAATCTTAATACAGACCCAGACGCACACACGCACCAAATTTCATCAAAATCGGTCCAGCCGTTTAGGAGTCCATTTTTAATCCAAAAATGATGTTTGCTCATTAATGAACTGTGCTAAATACCATCAAATTACACAAAGTTATTTCGAAAAAATTTTCCAAAAATAGTAAATTTTATTTTATTTTATGGAAAGTATATTAAAAATAACACTCTGAATGAACTAACCGTGCAATCATCGAATGTACAAGGTTTCATTGAATTTCATTGAATGGTTTAGAAGATATCGTCGGTTCAGAAGAACAATGGCATAAATGCAGTCAAATACTTTGCCTTGGATTTAAAAAAATTTGTTTTTTGCCTCCTGCATAATTACGATTTTTGCAGTTACGTCATTGTTGTTCTGAACCGTCGATACATACTAGGGCGTTCAAGATGCTGTCGGCCTAACAAAGAAAACACACGATTTTTGCAAAAATTATTGTTTATTCTTCCACATAGTCTCCTATCAGCTCGATACACTTATTCCAACGATATTGTAACATTGCGATGCCCTTTGAATACTAAGATTTCTCAAGATCTCCCAAATACGCTTCAGTTTCCAATTCGACCTATTCATTCGTCGCAAATCTCCTTCCCTGGAGCCACTTTTTTAAGTTTAGGAACAGATAATAGTTGCAGGAGGCTAAATTCGGAGAATATGGGGGATGAGGAAGCAGTTTGAAGCGTAACTCGTGCAACTTGGTCATTGTTTCGATTGGTTTGTAAGCTGGAGTATTTTCTTGCAAAAAGATTATGATTTTTTCTTCGATAAATGGGGCCGCTTGTTTGCGGTTTCGTTCTGAAATCAGTAAAATAATTTACAGTAATAGTCACTGTCGATTGTTTTTCCTTTTCTCAAATAGTCGATGAACAAAATGCCCCTTGAATCCCAAAAAAGCAGACGCCAACACCTTTTCGGCCGTTTGTTGAGTCTTCGCTCGCTTTGATACACCCACCCACTCTTTTGCTGATTTCTAGAATTCTGGTGTATAGTGGTGGATCCATGTTTCATTTATGGTCACTATTTTACGCAAAAAATCAGTCGGATTTTGTTTAAACATGTTCAAACTTTGTAAGGTAGTGCAAACACGTTCATGTTTTTGATTGATTGTTAACGGACACGGCATCTATCTTGCAGTCAGTCAGTCAGTCAGGGACAAAAGTAATCACCCAATGTTCTTTTGCTGTAATTTTTTTTAATGAAAAACTTTGGTTTTAATTGTGAAATTTGTTTATTTAATCCATTAGAATTTATTCCATCAAGTTGAGAAAATGATATCGGCCAAGTGGCCGCTGCCAGAGTTGATGACCATACGGGCTCGTTTAATGGCATTTTCCATTACTCTTGCCAGAATTTCGGGCGACAGGTTCTCGCATTCTTGGCGAATATTCTCCTTAAGAGCTTGAAGAGTCTGAAGCTTGTTGACGTACACCCGCGACTTAAAAAAACCCCATAAGAAGAAATCTGGAGCAGTTAAATCGGGTGATCTGGCCGGCCAGTACAAATCACCAAAACGAGAGATTAAGGGACCAGGAAATGCTTCCTTCGGAATATCGGTTGTGGATCGAGCAGTGTGCGCTGTTGCACCGTCCTGTTGGAACCACATGTTCTCCAGTCCCAATTCATCCAATTAAATAAGCAAAAATTCTGTAAACATGGCTCTGTAGCGCGCGTCGTCCATAGTCGTCATTTGGCCTGCGGCTTTTTCAAAAAAAAATGTCCCGATGACTTCTCCAGCGTAATCAGCACACCACGCAGTAACTTTGAGCGGGTGTAATGGTTCTTCGTGGGTGATACACAGATTTTCGGTGCCCCAGAAATGATTATTTTTTTATTCACTCAACCGCAAAGATGGAAATGAGCCTCATCACTCACTATAATTTTCAATGAAAAATCGTCCACCTCTTCGTTGAAATTCAGGATGGCTTGAGCGTAGGTTACACGTGGTTGGCGGTCAACAGCTAACAGCAACAGCTTACTGTCTGCACTTTGTAATGGAACATCTTCAAATCTTTCACCAAAATTCTGTGTAGAGACCGCCGGCTAATCCCCAATTGCATGGCACGTCGTCTGGTCGATGTTCCGGGCTCTTCTTCGACATCTTGGGTAACAGCAGCGATATTCTCAGCAGAACGGCTGCTCCGGGGCCGGCCAGTCTTGGGAAGATCTCGTGTTGTCCCAGTCTCTTCAAGGCGAGTGGCCAAACGCCGCATTGTTTGTCCTGTTGGTGTCGAACGGTCAGGAAATCTGCAAAAAAATTCACACTGACCGACAAATTGTTGCGCAAAAAAATTGGAAACAATTATTCCGCGTTCTTGCGGCAGTATCTTGAACAACCGGGAGCATCTTGAACGCCCTGGTATTTATTTCCGCTGCTTCATACAAAAAATACTACTGCGCGCCGTTGATTGGTTGATGCATTTTCAATCTTGGAGTAATTCTCTTCGGGGCCTTATGACGTCATGAATTTTTTTGTCGTTGTAGTTAAGAATCAGCCTTTACTGAAGCAATAATTTACTGACGTTATAATTCCATGTAACAAATTTCCAGTTGCGTTATTTGCGTTACTCCTACCATATTTAATTTTGTTTTTATTTTTGTCATAAAATCAACAAATTAACCTTAAGTGTAGCACTATTATTTTTGTCATAGCACATTTACTCAGCGAGTAACAATTCCATGCAACACCGATGCATTTTGAAAAAATTAATTTTTCAACATTTTTGAAAACCTGCGAGGTAAAAAGTAACGTTATCACTTTAAAACTAGTAAAATTAAAATTTTCACTCTGTTTATTGAAAAAAAAATTAAAGTCATGAATCTTGCCAAAAAATTTGCTCAACCTCCCAAACTAACTGGTGTTGACATAAAAAACAAAAACGCAAAACACAAAAATTTTGAAAATAAATCAATTATTGCTTGCTCCAAAGTACTTGTATATCTAGTCCTCCTTCTTGGAGAGTTCCTCGACAATTTTGGCACTCTGCAGTTTGATTTGCTTGCGATTTGGCACCGTTTGCAAGATTTTCGTATCCAACAAATCCTCCTCTTCTTCCACTGCAATGAAAACAAAAAACCAAAAAACAGATTGTTGTAGTATCATGTAAACGTACTAAACATATCATCCCTGGTTCGATAAATGAACTTTCGATTTTTAAGTTGTGTAGAGCTTGCTAAGCTCTAGCTACCATTTTGAGAAATGAATTTTTATTCAATTCACGTGGGAAAAGCAAGAAGTTCCCGGCAAACAATTTCTGAGTGCTCAAAACAAATGACTCTAAAAAGAGTCTTTTTATGCGTGTTTTATGAGTAAGCAATAAAAAGACTCCTAAAGACGTCTTTGCTATGATTGTTAAATAATTGCTCAAAAATAAGACTCTTAGAAGAGTCATTGTTATGCTTGCGTTATGAGCAGCTATGGGCACAGAGCAAGCTTCGGAGTCAGCTGATAGCAATTGAGAGCAATTAAAAGCAAAGGCTTATGTAGCAATACAAAACACAACAACAAAGCAAAGACAAAAGACAAACACAGAAATGTCACAGAAGCTTTAAATGTAGTGGTGCACATACCCGGTTATGAGGACTCATTAAAAGCACTCTTGAAAGAGTCTTTAATGTGATTGTTAAATGATTGCCCAAAAATAAGACTCTTAAAAGAGCAATTTTTATGCCTGCTTTATGATTGCTCATAACAAAGACTCACAAAGAATTATAAATTGCATGATATATGCATAGTTATAAAAACGTTATTTGTGAGAATATGAATAGTTATTTTTTTTCGGAGTGAATTGCCTCAATTAGTCAATATTTATCTTTGAGTCGTTGAGCGGGCAGTTGAGGAACGTGCAGAGTCGAATAAAGGGTAATTTTTGAGTAATTTTTGAGCGCATTATGACGAGAAATACTCATTTTATGAATCTTAAAAGAGTATTTTAAGACTCATAATGTTTGATGGGTTGTTTCTTTGATTTTATCGAGATTGAAAAGATAAAACCAATAATGACGCAAAATAAAAGTGAACATACCTTGTGTCTGTGAACCGCCACCTTCACCCAATTCTTCCGTTTCCATGCTCTCGAGGAAGACATTTTGGTACTCGTTGCGATAGGTCTTGATTGTCTCCTTGTTCAGCTCCGTTTGATAAGCCTTCATCAGCTTGTGCAGCTTGCGCTTGAGGTTGTGCATGATGGTATCAACTAAGAGTAAGAGGGTAAAGCATATTAAGACCTCACATCGCGTTTTGGGGCCAAGAAAACCTACTATTTTCCTCATAGATCTCTGGTGGACAGGCACGCATCGTTAGCATTTCAAACTTGAGCAATGGCAACTTCAGATAAGAATTGGGATAAGCAATACGTGGCATTTTGTTGCTACGATCGACATGTCGCAGTATCTCATTCAAATTCCAGAGCGTATATCTAGCGGTAGGATTTCTGAGCTATTGAGGTGTGAACAAAAATAAATCCTTAAAAGTCGATTACCTCAACATTACATAAGCATCGGCACGATTCTTCATATGCGCAATGGTCTTGGTCTCGAACTCGTCTTCCCGGGCAATATCTTCCTCCAGATTTCTAATGGTTTCTACGCGTCTGAAAGAAAAAACATGTACAATGAAATTGAATTTATGAATAAAGTCATCTTCGCACGCCTCGCTTACATAATCTCCTCATCGGATAGATTGTTGACCAGCACGCCCTGCAACACTTCGGCTCTTTTCATTTTGGTGTCCAAATTTTGATGGCCCAACATGTCGTTCTCGATCATTTTGTGTAGCTTCTCATTGTTATCCACCTGCGACTTCATGCTGGAAAATTGTCACCCAAAGCTTAAGTACTCAACCCAATAGTGTCACCCAGTAATGCACTTACCGCGGATAGATTTCTCTGGCTTGTGAGCACAAAGTCGCAAATTTGACCTGCTTTATGGTGCCCTCAATCGCTTCCAGCTCGATCTTAAGAAATTGCATGCTATCCGTTTCGCGCACATAACGCTTCAACTTGGCCAATTCATCCTTAGTTTCAACCTTGGCTTTAGGCATGGCACTCGGGCGTCGCATACCATTCTTCCTATAGTTGGCCATCCACTGAATCTTGGCCTGAAGATTCTTGCGCGATTTGTCCTCCAATTGCTGCCGAAGATTCAATGCAAAAATTTTTATGGAAATATATAAATATGTGAATAAAACTAACTCACCCTGTACTCCTCACTTAGCTCCTTGAATTTGGCAATCGCCGGCATGCCCAGATATAAAATATGTTTGGTAAAATGCATCTGATCCTCGATATCCTTGCTGAGCGAACGCAAGACCGGCTCGTAGAAGATCTCATCGTGTCGCAGCACTTGTATCATTTTCTTATAGGTGCCGTTTATGGTCTTGATGGCCTTGAGGCGCACATGTGAGTTTTCAAGTTTCTTGCGAAACTCACGCGATTTTATATCTTCCTCAAGCACAAACTCATTCTCATATTTGATACGATTCTCGAGTACAGCGCGTTGCAGCTGAAAGTATTTCAAAAATTTTATACTGCAACTTTACAAATTCCTCCTCCGCACCCCGCGCCACATACCAACTTGGCCTCCAAGATATTCTTCAGCTGATCCAAGCGATGGCGCAGTCGATCACGTTCCTTGCGCATCACAAACGTACGCTGATTGATGTTGTCCACCACCATGTGCACCGGCATCTTCTGATAAAGACGCTGCATATCCTTGTGATTTATTAGAAAATTGCGTATCTTCTTGGTATTTTCGCCATAGAGCGACATTTGCAGCTTGGCGCGACCGTCGCGACATTGTCGCTTCAAGTTGCGATTTTCGCGTGAGTAACGCTTGCGATTTGCACTGTTTTCGAGTTTCTTGAAAATTTGTCGCTTGCCTTTGTTTTCGTGCGAGTGTGTGTGAAGAGAAAATATTCACGTTAAACGCTTGTTGTTTACATTTACTATCCATGACATACCCAACAGATCGGCCATGCCCTTGAACTGCTCCGTCAACGAGTTTGGTGTCCAGCGATCGTCGATCATCATGTGTTGGCGCACAAATGGTATGCCAAAAAGTCCATGCGTACGCACCGAGGTCGGATGCACCGGCCTAGGTGCCATAACATTCTGCTGCTGTCTCGCCTTTGCCATTGCAGTTTAAATAAAATTTATTGAAATATTAAATATCTATGTCCTCCACAACAAAAAATAAAGCTAAAATTTGTATAGTTTTGCAAGAGATAGTTTTTAAAAAAATTCTTAATTATTTTCTGATTGACAAAAATCTATTTTCACTCAATCATTTTTGAGGGAAACAACTTTCATTCAGATCAATAATAATCGAAATAATTATCGAAATTTACTTGGCAGAAGAAAGTTTCGTTGTGCTAGGGCTTAACTCTTGGCCCTTGCTGAAAGGGTCAGAGCTCCGTCCGCAACGGTTGCACACGACTATGTTCAATTATTATGCAAATCCACAAGAGTGGCGTTGTTGCTATTTTTATGGACTAAAAATGCAAATTTCCTGATTTCCTGAAGAAATTTATAAGAATTTCATGTCTTGTAAGTAACAGGAACTGCTGCGTTGTTTAAAAATATTTAATTTCTAAATTATCTGTATTTGTATTGTTAGTATTTTCAGTATATGATCGTCCAAATACACGTATCTTTTTTAATCATATGTTATGTTTACATAGACAGTTTTTACCACTCTTAAAGTCTTGACTGTCGCTCAGTCTCCGCTTAACAAAATGAGTCACTTTACCCCTGAGCAACATTGGGAAATATTGCAAAATTGTGGTCCCCGTTGCAACGAGAATGTGGCTGCTGTAGTCGAGACTGTGCGGCTTAGTCCAGGAATGTTGACTGGCCAACATCTCCACAACTCTCAGTTTGGACCTTATAGCAGCTCCACTTGAACGAATTGGCTGTCAAATCGTCCATTCTGACGAGGTGCATTTTCTTTTCGGTGGTAAATATAGCCGCATCAAACAAAATTGCCAGGGGTCAGAAAACCCGCACGTGAAGCCAATGCATTCGCAGAGTGTGACAGTTTCGAGTGGATTTTTGATGTGGTGGCATGATTTTTCGAAAAAGCACTATTTCGATTAACAATGAGCTCTACAGATCCATGATAACCGGGTACGGGCACCACTACATTTAAAGATTCTATGTTGTTTCTGTGTTTGTCTCTTGTCTTTGCTTTGTAATTACATTTTGTGTTGCTTGCTCCGTCCCCATAGCTGATAATGGCTCTCCGCAAAATCGCCCAAAAAAAAAAGGAAAAATCACCCAAATGAAAAATGACCCAAACATTTATGAAAAATCGCCCAAAACGAAAAAACGAAATTTTACCCAAGAAAACGAAAAAAAGCCCAAAAATTTTTGGAAAAATTACCCAAAAACAAAAACGAAAATTCACCCAAAAAAATGAACAATCGCCCAATATTTTACATTGTGTTCCCACACGAGATACGAAATTCCCTTGTACGAAATGAGCATTTTCAAGGCTTTTTTTTTTTTTTAAGTCTATTTTATTCAATCATTTGATGATATAAATACTATTTATGTGGATATTATATTATAATACTATTTATGTAGGAAGTGCGTTAAATTTAAAAATTTAATTCATTTTAATTTTATATATATTCTCATACTTAAAAATCTATAAAAACATTTCGTACAAGGGAAAAATACTGATTCTTTTTCAAAACAACAAGTTTCTTTGGTTATCAAAAAAATTCAAAGAGAAAAAATGACGGCGGAGGTGGTGGGGGGGAGTAGGGCGGGGCGACGGGTGGCGCGTGCGATCCATCGCACTACGCGTAATCCGCCGCGCCGCGATACGCGCGATCCCCCGCGTCGCGATGCGCGGGCGCGGTACTAAATATTTCCTTTGACTTGACCAAGCAAACTCAAGCAAAGAAGAACCGCTGCTTTTACTTTAAATACCGTTATTTTTAAGAACTGATTGACGTTTCTTATTTAACCCTTAAATGCACCGTGTATCTTTGGCTTAAGGCTATATTTTAGGTTTGATTTTTTTCAAATCGGTTCTATATTATTTAGAATATTATAAGTCTTAAATAAAAATATAGTTTTTACTTCTATTTGTCATACTTTTTTAAAAAATTATGTACAAAGTCAAAAAAAAATTTTTTTTTAACTAAATAAACACTATTTTTAACAGTTTAACTTCTAGGAACAGATAAATAATTTTGATTAGGAAAAAATACTGACTGCTTTCAAAACATGTCCTTTAGTGATCGAAAAAATTTCGATCTAAATAGAAAACTAAAAAAAATTTTCAAAACTAAAAACGCAGTTTTTATTTTTACTCAATTTTACATAAAATATATTTTTTCGGTAAAAATCGGGGTCCTTGTGCATTTAAGGTTTAGTATTGAAAACGAAAGATCACCCAAAGAAAACGAAAAATCACCCAAAAACGAAAAGTGAAATTGCGCCCAATATATTTGGGTGAAATTTCGCCCAAAAGCAAAAAACGAAATTTTACCCAACAAAAATGCAAAATCGCCCAATTTTTTTGGGTGTTTTTTCATATGAAAAATCACCCAAATTCGTATGGAAAAAAATTGGGTGATTTTTCATTATTTTTTTTGGGGGATTTTTCTCTGGGCGATTTTGCGGAGAGCCGCTGATAATGACAAACTTAAATTATCTTTCATTTCTTAAAACACCACATCAAGCAATTGATCTTTTGCGCATTTAGTTCGATAATTGTGTAATCAGCCATAATTGCGATATTAATTGGCCGCTTCGAAGCTGCGTTTTGACTGCGTTAGACTTTTTTGCGGGCTGCCATTAAAGCTTGTTACTATGTGGATAGTCCAGAAACGATCCAAATGCTTAAGGCGAATATCATCCGAACCATTCGTGAGATAAAGTCAGTAACCATCAACAAGGTCTTGAAAAATTGGGGCCATATGAATGAAATCATGTTCCACAAATAGCTGGAATGCTTGTTCTTTCTAATAAAACTATATATATAAAAAAAGAAATGGAGCTTTTTTTTAATTTATTTAATTTTTAAAACTAAAAACTTCCGTTTATTTCTATATCATACAACCTGGAATATATACGGCGACATCCAGTCTGGTGTCACATTTAGCGGCATCGGTGGTCGAGTTGGTAGAGTGTTCCACTGCCACCTTAGAGGTCCCGGGTTCGATTCCTGGCCACGTCATGATCCTACGCTTTCAACTTTTTTGCATTTTCTGTCCTCAGTTCTAATCAACTGAAATTAAAAAATTTACTGCATAACACTTGTCTCAGATTCAAATTTACATGTTTCTTGACTTTCCACCACACTCAGAACATCCTACATATGTTTCAATTGATTACCTCTTCCTTTCCACTAATCTATGACCCCATTTCTAACCAAGGCAGCGTTGGCTGAAAATGTATTACAACTTGGTTCAAAACTAAAAATAAACTCTAAAACGAGGGTTGCTTTTTAAGTCTTGCGCCTAGCAATGAAAAAACAGAAAAATCAGTCAAAATTGTATTATTTCTCACAGTATTCTCCAAGATCAATTGGTTTTTGTTTCAACCAATTTTCCATTGATTCAACAACCACTTGGTACCTCCGAAATCAGGTTTTTGAAGGCCTCAACAGCCTTTTCTGGCGTAGGAAAACGCCGGCCACGCATTTTTTTCTTAATTTGAGAGAACAAGAAGAAGTTATTGGGTGCCAAGTCCGGACTGATGGGTGGATGTTTTATCAATTCCACTTTTTGAGTACTCAGAATATCTTTTGTTTGAACTGGTGTGTGGGAACTAACGTTGTCGTGATGGAGGATGATTTTCCTTCGTTGATTGGTTTTCCTCAATTCTCCGAAGACTTCCGGCAAACAAATGTTTGTCTACCATTCAGCATTAACATTTCTCTGTTCTCTGATAAAACTGGCAACAATTTGCTTGGATGTGCTCCGTCCGCGGACAACTTTTGTCGGGTTTTACTCATTTTGCTAGTTTTACGCACTTTGTCGGGTTTAAAAACAGTGGATTGCTGCCTTATTCAAGCTCATAAGCATAGATCCATGATTCTTCACCTATGGTGATGTCGTAGACGGTTTGCGAACCTACTCCGCTGGTTTTTTTTTTTTTTTTTGAGCATTTCCTTGCACCAATAGTTATGAACATTTTTTTAAACAATCGTCAAATTATGGGGTATCCAACGGGAACAAATCTTCCTGACACCTAAATGCACATGCAAAACCGAATGTATGCGAGTCTTAATAATGCTCAAGGATGACTTCATCTCACGGTTTATCACATCAGTCTGCTTTGAACAGTTCACGCATAGCATCGATGTTTTCTGCCACAACAGCCATTGTTGGACGACCTTCACAAAATTCGTCTTGGAGAGACCGACGATCACGCTCAAATTGGCCTACGTGTACATACCGGAGACATGCGAACATGTCCAAGAGTATCCATGGAGGTTCTACTAGAATTAACACCTCTTCACACTTATATTAAATCCCAGGCAAAGAGGGCTATTCTAAGGATGACTATTGAAGATATCGGGATAAAGGATTGCGTAACTCGGAAGAAGTTTGATATTCTATCCAAGCAACATCCTGAAATAACAATACCGAGAGACTGCATGCATCTAGAATTCAGTTTTTTTCCCATCATCCTGGCAACTTTTGATTACCATCTCGAAAAAACAATGCATCTTTTAATGCGATCCACGAACCGATCCAATTTTGGAGCTCGGCTCAAACGTATCAATTAAGTTCGGTACAGCTACCCTGTGATAGTTTCACCCGGTTGTAGTAGCTCGTAGTAAACCACGCCCAATTGGTCCACCAAATACATAGCATGCCCTTGCCACTGTGAATATTTGGCCTTGGCGTCGATTTTGTCGTATGGTTGGGCGGCCCGTATGATTTTTTGCGCTTGCGGTAATCGTGTTGAACAAATTTTGCACTACCAGTACGATGCAAAAATCCCGATAGAAAATGTACGATACGATGCAAAAATCCCTTTCTTTTTTGCCGTTGGAGCAGCTGTTCACAAGTGTAAAAACGGCGTTGTACGTCTCTCGGCTTCAATTCAACGGCACCCAATATCCTACCTTTTGGATCACTCCCATGGCTTTTAAGCGAACTAATATGGCTTGTTGAGTCAATGCTTTTGCGAGTTCTTCTTGCGTTTGGCACGAGTCTTCATCCAATGTAGTCTCCAATTCGGCATCCTCAAACTTTTCGGGCCGTCCTTCGCGCTCTTTGTCATTGGTATTAAAGTCACCGCTACTAAAATGTCTACCAAAACACACATGTGGAAATCAATGAGCCATGTTCCAGGCAAGCTTCTAGCTGCATTTCTCTTCAAATGAAAACAGAAAAGTAAACTATTTCGCAAATTGCGTTTTGTTGGCACAAAAGTTGACATATTCGGAGCACACGAAAACTATGTGGTTTACACTTCAGCGAAACGACACATTCTGAAAAGAAAGCCTATTGAAAGTTTGAGTTCTTAGTTCTTATTCTGTGAAGATAGCCCCAAATCTTCAGCCCGACTTTTTGCTCAATTCACCGCAAACATTTCTGAATGCTGAATTCGCTGCAATGAAAAAAAATAGGTGTTTGATAAATTTTTTTAACAAAAGAATGGAGTTAAAAACATAATTTAGTGTCATCATCCATCCCAAAATTGCTATCAATCGTCATTCACACCGTAAAATTGCCTGGAAATGAAGACGTCAGGCCATGAAAATGTCAGGAGAAGCGAAAGTCGTAAAAGTTAAAATTTAAAAGTGATTTTCTTGAAAATGAACGCATTACACCTTCATACTGTCAGAAGAAAATTTGCGTTATCGTTTTGATCGTTAAAATCGACCAAAGTTGTATGAAATGACCCAGCAGTTATTTTGGAGTCAATTGACATAGTGAACTAGTTCATTTCTAGCGCAGTTCGCACTAGTTCTGAAAAAGTACAAAAGGCGTTCAGTGTAGAACAGTTATTTTTGTTTTTGTTTTCAAAAGTATTGCTGAAAAAAATAAACGCGTTCTGGCTACTTTTTAAAATTTGCTGGCACAAGAAAATATAATAAAAAAAAGAAATGTTTATATACAAAATGTTTTCTGGAATGTGGATGGAAAAGATGGTACAAATGAGATCTTTAGGATCTTTCCATTGCACTAAATTTTTACACTTTTAATATGTTCACTTTAAAACTAGTCAAAAAAGAACCACTTTCAGGCTACTGCGAAAGCAACCAGTTTGAAAATGTTCCTAATGCAACTAGTTCAAATATGGGGAAAAAGGAGTGTTTCTGGACACAATTGTCTTTTCCTATGACATCAACCCGCAAAAAGCGTCAGTTCGTTCAATGCTAAAGGGTATTGTAGTGGAACTAGTACTGGTCCTTTTTGGAACTAGTTCAGAACTATTTCAAATTTGGTCAACTTTTCTGCTGGGGAGTTACTAGCAATTTTGAAGTTTTTTTTCTTCAAAAAGAGAAAAATTTCAAAAGAGATAGAAGATGAAAAGTTCTCATCCTGGATTTTTACTCAAAATTGTATTTTTATACAGACAATTGAATTAAACTATGCTACCAAGGTCTAACGTCCTTGGTACCGAAATTTGGCCAAAAAGCGAAAATTGTGATTTTCGTATGAAACTCCGATTTCCACACCCCGAAACATGTCCCAAAACAAAAGTTCTCATCCTGAATTTTTGAAAGTTGATAGCATAAGGGTAATTTTGTCCCCCCTCCCCCAAATTGCTATCAATTGTCCTTCATACCGTAAAATGGCATAGTGAAAAATTCATCCAAATGACATGATAGGAGAAATCAGTAAAAGACAAAATTGATTTGCTTGAAAATGAACAGATTGTACCTTCATACTGTCTGAAAAAATTTGCATTTTCCATTCCTTTCGATTGTAAAAAAGGTTATTTTTATGGCTAAGTTTCAGGAAATGAGTAAATTTCATGTTATTATGTAAAATTTATATAAGAAAGAGAGTCTAACACGAATTTTTCTCCCAGTGAGGATCTAACAAACCAACAAGTGCTTAAATCAAAATTCTACGATCAGTACTTTAAGCACACCGAAGGCTCAAAGTGTGACATAAGCTTCGTTTGTTGATCGCAATCAACCACCCTACTTACCGCCGACAATGACGTCATTTCGTCTCTTCAGGATAGAAAAATGAAAACGCAATAAAAATTTATTAATTTCTTTATTTCATTTATTTCTAGACATAAACTTTAGTTTTAGCTGTGTTTTATAATTATTATTACAACAACAACTCGGGAATTCACATAGGTTTGCTTAAAATTAAAAGTTGTTTTTTTTATATATTTTTTTGTCCTAAATTTTCTTTTATTTATGCAACATATGTAAATGGTGTATGTATTAATCTTTTTTTTTAATATATATTTATATATAATTTATGTGTTTATATGTTTGTATATATAAATGATTTTCTTTCTTTGCTACAACATTTTTCATAGTGCTTTCTTCGTCTTCTTCTTCTTCTTCTTCGTTTTGCTGAATTTTTGTGTATATAATATTGTATAATTAATTTTGTATTTGCACAAACACTATTATAAATAAAGTAAAATTTCAATGTTTTTTATGTATATATATATATATATATATGTATATATATTAAATATATATTTAATTCTTTTATATGAACTTTAACTAAGCTGTTTTTTTATTTTTTAATTTCGTATAGGTAGTTGCATTTTTTTTTTTTTTTGTTTTTGCTGCTAAGTGCAATATTTAAAGGTTTTTGTTTTTTTGTTAATTTTTATCTACAAACATTTTAAAGAAATGTCTCAACAATCTGGTCTGGTTTTGTAACAGTTTTAATAGTCATAGTTTTTTAATTTCTTTTTTTTAATTTTTTTTTTTTTTTGCAGTTTGAGGTAACTGATCCTCATTTTGTGGGTTACATAAGCATTTATAGATCATCTAGAGAAGTCCTTGCCACCAGCTTTAAATATTGTCATAAATTTTAACGTCATCAATTTAGTTTTTTTTTTTCATTTTGTATCTACAGTATTGTTTGAAACATAAGCAACTTTTTCCATTGAAATGAACAAAGTACTTTCAAAAGTATCATTCAAAATCAATTTATTCAAAAGAATTTATTTTGGTTTTATTAGATTATGTTTCTTATTTCTTATATCAACAATAAAAATTAAATTCTCATTTATAACAATTAAAGAAGAAACAAAAACAGAAAAAAAATATATAAAAAAAAATAAATAAATTAAATAACCTAGCTTCATATGATCAATTGTGTTATTGATCGTGTTATTAAGTTTGTACACAATTGACCGAGAAACGGGCCTACAGGTTCAACATCGACTCCGAACGGCGATGAACGGAATGTTCTTATTCTCAAGAAGCTTTACATGGCATTTTGATTACTCTCTGAGTTTTGCCATTGTCTGCAGAGAGGTGGCGGCCGTACAGAAAAACAATTTTAATTCAAATAATTTTCTGTCGCTGCTGGCATTCGAACATGGGTCTCCAGGTTCGTTGACATAGAGGAACGAAACTCAAGTTGTTTTTCACATAATGAATTGTTATTAATTTGCATGGAAATTCTTAATTGACGCTATGAGGAAAATAGTGATAAAGGACAAAAAAGGAAGCATATATGCGTCAATAACAAAAATTTATTCAACATATAATATTCATTTAAAGTAAATAAATATATTAAAAGTAAATTAAATAAAGTAAAAGTAAATAAACAATAGAAAAGTATAACAAATAAATCAAGATAAATGATAATTCTCAAGATAATAGAAGTAAGCAACAGATTTTTTTGTTTTTTTTACGCTGAGAGATGTTAAGAGAAAGCAACAACCACAACAACAACAACAACAACAACAACAACAACAACAACAACAACAACAACATCAACAACAACAACAACAACAATAATTCTACTCAGCTCTTTTTAAGTATTTGCGTCACTTCCGCATTCTACTCTACAGCTCTGTAAGCTACAGCAGCGATGTTCAACAGAGCTTTGTCGCTTTGTAGTTTCTCATTGTCCCATTTGTAAAAAAAGCGTTTTACATTTGCTCAGTTTTACTTATCTTAATGACAACATATCCGAATAAAAATTATATTGTGCAAATCTACTCGAAAATACCTATCCATCGATATAAGTATTATGTGAATATGTTGAAGGTAACACAGAAAAAAAGGGAACACAAACTTTTTGTTTGCCTATTAATATATAGATTCATTCGTAAGTCTGCCAATGTTTGTCACTTCTTTAAAAAAGTCACAAAATTTCAAAATCGAAGAACAAAAATCTCTAATAAGGCGTTCATGCTCATAGCAAAAAGCTGTTTTTTGCTTTTTCGAACTTCGTTCATGCCATGGTATAATAATACATGGTAGCATTGACAACTGCTTATTTTCTCTTCAACAGGAAAACATAAACTGTCAAAAACAGCTTTATGTGGAAATACATCAACAGCTGCTGAGGTTGTTGTTTTTTTTCACTTCAACGTTTTCAACATTGTTTGTGTTTTAAATGGCGGATTGTGAGCGCTCTCTTTTTGAGTATATTTTTTGACAGGAGATGTTTTCCCAAGCAACTGTCAATGCTACCTTGTATTATTATACCATATGCTGAATTATAGTCAGCATGAACCATGGTTCCCATATGCTGAATTATAGTCAGCATGAACCATGGTATAATAATACAAGGTAGCATTGACAGTTGCTTGGGAAATCATATACTGTCAAAAAATATACTCAAAAGAGAGCGCTCACAATCCGCCATTGAAAACACAAGCAATGTTGAAAGCGTTGAAGTGAAAAAAAACAACAACCACAGCAGCTGCAGATGCATTTTCACAAACAGCTGTTTTTGACAGGAGATGTTTTCTTGTAAATAGAAGAGAAAATAAGCAGTTGTCAATGCTACCTTGTATTATTGTACCATGAATTCAGAATTAGCTTTTAATTTGACATTTCTGTTTCGAAGATTGATCTTGAATACAGGCATGAGATTCAGCGTTCAGCAGATGCAACTTTGAGTTAAATATGTTGAGTAAATGAATCAGAAAAATTAAAAGATTTCAAAGATAGACAATTTTCACAACACATGTTGAGCATGTTGAGCTAATAATAAACTGATACTTTTGCGTATAGCAAGCACACACTCAACATTCGTACCTGCTGAACGCAGTCATTGCAAGATGTCAAAACACAAACTTCGAATTTCGGAAATGTCAATGAAGCACAGGGTGACACATACAAATAAGCAGAATAAAAGTTGATTTTTTCTGTTTTTTCTGCTTTTTTCTATTGGTATTTGTATGGCGAAAAGCTGGCATTTGTATGGCGAGTACTTGGAACAACGAGTAATTCGTTGCGATTCGAGTCAAATAGCTCGACTCGAAACTCGAATTGAAAATCTCATGTTTTCGAGTAACTCGTTTGAGCGAGAAATTCGAAAATTATCAAATAACTCACGAATTTCGTGTCGAATTATCAAAAAACTCGAAAAATACCACGAGTTGTTCGTAAACTCGAAGCTATTGAAAATGCGAATTATTCGACTCGAGTTGGAGTCGAGGTTCACTATTCGACTCGAGTTAGAGTTGAATTTCACTATTCGACTCGACTCGTGATCGATGCTATTCGCACACGCCTACTTTTTACAAAAAGCTAATAATGATAGTGACAATGATAATGATAGTGATAATGATAATGAAACTGATAATAATAACGATGATGTCAATGATAATTATAACACAACTCTTGCTTAATACCTGCACAACAATTTTTGTCTGTGCAGAGAGCGAGAGAGCTACAAACACAAGCACAAAAGTCGAAAATTGTAGTAGTATGCGTGTGAACACCACTGCATTAAATGCTTCGTAGCTTCTTATGTTGTTGTTATGGTTGTTGAGTTTCTTCGTGCCGAAGTCGTGAACTCAACTTCGTGTCGTTTGGTAAAGCGAATCGTTTTACGAAAACTTCTCAGTAACTGCTTATGTTGTTGTTGCTAATATGTATCTAAAATTTACATGTATGCATACTCCATATCAGTTGCTTTCGTTTTGACGAAAAATTACGTCATCTTTGGAGGTAAGTTGGGTGGTTGATGGCGATCAGCAATGATGTTTATGTCACACTTTGAGCCGTTGGTGCTCTTAAAGTACTGATCGTTAAATGTTGATTAAAGCAGGTGCCGCAAATGACGATTATCGCTATCGTCAGAATCGTCAGATTATCGTTATTTTTCGATCAGAAACAAATATTCTTCATTTACCGGTTTTTTTTTCAATCAGAAATAAAAGTTATTACTTGATCGTTTTTTTTCCGATTAGAAATAAAAATTATTTTGTAATTGTTGTTTTTTTGATCAGAAAGTATACCGACAAACTTCAAATAATTTAGTTTAGTAAGTCAATTAAGATAATTTCGCAGACAGCCTTAGTCTTAATAAGAAGTGCTCATATAAGTGGAGTGTTGTTAACTTGAGTATTCTTTTTATTTAATTCTACATCTTGAACGTGTTAAGACGTAGTCTGTACTAGTAGTGTTATAACTACTGTATATTTTTTAATACTGGTCCGTTTACGAGTATTTTTCCCCCAAGAAAGGTTTACAACAGCTAAACCTTAATGTTAGTTCGAGCACTTTCCGAAAACGCTTAGTGGATAATGGCTTAAGAAGTTTCATGCCATCTAAGAAACCTATTCTTACAACAAAACATTTGAAAAAGGTTTGTCCCTTCAAATTTAAGGTGAATTTCGCAAAAGATCATCTTAATTGAATTCCATAAAAATTTAAAACAGTTTTATTATTACTTATAAAATTGATTTTGCATGGATCTATAGTTGTTCACTTCAATGGAAAAAGTTGTTTAGTTTTGAACAATACTGTATATATAAATATATATATATATGTTTATATATATGTATATGCTAGTTATTTTCTTTTCTTAACATTTTTTGTTGCATACTTTTAGTGCTTAAATAATTATTGATTTGACTGATTGTGTTTAATTGTTTTGCATAATTTTTCTACGCTCGTTATTTTATTGTTTTTGTTTTTTTCATACAATAATTTTTACATAATTACAACAGTGGTTTTATTTTGGTTTTTTTTTTTATTTTTAATACTTTTTGTATTTGAATTTTTATCCATGTGCTTGAAACATATAAAAAGCAATCTTTTGCGTGTTTTCTACACAAAAACTTGTGGTTCTTATGAGCTGACCTCTTATGATTAAATATGGAACTACTAAACATTAATTGGTGCAAATTTTTTGAGTGGAATCCGTTGCCTTGCTTTTTTTAAAGAGTTTTCAGCCATAGTGCTTCGTTCTTCATATCTCTTTATTCCCTAATTTATTGTTTATTATTGCAAAATATAAAATTACTTATAAAAAAGCCTATTAAACTGCTTGATTTAAAGTTTTTTTGGTTTTTTACTTAAAGAAAAAATCGTTAATGCTTGCTTACCCTAAAACTTCTAATTTTTTGGAATTTTCATCGGTTTAAAGTAAGCTTGGATGCTATTTGTATAACAGAACTTTTTTTTGTTTGACAGAACATAAAAGTTTAAAATATAAAATACCATTCTCCTTCACTACAAGAAAGATGATAAATGATAAACTTAATAAATAATAAAGTTAAATTAAGCTAGAATAATTTTTTTAAAAATAAATTAAGAGGAATGAATGAATCACACGTGACTCATAAACTTAAACATAATTTGAACTAAGAGTCATAATTGACTCATGAATCACAAGAATTCACAGAAAATTTTACTTATAATCCAAGAAATGTGTAAATACTAGGGTACAGAAAGATTTGCTCATGAATTGAACTTGCTCATGCACGAGAACACTAAAAAATATTTGTTGAGTACGCACCCACGAGAGTTTGATACACACTCTGAGACGACTTAAGCTCATGAGACAGTTCAAGAGGCGTACATGACAATAACTAAAAGAGAACACATGTAGTAGAGCTCACAGATGAATCACAGGAATTTGTATGGGTTCTTTGAACGTTTTCGACAAAAACCGATATTTTTTGACAAATGTGTTTCACTTGAGTTATATGGTATGAATTTTGATGGGTACTATGTATTACTTGGAAATAGTAATAATATTTTATGTCCTTTTTGGCCAACTATCGATGTTTCACACAGCAGTCCACAAAAAGCAAAAACAAAACTCAAAAAAATTCAATAATCCGAATGGTCCTATATCCAATCCCATTGGAGCCTATTTGACTGATAATCATAAATTTGTATTCAAGCAGCCCTCGATGTTTCTAAGACCAATGCATCCACGCAAGAGTCTACAAAACCCAAAAGATTTTCAATAACCCAACTAGTTCCATAGGTTGTCCTGTTGGAACCGGTTTCATTATTTTTCATAGATTTTTATCCAAGGAGTTTACAAAACTCAAAAAATTAAATAATTCAAATAGTTCTACATACAATCCCATTGGAGTCTATTTAACGGATAATTATATTATGAAAAAGAACTGATTTCCATGTTTTTATCTATAACTCAAAACGGAAAAAAACGGAATACATATTTGAAATTGGGAAACCCAATTTGTCTATAATTAGCTGAAAAAACTTCGGCAGCAAAATGTCTATTTTGTGTAATCATAAATTTGTATTCAAGCAGGCCACAATATAAAAAAAAAATGCCAATAATCCAACTTGTTTCGTAGATAATCTCAGTGGAACCTATTGGCCATAGAATATTAGATTTGTGTGTATCTATTAGTGCCATAGATAGTCTCAGTGGAACCTATTGGCCATACAATATTAGATTTGTATACAAAACGTCAACAGTACCACAAAAAATTCAATCATTCAAGTGATACCTTTTTGACGTAAAATCGTAGATTATTGTCCCAGAAGTTCTCACAAATCATAAAAGTTCCAATGACTCAGTTGGGAGTTTAATTTTTCTTGCTCTTTGCCCAGCTTTCATTCTTGCCGTTTACGGCTTACAAACTGTCTCATGAACATCAAAAGTGTCGTTCATGAGCACGTACGTTTTGATCGGTACCCGAAATCATTATAGAATAAAGAAGGTAGTCTCGCGGATAAAAATCCTCTCTAGCTCTGAGACAAAGTTGTCAAATCAATACATATAATTGATGCTTTTTTTTTGCTGTTGTTGGAAGTTCAGTTTTTTTTTTTACAATTTTGGCTCTTGGCTCTCACGCGCGAGTCTACCTTGTTTATTTTGCTATGCACGGAATGAGATCTAATTTTTCAAAGTCTCACCAAAAGGTACGCGCTCATGAAAGAGAGCGATAAAATATTTGATAGGGTACTCATCCGAAGCGCGTTCGATTACTTATGTACCCAGCAGTTATTTTGGAGTCAATTGAAAAAGTGAACTAGTTCATTCCTAACGCAGTTCGCAGTAGCTCTGAAAAAGTACAAAAGGCGTTCAGTGTAGAACAGTTATCTTTGCTTTTGTTTTCAAGACTATTCCTGACAAAAATAAACGCGTTCTGGCTACTTTTTAAAATTTGCTGCGCACAAGAAAAAATAATAAAAAAAAAAATGTTTATAGACAAAATTTTTTCTGGATTGTGAATGGAAAAGATGGAACAAATGAGATCTTTAGGACCTTTCCATTGCATTAAATTCTTACACTTTTGATATGTTCACTTTAAAACTAGTTAAAAAATAACCACTTTCAAGCTACTGCGAAAGCAACCAGTTTAAAAATGTTCCTAATGCAACTAGTTCAAATATAGGTAAAAAGGAGTGTTTCTGGGGACAATTGTCTTTTCCTATGACATCAACCCGCAAAAAGCGTCAGTTCGTTCAATGTTAAAGGGTATTGTAGTGGAACTAGTACTGGTCCTTTTTGGAACTCGTTCAGAACTATTTCAAATTTGGTCCACTTTTCTGCTGGGTACCTTTTCGAATCGTACGCTTACAAAGGCTAGGGAGAGAACGATATCGTACTCTGGTAAATACATAAAGCAAATTTCTTTTTATATTGTTCATAAAATATTTGTTTTTTATGAAAAATTTTAAAAAGTACCTTATTGAACCAAAGACATGAACTAAAAGAACTATTAAAATTAGGAACTAAATATATAATTTAAAATTGAATTCCGACAAATTTTGCTCTCTTGTATTTTTAATAAAGCTAAAATTGATCGACCTTATCGTGAGTTTCATGATGAAAAAATTTTCCCCTTGAATTTATTGAGAAGCCATTGGAGGAGTTTCTTATAAGTGGTTGAGTTATAAGAAACTGTCTGAATTTTCACAAAATTTTCATTTGTTGCCTAAAAAATATACTTCCACCAAAATATTTGCGGAACAATATTTTCCCCGCAACCATTTCCCTGTAATATATGTTCACTTAAAGAGATTGTATTTCAATTTAGCAAATTATTTTTGGTGCAACTAAAAGAAGAAAAGATAAATGTTATTTGACTCTGGCGATTGTTCACCTGCAAATTATATAAATAAAATAATAACCCGGAGAGAAGTGCGTTTAGAATATAGTCTAAATAACCTCCTCAAATTTTAAAAACGGGCTTTCTAGATTTTTTTTCTTATCGCAATATTGATACCATTATTCCATCAATAGGTCCATTCACCATGGACTATAGTGTTCGATTGAAATATAAAAAGTTTTAGGCAATTTCTTACAAGAGTCTGCTTAATTTGAATTCTCCAAAATATAGCTCAGGATAAATTTTTACCAGAAAAAAAATTCCCCGGAGTGGAGTTATTTCATCAGCGATCGAAAGAGAAAAAATAGTAATAATAACGGCTTGATGTTGTTCACGTGAAACTCTCAACCACATTTCAGTTGCATATTTTTTTGAATATTGTAGCAATTTTAACCTCTTCAACTATATAGAATATTGAATAATCAACTTTACGAATACATGTACGACTAGAAATTCGTTTAAAATACCAAAATGTACACAATTTTTTTTTACCAATTACCCCTAAAGCAAAGCATTAAAAAAAATATTTTAAAATAATTAATTAAAATTTTAAAACAAAATTAAAACCGCGTACTTGCTCACGTAACTCTTTAACGGTAAGAAATTATTTGTAGCACACGAGTCCGCAAGCGCGTAAGCAACTGAGGCTTTGATTTATGCTCATGAAGCTCCTCAAGAGTGCATGGCAACTATATAAGGAAGACATGTATAGCTCCTAAATGTGTTATTGGTACTTTTGTGTGCTCTATGGACTACTAGTACCAAAAATTAATGGTTCTTTGGCAAATGGTTTCCACTGGTATTATCAATGGAACAAGTTAGGTAATTTAAACCTTTTGGGTTCTGTGAACTCCTTGGTCAAAAATATGTAATCGATGTTTCTTCGACAAATTTATTCCACTGTCATTATCTATAGAACTAAATGGGTGTTTGGGATTTGCATGGCTCTGTAGACTCCTTAAACAATTATTTAGAAATTGTATGCAAATAGGTTCCACTCAGTGGCGGATCTACACACGGGCTAAAAGGGCTTTAACCCCCCTTGGGGAATTTTTTGTATGGAAAAAAATTAAAAAAGTCCAAAAGGACGTTTCAGCCCCCCTTTGGCATACAAAATATTTTCAGCCCCCCTTTGGCGAATCCTAGATCCGCCACTGGTTCCACTGGGATTATTTATGGATTATGGCTAGTGCAGTCATTTAAACTTTGTTTAGTTCTATGAACTTCATAAACAAAAGTCTACGATTCTAGGGCCAATAGGTTACACTGAAAATTTTTTATTTTATTCTAGTAGGTTCACTGGAACATTTATGGATCTTTTGGACTGCTCGAAAACATAATTTTTTTATGAATATATTCCTCTCGAATAAGGTATGTACTATACGTATTCTAGTTGGGTTATTGAAACCTATGAGTTCTCTGTACTTTTTGGAAAAACCCTATTTTTTACATGTAGATTCCACTAAGATGAGTTAGAACTTTGGAACCTTATTTGATTTTTCAAACTCTTTTGACAAAATATACTATTCTTTTGTAGATTCAACTGGGTGTTTTCTATAGAATTAGTAGGGTCACTGGAAGTTTTATGAATTCTGAAGACTTCTTGGAAAAAATCTTTAATTACGACAAATAGGTTCCACTCGGCAAATTTAGGGTACTTGTTGGGTTATTGGAAAAGATGAATTCTCTCTACACCCTAGATAAAAATCTATAATTAAATATCAAATAGTTCCACAGATGACACATTGTGGTCATCTGTGAAACTACTTTTTGGTCTTTGTAGCTTTTTAGGTTCCATTGACAAAAATCTATTACTCTACGATCACTGGAGCTTTTTTGAGTTATGTAGACTTTTTCCCAAGAAAAAAAAACTTTTTGACAGATAAATTCGACACGGATTCTTAATGATACTTACGGGATTATTAGTACCTATCCCTCTAAATAAAAAAAAACTAATAATTTTTTGACAAATAGGTTCCATTGAAACTATCTATGAAACTTCTAGGTTTATAAGAGCTTTTTTCAGTTCTGTGAAATCCTTGGACAAAACTCTATAATTTTATGTAAAATTGGTTCCTCTGCGCTTATCTATAAAACTTTTGGGGTCTTATGATAATTTTTTTTTAATTCTTTAATTCCTTTGACAAAAATCTATGATTCTGTAGTCAACACGTTACACTGGAGTTTCTATGCAACTCGTTTGATCGGTAGTAGGGGAGAGGGCTGGTTTGTGAACCGGGCTGGGTTGTGAACCATTACTTTTTCTTTCTCGAATTGACATATCGCCGATCTTTCAACTGCTAAATTTGTCTTTTGACATGACTCACTTTTTGCAGTTACACCGAAGTACACAGATGCATTGCTTGTGCCAGCGACAGACATCGTGTTTGAAAATCGACTCCAAAAACTTTTTTTTTTCAAAGTGCTATCCAAGTTAGTGAATTTATTCCAAAAAGGTGAATGTAAGGCATATTTACTTAGTGTTGTGATTCTATTTTACCAGGCCAGTATTTGGTTATGTCGAAATATGCACCATTTGTTTAAGGTTTTTGCCTAAAGAACTGACACCCAACAACTCCATCGAAAGCAACACATATGGCCGGCCTATTCACTTGAAGTGCGCCAATATGGGAAGGCGTTTGTAATTCATATGCAAACATTGCAACACCGATTTGGATGAAGATGAAGAAAATTATGATTAAACACTTCCATTTATTATGATTTTTTTAGCCTACGTGACGTAATTTTAACTTGTTTTGCCTCTTCTTCCTTCCTTCCAGGCCTTCTGAACAAATAAAATCTCAACTTATTATAAAATTATTGGTGTTTTACTTCGTATTTGCTTCTATTTTACTTCGTTTTACTTTTATTGGAATTTGCCGGATGGTTTACAACCCAGCCACTTTTTTGGAAGAACCAAAAATCACGTCTTAGAAAATTGGCAGTAGAGAGTTAAATTTTAATCAAAACGCTAATATGTCTATATAAAAAAGTTGTTTTGTATTTTCACCTTTCCAGCGGTATCTTGGATTATTTGGATATCTTTATTCTGTGAAAATTTAGAGACCAAAAACAAACCCGGCACAACCCAGTCCTCTCCCCTACTTTTTAGGTATATTGAACTCTTTTAATTAAATCAATAGTTTAAAGAATTATGTGATTGTAACTGTAAACATGCTTTTTGAAGGGTTCCGTGGAAATTATTTCCAAGGAGCACATTGAACCCAGCAAAGAGCAATGACCCCAAAACATTACGTTTTCAAAAATTATCAAAAAATTTTTTCGCACAAGAGTTAAGCGCCTTCATTGCTTTGAATTTCACCATCCGGGATTAATTTTTTAGATCATCAGTTTCGAAATTATTGACGTCTAATACTTCGAGCTTAAAAACTAACAATCTAATGAAAATGGTGAGTTAGTCCAACCTTAAACGTGCTCGACAGTCAACACCTCTCAGTTCTAATTTTTTCAATGCCTGATTTGACAATAAATATTACACCAGCCTTCATAATTCCCAATTCCTTTATTAATTAATCCTCTTCGGTACCGACTTTTGTAAAATCATGTTGATTTTTGGGCACATCCGCGAATTTCTACCTTAAGTGGCCATTCCCAAGATGTTCCCCGTATTGCTTCAAATTTCCTTAAATTCAGATTTTTTTTTAGAACTAGGGAGAATTGTCATATCTAGAAAATATCATTTAAAAAGTATGTATGAAAGCAAAATTCTAACTTTTCCGCTAAGTTCGCAATGGATATAAGTAACTACCAAAACCTTACCCAAAAGCAATGAACCCAATTAAATCCCAAAATAACTTTTAAGAGATTCAGTTCTAAAAAAGGTTAACTTTCCCATGAACAAAATGCACCCATTATGAACTTCCCAGAAACTAAAGATATGGGAATGATTTTTTTAACAAAATTGAAACAGCTGTTATGCTGTATTTGACTTTTTAAGTTCGTTTAAAATCTCCTTTGTCAAATTTTCACAATGCCTACATATACCAAAATCTTATGATCGTATGATTTTCAGTTTTTTTTTTTCAAAAAAATTCTAATTATATTTTGTCGTTAACGAAACCCAATTTTTTACTCATTTTTTGTACCGAGCTTCGTTTTGATGTCACAAATTTGTCAAAAAAGTTGGAAACATCATTTTAACAATGACCCATCACATAATTTAAATCGATTTTTGTGCAGTCATTGTTATAGTTAAGACTTTAAGAAATCATTCCCAGCAACTTTAATTAAGATTTTTATAACTTTTACCGTAACAATTTTTGACCAAAACTCAAATAAAATTTATGAAAACTAAAGAGAAATAATACAATTTTTTAAGCATAATTAAACATAATCAGTTTGTAGTTTATTTTATTATATTTACAAAAGTAAATTAAATCAAAATATATGAATTTTATTAAGAAAAAAAACTATGGATATTATTTATTTTTTCGAATACCATAAAATAATAATCAATATATAAACCAAGTGTGCAATACTAATAGAGACGAAAAAAATTTTAATTGGAATGATTTTATCGTAAAATTTTTAAATATTCAAACAATTTTAAAGGCATACAAAAATAATGAAAAATGCAAAATTATTCGAAAAAGGTTGAATGAACATTAATAACACAATTATTTGTATAAAGCACAATAATAGTTTTTTTTTTTTAATGGAGCTATGCTTCAAAGTTGTATATAATGACAGACATTTTTTATAGGCTTGAACCACAATTGTTCTTTTATACTTATGCTAAACATTAAACGTACATATTTGTTCGTTTTTAAATTTTAATTTTTACATGATCAGCCAAAAAAAGAAAAAAAAAACAGGCATTACAAATTAAATGAGCGACTAATTGAAACACTACACGTCAAACATTACATGCAACATTGGAACGAAATGTTTTCTAGCTATAAATACTCGCACGAATGAGGAAGGGTCATTGAAAGCATTGTGTTAATATGTATGTTTGAGAACTTGAATAACCACCTTCTGAAGTGAAGATTATAAAAATTGCTCTGCATACATTTTCATCGGAAAATGGAAATGCTGCTGAAGTAAAGATTACAAACAATTTTAAGTGCTCTGCACCCAACATTTTCTCTAGGGAATGGAAATGCTCCTGAAGTAGAGATTTTAAGAAATATAAAGTGCTTTGCATACAAATAATTTCTCCAGGGAACGGAAATACTCACTCGCTAGTGGCTACTTTTGGGGCTACTTGCTCATAGCTCGCTTATTTTGTATGTATTACTTGCAGCTCGCGCTCATGAACCCGAGCCCTTTTTAAATTCTTGCAACTCCCGCTCGCGAGCAGAAACCAATCAATATTTTAAAAACGCTTCCGACCGGGATCAAGAATTCAAAAATTTTTAAGGCTCTTTACCCTCGAGTCCAAGACAAAAAATTCTACAACAACTTGCAAGATAGATAAATAACTACAGTTCGTTAAAATAGTTGTTAGTATATTTATCCGCTTATTAAAAACCGTCTATAAATAAAAAATTTTCCATTTGAATTGAGGTTGAAAATCTAAAGTATTTTTCGATGCAATAAGTTTTTTACAAGTGTTAATATATCTGAGTTCATAAAAAATAACAGCTTAAGTCTGATATCAATATATTGAGAAATCTTACTTCAAAACTTTCAAACGCCATACAAGCTTTATGAAAGCTTCATTGACTTTTGTATCATAACTTTGGTCTAGGTCATGTGGGTAGCTTCAGGTTTTGTGTATATGTAAAGGATACACTCAACAAATATAGTTACATAAAAAACTCAGTTCTTACCAAAGTTAACTTAAGTGATTTTTGTTTGTGGACACAGATATCGCACACCCTCTTCGAAAGTGACACAACTCAAAATTATTAAATTTTGACTTTTTAATATAAATCAATTTGTAATGAACATCTCCATCGACTGTCAAAATTGTTTTTTAATCTGATTGCTCGTTAATTTTTAAAAAATCATTTTGTATCCTTCTTTTGTATGAAGTTGCTTGAAAACGAAATAGTTTTTTGACTCTCCTGAAAATTTAAAAATTTTGAGTTGTGTTTCTTTTGAAGAGGGTGTGCGATATATTGACTCACATTACAACGAATTGTAGCTACTTTTCTATCTTGACAGCTGCTGAAAATTTCTGTTTGTGGCTCACAAGGTATTAATAGCTCGGGATTGAGCTGCTGCTCAAATTTTTTAGACGCTCCAGCTCGCGATCGGTAGCATTTTAAAATATTCTATAGATTCGACGATGGTGTAATAATAATAAGGTGTTAGTGAGTTTGAGACTTCTCTCAAAATTATAAATTTTATGCCGCCCTGTTCCTGTCATAAACAGCTGATGGTGAATTGGAATGAAAATAAATCAGCTAACGTGCAGTCGATCGAAACTCAATGCCATGTCTACTTCTTTTGATGGCTATTATCAGTTGAGCAATTGAACATTCTTTCATCGCATTCGATATGTTCTTGAAGCAGACGATGTGAATGCAAGATAATTTGCATGCTGGAAAAAGCTTCGGTGGCACCTTCCAGCGCACGTTTTTGATAAAATTACAAAACCATTCAATGGCGAACTTTGCAAATGGGCGAAGACAACTGCAATAACTGTTTGTCAACACAACACGACACAATTAAGTTATTTTGGAGTTAATTGAAAAAATGAACCAGTTCATTTCTAGCGCAGTTCGAAGTGGTTCTGAAAAAGTACAAAAGGCGTTCAGTGTAGAACAGTTCAGTTTACTTTTGTTCTTGCTTTTTTTTTTTTTTTTATTTGTTTTATAGGCATTTAAACAATATTTCTTTAATAAATCTTGTGGAAAATATCGTACAAATCAGGTCTTTAGGACCTTTGCTCCAGTACACAAAATTTTTAACTTTTAAAACTAGTGTTCACTTTAAAACTAGTTAAAAAATAACCACTTTCAGGCTACTGCGAAAGCAGTTTCAAAATGTTCCTAATGCAACTAGTTTAAATATGGGAAAAAAGGACAATTGTCTTTTCCTATGACATCAACGCACAAAACGCGTCAGTCAGTTCAATGTTAAAGGGTATTGCAGTGGAACTAGTACTAGTCCTTTTGGAACTATTTCAAATTTAGTCCACTTTTCTGCTGGGATAAAACAATTTGACAACTCTCAACAGTTCCGCTCTTCCGCTCACAATTTTTTGACAGAAAGAAAGCTATTCATGATGTTAAAAACTCACTTACACCTTATTATTACACCATGGTTCTCACTTACGAGTGGCAGCTGCAGTTACTAGAAGAAATTGGCAATGGCAAATTCGTTCGAAAAGTTTTAACAAAATGTTTTTTCAATTTTTAAGGGTATTTCAAATATCGATTGTATTTTTCGCCCTGCTTATCGACATTTATACGTGCCGGAATCGAGAAAGCAAACACGAAAGTTAAGCATACAATTTCGAGTGAACAGCTGTGAGTACATTTTGAGCAGTTGTTACAAACAATTCGCATTTGTGAGAACATATACAACAAATATGGCAAAAAACAGATAGCAAACAATCATTACAAACAAGCTTTTGAATTAATTTTATATTGCAATTAATTGTGGACAAAAACTATGAGTTTAGACATGAGTAAATGAGACATGACAGTTCACATGAAAATATTTTTGTGGATAATTATTATTATTATTATTATAGCAGCAATATTTATGCAATTATTTGAGTGTTTACTGCAAGATATTATAGTAAAAAATTATAGCACAATCAGGATGGTTTGTTTTTGCAGTACAACATAATAGAAAGCCTAATTTTTATAACTGCTTTGAATGATTTTTTTTCTTTTTTTTATTTTGTTTGTTTAATACGCATGAATCGTTTTATATTTTCAATATCTATACATTTAAAAATAAATTTTAACAAAACTTCTAGCAGTTATTATAAATATATGTATATGCGTGGTAGCATACATAAACATATATATATATTATAAATATATATGATTGACATCATCATCATCATCATTATCATTATAATTAATATAATTTTTCATTTCACTTTTTAAATTTTGTTTTGTTCTTAATTTGTTTTTTTTTTTTTTGTTTTTTCTATTCTTTATAATAATAATATAATAATAATATATATAATTTTTTCTCATAATAATAATAATTATAATTATAATAATAATTATAATAATAATAGTAGTTTATAATAATTATTTATATATTATATAAATTTAACAGATTTTTAGTTGTTTTCTTTTATAAATGTTTTACATGTTGTTACGGCTTGAAGCATGATTTCTTTATAACGCACCGAATGGATCCAGTGGCACATTTTTATTTCCGCCATTCGTTTGAGACTGCAAATGCTGCTGTTGGCTCATGGCAACCGGACTACTGTGCAGCGGCTGCGCCGCCATCATGGGTGTCATCGTCGGTGGTACGCCAGTCAAAGGGGCTTGGCCCATCATAGGTGCTCCCATCACCGGCATTCCCTGCTAGGAGTGCGAGTGTGGCAAAAGAGAAAGAGAGAGAATGAGGCGGAAAGAAAAGGAAAACCATTCGGTTAGTTAAAATTTTTCTTTTTTACATAGATCAAAAAAACACATGCACTGTTCTTTATATATATAACACTACTTTTTAAGCTAATTTCCAAAAACGAATCAACGTTCAATCAAAAACGTTCAACGCTTCTCTATAGTTGGAAAAGTATTTCAAGAATTTTCTTTTTCTCTTTAACACTAAATTTGAACGCTTAAAAAATAAAAACATAAAAGTAAAAATTTCAGTGTAATTGAGAGTAAACTAAAAAATCATCTAAATTTAAAATTAATGGGGGTGGAAACATAGAGTGACAGACAGGGTGAGCTAGGTTTAGAGAGATATAACAAGGATGGTCTAGGGTAAGCAAGAGAGTGCTTGGTGAGTGAAGAGATAGTTTAACCAATTTCCAATCATTCTAGCACTGAAAACGCGGTAGCTCTGTTGACAAAAGAGAGGGAGAAAAAGAGAGAGAGAGCGAGCTTAGAAATGACAACTAATGAAGTAATGCATGAGGAAACGGAAATGCTAAACTTTAATGTTATAATTATAAATATAAATATATGCTATACATTAACTAAAACTGTAGAACCACCAAAATTAAATCGAAAAAATACAAATTAAAAAAATAAAAACTCACAAATTAGTAAGAGAAGAAAGTATGGAGAGTAAAGTAAAAGTTATAAAGCTTAAATTTAAAATTATAAACAAATAAATAAATAAATAAATTAAACAAAAATAATAATAATAAATAATAAAAAGTACCGCTTACCTGCATATAATTTGGTATAACGGGATAACTAGCGTGTATATACGGATGGTTAATTGTGATTGGCGCAGGACTTACTGTCATGCCATGTGCCTATACAGACATACAGACATACATAAGGAGATTGTTTTGGAATTTTCAACAATTTTTTGCATAGTTGTTTTTATTTATATTTGTTATTTTTGCAAATTCAAATTCACACGTTTTGCAAACAAAAACAAAATAAAACCATAGCAAATAAAAATTAAATCAAAACATAAAAAGAAAGAGAAGGAAAGAAAAAAGAGATATAAGAATAAAAATTATTAAATTACATGAATATGAGTAGATAAGAGAAGAATAAAAATTACAAAATTACAAAAACAAAAAAAAATAATCTAAATAAAAATTTTGACTGAAAAGATATGGTGTATAATATTTTGAGTTTGGGAATGGTGTTTTGTGTGTTTGACGAATCACGGTCGGTATTGGCAGTTAACATGGGTAACGCAGCTGCGCCGACACACCAACTCTCACTTATGCGCAGTTTGCTCTAACAACGAAATGCGCTAACTCAATTGAGCCATGGCGCAATATTAAAAATGATACTATTCCTGTATAAAAAACAAAAACGTTAATCAGCACCATGATTTATTGAGTTGTGATACATTGATAGCTCGTTGAATTATGTGATAACTCCTGTGAAAGCTGATGTGATCAAAAAAATACTTAGTGCAGTTTAACCTTACATTAAGAAATTAAATCAAACCCTGTAGCTCTATGTCTCGTTATAAGAAGTAGCATTGCTTATAAATTCATTTAAAAAACCTAACAGTTAGTAAGCAATATGAAACATATCGGATCTGCAAAAGAAGTTAAAAGTATGTAGTTGGATTAAATGAATACATTCGATTGAAAAAAGGAGAAAGAACTAACAAGAAACAATTAATATTGCTGCGCTGTAACATTTCTTTTATCAAAACAAATGTATCAACGCAGTTAAAGGCTTCAACTCAACAACGCAACGCAGTACTTGCTGCGTTACCCATGCCTTATTGGCATGAGAGAGTGGCAAGAAATAATTTTAAAGAGCTTACAAAAAGAAAAGAAGCAACTTTAAGGATAAGCAAAATAGTAAGGCATTTAGCGGACCGCAAGCACATAAAAAGCGATCGAAAAGTGTTTTAATAAAATTTATACCCAAAGTTGTGAATATTTTGTGAATCCTATTTTTGATATTTTGGGGATTTGTCTAAAGTGAACGAAAAAAGTCTAACCGTTGCTTAAGGTTAAAACAATGCAACTAAGGTGGCGTTTGTTTAGGCAAATTTAGCTTAAGCCGTTTATGTTAAGTACTTTTAAGTTTACGAAAACATTAAATAGTGAAGTTGAATATTACGGCATGGTATCGTTTCTATTTATATCTTATAGTATCAATATCATTCAACACATTTATGAGTAATTTTCCCCACGCTACTCGTGTTTATTTCCGTTTATTGCTCGAAAGTCAAAATTTGTCATTAAATCACAGTCGAGTATAAGGAATATGGAGAACAATCAAAGTGAAAATTAAAATAGTCATTTAAAGTTTGATAATGTTATTTTGTCAAATCGCGTTTTATTACTATTATAGCGCAATGTTAAAAACTGTTAATTTTTTTTCGCCAACGCAATTTATAACTCGAAAATAAATTATTAGAAAATGATAAAATATAAGTTGTCGTGGATGCAGAGATGCGAAATAAATATTCCACGCCTAAAAGCAGCAGAACTACACCTGAAATGTTAAAAATAACTGATTTATGATACATTTAAAGGGTTACTTTAAGATTTTTGGGGATAAAATATGCCTTTTCTTATCCCTTTTCACAGCACGGAGAGGAAATTTTATTGTCTTTCAACCTCTTTAAATGATTTTTTTCTGCGTTATATACGTTCCCAGTTCGCTAAATAACATGTACGTACTAGCAAAAAATATGTAATTAAAGCGTGAACATTTTCGTGCGATTAGTTTTTAAAACTTTCGACGTGAAATATCTCAACAAGAGTGCATCGATGAACTCATCAATCAAAAACCTCTTTATCGGTGATACTTTTAAAGATCCTTTTAAAGAATCTTGTCGGTCATAGATTAAAATATATTTTTCTAAAAATTTCATCGGACACTTAATTTTCACTGTGATTATTCAAATTATTCCGAAGCAGAGACCTTACGGTTATAATCAAAGGATAATTACACACTGAAGTAGTAGTCGTAGGACTTGTTGGAGGAAACAAACCATTATGATCCCCACTTTATGCAGCGAATAGTAATAAAACTGATAGAAAAGATATAAAATATAGTAGTAGTGGTATTATTTGATTTCTTAAAGGATCGTATGCGGTCAAATTAAGGGTTGTCAGTTAAAGGGGAATTGGTCATTATCTTTCATTCCTTGACAGTAAATATTAAAGTTTAACTGATTCGTATTGGGTTCACTAAAAATTGTTTAAAGTTCGTTTATTCTTAATTATTCGAAATACAAAAATTTTTACAATTTTTTACAAATTGTTAGAGCTGTACATGAAGCGAACCGTGATCAGTGAAAGGAACGTATAAGTGTGTGTATGTATATATGTAAGTGCTTGAGTGTGTTTTTGGGTAGAGTAAAGTTTTAAGAATGTTAGAGGCTTTGTTTGTCTATGCAATTTGATTTTACAATTTCTATTCCATTTCTTTTTTGTTTCTTTCTTGAATTTTTATTTTTATTATGAGTTGTCACAAATTTGTTAGTTGTTTTTTTTTTTTAATTCTGTAAAGAACTCACCATGGGACGATAGCCAGCACCAGTTGTAGCCGCCATTGGTTGCGGGGTCCAATTAGCACCTGGTTTCGCTGTATTTTTCGGTGAATTCCATTGCACAGGTCTATGAATAGGTGGATGAATGAATAGGTGAGTGATAAGATTTTGTTTGATTTACTGATTCAGTGTTATGAAGGTATGAATGTTTGCTTGAGTTGTCAAATTATGATTTTATTTTTTGAATTTTGTTTTTTTTTTTTCTTACGCAAAATTGTTTGGCGGTCTTCGGATATGACAAAGCTTAGAAATATCGCAATGACTGCAACATGGCTACTTTACATTTTTTTATTTTTTAAATTTTTGTTTTTATTCCTATTTTATATTTTTAAAACTTTTGGTATTTTGTTTTATTTTTGATATTTTTATTTTGAATTTTTTTTTTAAATGGTTTATTTTTATTTTTTTATTATTATTAATTCTTTTCCATTTCTTATTATTAGGTTAATTGTTTCTAATTTTTTGTACTTTTAATATTTGTAATATTAATAATATTTGTAATTGTCCTAATTTCAAATATTTTTAATTTAGAATTTTTATTTTTTTATACTTTATATTTTAAATATTTTGAATTTTACATACTTTAAATTTTTTTTTGTATTTTTAATATTTGTAAAAAAAAAATAAATAACTGGCCATTTCAGCCCTTGAAAGGACTTTGACCTAGCTTCTTATGCGTGTTATTAAGTTTGTACACAATTGATCGAGAAACGGACCTACAGGTTTAACGCCGGCTCCGAACGGCGATGAACGGAATGTTCTTATTCTCAAGAAGCTTTACATGGCTTTTTGATTACTCTCTGAGGTTTGCCATTGTCTGCAGAGAGGTGGCGGCCGTACAGAAAAATTATTTTAATTCAAATGATTTTCTGTCGCTGCTGGGGTTCGAACCTGGGTCTCCAGGTTCGATGACATAGCGCCCACGCACTTTAACCAACTACGCCACGGACGCCACTTTTTTAATATTTGTAATACTTTTAATACCTGCAGTATTTTCAAAATGTTTAATGTTTTAACCATTTTTAATATTTTAAATATTTGTAATATTTTTAAAATTTTTAATATTTTCAACATTTTTAATTTTTTTAACATTTTAACATTTTTATTTTAATATTTTTAAAATTTTAAATATTTTTAATATTTTAAATATTTTTAATATTTTAAATATTTTTAATATTTTTAATATTTTCAATATTTTTAATAATTTAAGTATTTTCCAAATACTATTTGGATATATTATATATATTTTAATGTTTTGAATATTTTCAATATATTTGATATTTTTAATGTTTTTAATATTTCTAATATTTTTATTATTGTGAATATTTTTAATATTTTTTATATTTTTAATTTTTTATAATTTTAATATATTAAAATTTTAATATTTGAAATATTTTTGTATATTTTATATTTTTAATATTTTTTATTTTTGTGATATTTTCAATCATTTTAATATTTTTTATGTTAACGTTTAATTTGTTGAGATTTCTGATATTTTAAAAATATTTAATATTTGAAGTAATTTTTATCCTCTATATGTTGCACATATTTAAAATTTTTTTTTATTCTTTTATAGTCAAATTTATTTTGTGTTTTTATAGTACGTATTAACAAAAATTTATTTTTGCAGTATTTATATTTTTTAATTTATATTTTATTATTTTTAGCATTTTTGTTTATTTCTTACATATTTTTATAGTTTTTATATTACATATATTTTTTTATCTTTTGTTATATTTATTTTTTTTTATGTATGTAATTTTTATTTTATATATTTTTTGCATTTCTAATATCATTTATAGTTTTTTCTATTATTTTTTTTTATTTATATAATTTCTTCGTTTTTTTATTCTTAAATATTTTGTATTTTTTATATTTTGAAATTTTTTTAAATTGAATTGAAAAAGAGACTAACGTGTGTATGCGCATAACTCGAGAACTGGTCGTTCAATTTTTACAATTTTGAGCTTGATGGATTCGTATTGGCCCAAGGAAGGACACTAATGTAGAAAAATTTGGCCACACCCTCTTTTACCGCCCACAAATCAGTAAAAATTCCATGTATCGGAAGATTTTGGTGGTATTATACTTAAATTTGGTAATTCATTTTGTTTGCTGTCGGAAACTGTACTCAAAATAGGTTGCCACACCCCCTTTAACCGCCCACAAATTAATAAAAATTCTATATGTCGAAAGTTTTGGTGGTATTATACTTAAATTTGGTAATTCACTTTGTTTGCTGTCGGCAACTGTACTAAAAATGGATTGCCACACCCCCTTTTACCGACCACAAATCAATAAATCTGCTATATTTCCCATGGTTGGGCCCTATTAGGCTACAATTTGGGAATTTAGTTTGCATGCTCACTGTCGGCAACTGTACTAAAACTGGGTTCCCACACCCCTCTTTTACCGCCCACAAATCAATAAAAATTCTATATATCAGAAGATTTTGATGGTATTATACTAAAATTTGGTAATTTATTGTTTGCTTGCTGGCGGAAACTGTACTACATGTATGTTGCCACACCCCTTTTTACCGCCCACAAATATATGAAAATGCTATATTTCAAACGGGTTTGGTCATAATAGACTTAAATTTGGTAATTGTTTGTCTTTCAAAACTACACCATCATCAATTGAAAAAATAGAAACATCGAATCTTAAGTTTGAGCAAAACAACGTTTTCCGGGTCAGCTAGTTTTCTATATTTTTAAATTTTTTTTTATTTATATTTTTATGTTTTTATATTTTTATATTTTCATGTTTTTATATTTTTATATTTTTTTATTTTTATATTTAAATATTTTTATATTTTTATATTTTTATATTTTTATATTTTTATATTTTTATATTTTTATATTTTTATATTTTTATATTTTTATATTTTTATATTTTCATGTTTTTATATTTTTATATTTGTATATTTTTATGTTTTTATATTTTATATTTTTATATTTTTATATTTTTATATTTTTATATTTTTTTATTTTTATATGTTTATATTTTTATATTTTTATATTCTCATATTTTTATATTTTCATATTTTTTTATTTGTATATTTTTATATTTTAATATTTTTATATTTTTATATTTTTATATTTCTATATTTTTATATTTTTATATTTTTATTTTTATATTTTTATATTTTTATATTTTTATATTTTTATATTTTTATATTTTTATATTTTTATATTTTTATATTTTTATATTTTATTTTTTATAAAATATTTCAAAAATATTTCAAAAATATTTCAAAAATATTTCACAAATATTTTTTAAAATTTATATTTTTAAACGTTTATTTATACTTTTAACATTTTTCGTATTTTTTGTTTTGGTTTTTTTTTATATTGTTACATAAATATTTTTTTTTATATATTTATTTTTTAAAATATTTATTTTTGAAACATACATTTTTTAATATTAATTTCTTACTATTTATTTTTTGAAACATACATTTTTTAATAATTATTTCTTACTATTTATTTTTTAGGAATTGAATCATATTTTACCCTCTTCTATCATTGTCTGTAAAAAGGTGAAACCGATCAGAAGAAACAATTTTTTTACAAAAAATTGTCTATGTCGGATGGGTTTTAATAGGATTTGTATGATTATATTAAAGAATTTAATTTTGGTTCTGTAAATTATATTTTTAGCTTCAAGACTTTAGACAATTTGTATTTGAAGATAAATGGAGAAAGTAACTACCTTGAGGTCTTTTAGATGAAACTGCAATTTTATTCAACAGATGTTTCAACCTATTTTAAAATTAGGATATAGACGGACCTATTATAAAGATAGATTGTAGCCAATAGGTTAAAGACACTGAAATCAAAGCTTTTTTTAAGTCATCGTACGTAGTGGATGGGAACAGTTGGAATAGATGGTTTTCCAATAATCGTTGAGGCAGGGATTAAGAAACAACGCAGCTTAAATCAACAGAATCTTTAAAAAATACTGAATTCATTTATCCTATGAAAAAATGAACAGGTTTAAGAATTTTCAAAAAAAATATGACTCTACTGACTGGAACGCGGAAGGAAGAGTCAAATAATAGGCAGTCACTGCAATTCTCCTTACTTTGTCAAAATCCGAATTTATACCATCTTGATTTTTTTTTTTCGTTTTCTTTCTAAATTATAACAATTCTTTCGTCAACTTCACTTTACTAATTTGTTATTTCTGACGCTGTCGTTGTCGTTGTTGATAACACTCTTGGTGCCTTCTTGTTGTTTATTTTTGTTAGTTTTACTCACTTTGCGCTTCCTGATTTATTTATATTTAGATTATCTACAAGTGACATAAGCGAGCTATCCAAGTCGCCAGTGAGTATTTTTCCAGTATTGGCGGACTGTTGCTGCTGCTGTTGTTGCATATGGAGTTGATGTTGAACTTGATGTTGCTGCTGTAGCTGTTGATGCTGTAGCGAATTGAACGCCGAACCTGAAGTAACAACATTTGTTTGATTTGCAGCAGTAGAGGAGGTTGTACCTGGCTTCAACACATCACCCAATGCATCGAAGCCTTATTTAATTATTATTTTAATTATGGTTTAATGGTGAGATTTTGTTTACAATTTGTTGTTGTTTTGGTAGGTGGCGGTGATAATGGTGGTATGTGCAATATGTATTATAGTTGTTGTTGTAGTTGTTATCGAAAAATATATCCCACAAAGTATTGCAAGTTTGTAAATGTACACATAGTAAGAAGAGCGGATTTAAAAAGCAAAGCACCAAAAATACATGTTGATGAAGATTTTGATGAGTTGATTGATTTTACATTTATTGTTGTTTTTGTGGTTGTTGTTTGTAATTATCAGCACAGATACCACACACAAGTTGATTATTTTTTATTTCGTTTTTTTTTATTTACAATTGTTGTTTTAATGATTTCCCATGTCGATGTTTTTATTAAAGGCGTTTTTTAATGTCGTATGGATTTGTGCCACCACAGGATAAAGTATATTTGATTTGTATTTGTTTTTTTTTTTTTAATATGATACAAAAAATGTGAGAGATGTGAGAATAAAACATAAAAAAGAGAAAGAGAAAAAACATTTACAAAATAAATATGACATATTTCGTAAAGTTTTTATTTATTTTTTTTTTAATTTTGAAATGTGTAATTTTTTTAAATGTTTTGAGGATGGCAGAATAAATAAAAGCGAACACAAAGTAAAAATAACTATTAAATAAACATAAAGTACAAAGATAATAACTTAAATATAATAAAGCATACAACAAATTTAAATAAATTAAGAACACTGAATACAAAAATCCTTTCACCACATTTAAAGCCAGCAAACTTAGCAGCAGCAAAAGCTTTGTACAAAAGCAAAAACTCGCGTTGATATAAATCGACATACTACCAAATATTTGGCTATTTAACCCGCATCCATCGTTTGCATCAAATTGATGCAAATTTTTGAAACACATTCATATGTTAAAAACAAATATGCATATTTAAACTCAGAATTTTGGCTACCTTAACAAAATATCAAAATAAACAAGTGAGCAGTTCTACAGTTAGAGATAGTCTTATACTTATCGCGCTAGAATAGTTAATAAATTGAAAAAATTCCAATGAATAATATTGTCTTTTTGTATCTGCATCAAATTGATGCACAACGTACTTTTCGTTTCTAGAAATTTCCGATGGATGCGGGTTAAAATAAAAAGAACATTGGATTTTAAGTACTTTGGTTCGTATTGTCAAAAAATCTTGTTCCAATCAAAAATATCCCAAGTATTTTATAAAAGTGCTGCTTATTTTCGACTTTCGATAAAGAAGTTAAAGAAGAAAAATTCATTGTTATGACACATCTACTTTCGAGGACACATCAGTGTCGATTTAAATTTTAAAACTCTCAAAAAATTAATTTTCAATTTTAGCACGACATATGAAAAGATGTGTGCTGTTTATGGCGGGGATACTCTACCCCAATCAACTGTCAGGAAATGGTTTGCGTTCTGGAAATTTTGACGTAGAATACGTCATTCTCGGAGGTAAGTAGGGTGGTTGATAGTGATCAGTTGTCGATATTTAGGTCACAATTTGAGCCTTTGGTGTGCCTAAAGTACTGATCGTACAATGCTGATGTTAGCACTTGTTGGTCTGCTTGATCCTCACTGGGAGAAAAATTCATGTTTGAACTCTCTAAATTATATAAATTTTACACAATTACATGAAATATAAAGCCAACATTTGATGTTTTTGTTTTTGTTTTGTTTGCTATCGACAGTTTCCGGTTTTATCGGCAAAACCATGAAATTTGTATGGGAGCCCCCCTAAGAAGTGGTCGGAGGGAATAGGTGTCGAAGGCAAAAATGTTCCTTTTGCAAAAGTAATGAGGGTCGGTCATACATATTAACCCTCTTCGGCACTCTCTTAAAGGTCATATGCTCAGGTGTATGGAATAAATATACAAAAACCATAAAATTTGTATTGGAGCCCCCCTAAGGAGTGGTCAGAGGGAATAGGTGTCAAAGGCAAAAATGTTCATTTTGCAAAAGTAATGGGGGTCGGTCATACATACAAACGTTCTCCGGCACTCTTTTAAAGATCATATGCTCAGGTGTATGGAATAAATATTTTGCTAAATATTTTTTAAAAAAGATGTCATCAAAAGCGAATTGAATAATTCTACGTCTTGTGTTACGACATAGTCGAAACTACTGTATCTTTTTAAGTGAGAGATGCTTCTCAACTGAAATCCTTCAGTTGAAGCCTTCAGGTCGACCTTCAACTGAAAAATTCGATGAAATTATTGTTAAGGTTCAAGAAACTTAAGGAAATTATCGCTAAGGATTATTATATCGCTAAGGAAATGAAGATTGACCACAAAACAGTTTTAAACCATTTGCATAAAGTTGGTTTCAAAGAAAAGCTCGATGTTTGCGTGTCTCATGAACTAAGTGCAAAAAATGTAATGGATCGTATATTGCTTTTGCTTATATTGTATATTGCGATTTGCTTTTGAAACGAAACGCAATCGAGCCATTTTTTTAAACGAATGATAACAGGTGATTAACCGCCACTTTATGTATTCCGAAAAGAGCACTATCGTTCGTGTGGGACACAATAAGCAATATATTTTTTCATATCAAAACCTATTGTTGCTTGTTTCTTTCACGAACGAGAGAGCACTTTTCGGAATACATAAAGATGCGGTAAAAGTGGATCACAAACGATAATGTTCGAAAACGGTTTTGGTCGAAAAAAGTTGAAAATGTAAGAACGATGTCAAAGCCGGGATTGACGACAAGGAAGGGCTACAAGGGTATCATCCATTATGAGAAACTATAGCCTGGCCAAAAGATTGATTCGAATCTCTTCTACCAGCAATTAATGTGATTGAGGCAAGAAATTAAAAAAAAAGAGGCCGAAATGGTGTTGTATTCATGACAACGCTAGGCCACACACATCTTTGTTGACCGGGCAAAAACTAAGAGACTTCGGCTAGGAAGTTTATATGCATTCCTGACATTGCACCGTCAGATTATTATTTGTTCCGTTATATCTCTCCAACAGTTTCTTGCCGGGAAAACATTGGCGTCAAAAGACGTCTGCAAAAAGCACCTGCTTCAGTTTACCGAAGATAAAATTCTGAAATTCTACAATAAAGGAATCACGGTTTAAGCCGAAGAATAGCAGAATGTAGTGGAAAATAATGGCAATATTTTGATTAATAAAATGTTTTTCGATTAAAAAAGAATTATTGTATATTTTTTGTAAAGAACGCGGAATACTTTTTCCCTAACACAATATATACTATAGAAGATGGAAATACCGAGTATGGCAAGCCTTCAATAACAGACTTACTGAAAAAAAGAGGTAGTGGCACCATTTTGTTTTTTTATAAAACGAACTTAAGTGCCAAGTTATTCTAATTTTTTCCTCTGAAGTTATTTGTGAAAGGTTGTGTCTACTAAGGAACATGAGTTCCACAGAGTAGAATGCTTTGCTAAAACAGCGTGAAAAATCTAGCTGGCTTTGACATTGAGTCAAAGCTAAGAATGTTAGAGTCACCTACCCGTTTATAGGTGACATGTCGTTCGTTGAAAATCAACAGGACTTTGGGTTTTCTCTAAGTCTGGGCTTACTTTTATCTGGCCATAATTCTCTTAATGTAATTTTTCATAAAATAAATCTCAGCACGTCTGAAGGATGTGATTGCGGAATAGTCCTTGAAGATTGGTCACATGTCTTGTGCAAACCTTTTCTCTTCTTTGAGATTTGAGTGCTATGGGCAAGGTAACAAAATAACGTTCCCATAGCGGAAACTAATCAAACCACACTCTTAATGTTAAAAATATTTTTTTGGATTTCTACCTTGTAGTTAATTTTATTTTATGATCGATCGATCGATCTTCCTAGCGATTTTTTTACAAAAATATAAAATCTTTCCTCTTTTTCAAGAGTTAAAAAGTTCAAGTTACGGCAGTAAAAATTAGGATGATCCCCTACTTTTTGGACAAAAAAAATGATAAAACTAAAAAAGAGAGAGTAGCAAAAAAAATTCTCACAGAGACACAGAAATCTCGAAAGAACACGAATACTTAATATTGCAAAAAAACTTATCGCCATTTACGACATTTGTGAGGAAAAAATTTACATTTGCTGCAGGATTGTTGGAAATTTTGACATCTTGATAAATCGGGAATTTTTCATCCTTTATATTCTCGCTCAACTTCTAAAAATAATATTGTTTTAACAAGAATAACATAAAACTTAAGAAAGCCTGATATGGATGAAGCTTTTGTAGATGATTGCATTGCAAAATAAACATATACCTTCTATAAAACATCTAAATATAAAAGGTAATGGCGATAAATGGAAACTTATGAGAGTGAAAAGCTTTATATAAGCATAACAAAAACAAGCGTGAATATCTCACAATTTTGCAAAGCTCACGCTCTTGTTTAACTTCAAACGAAAAAAGGCTTTTAAAATCTAAAGGATGAAATTTTTAATCACTTTTGAGAAGTGAAATTATATACAGACACAGTTAGGACAGTTAGGATGTAGCTCTAAAGAGATCTGACAAGCACAATTAAACAGACATAGAAAAGCACACATACACAAGTTGTACAAAAACCCAGTTGGAATCATTGGATAATATTTCAGTGATAATAAGTCAAAAGCTCATCACACAACATGATGAAGAACATTTTCACCGACTTGTGTGTGACATTATTAAACAAGGCATATTTCCGACTGGGTTTATTTTCAAACACCATAGAGAACAGTCTTACAGAGAAGTACTTGGCTTAACCAAAAAAACAACAACATGACAATTTTATGACAATAAACAAGGTTTCACACAACTATCCAGCATAGAATTTTACATAAATTCTTAACAATTTTTTATTTATTAATTTTTTATCCGTAGTATTTTTGTGGACTCAACCGGAAATATCTCAAAGTTTAGAATTAATGTAAAAACCTCTGTTTAGTTGCTATTACTTTAAATTTAAAGTTGGAATATAAAAGCAGCAAATAAAAAAAATTTCAAGGCAACATAAACTGATCATAATAAAATAAAGTTCATTTGAAATTTCCTGGAAGTACGCAAATATATACTTCTATTTCGTCGGATAGAAGTGTGAATCCTTATTTATATCATTTGTCATGGCGCAAACGCATACAATCGGTACTAAGCAAGAGCATTGATATGTGTGTGTTTCGTGTTTTTTTTTTCAGCGGGAACTCTATTAGTACAAAATTGCAAACAGCAGTTACCATAACAACAACGTGACAAGGAAGCCAAGTGTTTTTGGGAAAGCAGTTAAGATTTTCACCTGTTGAGGAATTTAAAGTTGTCGCTGTTGTTAATGTTGTATTCATGACATTGAACGGCTGAGCAGCAGGCTGTGATTCAAAATAATTATTGGCCAATGAAGACGGAGTCATAAATGCTGACATGGAAGATTGTGGTTCCATTGAGTCGAAGAATGGATTTGGTAATGTATCAGCCGTTGAACCAAAACCAGCTGTCATTCCGTTTGCTACGATATTCAAATGATAAAATAAAAATCGAAAAAAACTCTTTAAATTAAAATCAAATCAAAAAAATTCTATTATAAACAAATTTTTTTAAATGTTTTTTGTACAACGTGTTCAATGTTGGACAGACACTGGGTGGCAGAAAAAATGTTGCATATTTTCAGGAGAAAGTAAGCGGTGCTTTGAAGTTTTTAAACACATTTCATTTTTTGACATTAAAATTCTTTCGACCCTGTGCTGGTTATCCTGAAGCTTTTCTTAAATACATAAAAAAATATCTACTAGAAAAGATTATTTAAAAAATTTGCCTCCATATGTTAAAGTTGGTTAAATTAAAGTCTGACAGATTCCAATCTTAATGTTTATAAATCATTTAAAAAAAAAAAATCATATAAAGGGTGTATCAACAAGAGCTGTATGATTGCAAAGGCGTATTAAATAGCATCTAATGGCTTGGTAGTTGTCATATGTTGACGTTTATCATTTATTTTAGCAGGAAATTTACTAAGGAACGCTACAGAGTGAAAGAAACAACAGAATTCTGCATTTGGGGCTCCAAAAGCCCACGAATGATACAGGAATGCCAATACACTCACAACGAGTGACTATTTGACACAGATTGTGGGTCGGAGGCGTCATAGGCCCATAATTAAGATAAGAAAAGCCGTTACAGTCAATAGAGTACGTTACAGAAACATGATAAACCATACAATTGTGGTCGGAGGTAGAGTAATCGGACACAGGATGTTGCTACGTGCCATAAATGTCTCGAAACATTCGAGTTCTTGCGTACGAAGTTCCGTGGTCGCGGTATTTCACGTTTAGGGAAACACCTAGGCTTCTTCCTTTGGTAATATGTTAAGAATGTGGTCTACTGTAACCATCCGCAAACAATTTCTCTCAAAGCGAACATTGAAATCGCCGAAATAGAGCCCTAATTATGCGAAAAAGTTATCGTAACTTATAAAAAAAAGGATTAAGGTCTGCAATACAAGTCGAGAGGGCCATTTGTCTACTGTAACCATCCGCAAACAATTCCTCTCAAAGCGAACATTGAAATCGCCGAAATAGAGCCCTAATTATGCGAAAAAGTTATCGTAACTTAAAAAAAAAGGATTAAGGTCTGCAATACAAGTCGAGACGGCCATTTGAAGGATTTTGCTTTGAATAGAAAATATCCATGTATCTACTTAAAAATCCAATAACAACTTAAGAGACATCCAAACAATTGTTCGTTTTATTCAAAAAACAAATTCTACATCTCTGTTAATACACCCTTTATATTCGAAAAGTAGGACCAACATGAACATTGAAATTGGAGAATACTCGTAAAGTATACTTTTTGGTGATACCTTGATTAATGAGATCTACAAAAACGTACGCACTCACGGCTAAAAGCGCAGATGAGACTTTTGATGCTCATGAGACAGTTCGTGAGCCATTCACGGCAAGAATGAAAGAAGAACAGTAAGAGCAGCAAAAAAAATTTAGTTCTCAGCTGAGTCATTGCTACTTTTATGATTTGTGTGTATTTTTTGGACAATAACCGATAATATTATGCCAAATGGCCACTTGAATGATGTATGGAATAGTTGAGCTATTGAACTTTTTGAGGTTCTGCTGGCTGCTTGCACAGAAACCTATTATGCTGTGACTAATACTATGGCGTTCAAGATGCTGCCGGTCTCCAAGTGACGACATCACCACTCTTCAAATGCATGGCATTTTTGAAGGGTGACAACCTAATCATGAACACACCAAAAATGTCAGATCGATCTGTCAATGAATAGTGACAGTGTTTTAAATTAAACAACTTTTGGTATTGTTATAAAAATGGATAAAGCAAAATTTCGTGCCTTGATTAAGCATCACTTTTTCCGTAACAAAAGTGCGAAAGAAACAAAAAAAAAGCTCTATAAATTTTATGGTGAATTTGCTCCGTCGTATTCATTCGTAAAATATTGGATTGCAGAGTTCAAAAGAGGTCGGATCAGCACAATAGATGAACACGCCGGGGGAGCATAAAAAAATCCACGGTTTCGTTTTGCACAATCCGAAAGTAAAAGTGTGTGACACAGGTACAGCCGTAGGCATATCAAGTTAGTCGGTGGTTTCAATTTTACATGAAAATTTAGGTATGAGAAAGCTGACTGTAATATGGGTGCCGCGTTCGTTAACAATCAATCAAAACATTAACGTATTCGCACCCAACAATGTTTGAACATGTTTAGGCAAAATCCAACTGATTTTTTGCGTAAAAAAGTTACCATGGATGAAACAAGGATCCACCACTATACACCAGAATCGAAAGAATCAGTAAAATAGTGGGTAGGTTCCAGTGAAAGTGCACGAAAGAAAACGAAGACTCAACAAACGGCCGGAAAGGTGTTGGCCTCTGTTTTTTGGAATTCAAGTGACATTTTGTTCAGCGACTATTTGAGAAAAGGAAAAACAATCAACAGTGACTATTGCTGTAAATTATTGGACCGATTTCAGAACGAAATCGCAAACAAACGGCCCCATTTATCGAAGAAAAATTTTAGAGACAATGCTCCAGCTCACAAATCGATCGAAACCATGGCTAAATTGCAAGAGTTACACTTTGAACTGCTTCCTCATCCCCCATATTCTCCAGATTTGGCCTCCTGCAACTATTAAATGTTCCCAAACTTAAAAAGGTGGCTCCAGGGAAGATGATTTGCGACGAATGAACAGGTCGTATTGGAAACTGAAGCGTATTTCGAAGATCTTGAGAATCTTACTTTTCAATGTAAAAAAATCGTTGAAATAAGGGTATCGAGCTGAAAGGGGACTATGTGGAAGAATAAACAATAATTTTGGCAAAAATCTTGCATTTTCTTTGTTAGGCCGGCAGCATCTTGAACGCCCTAGTTTGTCCTCAGAGGCACTAGTCATTCTGAGTCTGGGTCATTGGAACTTTTTTGAGTTATGTGGACTACGTGGACAAAAATTTATGAATATCCATATCTATGTTAAATAACTTCGACTGGGATTATCTAGAACTAGTCGGATTATTGAAATTTTTAAATTTTGTGGACTCAACACAATCTATAGATATCAGTGAAATAGGTTCCACTGAGATTAGCTATGGAATTAATTGGATTATTGAAATTTTTTTTAAGTGTTATGGACTCGTCATATACAATCTATTATTTTCCCCGAATAATCCATGTGGAACATATTAGAATTAAATACATCGATAATTACACAAAAAGTCCACAAAGTTAAAGAAATGTCCAATTGATAAAAAATAGTTGATATTTGTCCAAGTAGTTTATAGAACACATTGAAATTAATATAGTCCATATAGCCTTATAAAAAGTGAAACACATTTAGCAAAGAAATATCGATTTTTCTTTTTATTTTAATTAACGTCGGTATTAAAGTTAATATTAGTTATATCCAGGGTCTAATATGGTATTTCTATGGATTTTGTCTGCTAAAAATAACAAATCTTGCTGGTCAAACTTTTGAGATATATGTGATTCGATAAAATGAGTAGGCTTCTTTATTCTTATTTCATTGTTATTCGAAAAAAAATCGCTCTAGTGCCATTTTCAAAAACACAAGATTTTTCGACACATGAAGTCAGGTCATAAAAAAAATCAAATGATAAATAAATTCAAAACAACAAACTGCTGAAATATTTTATGAAGGCATTTTACGATCTAAATGTGTTAATATCATTAATAATTGAAGTTTTGTGTAACCATTTTGACTTCATTCCTTAATACCTTGAAGTATTGCGAATACCAATAAATTGGCGAGTACCTCGGAAATCTGTCTTAACCCGAAAATCGAAGCCATACTCGTGATAAGCAGGTATAGAAATTCCTAGGTACAACAAAACTGAACTTAAATAAATATTTGGATTCTCGCATGGCTTTTGCCTGTTAATAACGAATTAACTTTAAATAAGTCCTTGATCATTTTTTACACCAATGCATCTGTAAATAAACCTTAGAACTTAAGAGAGAACATGTGCTGAGAACAAATCTTACAAAGAAACAGAAATAATAAAATAAATTTAAAAAAAAAAACATCAAAACTTATAACAAAGTTAAATCGGGAAGTCTATCACATGATCTAAGTTCTAAAAGTTATATGGCAAGAAAAGTAATGGCAAGGCAGATACTTCCGGCTACTGTACATGTCAGAGTACGGAATCATCCACTCGCGCGCCTTTGTAAGCATACGATTCGGAAAGGTACATAAGTAATCGTACTCGCTCGCTGACACGTACCATAATCGCGAGCGCATACGTTTTGGTGAGACTGAACTAAGATAAAATTCATTCCGTATATCTCCCAAAACGTATGCGCTCACGGACGAGGACGTAGATGAGAGTTTTTGTGCTCATAACAGTTCGTGATCCGCACATGGTAATGAAGGGCAAGAATGAAAACAATAGAGATTAATTCAGCTTCTAGGTGAGTGATTGAAAGTCTTATGGGCTCTATGTATGTATAATTTTCTTCAGGTAGTTCATCAGAGGAATCAATTAATCAAAAAATAATCGATGTTTGTTCAAGAAGCCCACAAAAGCCAAAATAATTCAAAAGAGCAATCTTGGTCCATCATATACGAGTATAATCCGAGCGGATTCTTTTTTTTTTCAATCATGAAAAAGTTCATACAACCTATAAAATTTCCTATTACTCCTATTAGTTTCTGGTATGGCTAAGGAACGGTCTCACGAGCGTCGAGAGTATCATGTGCATACTCGCCCGTGGGCACGTACTCAACAAATATTTTTTAACCGTTCTCGTACATGAGCAAGTACGTGAGCGAGTACGTGGACGAATACGTGGATGTGTACGTGGGCTTGAGACGGTACGCGAGCTAGTACCATAATGAGCCATATACGGGCTCGCTTGCGTACATGAGCGGATCTTTCCTACTCTGGTAGATATCTTTGTTATATTTAAAAAAAATGTCAGGATATTGCATCATAGAGTAAAAATCTATGATTATTTGATTATCAAAAAGCGGTTAATTTTTAGAGAATGGGTTTGTTGCACAATTGACCAAATAGGTTATAAATAGATTTTTTTAACCGCCTTGGTATACGTAGCCACCACTTATCATTTTTATTCAAATCAGAAGCTTTTTACTTTTATTATACTATGACATTTTCATAAATCTAACCATAAACTTTAAAGACTTTTAACTAAACACTAAACACAGTGTAAAAAGTGTCTATAAAGAAGTAATGCTGCTGAGAGCTATTACCATGGGCCTACATAAGATTTTATTTTGACTAAATTTGTGATCCCTTAAAAGTAAAAACTAACAACTAAAATAATTAGATAAAAACTGAATAACCAATAGATTAATTCCAACAAAGAACCAACATAGAAATAAATATATGAACCCAGATTATATACAAATAGAATTAAGTGTTTGAAAATTAACTGACTTTTTTCATATAATATATGTATGCTCCAATGTAATTAAAAAAAACACATATTTTAACCCATTAGTTGAGCGACATAAATTGAGTAGGGGAAGCGTAGAAAAACACTTGCCAAGACATGCTACAAGAACAAGTGTTTTTAAAAGCATAAATTTGTTGAAACAGCTCATAATTGCTTAAAATTCATTAAAGTTATCGATTGATTATTGTGTTCAACATAAACAGACAATAATAAATAATTACTTAAAAACTTAGGAAAATATAGAACAATATCAATGTAATCAATACTATAATGAAACGGTTATTAATGCAAATTTTTTAATTGTTATAATTTTGGTTTTGAGGGAAAATTTTGAACAGTTTATTGCAAGGGTTAGGTTAATGTAGAAACATTGAAAGAGGGTTGGAACAAAAAGTTATTGTATTGGGTTAACATTAATTGCTTGACTTACCAGTAGGATCGGCATTACCGAAAACTGATGAAAAATTGCTGTCTGAGACAAATGCATTTGCGGCTGCAGAAGGTACTGAAGTACCGTTGAAACCTTGTTTGAATATACGAAAAAATATGTTAGTTCAGGTATAATGTTTGGAAGCGAAAGTGCTACAAATCTTCATATCTTCTTTTTTCTTTTCATCCAACTCACAAAAATGAGCTCAAAAGAGAATTTATGGTCATGAATTGTTTAAAAATAAAAACTAAAGGTAGATAAAAAAACAAAATCATAAAACTGCATGCTACCGTTGTTATTCATCCATATATTATTGGCATTGTGGGCACCTGTTGCTGCTGTTGGAGCTGCCGCTGGAGCATCAAACATGTCTGCAAACGGATTGCCAAGTTGCAGCAAATCATCGGAAGCCTTGCCGGCTGAGGCTGCAGCTGGCTGTGCCGAGGCTGCACCAAACAAATCAACTATCGGAGCGCCAGCTGAAGTAGCTGGAGGTGACGATAAGAATGGATTTGTTAATGCAGCTCCAGCACCGCCACTGCTGGTGGGCGAAGAAACCTTCGACTATGGGTGGGAAAAAATAAATATTAAAGAGGCGAAGAATTAACACGCAATTGCAGCAATTGCACTGCTTTGCCTTACTTTGTACTGATTCATGGCTGCTTCCTCTTCGGCCAAAACTTGCGCCTTCAACTGTTCATCGATGCCGTTGCTTGTATCGAATTTTGTTGATGCTGCTGCAGTACCAAATGATGAGCTAGTAGACGAAAGGGCAGATACAGCGGATTTTACGTTCTTTTGGTTGCTACTTAATTTGTTTGCACAGATTTTTTTTTTTAAATTTCAAACGATTCAAGAGTTTCAACAATTTCACACAAAACAAATTGTACAAAAACAAAAACGAAATTAAAACGAATGTATCGATTTTAAAGCAAAACAATTTTAATCAAACGCAACCAAAATCGCAAAGGAAATAACGTGAAAAGGACAGCGGAAATGTTGGACAGTGAGATAGTGAGAGAGGAAAGTGAAAAACCGAAAGTTACACAGATGTGCGTATGTTTAGTAGTTATACAAAGAAAGATGTACAACGAAGAAAAAAATTATAAGAAAAAGAGAAGAAAAAAATCACAAAATAATACATTAAATAAAAATTGTAAAATCAAACTAGACTAAAAATTAAATTAAGAAATAAAATAATTCTTAATATCAGTTTTTGAATTTTCTAAGCAATATATTAAAAAACTAAAATATTATTACAAACTAAAGTAAATTACAAAAATACGATATATTTCACACAACTTTTCGAGTCTTTTAGGTCCGATTTTTTGGCACGGAGAAAAAAGCACATTTAGAGAACTGAAAAACTCCAGGATGAAGTATGTATTATTTACTTTTTAAAATTTTAATCTTTAACTATTTAAATTTTTATATTTTTTTTTTATTGTTTAGTTTTTAAATTTTTATAATTTTATAATTTTATATTTTAAAGTTTTGCAGTCGAATATTTTTTAAATTTTTTTTTATTGTTTAGTTTTTAAATTTTTATAATTTTATAATTTTATAATCTTATAATTTTATAAATTTTATAAATTTTATGATTTCATAATTTTATAATTTTTTAATTTTATAATTTTTTAATTTTAATTTTAGAATTGTTTATTTTTGAATATTTATTTATTAAATAAATAAATTTTATTTTAAATGTTCTTTATTTATTTATTATTTGTGTTTTTTTATTTATTATTTAGTTTATTTTGAATTTATTTTTTATTTATTTATTATTTATTTTTGATGTATTTTTTATACATTTTTTTATTAATTTTTTATATATTTTGTAATTTATATTTTATATTTAATTTTTTATACATTTAAACTATTTATTTTTTTAACATTTTTCGCTCATTCCAAAAAAAAAAGTCTACCACACATCCGTTAAATAATTACAATTCAATTATTTTTAAGCTAACCAAGAGCCAATTGGTTAAAATGGATGCCAAATGGATGAAAAGTCCCAATGCCTTACAATTTGTGTCCCGATGCCATACGAGATAAATAGGAGATATTTTTTTCATTGAACTGACCTATAAAGATTATAAAGCTATATTATAAAGGGGTAATGCTCTACACAAAATTCGTGGAAAAACTTTTATTCGTAAATGTATCCAAAACGCAGAGATTTGTGTTACAAAATGTCATCTCACAAAAAAAAATCTCCGTTTCCCGATGCCTGATGATTTTTTAATGCATAATTCTAAAAAACTCTTGCACATTTAGTATTAATATTAATGTATTTCGTAAGGACATAAGTAGTTCTAATGTAGAAAAAAATTAAAAAAATATTCCACATATATTTCTGAACTTAAATGTATTTCCATTTTCAAAATATGTACTTCAAATGTCCCAATGCTTTATTTGAAATGAGCGATTTATATAAAGCATGGTTCTATAAATAATCCCTAATAGCATAACTTGGTTTTTTTTATCCTTGAACCTAGGTGTTCACGTGTGACACCTATTCTAGTCTATCTTGGTTCGATCGATTTGTGGGAAGGAAGGGGGATAAGTTAAATATGTGAAGGATATTCTAAGGGTGGCAGAAAGCAGTAACAATATGAGAATTTAAATGAGACAACTGAAACGCTTTTATCTCAATCAAGTGAAGTTATTAAGTAATTCTTTCCACAAATTTCTCTCGTAGAAACTACAATTTTGAGTAGTAAGTATTAAGGGAGGTAGGCGAAGGTTTCATTCGATTTTTCCAAATTTCACACTAAAATTATATATAAAAAACCAAAACTTATGTGCAAAATTTTAATCACATAAGATTAATTTTTACCCTGGATAGCTATAAAATAAGTAAGATAAGATTAATATAAGCTGAAAGATAAATTGCATCATTGGATCATTTAAAGCGTAAAATAGCTTCAAGCCTATAACCAATTTAAAAAATATAAATACTGGGTTGAAAACTCATCTATCCCATCCTTAAACCCTCTTCTTCGAAATTAAGTTTCAATCAAATTCCAATCGCAACAAGAAAAACGGTGAAGAAAACTATAAATATGTCTTGGAAGAAATGTTCCTTCGCTTGAAAGAATTATGCCCTACAGAGCTTCACATCGATAGTAAAAATATCTAATAAAAGGTATATATATACTTTGCTTTCAAATAATTCCACAGTTCTGTATTTACATATCAAAACAAGTGCCGCTGTGAAGAGATTTTGATGTGAAAATTAATCTGCTTACGGATGTAGGATATTTTTACTTTGGGGTGTATTTTAAATACGGGTACGGGGAAGTTTACATTTTAACTACATTTGAAATATTAAAAGTACACAATATTCTATTTCAACTCAAAGAATGAAGAAAGCGATAAATACTTAAGAAAATTATATTTTGGACACTTCAGTCTTATAAATAATTTAGTTACAAACCTTGCCGATTGAGTGGGTGTATTTGCAGCGGAAGTACGGCGTCCTTCCAATGTGGCCAAATGTTGTTCCAATGCATCAAGCAATGAGCTGGGAGCTTTTGTCAAGTCTGGTATGTCACCTTTGTCAATGCCAACATTCTACAGAAAGAAAAAACAAGACACCTATTACTATAACCAAAACAAAACAAACTTCACACCCAAAACAAACCTCAGCTACTTTCAGAAATTCACCAACTCGGTCCATGCGTACCAAAAACTTCTTGTATAAATCCAGAGCATCGCGAGCTTGTTTCTTATTCATATCAAAATATTTTTCAAGCAAATTAATTATGCCATCATTATAGCATGCAAACAAACGGATGAGATCGCGAAACAAAAGCATGAAGCTCATGTTAATAACACCTGTCGGAAGTGAAAAAAAAAGTTGAAAAGTCCAAAATTATAATTGATGAAACAATCTGCATACCATTGGTCAGATCATTGGCTTGACAATCGAACTCTAGCAACCCGTCTAATTGAGCTTGTAACACTGGCAAGGTTTTTAGAAGCTTATCGGCATTCATTGTACGTAGAGAGCCTTCCTCTTTGCTGTAAAAAGTAAAATTTAAGTCATTAGATTATTTAATATAAGTATTCATGATACGTCGGGTTTGCATCGATGGACTTACCCACGCTTAACCTTGCAAAAATCAAAAGCCATTGCACGGTATGACAACGATTTCTCATTCAAATACTTGGCGTAGCGTCGTATAAAAGGCGACATATCGTAACCTAGAGAACAGAATGTGAACAATAAAAGAGTATTTTGAATATTAGCACAACTAATTATTTTAAAATGTCAAACTAATACTAAATACTCAAAAAACTAAATTTCGAAATACTTATGTGCTTATGCTATAGTCTAAAAGTGCTTTAAAAATGAGTTGTAGTTGTAGTGGAATTTTTACAAGTGTTGCTTTGAATGTTTTCAAAAATTTTTGTATGATGTTCGATTTGCAAAACTACATTTTCTAAAATACTGTTGTCTACAATAAGGGGTTCAAAGTTGATGAAGAAGTCGTACTCACCCATTCTGCCACCAGGAACTGACATTCCACCATCTTTATTTATAAAGAGTACGTTTCGTATATTTTACATTTTATTAAATTTTAATTTTAAAATTGTTTTTGTCATTTTAGTTTTTGAGTGTGTTAAGACATAAAAAGCCATAAAAGAGAAAAAAGAGAAGAAAAGCAATTTTATCAGGTGTTATTCATAATATTTTGGTTAGAGCAGAGTTAAGGATTAAATAAAAAGATGAAGAGAGTAAGAAAAATATAGGAGTGTAGGAGAAGAGATGCGAAACAAATAAGTTATGAGAGCTAAAGGCTATATTTTATACAGAAGTTGTTATCATCGGTATGTGTGGTGAGTAGAATGCATAATTTTTAGAAACTTTTGATTTTAAATTTTTGAAAAAATGTATGTGTGTATTTTTGAATAATTAAAGCAAAATATGTGAAAATGTTAACATTTTTACAATTTCTCAAATTTGTTTTATTTTGTAAATTAAAAAATATATATTGTGTTGTGTACATTAATGTGTGGTGTTGAATCAATTTAAATTTGTGTAACAAATTGATTTAACTTTACCTTGAACGCCACCTTTATCCAGAAAATTGCTTAAATTAAATGTTGAATTGCTTGAGGCCAAATACTGCATAAAGCGCTGCAAGAGAAAACCATTGTCATTTATTTAAATTTTTATGATTTTGAGATAAACTAAATGTTTTCAAAGGACATGAAATAAATTTATAGATTTTAAAATCCAAGTATTTGTATTTATGCACTGTGCCTTTTTTTGTATTTATGCCTTATTTGTATTTAAGTTGACTTAACATTACTAAAGAACAACGTCATAGTTAGAATAAAATATTTTCCTATAAAACTGCATTTTGGTGAATAAGTTTAAGACTTTTTTATTCACTTCCTAAGAAATAGTCGTGCTGAAAAAATGAAATCGTTCACCTTATATTGGGTTTGGTTCTGTCCATCTTACTGTATCATTTGAAAAGTTATTAAATTGGTTTCTAGAAGACAATTCTTTGTGTATAGCTCCTTAAGTGGGGGTTGAAATTGATGAAGTTATGAGCATTTGAGTCACCGTTGCTCTTGACCGGTTTTCCCTATACCTGCGAGGCAGCCGTGCGCCGGGCGTTACCTGGCGTGCTATTCTTTCCTTTTATAATCCCTGAATGAATTTCTTTATAGAAGCATCTTTATAGAGTATAAAATAATCATTTCATTAAAAATCAGTTTTATTTCGAATTTTTAAGTGTGCAAAACTTTAAAGCGTTTTTCTGAAACTTGTCATTTTTGAAGTGTACTTTAAAATTCAAAATCTACTACCGATCTACCGATCGTTTTGAATTTTTGCGCAGTTTTCCTCAACTAATTCAGCAGGTTACCCTGGGAGCACTTTTTTAATTACTATTAATTTTAAAATAACAAATCAGCCGATTTTTTTAGCAAAAATCAGCATTTTGGCTTCCAAGTACTAACAAAAAATTTAAAATAAAACTCCCAGGCTTACCTCGAGTACCATCCTCTTTAATAAATGCATTTTGATCTTTTTGTTTCAGGTAATTCTGGTTCGAGTTATGAGGTATACCGCAAAACACCTCTTTTCGAGGCGCTTCCGGAAACTCGCTGTAAAATATACATTATTGAGTGAGTAATAATGTATATTTTACAATAAAAAAATTATAAAAATATTGTTCAAAGATTGTTTTATTATATGTTAATTGAATTAATATATTAGCACTGCCCGTATCGCCAAAAAATTCTTGTAAACATGCCTTTTTTCACCGAATTAACGTGAAACGTTTTCTTGGCCGTATGCTTGGAGTCATTGCCCTGCTGTAGCAATAAGGTATCTTCCAAGCCCAGTTTTAATAGCAATTCTTCCAAATTTGAACAGAGCACATAAATGTATACACCGCCTGTCATTTTCCCCTAGATTCGCTCCAAATTTCGGACTTCAGACCATGCAAAAAACCCCCATCCCGCCAACATGCTTCATAACTGCTTCATAATCTTGAACATTTTTCGATTTATGAGCCTAGCCGAATTTACGCCACATCCTTAAACGCCTTTTTTCCCAAACAACTCGAAATTACTCTCGTCCTTACACAAAATGGTTTTTCAAAAGTTGAGGGAAGTATTTGTATTTCTTTCCGAGTTCTAGCCTTTTCATCGTATTTTTTTATATGTGAAGGAACGCTTCGAAGCCAAACAGTGTTTCAAACCATAATCGTTAAGTTTGTGACGAACCGTTCGGATGCTAATGGTGAGAGTTTCCACAACTCTTCGTGATGAAATTTTGGGATTTTGATCGATTGACGAAAAGACATACTGCTTTCGACCTTTACCTAGCAAGTCAGCAACATATACATGGGCTTCGAATTTTTTTTATAATATACTGCTCTGCTCCAATCGAAATAGAAGATGTTTATGCAATTTTACGAATGGTTCAACCATTATTGCGGTCGCGGATGAGTAATTTCCGAATATCAAGAGATATCTGCTATATCAAAATTTTTTGATAATCGCAACTGAATGTAAAGAAGTAATGCTTTCATTGTATTCTTCAAATTTGAAACAAAGCGGTAATCAATAAATTTGTATCAAAATCAATGGTAGGAGTTTTATTGTGTGAGTAATTTTTTAGGTTAGAAATGTATAGTTGATGAAAAGTCGGTAGTGATATTAAAATTTGTTATTTTTATGAAAAAAGGAGGAATTTGAAATTAGGTCTGTTTCCGTACGGGCGATGTTATGTAGACGGTCACGGTCACGGCACGGGCACGAATTGTTGTTGTTTCAATGTAAAAGGGAAATTTGAGTGAGTGAGCGAGGGAGTAAATTTTGCCCATCGCGGTCACCAAATGATTCGGCTGTCGATACCAAATCACTGGATCAAAACAGTGTTGCGTTGTGGAAATATTCACAATATTTGTATTTTTGCATGCAAATAGTACACTTTTAGTACGAAATCTATCAAAGCAGTAATGAAACCTGCATAATAGCAACACTCACCATACTAATACTCGTCATACTTTTTTGCATAAAGTATTAAAAGTAGCAAAAAGTGTGCTAGTGATTATAGATCAAATGACCGCCAGCATAACATACTTTGGGCACGACATTCATCAAACGGAAAAAGAGAGTAAAAACTCGTGCCCGTGCCGTGCCCGTGACCGTCTACATAGCATCGCCCTACGCACTTCAAGTTACTTGAAGTTGCTTGAAGGCGTTTCTTTACACATTTTTCGAGCTCGAGAGAGAAGAAGAACAAGCAAAATGCCACTCTCTCGAGCCTCGAAACTAGCTTGAAAATTGGTTGAACAATTTCTTCGAGCACGATAAGAACAAGCATCAAGAAGAACAAGACAATGTCAAATTGATGTAAATAAATTTGGCGCTGCTTACGTTTATAGGCAATCAGCTGTTTTTGTGCTTGAAACTCGCTAGAAGTCGTTTCCGTACTTTTTTGCAAATTCTCTCATATTGACAGATAATTTAATTACTCTCACATATTGAACTTTACTCGAACTTTTCTTGAACTTTGTACGGAAACAGACCTATTGTCTGCCCAAATTAACTCAAGCGATATCTGTAAAAATTTCGAAGTTATAAGCAAATATAAAAATAATGATAAGGTGTATGATTTATTTTGTCCAGCACTGTATTTTCACAATTTAGAAATTTAAGGGGATTCTTTTTAACCACAGCCACTTTAAGTGAAAATTTTACTTAATGTCAAAACTGAATGCCAATTTTGCTGTATTGCAATATTTTCATATTTTGAACCCAGCAGTTATTTCGGAATCATATCGAAAAACCACCTAGTATACTTCTAGTGCAATTAGAACATGTTTGGGAATAGTTTGACAAAACACATTCAGCGAAGAACAGTTTAAATTTGGTATCATTGAGGCGCAAAATTCGAGCAGCGAAATTAATTTCCTGTATTACACTTAGCGAAATTATCCATTATCGATTTCGATGCGCTTCTTGCTTATAACTTAGTTAATAACTACAAAAAAGTAGTTTCTCATGCAGAGTGTGATGACAAAGTAGTGATTTTTTTTAAATGTTCATCAAACTTCCAAAGATACTTTGTTTTAAGTTGGCTATTGATATCAACATTTCTTATTTTTTTCAAATAAAAATTTTAAACAGTGTGTGTTTTGAATCTTATATTCGCTATAACTTTTTAGCTAATGAATGAAAAAAAAGGTTTAATGATTTCTTTTTTTAATCAAAATTCTGGGGGTGCCATTGTAAAAGAAAAAAACCTAAAAATTTAAATATCTATTCAAAGATGTCATCCGAGGTAAATGAGTTATAAGTACAAGTAATTCGTGTTGAGACCTATCCAATGCCATATTTTCCAGATTTTTAATTGTGTTTTAAAAATTAATTGACCATTTCAGCCCGTGAAACCACTTTGACCGAGCTTCTTATGATTTTTAAGACAGTTTTTAAGATCGGTGTTATATAAAAAATACCATTTTGGCTGTTAATAGATGCCACCTAAAGAAAAAACATGTATGGTCCTTAAAACCACTCAAGGTAAGCTTTCAAATGAGGTGGTGGCTCTGTAAACTTTTTTTCCCCCATAGGAGGTGACCCATCTTAATGTACCAGCATTGACAGACAAAATGTCTAAAGAAAATCAAAAAGAGAAATAAAAAAAAATTGTTTTGAACTCCTATTACTCTAAAACTAAAACAGATATAAAAGTGATTGATTATTTACAGGGTTGAGCCCTGTATTTAATAAATTTAATTTTTGTTTAAAAAAAAAGAGTTGACTGTGCCGTGGACACACCCGTAGGTTTTGACGTGACGAAGTTTCTTGCTGTTGTTGTTAATGTTGATGTTGATGTTGATGTTGATGTTGATGTTGATGTTGATGTTGATGTTGATGTTGGTGTTGGTGTTGGTGTTGGTATTGGTTTTGGTTTTGGTGTTGGTGTTGGTGTTGGTGTTAGTGTTGGTGTTGGTGTTGGTGTTGGTGTTGGTGTTGGTGTTGGTGTTAGTGTTAGTGTTGGTGTTGGAGTTGGTGTTGGTGTTGGTGTTGGTGTTGGTGTTGGTGTTGCTGTTGGTGTTGGTGTTGGTGTTGGTGTTGGTGTTGGTGTTGGTGTTGGTGTTGGTGTTGGTGTTGGTGTTGGTGTTGGTGTTGGTGTTGGTGTTGGTGTTGGTGTTGGTGTTGGTGTTGGTGTTGGTGTTGGTGTTGGTGTTAGTGTTGGTGTTGGTGTTGGTGTTAGTGTTGGTGTTGGTGTTGGTGTTGGTGTTAGTGTTGGTGTTGGTGTTGGTGTTAGTGTTGGTGTTGGTGTTGGTGTTGGTGTTGGTGTTGGTGTTGGTGTTGGTGTTGGTGTTGGTGTTGGTGTTGGTGTTGGTGTTGGTGTTGGTGTTGGTGTTGGTGTTGGTGTTGGTGTTGGTGTTGGTGTTGGTGTTGGAGTTGTTGTTGGATTTGGAGTTGGTGCTTTTCGTTTAGCTTTTTTTTTGCTTCCCCCATTGGTTGTGCTCTAATTTCAATTAATCCAGCAAAAGCAAAATTTCAATTAATCCAGATGCATATGCGTCACATTAGGCGTTCCCTGAGGGTTTTTGACACGCCGTAAAATTTTTTTTTTTATTTTTGTCATATGCCCGAAGACCTCACCTTTGTTTTCGTTTCTTAAAATTTACCGTTGCACCAGTAGTCACAGAGTTAAAAATACATGCAACGTTTTTTCATGGCTGTAGCATTTTTACTGCATTATGTGATTGCATCCCTGAAATCATGACAACAAAATTTTTTTAATTTAGTTGTGAAGCGTAATAACACATCCCTGCTGTCGTAAACAAAGTTTACTGTAGCACTCCTCCTGAGTGAGTAATAATTCCATGCACCAATATTACATTTCTGTTACATAAGCTGCTATATTCACGACCTGACGACGCCGGAAGTTTTTTTTTATTTTTGTCGTAAAGCTATGTATAAAAACTTTATTTTCCTTTTTAAACTTTTATCGTAGGTTATATACTCATTGAGTAAAAATTCAATGCAACGCCGTTGCATGAATGTTGCGTTATCGATCTTTGAGCGGCTCTCTCAGCGTCCCCATGATGTCAGAAATTTTTTGTCTAATTTTGTTGTGAGGGCTTACAGTAGGCTTTTATTGGCGTATCGTATATTTAATCCTAGCACTAATACTCAGCGAGTAATAATTCCATGTAACAAATTTTCAGTTGCGTTGCTTACGCAGCTCCCACTACGTCCCTATGCCGTATTAAATTTTTTTTTTTTGTTTTTTTAATATAGTTAAAGAATTAACCTTTATGGTCATACTATTTTTTTAATCATAGCTCTTATACCCAGCGAGTAACAATTCAATGAAACGCAGATGAATTTTTAAAAAATTAATTTTTCAACTTTTTTGGAAACTAGAGCAGTACAACGTAACTTCGTCACGTCAAAACTATAGAAACAAGACACTCTTGCTAATTTATTCAGAACAGCTGCTTTTTAAAATATTCGTTTTAATATTGGGAACGATGATAAATATTATTAGAAATAATAACAACAAAACATAAGAATACAAAAAAAAGGTCTCTCTACTTCTTAAGAGAGACGTTAAATAAACTTATCTTTCAAATTGAGTTAAAATTTTTGCTATTGTTGTAAATCAGTTTTTAAGTGTTGAATTTTTGCAGATTCGTTTGTCTGAAATATAAACTTTTTGTTAAATTTTTTTAAACAAATTCCGCCGTTTAGGAGGAGTTCAATGGCAAAGCCATGTACAGATTTTCAATTTTTACTGTCGTTATTCTCATTATTTATATCTAAGTCAGTGGTGTGGTCAGCTCTTCTGTGTACACACTACTGCGTGTATTCTTCAAATTATTTAAAATAAAATGTTAACATCCAGTTGTTTGTGGAACCCCAACAAAACATACTCATATGAAGGTCTTTCAAACCAAATTTTAAAGAGTGTAATTTTCGAAATGAAAATTTATTTTTATACCCCCACGTTTAAAAAACGTAAATGGGGGTATATTAATTTTGTCACTCCGTTTGTAACGCCCATAAGGAGGCGTGGCAGGTATAGAAAAGTATATACAGCCATGGACTCATAAATAGCACAAATGTCAACTTATTTTTTAAACGTTTCGTTTGAACCTAATAATGCATTCATTAACTGTAGTTATAATTTTTTGAGACTCCAGTGTGAAGTTGTTTAAAACTCCGAGGGAGATGTACCGGTACTTACTTTTATTTGCTCAGGCCATCTCTTTCTTTATAGGCATGTACGATCTGCTGTGGTAAATAGCACACATTTTAGTTGGTGCATAAAAGTTAACAAGATCGGGTGTTTGTAAAAATTTTAGAGTTGTATTCAGTTAATTTCACCGATTCTAAATAAAATGGGTCGTGGCAAACATTGCACTCCGGAAAAAAGGTCTATAATTCAGGAACTAAGTCGAAAAGGCAAAAAACCATCTAAAATCGCGGATATTCTCAAAATTTCGCGAAGAATGGTCTATAATGCACTCAAGCTGGTTGAATCAAATGGTTCAAATAATTTCGAGAATAAGCCGCGCAATCCTAGACCGCGTAAAACCACCGCTTCTACTCACAGACTTATAGTTTGCAAAAGTAAGGCTGATCCTTTCAAGTCAGCAAAGCAAATTATGAGGGAAATAAATGAAGAAAATAACCTTGATGTTAAAAGAAAACTAGTATCTAGGAAACTACACGAAGCTGATCTTTATGGACGCATTTGCCGAACAAAGCCGCTCTTAACAAAAAAATTATTTAAAGGATCGTTTAGCGTTTGCAAAGGCCCATGTGAATAAAGAAGACCAATTTTGAAAGAACGTGCTCTGGACTGACGAAACTAAATTTAATAGGGTTGGACCAGATGGAAAAACTTTTGTTCGGCGCCCGAAACGCAAAGAGCTGAATCCTAAGTATACAAAAAAAGCATTAAAGCATGGCAATTTAATGGCTTGGGGAGCTTTTATCTGGCAAGACGTTGGGCCAATTTTTCGTATACTAGGAATAATGGACAAAAATATGTATTTAGATATTCTTAATAACCAGATGGAACCATTTGCATTTGAGAACATGCCTATTAGGTGAACTTTTATGCACGATAATGATCAAAAACACACGGCAAAGGTTGTGATTAATTGGCTAAAAAAGGAAAAAAACAAATATTTTGAATTGGCCGGCTCAAAGCCCAGACCTCAATTCCATAGAAAATTTATGAAATGATGTGAAGGCCAGCATAAGCAACTAAAATTTTCGAAATTTAGATGAGTTATGGAGTGGAATTGAGAAGGTTTGGTACTCTATTCCGAAGAATAAGGTCAGAAAGCTTGTGGAAAGTATGGGACGAATATATCGGGCTGTTTTGGACAATTCGGGATACAGTACCAAGTACTAGTAAGCATATTCGTAAGCTCATTGTTAAATAAAAATAAATTACTATGTTCTTTTTTCAGAATTCAAATTGTGCTATTTATATGTCCACCTCAGCTAAGGAGCAATTTCAGATTTTTGATTAATTTTCTAATTTTTAATTCGTAATTACAAATTTACTACTGATTTTAAGTTTTTAATGTTTAATTTCTATGTCAAAGTCCGAGAAGATCTCTCACAAATATGTGAAATAAAAGCTGGTATACCTCAGGGCAGTGTCCTGGGACCAGTTCTCTATACAATATATACCTCAGATATGCCGATAACAGAAAACACAACAGTTGCAACTTATGCTGATGATACGGCTATCTTAGCCTCTTCATTATCTGCAGATCAAGCAACCAATATAGTGCAAAACCATTTAGACCAAGTAGAAATTTGGCTTAAAAAGTGGAATATAAAGGTCAACTCGAGCAAATCCACACAAATCACATTCACAACAAGGAGAGCAGAATGTCCAAATGTAACAATCAACCAAACAACCATACCTAAAAGTAGCACTGTTAAGTACCTTGGAATGCACCTTGACAAAAGACTAACATGGAAAAGTCACATCAAAGCAAAACACCAACACTTAAAACTAAAAACATGTGGTGGCTTCTTAATCCGCACTCGAAACTGAGATTAGAAAATAAGCTCATACTGTATAAAGTTATTTTAAAGCCTGTGTGGACCTACGGCATCCAATTGTGGGGTACAGCATGCAACTCCAATGTTGAAATATTGCAGCGATACCAATCAAAAACTTTAAGAATCATTGCAAATGCTCCGTGGTATCTCAAAAACAACATCATTCACAGGGATCTTAATACACCAAAAGTAAAAAACGAAATAACTAGATTTAGTTGCTCATATCTGGAAAAGCTATCCAATCATCCTAATACGCTAGCCAATAACTTGTTAGATAACAGTCAAGCAATCCGTAGACTTAAGAGACATCATGCTTTAGACTTGCCATCTAGATTTAATTCCTAGCTATAAATGAAACAATAAACAATACAATACTATATAAACAATGTTAATTAAGTAGTTTGTTCCTTTGTACACTAAGTGGTACAACGGACTCTCTTAGTTTAAGTATTGTATAAACAAATTTGCTTAATGTCTAGATTAAGATAGATTGCAAATAAATGAATAATTAAAAAAAAAAAAAAAAAAAAAATGTTTAAACTCAAATACCATGAAATGAATTTTTGTTTTCCTCTATGTATTTTATTTAAATTCATGTGAAACACTCTACATGTATTTTTGTGCTATTTTTATGTCCACGGCTGTATATTCTTGATCAGCATCACCACCCGAGTCGATTTAGTCATGTCCGTCTGCCTGTCTGTCTGTCTGTCTGTCTGTCTGTCTGTGATCACGATTACAGCCGTAATTTTCAAGCTTTCATCACGAAATTCGATATTTAAGCTTGTATCTAAAGAATAAAGGTCAAGTTCAAAAATGAGCCAAATCGGATGAAAACCACGCCTACCTCCCATACAAAGTGACTTTATCAAAACGGTAAAATCTCTTAGAATTCCACAAAAAATAATATATGGACTTGAAATTCTGCATATAGACCTTGATATATAACACATATTCTGTGTATTAAATTCAACCAAATCGAGTGAAAACCACACCCACCTCCCATACAAAGTGACTTTATCAAAAAAAAAAAAAAAAAAAAAAGCGAATATTTTCTGTAAGAACTAGGACGAAAATTTTTTTACAAATAAACATTTCATTCACTGCTTAAGACTTTGAATATTCTTTGATTCAGTCGTGAGGGGTATTTTAACTTCGGCCCAGTCGAAGATCATTTCTTACTAGTTTATTCTATTTAGTTGAATCTGGACAACGAACAGGAATGTTGATTGCTCAGCATTACGATTTCTGGGCACAGAAATACCAGTATTCAGGAAAGCTACATGCTAAAAACTATGAGTGCGACTACGGTTCCTTATAAACTAATGTCTGTGAACTAAACAACATTTATAATTTATTGTATTTTGATTTATTTAAATAAATCGTGCTTGGCTTCTTAAGCTAGACAAAATCTGAAACAGCTCAAAGTGTTACATTTGAGTACGTGATTTTCAAAAGAACTGATAACTGTTATCACAACATTGAAGAATTCTACAAAAGATACTTAGCTCTTGAAATATTCATTAATCATATAGAACAAAAGAACATTTATAATTAAGGGGTGTATTATTCAAACATTTGTAGCTGCATGTATGTATGTAACGGCATAAAGTTAAATTTACACAGCTACAAACAACGAATCTGTCTATTTGTTGACACAGTACGTCAGTTTATAAATAACTCCTTTATTTGAAAGATTTAACATAGAAAAGCTTAGCTCAACTTAAATATAAAGACATATTCACTACCAAATAGAGGCAGATATTAAGCCCAAAACCACACAGCTTAACAATCAATTAATCTTGTTGCTGCCTCAAATAAACATTCAAAGCTCTATTTAAACAACCATTAAGTTTTTGACATTTTCAAAATCTTGCATGTTTGCAAAATATTAAGATAGGAAAACAATCTCGCAAAAAGCGAGAGTAGCGCCTTCCTTACCTCATTCCCGTAGGCCATCAAATGATGCGTTGTTATCAGCGACTTGTAGACAACCACCCAGTTAGCATTTTGTGAGCGCTCAATAAGTAGATTGGCCAAGTGTGGAATCGATACATTGGGTTCATTCGTGCAATGTACCAGATCTGAAATAAAAAAAAAAAAATATCGTTAGAGTTCATAAATAAAATGCTGTCAATTAAAATATGCAAAACTGTTGGAGTTGTATTGTTGCATTGGAACACAATTTGTTGGGTTGCAATTGAAAAAAATTGAAAAAAAACAATCATATTGAAAGTTGTTATTTTATTGTTTTTATTGTTTTTATATTTTATATATATGTATATGTATATAAAAAAAAAAGAAATTTTAGCAACAAAAGATTGACCGTGTTATCAGTTGCAACGGGCTTGAATAGAAAACACTTCTCTTTATTTCTTTTGCATGCGTATTTTTGTCGTATTTTTGTTTTTTCTTTTATTCTTATCAATTATATATTTTATGCATTTACTGCTGTAGTAATTTATTCACTTAAATGTATAGTATATAAAATTAAATATGAAAAGTTCTGCAACTTTCTGGGGGAGTTTTTTAGCTTATCATTTACAGCTGCTGCTGCTCTAATGAGCAGCAACAACAAAAGCATACACAAATTGCTAAAAAAAGCAGATATTAATTAAAATTGAATTGAAAATTGAATTTAGTAAGATTTTTTACAAAAAAGGGGAGTTAAGTATTCTCTAAATTATATCATGCGACATTCGCAGGCTCAAAAGATGAAGAAAAACAAAGATAAATATAATGATGTGACATGTGTTATATCTTGGTTGTTCTAAAGAGCTTGAGAGGTATTTTATTTAGTTTATTTATAATTCATAGTCCAGCATTTTATATCAAGATTATTATATTTATAACTTTAAAACATTTTAGATTATTATTTTCATTAGAGAATAATCAGAGAAACAAACAAACAACCCACTTTTTCCCTGTTTATGTCATTTTAATATTTTTGAATGGTTAATCTCACTCTGCTTACATCTAGCTTAAATTCTCTTGCGAAAAAAATAATATGCTTGCCAAATTTTTCCATTGTAACGAACAAAGACTAATAAGTAGACGTGGCAGTAAACCTTTCTCTATTTCAAAAGCAACAAATACGCTGTAAAGACGCTGAAAGAACAATAAAGAAGATCTATCACCGATACTGACATTAAGCTTTTTACAAAGTAGGGAAGATGAGCAGGAGTTAAAGCGAACAATTTAATTATATCAATTATAATTTTATATTTTCAATATTATAACAGAACAACTTAGTTTGCTCAAAATTAATTGAGTGTAAACAAGAAATTCTGTTTTACGCATTTCAGAAAGTTACCAAAGCGACCGGGTTCAGTGAAGTGTAAGCAAGGCGTTTACTATCCGTTCCCATGTTAACAAGACTTTAAATTGAATAAAAATAAAAAACTAAAATAATTGGACTAAAAATTGTGAGTAAGCTTTTTCTTTTAATTATTTGAATTCTGGTCCCTTACAATAAATAATAAAAATTTCATAACCATGATACAATTATAAGGCAGGCCCAATTCGGAGATAAAAAAAAAAACGAAAAAGCAAAGCAAATCAAAACATCGGCTTAGATATATTGTCACTTTTGACAATTAACGTTTATTCGTTCAGCCATAGGAATGTATAATTTACTTTTAATCGTATAAATCAATTGAGTACTCAGAGTTTGTGTGGCAAGAAAAGTAAGCAAAAATCCTAAAAAATTTAACAAAATGAGCCTTGTTTTGAGATATGATACAGAATTAATTGTATGCTAGCTTTCAACGAAGCAAATATAAGTTAATATTTTATATAATTTTAATTCGACTACTTAGTTTGATTGTTCAGTAGCCAATTTATTTGTATCGCTACCCAGCAGAAAAGTGGACCAAATTTGAAATAGTTCTGAACTAGTTCCAAAAAGGACCAGTACTAGTTCCACTACAATACCCTTTAACATTGAACGAACTGACGCTTTTTGCGGGTTGATGTCATAGGAAAAGACAATTGTCCCCAGAAACACTCCTTTTTCCCTATATTTGAACTAGTTGCATTAGGAACATTTTTAAACTGGTTGCTTTCGCAGTAGCCTGAATGTGGTTCTTTTTTAACTAGTTTTAAAGTGAACATATCAAAAGTGTAAGAATTTTGTACAATGAAAAGGTCCTAAAGATCTCATTTGTACCATATTTTCCATCCACAATCCAGAAAACATTTTGCCTAAAAACTTTTTTTTTTTTTTATTTTTTCTTGTGCGCAGCAAATTTTAAAAAGTAGCCAGAACGCGTTTATTTTTGTCAGCAATACTTTTGAAAACAAAAGCAAAGATAACTGTTCTACACTGAACGCCTTTTGTACTTTTTCAGAGCTACTGCGAACTGCGCTAGAAATGAACTAGTTCACTTTTTCAATTGACTTCAAAATAACTGCTGGGTATGTATTGTATTTTGACATTATACCTACGACTTTGTTATTGTTTTGTTGTTGATTTGTAGTCATAGAGAGCGTGTTTTTACTGGGCCTACCTTATAATTGTATCATGTTCATAACTATTAAGAGTGAAGTAAAATATTTTAATAATTTACCTTTTTTATGTATAAAAATCATATTTTGTTTTGCCATTTGTATTTTACAATACGAGGGCTGCCTTTTAAATCTTGCGCTTTGGCAACATTGAGCATTGCCAGATGAATTTTAATAGTTCCATTAAAAATTTGACATTTTCTAGCATAAACGTAGTCCAAAACGTGGTTAAAAAACCAATGTTTTGGTGTACGTGCACTTATTGTGTTTTTTACAATGGTTTAAAAATTGTATTTCAGCAAAGAAATGGAATTAACACGTTAACATTTTCGGGTGATGATTTTTTACGATTTTCGACGTTGATTGACAAGAAAATAATACATCGATCAATTAAGTTCGACTTTTGATGATGAAGCACGACACCCAGCGACAGTAAAGCGCTGGTTCAATGAGTTCGAGCGTGGTCGTCGTACTCTCCTAGACGAATTTCATGAAGGTCATTCAAGAACGGCTGTTGTGGCAAAATACATCAATGCTGTGCGTGAACTGTTGGAAGCAGTACCGTGAGATGTAGTCATCCTTCCTTAGGCATTCGTAGGACTAACATACATTCGATTTTACATGAGCATTTAGGCGTTAGAAAGGAATATTCCCAGTGGATACCCCATAATTCGACAATTGCTCAAAAAAAGGCTCGTGTCGATTGGTTTAATGAAATGCTGAAAAAATACAGCGAGAGTGGTTCGAAATACGTCTACGTCACCACAGATGACGAATCATTTATACAGTAGACCCGCGGTAATCCGGTCCCTGTCTAATCCGTCACAACCTGTAATCCGAAATTCCTACAATAATAACAACAATCCACGCGTATGACGATAAATCATCGACAATGCGTGCTTAAGCTTGTTGTGAGTTTAAGATTTTTATATCATAAGTATGTATGTATGTAGTAGAATTACAAGGTACTACTTTTCAAAAACGTTCCGGACTACAAGAGGTCGGTAGCAGTATTCTTTAGTCGACAAATTCGATCATCCGACACCGCCTTGCAAAACGTTTAAAGGATTACCGCGGGTCCACTATATATGCTTTTGAGCACGAAACAAAGCACCAATCCATTGTTTGGGTCTATCAAAGTGATCAGCCCGACAATAGTTGTCCGCGGACGGAGCAAATGATTCTAAGCAAACAGTTGATAGTTTTTTTAGAAAAACCAGTCATATCACAACTTTACCATATGAGCAACGGAGAACTGTTAATGCTGAATGTACACAACCATTTGTGAAATGGTTGTTTGTGAAAGAAAAACCAGCACCGAAGGAAGATCAACCCGCATCACGATAATGAGAGTTTCCACCATCAGAGTTCCATCAGCTTAAACGCCTGACAGTTCCGACCTGGCACCTAATCTTGTTTCCTCACATTAAGAAAAAAATTCAGGACAAGCGCTTTTCTATGTCCGAACAGACCGTTGAGGAGTTAAAAACCTGGTTTCGGACGTACATACCAACTTCAGAGTAGCAAAACTGTTTCGAAAATTGGTTCAAATTAATGCAAAAGTGTTTGATCATCTTAGTTTGATACAAAACCTAAAAGGCAACCTTCGTATATTTGGAATGTTATATAAACTGTATTTATTTTATAATGTATCTTATTTGTTTACCAATTTTATTTCGATCTTAAATAACAGTTACAATTTGATTTTTATTTTTGATATTACAAAAAAGTTAAAATTTTACGTTAAGTTACTTATATTTTTAATCGAAAAAATAAAACGCAAATTTTAACGGTTTTTTTTTATCGAAATAAAATCGGTCAAAAAATAACGATTATTTGTTGACTTCTTTAAAATAATCAAATGTCGTTTTTTTTAGAGATGTAGAACTTTGAATTGGAATAAAATACTGAGATATTTTCAAGATGAGAACTGGCTATATTAGAATGATAATTTTAGGTAATTAGTGTTAAAATGTGATTTAGGTTATGTGGCCGCCTGGCCAGCTGGCTCGAAAGTGGCGTATTCGGGAAGTCCAATTTTCAACTACTTCAATTGAGAATCGACTCATTTGGGTCCTGCTCAATATTACGCTCTAAATCAGCAATTTTTTCTTGGGTGCACACTGTACGACGTCTGTGCGGATGCGTATTATCATTTAGAGTTTGCGTGGTGCGAAAACGGTCGCAAATTAATTATTAATAATAAAGTCGCACGGACGGTTATGTCCACCGAAAAAAGGACGTAACGCACGGGAACATGAATCACGAATTTTTAAATACATTTTTTCATTATAGAATGTCTAACCAAACTGAGCACAAATGATAATAGAGTGACCAGATCTGACCACCGTATGACAGTTTAATCCTTATCGAAAAATGAAACCTCTAAACAAAACACCCTTTACAAATAATTCTGCATAATACAAGTATTCTGCAAAATTTGTTCTTCTGTCATGATAATTTAGTTTTGAATCATAAATTGAAAAGCGTTTCCAATAAATTCGAATACAAATCGTATTCAGAGTTACGAACTTTTATTAAAGTATGTTATGAATCATCGGAAAAATATTTTCAACTAGCTGGTACCCGACGCGTTGCTGTCGTAGCGGAAATGATTTCTATCTCTATCTGAATCTCAAACTCAGTCTCAATCTCAATCTCAATCTCAATTTCAACCTCAACTTCAATCTCAATCTCAATCTCAATCTTAATTTCTATGTCTATTTCTATTTCTATTTCTATTTCTATTTCTATTTCTATTTCTATTTCTATTTCTATCTCTATCTCTATCTCTATCTCTATCTCTATCTCTATCTCTATCTCTATCTCTATCTCTATCCCTATCTCTATCTCTATCTCTATCTCTATATCTCTATCTCTATCTCTATCTCTATCTCTATCTCTATCTCTATCTCTATCTCTATCTCTATCTCTATATCTCTATCTCTATCTCTATCCCTATCCCTATCTTTATCTCTATCTCTATCTCTGTCTCTATCTCTATCTCTATCTCTATCTCTATCTCTATCTCTATCTCTATCTCTATCTCTATCTCTATCTCTATCTCTATCTCTATCTCTATCTCTATCTCTATCTCTATCTCTATCTCTATCTCTATCTCTATCTCTATCTCTATCTCTATCTCTATCTCTATCTCTATCTCTATCTCTATCTCTATCTCTATCTCTATCTCTATCTCTATCTCTATCTCTATCTTTATCTTTATCTCTATCTCTATCTCTATCTCTATCTCTATCTCTATCTCTATCTCTATCTCTATCTCTATCTCTATCTCTATCTCTATCTCTATCTCTATCTCTATCTCTATCTCTATCTCTATCTCTATATCTATCTCTATCTCTATCTCTATCTCTATCTCTATCTCTATCTCTATCTCTATCTCTATCTCTATCTCTATCTCTATCTCTATCTCTATCTCTATCTCTATCTCTATCTCTATCTCTATCTCTATCTCTATCTCTATCTCTATCTCTATCTCTGTCTTTATCTCTATCTCTAAGTGAAACGACTCGTGTAAATTGATAACCAAATTTCGAGGCTATGATACTTATAATTGCAAAGTTATTCGATATCGCAAATTTGGCTTGTAGGGGCGAAGCCACACCCCCTTGTTCAATGACGTCTCAGTTTTCTAGTAGAAGAATATCACACAATAGTAATTCCATACTGAATTTCGTTGTTAAACGACATTTAGTTCCAAAGCTATCTGATGTCAAAAATTTGAAATGTATGGGTGGAGCCACACCCCCTTTTCCAAAGCCCATCCCAGTTTTATAGTAGAAATATATCACCAAGTGGCAACTCCATACTGAGTTCCATTTTTATACGGCATTTAGTTCAAAAGCTATTCGATATCATAAATTTGAATTGTATGGGCGGTGCCACACCCCTTTGGCCTATACTTGCTCAATTTTGCCAGTCAAAAGACACGACTAAATAGAACGGTCTAACCGAGTTGCATTAATGTGTGACTTATAGCCCGAAAGTTATACCGAAAATTTGGTCTGCTGATAAAGTGCCACGGCCCACGTCCAACGCCCATAAAATTCTACCTGTGGAACGGCTCTTATAAATTGAGGTAGAACACCGAATTCCGATGCTATGCGACGTATAACTTCAGAGCTATTCGCTACCGTAGATTTGGGTTGTATGGGAGGTGCCACGCCTCCTTGTCCAATGTTCCGTGAATTTTTTCCAAAACCTTCGCGGAACAATTACGAACAAACTCACAGAAGGAAGTATCCAATTTGGTCCAGTAGTTTTCAAGTTTTAAGTGGTCGAACAAACCAAGATTCATTTTTATATATATAGATTTGATTTTATTTAAAATTTTTCATCTAAAATAGATTTTCAAGGACTTTTGCTTCAAATATTCTTCATTGGAATAACAGATGACCTAACTTGGTTGACGACTATCAGCAAATATTACAGGCAAGAGCAAATGGACCTCGACCGCTGTGAGCAAGAAAAATAACACGATGGAGCTTTAGATGCATTGATGGCAGATCTACGGCAAAATTTTCTAATGATTCCAGTGGAACATAAGCAGTCCTACATTCCCAATCATTTGTATTCTGGTACATGGGCTAAAGTACACATGTTGTTGAAGGCGATAGTGCAGTATTCTTTTGCTGGTTTCATGTATCTTGCAGTGACATGTGGCTGTAAGACTGATCATGTAGCTTGTATAGTTGGCTAATCTAGCTTGAAGATTGCTTTGCTAATCCTTCTGTTGTAGCAGAAATATTAAGTCGGTCGCTCTGCCACTAGTGCTGCACAGAGCGCTTCGAAATCGTTGGAGCTTGACTATTTGGTTGAGTTCCATCTCGATAGTGGTCGCAAGCCGAATTAATCAAATTCAACAGCGTGAGTTGGATCCCTTGCAATCACAATTGTAGCTAATCAAAGAGATGTTGCTAGAGTGACTTAATTATTACGAATTTTTAATAAATTTTAAAAAATAAAAACTTTCATAAGCAAAAAAAGAAAACAATTGGCCATTTAAGCTCTAGAAAGGACTTAAACCGAGCTTTTTTTATCAAATTGTATTGTGCGTGTTATTAACTATTTGTACAGAAATGATCGAGAACTGAACCTAGTTTAATGCCGACTCCGAACGGCTAATATGCATGTTCTCAGGAAGCTTTACAGGGATATTATCTGAGGTTTGCCAAATTTTTCGTGTCTGGTGGAATATTCGAACCACGGACTTATCGGTTTGTAAAATTGGAATCGAACTATCCACGCTTATCATAACTTAGATAAAATGTGCTACTTGTTTGGCTTAAAAAGATTGTTTTTTTTTTTAGTTTGTTTAGATTTTAAAGAAATGCTAATAGTGAAAAATGCTCGGATTGAAACTTAACACCTAAATTCGATGTCATATTCATCTTAGAATTCCACTTAGTTCACTTCAGGCAGATTGAGAAGATTTGATTTTATAAAATACACATTCGATAATTTATGCAATAATAATTCTTCTGTCTTTGAGACATAGATCTCAAATAGAGTATTTCTTCTATGAGACCTTTTAAAGACTCTTAACCAAATGTTAATTAAAAATTGCTCCAACTTGGATTTGCATGATGTTGATTAATATTACCTTTTTATGAAAATAACAGTAACACATATACATACATTAAGACTCCCGCTAGTCTACTCGTTGTGGTTAATAGAAGCAATTTGATTATAAAATTGAAAAATATTTAGATCCTGTTATAAATATGCAAATCCATTTTACGCTTTACTACCAAGGAACATTGCTACTAACACTTAAGTGATTGGGTTCTCTTGGGTACGCGCAAATATATCCCCATTCACATAAGTGAGTAGGCGAGTGTGTGTGTGTGTGTTTTTCTTTAGTAGTAGCAGCAGTCGCCGCCAACATATGACGCAACATATGAGCGAGACGGAATACTACAAGAGGCAGACCAATATGTGGTGGTAGGGAGGGTGGCAAAGAGCTTTCTGCTATGTACTAAGTAGTAGGAAGCAAAAATTTATGCAACATGAAAATCATTGCTTTTTTCCTACAAGGTTTCACTCACTGCTTTGGAATGTGCAAAGAAAAGAAAAGTGAAAATACACAAAACAATGCAAGCTCGTTGTGTGCTCTGCTGTGTTGATGTTCTTGTGGGAAAATTGTAATATTAAAAAGCTAGTAATGTTGCCATCTCTTTGAAACAAAATTAAATAAAATAAAATTTAAAAAAGAGAAAAATAAATAAAAATTAAAATAAAAATTTAAATTAAAATTAAAACAAAAACAAAAATAAAAACAAAAATATATTTAACAAAAACTATAAAAATACATTTAAAAAAAAAACTAAAAAAAATAATTAAAAGATTATAATCTAAAAAAAAAAAATTATTCTTAAAAACAAAAATGTTAAACTTTTTTTGATTATTATTTAGTGTGGTTTTTTATTCTTCAAGAACAGTCCGAAGAGTTAAATTGGATAACTCTACATTAATTATCTCTGGAATCAGTTTTAATACCTATAATATCATAATACATATAAATAAATTCGATGTTCTCTTTTGTCGAATATACGAAATATTCTTTAACTTTAACTTTATATTTTCGCACTTGACCCAAAAAAACAAATTGGCCATTTCAGCCCTCGGAAGGACTTTGACCGTGCTTCTTACAGTCAAATTGGATTGTGTTATTCAATGTTTGTACACAAAAGACCGAGAACTGGACCTACTAGTTTTATGCCGGCTCCGAACGGCTTATATGAATGTTCTCAAGAAGCTTTACATTGCAGTATTTACTCCCTGAGGTTTCCCATTGTGTGTAGAGAGATGACGGTCGATCAGAAAAATTAATTAATTTCAATTGACAAAATTTTCTGTTTCAGTTGGTGTTCAAACCTGGTCTCGCATTGCCATCGAATGGTCCACGCACTGTTTAACGCACTCGGCCACGGTCACCATGAGGCCCAAATTTTTTTTTTTTACGCACTGGACCCAAAACTTGGGACAAAATTTTCACATAAAATGAAAGCAAATAAAAAGTTAAAAACTATCTTTTTACTCTATTTTATATTTTTTTTTTTTACTAAAGATTAGTTTTAAATTCTCTTTCTCATTCGCCGCTGCGATCTAATTTTTAATCTCTAAATGAAAAATGTGAAGTGCTCCAGTTTATTATTTTGAACAAGTTCAAAATTTTACTGTAATTAAATAATAAATAAGTACAAAGTAAACAGAATTCGCAAAAAGTTACTTTTTTATACAATATTGAAGAAAATAGGTTGCATAAATTAATGAGCAAAAATTGCAAAAAATGCAAAACGCACGAAATTCAGTAAATAACACAAATTTAAAAACAAATTTCAAGGCCTTGGCGTAAGCCACCATCCGTCCATCTACCAAATATAAATCATTCGTCCGTAAAAGCTGCAGTTTTTAAATGTGCGGATGCTTGTCTAGTTCTCGGAACTTAAAGCAGTGCATTCAGAGCTGGACTCGAAAGTTTTGCCATATGCTAGCCTTGCCTAATTGCGAACCGTAATTTTCAATGGATTTGATGACATCCATGACTTCAACAATTTGCCCAAACACAACATTCTTTCCATATTACCATGAAGTCATCACGGTACAAATAAAGAACTGCCATCCCCTCGTATTATCAGGATACCGGGATATCAGGATACCGCTTCAAAGTAAAGTTCTCTTCCTGAAATTTGTAACCATAGACAAATATGCAATCAATACCGTTACAGTTTTCTGAAATCAGCACCTTGGCACATGAAGTTGGGAATTATGCGATAGAAACAAGAACCCTTGAAGCCAGCCTTTCTTGCGAGTACACAAAACGTGGAAGTTTCCCCATACGCTGACCGCCAGCGGTCATATCTAAGAACACACGAGGTAGAGCCAATTTTTTCTTGCTTGTGAATTTTTTGCTTGCCAATTTATTATTGAAAAATTTGTATGATTATTTTTTTTTTTTAACTGGTAAAACTTAACACACGATAATTTTTAAAATGATAGTCAAATTTATACCGAGTGATAAACTTTTAAAACAAAAGTTCAAAAAGCTGAACTTTTTCGATCTCCTAGTATCACATGCAATCGCAGGTAATATCACATGCTAAAAAACCACAAAATTAATGCCTGTTTCACACTCACATTCGACAATTCTATATGGTGGGAACATACTTTTTCTTTCTAACAAAAAATGTAATTGTGTGATAGCATGGAAACGCGGCATAATTCATTTTATTAAATTGGAGAATAAAAACGTAATAAAAATAAATTTTATACAAGATATATAAAAATTCAAATACAATTTAAAATAGAAAGCGGGTCAAAATTCCCAGAGCTAAATTTTCGATTTTCCAGCAGTTCCCATTTCCAAAATTCACCCCTTCAAAAATCGCTTTCTAAAATTCTCCTTCATAAAATTCTTTTTTACAAAATTATACCCTTAAAAATTTATTCTTTACAATTTTAAAAACATACAGTCAACGAAAAAATATAAGCACTTAATCAAAATATAATTTACTTTAAGTGTTAAAAATTTTTCTGTAAGTGTCATAATGTCATGCAATTGCAATCTGTTCGAAATGAAATTAGGAGTATTCTCTATGCCTAGCATATGCCGTTGCATGGTGCAAGAATAGGAAATGTACAGTCCATGCAATGGCGAAACAACAACGACGGATTGAACATTTCCTTTTCTTACACCGTGCAAAGGCATATGCTAGACATAGAGAATACCCCTATTGTGTTTAGTGATAGCTTATAAGCCGAAAAAGAAACACCGTTAGTTTTTAAGAATTCATTAAACTCGTTATAAATATTTATAAAGAAGTAAATTAAAGTAATTTTAATTAATTTGAACAAAATTGGTGCGTGGAAAATGGCTTAACAGTACAGAAATGAAAGTTGCCTAAAATCTTCATAATGAAAATATAAGAATCAGAGAAATCGTAAAAAAACTAACCAGAAGTCGTAAAGCGATTTTAAATTTAATATAACATTATGATAAATCTCTGTTAGCAGTGGACGTCCATGAGCAGTAACACGGCGAGATGAACGCACCATATGGTATTTAGCTTAAAATTCTAACCTTACTGCCAGGAAAATCGCAGAAACAAATGGATTAAAAACACATGTCCTATGTGCAAAACATAAATGTGCAAAGGATTTTAAAAATATCAACAACAATGCGGCCTCGGTAGTAGAGTTGGTAGCGTGCCCGACTGCAACCCCAGAGGTCCCGGGTCCGAATCCCGGCCAGGCTATAGTCCTTCGCTTTAAAACTAATCAACTGAAATTGAAAACTCATCAATATTTACGGCTTGAAGTCGTAGTTAGTGGTAGAGAAGTTGACTGAGGTAAAGGCATAACACTTGCCTCTGATTCAAATTCACATGTTTCTTTGGTTTTCCACCACGCTTAGAACATTCTACACTTGTTTCACTTGATGCCCTTTCCTTCCCACTAATCTATCACCCATTTTGAACCAAGGCAGACTTGACTGAATAGGTACTCCACCTGAAATCCTTGGTTCATAGCTAAAAAAAAACAAAAAAAAAAAAAAAATCACTCAGAAACTTTTCATGTCACTGCCAAATCGCTTAACTGAAGTCTTAAAAACGGAAGGAGAATGTAATTATTATTTAATATCTTTAGTTATATTAACAATAAATAAATAAATTGATTTCTTATAACTTATGCTTATGTTATAATAAGATATTTTTGTTTTGTTTTAAGCAATGAATTCGTTTCTTGAATAAAATTCCAATATTTTCCCATTTTACTTATTAAAACAAAATAATTTTATTTAAAAAAAATATGTTTTAGTTTGATCATCGGCTTACAAGGAAAACTGACCAACTAAAAAAACATAGTTCGTGAGAAAAAGCACAACAAAAGCAATGTTGTTATGAAAGTCCTTTTGTTTCCTTTTAAATTGGGTCTTCTAAAGGACCAAATGGATATTCTTAGCCGAAATATAATCGTTGGTCAGCTTTCCTTGTAAGCCTACAATTTGTGATCTTTTTGTCCCGGATTGTATTTAAAAACGATTATAAAGAGACACTTAGCAAAGGCTGGGCACATGTTTCAGCGAAGTGATGATCCAAAGAGAACACACATAACTCTTTTTTAATTTCTTACTGTTAAGTCTTGTAGTGGCGTCCGTGGCGTAGTTGGTTAAAGTGCGTGGCCGCTATGTCAACGAACCTGGAGACCCGGGTTCGAACCCCAGCAGCGACAGAAAATTATTTAAATTAAAATAATTTTTCTGTACGGCCGCCACCTCTCTGCAAACAATGGCAAACCTCAGAGAGTAATCAAAATGCCATGTAAAGCTTCTTGAGAATAAGAACATTCCGTTCATCGCCGTTCGGAGTCGGCGTTAAGCCTCTAGGTCCATTTCTCGGTCAATTGTGTACAAACTTAATTACACGCACAACACAATTGATCAAAAGAAGCTAGGTCAAAGTCCTTTCAAGGGCTGAAATGGCCAATTATTTATTTTTTTTATTTATTTTACTGTTAAGTTTTATGAAGGGGAATTTTACTATGGGGAAATTTTGTGTAGAAGGAATTTCGAAAGGAATTTTTAGAAAAGGTAATTTTGAAAATTAAATTTTGTAAAAAGAGGCGTCCGTGGCGTAGTTTGTTAAAGTGTGTGGCCGCTATGTCAACGAACTTGGAGACCCAGGTTCGAACCCCAGCAGCGACAGAATATTATTTGAATTAAAATAATTTTTCTGTACGGCCGCCACCTCTCTGCAGACAATGGCAAAGCTCAGAGTATTCAAAATGCCATGTAAAGCTTCTTGAGAACAAGAACATTCCGTTCATCGCCGTTCGGAGTCGGCGTTAAATATGTAGGTCCGGTTCTCAGTCAATTGTGTACAAACTTAATAACACGCACAACACAATTGATCATAAGAAGCTAGGTCAAAGTCCTTTCAAGGGCTGAAATGGCCAGGTATTTATTTTTTATTTATTATTTATAAAAAGAATTTTGTACCAAGGTAATTTCGATCCCAACCTGAAAAAATTTTACACTGAAAATAAATTTTAAACTATTTAAAATTTTTTATTTGAAACGCCCAAGAATAAGGTTTTTTATAATTCTTGGAATAAGTGTTCAAAATTAATAAAAAATAAAGACATATTAACTTGATGCATCGAATCTTTCTGCCTGCTTTGATGGACGAATTGTTTTTCTTTTCTTTTTTCACAATAAATAAAATAAATAAATAGAAATAGATAAGCCGAATGTTTGGAAACTGCCTCAGGATGTTTTGTGTTTTCTTGTTGTGACTGATACATCGAAAATAAGAAGAGCATATCAATCTCGCCATCGCCTTGTAAATGAATATGCCGTATATGAAGAATGGTCTGATTCCGACAACAATACCTCATCAACAACAATTTAGTTAACAACTTTTCAATTCCTACATGAGGCGAGGAAAGATCATATAAATTATTCCTCTTAAGCTCTTCAGATTTGTGTAAACATACTATTTTTAAAACTTAAGAAAATACAGCTACAAATTCATAATATAAACTGACCCAACGGACTCAAAATATTTTAATTATTTATTGAATAAAAGAACAAAGGTAGGTATTAAAGAAATTCATTTATATAAGAGAAACCCTGTCTAACTTTTTAACCCTGGATGACTAACCTATTGCTGAGTTGCGGAACAACTAACTCTGGGTGTTTTCCGCCCACATAATAAACTCTCGGATATAAAGATGTAATTGCTTAAACCAAAGAAAAGTGTTGGTTTTAAATAAATTCCAGATTATTTTTACCATTTTAAAATGTTTTTTATTAAAAGAATTGATTTGTTACATGTAAAATAAAACATTAAGAATTAGTATTGCATTTTAAATCTTGCATAGTAACAGTGACTGGGCGGATTCCACCCTAAGGTTAGTGATGCAGGGTTAATCTTTGATGTTAATTATTATTTATTGATTCTATTTCTGTTACATGGACCAGAAATTATTTATTTTTTTATTAATGTATAGCGGGCGGCGACAGTATTTCCAGTATTAACCACAAGCTGTACCAAATTTTAGTCTAATACGACAAAAACCGTCTGAAGTAAGCAAAATTTTAGTTCAATCGACCCAGCAGTTTTGTAGTCTTTAGCTATAAGACAGATATTGCTTTATTTTTATATACACAACAACGCCCTTTTATGGAAGTTTTTTGGAGTTTAAGCAGCCTATATTCTATTCCGGGGTCAGGAGAATCTTCATACAAAATTTCATCAATATCAGTCCAGCCAAAAACGTATTATTGCATAAAACTCGACAAAAGTGCCACTTATCGGATCCAAAACTATCCTATCTTTCAAGATGGAACCAATCAAACACATTCACAAAATGTCACTGAAATCAGTTGGGTGGTTTCGGAGATTAACGAACACAAACATAGTGACACGAAAAAGCTTCCATATGAACAAAAGATTAGGAAAAAAGATCATAAATACATATACTTTTCTGTACCGGCCACGTCTCTTTTTGTGAGTAACAAATGTTTGCACAATGTTAATACACCCTGATCTCTTCAGTGTAGGATCTTACTATTTTTTCCATTGCACTGATGCACTTTTCCAAGCAACTTTAAAAATCGGTCGTAGATGTAAAAATAGCAGCTCTGAGGTAAGCAAAATATATGACGGGCTTATAGAAAATTTTTCAAGGGAAAAAATCAGTATATTTAAAACATTTTGTATCTAGAAAGCTGAATTTAAAACCAGAGTTCAATTATTGATATACAAGTCTGGACAGAAATATCTTGTTAAAAATTATCGTCCTATCGTTAAACTATCAATCATACCCAAAGTATAAGATAAGATTGTCGAAAAACTTTTGTTTGCTGAAGTACAAAGCGGTATATCTCTACACGAACACGGTTTCTTCACTGGCAGATATACCACTACTAACCTCACCATTTTTTCTAAATTTTGCATTGAAGTCATAGAGGGCGGTTCAAAAGTTGACACTCTGTACACAGACTTTTCTAAAGCTTTCGACAGCATTTTACATGATTTACTTATTATAAAACTAGAACAATAGGTGTCCATTCGCAGATGTTGAGATGGATGAAATCGTACCTTTGCGATAGAGTTTTATATGTAATGATAGGCGACCAACTGTCTCATCCTTTCGCAGCTAAATCCGAAATTCCACAGGGGAGCCACTTAAGTCCTCTTCTCTTCATTCTGTTTGACAATGATATTCCAAACGTAATAAAATTCTGTAAAACACTCTTATATGCTGATGATCTGAAGTTATTCCACAAAATCAATGACTTCCACGATTGCGCTAACTTACAAGAAGATATAAACGCCCTTCTTCGCTGGTGCTATATTAACAAGCTTCCTCTAAACTTTTCAAAATGTAAAGTCTTAACTTTTTCAAGAAGAAGCACATCTATAAATTACAACTACATCGATGATTTCAATAGTAGATTTTCTAGAATTCGCCAATTTAAAGACCTTGGAGTTTTCTTTGATTGCAAGCTTTCATTCGATATCCACATCGATTATGTCATATTCAAAGCCAACTCTAGTTAGGCTTCCTAAAAAGGAACTCCAAAGAATTCCATGATCCACACACGTCCAAAGCAATTTTCGTTAGCCTGGTTAGATCACTCCTTGAGTACGCAAGTGTCATCTGGGACCCCTTCTATGAACGCTCTAGTGCTAGAATCGAAAAAATTCAAAAGCGTTTTACAAGGTTTGCGTTGCGCCGTCAGTACTCCTAGGAAAACATGCCAGCATACGTTGTCGATTACTTAGTCTTCAAAGCCTATCGCAAAGACGGGTCGCATCTAATGTTATTTTCATAAAGGATATAATTGATGGCAGAATAAATTCATCTGAATTACTGGCGGTCATTCCATTTAATATACCCAGCCGAACACGTAGAAATTCTAACTTATTTCATACAGCATATCACAGAACAAACTATGGGCTTAATGGAACTATCTCCAGATGCTTATCATACTGTAACACCGTGGCAAATCAATTAGATTTCTCTACCGAACGCAATATGTTAAAAAACAGCTGTTAAACACTATTTTTTCCTTGTAATTCACCTTTTAACAACTATTGCTAACTGCATCAAATAAAACTTTTTAATTCATAATCATTGATAATCATTGTTACTATTTCTGTAAATAGAAATTGAATTTTAATGCATAATATACATATATATAATACTAGACTAAGTCTAAAACTTAATCTGTAAGGGTCCAACCCAGTAGATGTAAATAAATAAATAAATTAGCAATTATTTTAAAAGGAATGTCTTTCGGTTAAACTGAAAAATTGCTTTAGCTAATTTTTGTCGGTGCTTTTATAAAAGTGGCGGTATTTTTACATTCAAAAAGGTGGCAGCATTGGTACTGACTCTTTTTTGTAAACAGACTTTTTGATTTTATATTGGTCAAGAAAAGGGTTGCTCAGCTTAAAAAAGCGAGCTTTTGTCTGGCGAAAGTGAAAATAAAAATTATAATAGCCCCTGCCGTTCTCAAACCTTGCTGTCCCGAACATACATGATTATCCTTTTATATAATAGTTTAATTTAAATGTAAAAAAGTTAAGAGGCACACAATTTGGTGACCGTTGTAATAGTCATACTACACAATGTAACATTAAAGAACTGCATCGTGAATTTCAGTTGTATGGGAGGTACCACTCCCACTTAGCCAATCACAGCCAAATTTTGTACTAATTACAAACGAGAATTTTGAATAAAATTTAGTTATCGTGGCTTTAGTCGTCTCCCAGTTATAAACCAAAATGTATTCCAGTTAAATGGGAGTTGTCACGCCCACTTCACCAAAAATTCTGGAAACCTCTTTTTTTTACTTTTACATTACGCTTAAACACCGAAAACGGCCAAAATTCTAAAATTTAAAATTCTTTTTCTCGCCTAAATTCTACCAAACGACTGTGTCCGCAGGCTATCGCATTTTACAAATTAATTTTTTTTTTTTTATTCGTTTTAAACAGGAAATATAAAAAACGAAAAAACACAAGAACGAGAAAAATTTTAATTTCCAAAACTTGCCCTAGTCTTAAATTGTCCTATTAGGATATCTGCCAATTTTTGTTATTTTGTGTTTTTGAAAATTTTGTGAAAATGCTGGCAACAATGTTAATATGGAGCACAAACATGTGAATTTTGTATGTACAAGTATGACGCATATGTCGGAATGTATTTATATTCATATATGTACAAACATATATAGGTATATACTTATATATATATATAAATGTACATTGATAAGAGTTGCAAGAGATGCACACTTATTTAGCTAACTGTAAACTTATTGTTTCCAATGGAATCAATACAATTAAAATTGATTTATTTTACTTACAGTCCAAGTGTTTCTTTTTGGGCCCGATGCACTCTTCTGTTGTGGCCTTGCACACGGATTTCGCAAGACCTTGACCGGCGAGACTATGCCTAGCGGCAAGCAGCCGATCGTTGATAGTTTGTCCAGCCATGGTCATGATTGCAGTTGTTGCTGTCGATGAATCTTCGACGGTTCAAACGATTTGAAGAATTTTTTTATGTTTACCTCGCTGCTGCTGCTGCTGCGCACGTCGTTGTTATTGGTTTTAATTAAAACAAGTTTTGCTCTTATACTTCACGTTGTTGTTAGTTTTTGGAGCTCTCAGTTGTATTGCTGAGGTGCCAAAAATTTATTTAATTTAAATTAATTAAATGTCAAAGCTCGATATTTTGAGCTTATGTTATGCTGCTCGGCGGCTAACGATGTTGATGGCCAACGAGTTGTTTCAAATATGTAGCCGTTGTTGTTGTTTTTGTTGCGGTTCGTTAGCGCTGAGGCTGTTGCTCTTGTAATTTACGTCCAGCTCATGGAAATCACGCGAAATATTTTTAAAGTCAAAGTGCCAGCACTTTACAATTTTCTTATCTAGACGCAAGGAAAGAAGCGAAATGAAATATTTTTAAAAATGCTGCATTTAATAAAAAAAATGTAATATGACTTTTTTATCGCTACTTGACCGCTGCATTTAAAAAATACAAAAACAAAATTGATATCAAGTGCCGCCCCCCATCTTCTCGCTAACACTCTTACGCTTAACGCTTTAATTTAATTATTGGAAAACAGTTTGGTTTGATGCGGCTACATCGTGAAATAATCTTGAGCCTGGGACGGCAACAAAGAAAATATGTTAGAAAGTTTTTACGTTATGGCTGCCAATAAGATACCTCAAAAGGCAGTTAATAAGTTTCATTGGCCTGAAATCTGGTCAAGGTGGGTCGCCTTATTGGCGACACAGCCTTGTAAACGTCACCCTCACAACACGCACCGCGCCCCTACTCAACACTAAAAAAATACTGTTCCTTGCTTTTTTTGAATAAATCGATGCAGCAGCAGTCGTAGCAGCGTAGTAGTGAACTTTGAAATTTTTCTGCTTAATGCCGCTGTTTGGTGACCAACTTAGTAAGACTTGGTTGGACTTGAGCCCGAGCTAAGCCAATGATTCTTATTTAATTTATTATTAATACGTTTGCACATAATACATTGACTTTTCTCATTTCATTTCATATCATTTTTTTAAGAATTTTTCGACATTCTCGCACTCACGCTTCAAGCTTGTTTCAATCTCTTTCTGCTATTTAGCTGTTTCTTAATCACTGTATTGTGTCAATGTATTTGCACAATTTTTCATTAGTTATTTAATTTTCTTTGAAATTTATAAGCAAATTTTTGTTGCTTCACCTTTCTTGCGTGGTTATTTATTCGATTTTTCTGTATTTTTCTCGCCTTACTACTACTTTTTGTGTGTGTCAGTCAGTTGAAAATTTGTCGATTTTCCTTTTTTTCGTAGGACGTTTGCGCGAATATAATACAGAAAGTCGAATGTGGCGTAAAGACAAACGAGAACAACGAAAAACTAGCCACGGCAACGACAACGGCAGCAAAAATTCCAATAACGAAGCACAGGTGCAAAAGAAAATGCAAGAAGAAAGACTTTTGGCTGACAGTTGGCAAGACAAGTGTCAAACTTCGAGCCTCGACAGTGATGTTCAGTAAGCATTAGTTCATTGAGAAATGCTACACTGATTTGACTCACAGTGCTTTTAGGCATGATACAATAAGAAGGTAGGGTAAGGAGCTTTGACAAGACCGTCTGCTTATGTCAAAAAGCCTTTTAGCGTTGCCACTTTTCTGTATTTTTCTTAAATGTGGAACAAACACTTAGAAAAGGAATTATGTGTAGGGCAAATAAGAAAAATATTAAATGCAACTATCTATAATTGAAACAATAAATTTTTTAGCAATTTTAAAGCTTTATTTTCACTAATTTACTATTGCCCATAATTTTTTGCTTAGCTTTTTGTATTCTTAATTTCTTATATAAAAATTTTATGCGAATGTGCATACGATGTCTAATAAAACATTTTTTTATTTTGTCTGACAGTGGAACACCCAAAAAATTAGTAATTCCCCGTTTATCATAATTTTCAGCAACGCATTTCATATGAAACGCTTACCTACTGAAACCATGAAACATGGATTTGTCATGGGATTTTTTCTTTAGATATGGTAGCACTGTATTTTATGGTTTTGACATTAGCAGACGGTCTTGTCAAAGCTCCTTACCCTACCTTCTTATTGTATCATGCTTTTAGGACTCTTCAAAATAAATGACACTCCATAACGAGTAACTGCGGAGTAAGCTGCTCGCTTAGGCTGAAGTTACAAGATTCTCGTTTGCTCAGGGTCAAATACTTTTATTGTAGCTCCTAATGCAAAACTCAAAAATCAGCGAGACTATGAGCGGATGAACACTTTGGCTGAGGCCACACGGTGCTGGTTTTAACGGCGTTCAATTAATACTTTTCACTCATTTACATTTTGATCGTTGCTCAGTCGCACGGCAGTAAAATGATCGGCGTTGAATTTGTTATTTCACCACCTAGAAACACTGCATTGAACGGTGATTACTGTCTTGTACCCAGCTAGACACCTAACTGTTAGATATCCATATATATGCCATACACATAACGCCTTTGACGTTATATTCATATAAAATGCTCCATACAAATTACGTTATATTTGTTCTAGCGTCGTGCAAAATATAACGCCTTTTTGTCTATCCGTGTGGTCTGGCATCTCTGTCTGCCACACATGTCTTATCCATGGTTGAATAAATAAGGTTGTCGCATGGGTGAGAGCGAGTTCCCATAAATGTCAAATCGAAGTTGACAACTCATACAAAATCTGAATGCTGAAATTGATAACATGCAAAGCCGATGAAGTTGTTGTTGTAGTTTTCCATTGATTTTGACAATTATGGGTACTGAGAAGAGAGTACGATCAGCCACGAGACAACCTTATTTATTCAACCATGGTTTTATCTATTAAAAAAGCTATAGATGTTCTGCTCACACTAATTACAAATTCCATAAAGAATTAAAAACAAATTCAGCTGTTTAGAATGGTCCGCAGTTAGCATCCCGCAGAGCTCTTCGACCATAGCGTACTGGTTAGAGTTCTGGCTTTTAACGCGAACATGCGCGGGTTCATATCCTCCACAAATAAAACCAAATTTTGTTTTTCTTATAATTTTGTTTTTTTCTATTTTTATTATGGGAAATTATAAATATTTGTATTTATAAAGTATAAATTAAAGAAAAAAATATTTAAAGAAAATAAAAAAAGCTAATTTCAAATATTGCAATAATTTTTTTAGATTAGCAAGGAAACTGTATACTTTCCTTCACAAAGAAGTCGTTTTTATTTGTTTATTTTAAAACATCACTATTTTTCACTTATTATATTATATTAACTGATTTACTATTAAATTTACCTGAAAAACTCTTAAGTGCCAGACGGAATTTGAACAGTGGCTTCTGGCATACGGGACACGCATTCTATCCTCGGCGCCACGGCCACCATAATTATGTTTATTTGTTTGAGGATAAAACACGCTTAAAGCTTTTGTTTACTATTTTTTCATACCCTCAGCTTGTTTGCTGCGAAAAAGAGCAAGCTATGTAAACACATACAACTTTCTTTGTTTAGCATGACAACAAAATGTAAGAGTGTGTTAGTGAACACCAAATTTTGTTTCCTTGTGTGCGTAACTACGTTAGAGCTGTCTAGCTGGGTACAGCGTTCAAAAAATAACATATTTTGAACGCCCTACAAAATGTTCATCCACTCTGACTCTCACTGTTTTTTGACAGTGTTCTATTGAAAGAAAAAAAAAATATTTGAAAGCCGTTCAAACCATGGTATAATAATACAAGGTAGCATTGACAGTTGCTTGGGAAATCATCTACTGTCAAAAAATATACTCAAAAAGAGAGCGCTCACAATCCGCCATTGAAAACACAAGCAATGTTGAAAACGTTGAAGTGAAAAAAAAACAACAACCACAGCAGCTGCTGATGTATTTCCACAAAAAGCTGTTTTTGAGTTGTCAATGAAAATAAGCAGTTGTCAATGCTACCATGTATTATTATACCATGGTTCAAACGATCACCGTGTAACCTCAGCCTTTGTAGACCAAGCCATGGTCGAATAAAGAAGGCATGGTTGAATTAATAAGGCTGTTGCAAGGGTGAGAGCGAGTGCCCATAAATGTCAAATCGAAGTTGATAGCTCATACAAAATCAAAAAGCGGAAAATTGATAACATGTAAGGCCAATGAAGTTTCTGTTGTTGCTCTTCATTGACTTTGACAATGGTACTGAGAAGAGAGTTCTATCAGCCCTGAGACAACCTTAATAATTCCACCATGAAAGAAGGTAGATACAAGGGAGAGATTGTGGACTCAGAACTGTCAAATCGGAGTTATTTCTATTTAAATTATTTTTGGGCATAATTGAAGATGAACGAAAACTCAAAATTTATACATTTTTTTTGTGGAATAGATGTATTAAGACCTTCTAATCTCAAATCCTGAAATTTCACGCCGCTCTCAATTGGTTTAGAAGTTTTTCTACAAAACCTAGCATTATGGGTATCAAAAGAAAGGTTATGCTGTTACCAACGAGATATCAGTCATTAAAATCCATGCATTACTTTTGAAGATATAGCAGTCGCAGTAGCCACACTTGGTGTGTCACCCTTTTACGAAATAACCTAAACGTATGTGGTGTGAACCGTCAAGTGTGCATAATATGTAAAAAGCTATATCTTCAAAAGTAATGCGTGGGTTTTAAGGATTGATATCTCGTTAAATAAGTAACAGTATAACCTTTCTTTTGATACGCATAATGCTGGGTTTTGTAGGAAAATGAACAAAATCTCAGTTTTGAGGTCCATTTTCTCAACAATTGGTTTAGAAGTTTTTCTACAAAACCTAGCATTATGGGTATCAAAAGAAAGGTTATGCTGTTACCTATTCAACGAGATATCAGTCATTAAAATCCATGCATTACTTTTGAAGATATAGCAGTCGCAGTAGCCACACTTGGTGTGTCACCCTTTTACGAAATAACCTAAACGTATGTGGTGTGAACCGTCAAGTGTGCATAATATGTAAAAAGCTATATCTTCAAAAGTAATGCGTGGGTTTTAAGGATTGATATCTCGTTAAATAAGTAACAGTATAACCCATAGTTGAATAAATAAGGTTGTCTCGTGGCTGATGGTACTCTCTTTTCAGTACCCATAATTGTCAAAATCAATGAAAAGCAACAACAACAACTTCAACGGCTTTTCATGTTATTAATTTTCGTTTTCAGATTTTGTATGAGATGTCAACTTCGATTTGACATTTATGGGAACTCGCTCTCACCCATGCGACAACCTTATTTATTCAACCATGGTATAACCTTTCTTTTGATACGCATAATGCTGGGTTTTGTAGGAAAATGAACAAAATCTCAGTTTTGAGGTCCATTTTCTCAACTTCCGAGCCCTGTAAATTCTGAACCACTTGAGAGCGGCAAGAAATGTTTTCACCATTGGCTTTTTTAGCTCCAAATACACATTTTCAAAAAAAAAAAAGAGAAAAAATCTCTTTTCTCTCATCTTCAATTGTTCTTATTTTTGTTTTTAACTTTTGCTTTCTTTCGCTATTTTGACAGTTATGGTTGACTAAAAGATATCGCAAGCAGCCATGCATTTACCTTGTTTTTTCTACAATGGACAGAGCAAAATGTGTTAATTTTTGCTTGCTGTACATGACAGCGATCAGCATGCAAAATAGTGTTGCTGGGTGGCGAAAATAAATTCGTGCTGATTTTACTCAATCAAAAAGTACTTTTTTCAAAAGTATCACTTTTTGTTTTAGTTTTGTCAGATTGATTGAAAAAAATGTCAAGAAAAAAAGCACGATTTAAAAAAGAAAATCGATTTGAAATTGAAAAATTGTAATAACTTTTTATATTCGAAGATTGATAACAGGGTGCCATAATAGTTCGATATACTGAATACCAATTTTAATACATATTTTACGTTCGGCATCTGTTACGATTGATAACAGAAAATGTGTAACAGCATAACAGGTGTCGCCGAATAGGCCCAAATATTTCAAGCTTTTTTGTGAACATGGTATAAAAAATCTTGTGTAATATGTATTGAAAAATGTTTAACGTGCCAACTTCGAAAGTTTGTACAAAAATGTACTTTTTACTATTAAGAGTACGTTTAAAAGTAGCAGTACTTCTTTTAGTGCCCAATGACTGAGGACGAAAAGACTTATAAGGCGTTCATGATGGAGAAAAGCTGCTTTTTATGTTGCGTTTAGTTCGTGTATTAATATTTTGTAGACTATGGAGGGCATAGGAGAGAGGGCATGGAGGGACCATTTGTATATATGAACAAATATTTGTGCAGTTTCTAAACCGATTTATCCAGATTTATTTTGAAACCACTAGCTAGAGCTTGCAAAATTGTTTGAAATCTTTTTATTATAATAACACCAACACCAGTTATCTGCGAAGATATTTCTGGTTCATCAAAACATCGCCTGGCAGTGTTCCCATCATTGCTACTGCCAAAACTATGCTTTTGCTTATCTACATTTAACCCGATTCTGTGTTGAAAGCTTTGCTGAATTTTTCTTTTGGTTTCTTCTATTTTTGTTTTATTTACATCTCGAGCTTGCCATTGTTTTATAGGAAGTTTGTATCCTTAATACAGTACACATTCAAAAAATGACAAAAACAACTTCATATGTGCAGATCCTTTGGATAATATGGACATGTGTCCCAAGTTTCATGAAATCTCCTTCCTTTAATCCTAAGTTCAAGAACAACATACAGATGGACATACAGACATGGCTAGACAGGCTAAGGAGGTGACGCTGTTTAAGAATATATTTACTATTCTATATTCTCTGGATTTTACAAACGTTTGCACTAAGTTCATATATGGGGTATAAAAATAGTCTCCTTATTAAAAATGCATAACTCAAAATGGCGCAAATTTTCACAATCTTTTTTTGTTGTTGCTATAAATTAAGACTGTATAGAATAATAAAACCATTAAATAAGCACCCGGACTATCTCGAAAAGCTACTATTTGTTTAACGATTAATAACACGGTGTTACAAAATGAAAACAAATCAAAAAACTTGCCTCGAGACATAGAAGAGGTAGTAGGCCTGGTTGAACATAAGATAACTGCATACTTAGTTTTTTGAATATACCCTCAAAATCGGGATTTGTGGTCAAAAAACCGATTTTAGGTAGGTGCATGTATAGTTTGTTATGTAACTCCGTTATATCTAGCTCAATTTTAAAAATTTAAACATTGATAATTGTTTCTAATAATTGATTCTAAAAGCCTGTTAAATTTTGTGTTCAACAAGCTATCATTTACTTCAATTGGCTGAAATACAAAAGCACTATCGAATTTTTAGTATTCGTAATAAAATACAAAAAAAATTTTTTTTTTTCTAAAAATGTTTTTTGACCTTTTTCGTTTATATATATTATCATAAAGCTGGTGTCTTGCCCGGATGTGACGGAACTGTTTGCAGTTTTCAACCACAAACACGCTCCGAATGAATGGCGTTTGTTTATTGAGGGATCTTGCAAGAGTATGATTTATTTAAAAACTTTTTGTGTGATTCTTGGTATGTTAAATTCTGATATATGTATGTCGCTGACTTAAAGGCTCTAACAATACTGTTTGGAATGCAAGGTGGATATACCAAGTATCCTTGCATTATTTGCGAATGGGATAGTCGTGCGACTAATAAATATAAGCAAAAGGGGTATCCACTGAGTGCTTCATTTTAAGTTGGCAAAAAATATGTTTTGAACACTCCACTGGTGCGACCTGAAAATGTAATCCTACCGCGGCCTCGGTATTCGAGTTGGTAGCATGCTCGACTGCCACCCGAGAGGTCCCGGGTTCGATTCCTGGCCAGGCCATGGTCCTTCGCTTTTAACCTTTCTTAATTTTCTATCCTCATTTCTAATTAACTGAAATTAAAAATTCATCAATATTTACGACTTGAAGTTGTAGTTGATGGTAGAGAAGTTTGTGGATGAGCTTGCCTTGTAACTTGAATTGACTGAGGTAAAGGCATAACACTTGCGTCTGATTCAAATTCATATGTTTTTTTGGCTTTCCACCACGCTTAGAACATCCTACACGTGTTTCACTTGATTGCCCTTTCCTTCCCACTAATCTATCATCCCATTTTTGAACCAAGGCAGACTTGACTGAATAGGTTTCCACCTCGAACCAAGGCAGACTTGACTGAATAGGAATTCCACCTGAAATCCTTGGTTCAAAGCTAAAAAAAAAAAAAATATGATTGCAGCGTTTCCTAGGTTAAGTGAGGCCAAAATAAAAGAAAGTATCCTGCACGTTCAAATCTTTTATAAAAGTTATTTATTCATTTCGGTTATTCTAAGGTTTACTTGTGGGCCCACGAATTCGGAAGATTTTCTTGGACACTGATTTCGTTTCTAAATTAAATCCAGTTGAAAAAAAGAGCTTGGAATAGTTTTATTTCGTTATGCATTTATTTCCTTGGCAACAAGTCGAAATTACTTAGATGTTGTAAATGAATTTTTAAGTGCCTACGAAGAAATGGGCTGCAATATGTCAATCAAAATACATTTTTTGCACTCCCATATAAACTTTTTCCCGAATAGCCTTGGGCAGTTTAGTGATGAACAAGGAGAAAGGTTCCACCAGGAGATGGAAGCTATAGAAACCGGCTTTCAGGGAAAAAATTCCATAAACATGCTGGCAGACTACTGCTGGTCCCTAAAACGTAAAATCGATTTTAATATATTTAAACGAAAAAGGTCAAATAAACATTTTTAGAAAAAAAAAAAAAATTTGTATTTTTTTACGAATACTAAAAATTCGATAGTGCTTTTGTATTTCAGCCAATTGAAGTAAACGATAGCTTATTGAACGCAAAATTTAACAGGCTTTCAGAATCCTGCTAAAACTAATAGTGCCAAAAAATTAAATTTGTTAACATAACAAAACGTTGTTAAAGTTGAAAAAATAAAAAATAAATGAGAAATTTTCAAATGATTTTACCTGTAACTTTGTCAATTCTTTTTGTAAAAAAACGGTCTATATATTATATTAAGGGTATATTTTTCTTCTTTTTATCAATGTTTAAATTTTTAAAATTGAGCTAGATATAACGGAGTTACATAACAAACTATACATGCACCTACCTAAAATCGGTTTTTTGACCACAAATCCCGATTTTGAGGGTATATTCAAAAAACTAAGTATGCAGTTATCTTATGTTCAACTAGACCTACAACCTCTACTATGTCTCGAGCCGAGTTTATTTTCACTGTTACACCGTGTAATTTTTTAAATTATATTGTAACATCTAAATTGTAACATATAACTTTTTTACTATTTTAGTTATAAAAATAAATAATATGCCAAAAGTTTACTAACGTGATGATAAAGATGCCTGATAAATTTAAACTGGTGGCGTTATACCTGCGACACATTGATCCATTTAAACTCGTTTAAGTGTTTTTTCTCGTTTAAATATCTGCTAAACTATGTTTAAAATTCGTTTAGTCAAAACTAGTTTCCGAAACTCGTTTATCGCAGTTAAACGAGTTATAGCAGCTGATTTTGACATTCCTCTTTCTACACTTTCGTTGAGAACTATAGCGCTCTCACTCGAGCAAACGCTCTGAAATTTACGATTATAGTGTTGTTCGCTTATCCATATTTCTCGTTATTTTTATAAAATAGTAAACAAAAATATTGAGTGTGTCATCCCCAATGGTTATATTTTAAACTACAAAAGATAATCAAGGTTTCCTATGCCAATGTGTCGCAGGTATTAACCAAAATCCAGAAAATTGAACTTGAAAAGATTTTTAAAATCACTTATATTATTGTCACCACGAGCAGTTCAGAGAACACATAAGTTTCAATTAAAATTGCAACTCAGTGCATGGTCACAGAGCTTGTATTCTAACGGTACTTTGTAGTCACTTTCATACTATATATACAACAATGGTTCAGTTTTACTACTACTACTCTCATTTTTTTTTTTTATTTTCCCCACATTTTATTAGAATAGGTGCGTCATAAGAAACTTTTCAGAAAGTGAGATCAGCTATGACAAAAATAATGATACGACCGTAAAGATTAATTCTTTGGCTTTGTGACGAAAATAAAAACAAAATTATAGGCGTCTTTGGGACGAGAAAGGTTGCTTAAGCAACGCAACCAAAAATTTGTTGCATAAATTATAACACAATGACAATGAAATAACAATGAAGTAACGTATATAAGTAAAATAGATGAAAAAACGTTGCATGGATTTATAGCTCTGTGACCATTGGCGCTACGATAAATTTTATGGATACAACAATAAAGTTGATCTTTTCGGTCACATAATTAAAATAAAAAAAAAAAAATCTATAGCTCGATGTAACGCTAATGATACATTATTGCATGGATTTATACACTGCACTAAGGTTAATTTTAACCTTAAAAATAAAAATCGAAACTAAAACATGAGAGATATAAGAACAAGGATCCAAATTCAAACAAGGATTAGAAACAGAATGACAAGGATTTGTAAAGGATTAATACCAGGAAAAATATAAGTATTAGGGCAAGGGTTTGGATAGGACTTGGAAAAGGACGATAACGAGAATTTGTTCAAGGATTAGGAGAAAAATTCAGAAAAGGTTTCAGATAAGGATTTGGAAAAGAATTGGAACAAGAATTTGGACAAAGGATTGGGACAAGGACTGAAATTGATTCAGATAAGAATTAGGACATGGATCATGAGAAGAAGTTAGACAAGTACAAGATGAGTACAAGTTTAACGATGAGGAAAAGGATACGGATAACAAAAAAGACGAGTATAAAGATATATTGTCACATCAAAACTTATGGGTGTATCCATACCACAGCCAAATGTATCCTCTTGTTTCTTAAAGTTTAATTTTTATAAGATTGAAAAATATTTTTACATTTTAGCATTAGTCATTATATAATTTATCTTGTCTGATTTTTGTCTTACATCATTTAATACATACGTTTAAAAATTTTACAGTTAATCGAAATTTTGTCCTACTGCTACTATTAAAATAAAAAAAAAAACCTATAAGAAATTATATATCAAATTTAGCAACTGGTACTATCGACATGATATTCGTGCAATAAGCTGTGAGCGTCATACCATCAAAAGATGGTATGCAAGCTCCTAGAAATTCGAGGTTCAATGGTTCCTTTGTAACAACAGATGTGTAGTCGTCATACGAAATAAACCCATCTTTGTCTACATCAAACTTCTTGAATATAAGATCGACCATGTCCTGAAAGAAATCATTAAAATTTTGTATCGCTTAAATTGAGACCAAACAAACGCTACGCAATTCGTTGACTTCATCTTCATCCTCTCCAATAAAAAATTTCTCGACAGCATGTGTGATTATTTCACGATTAATTAATCCCAATCCTTGGGTATCGTACACCTAGAGATTACTCAATAAAAAAACCATTTGCTACTCATCCATTCACACAACATACCTGATATACAAAACGCATTTTCGGCTCCAATTTTTTTGACATAAATACTGAAAATAGCTTAACCCATGCAACTGGGTCTACCTCCTTCATTAGGTCGGATGTAGTGATAAGGAGAACACGTTCAATTATTTGCAAATCATAAATTCTAAAGATCACTTCGAATAGACGAAAGAATTGCTGCTTGGTCATGCTCTTAGCTTTCAGTCCATTTGCAATGACAAATTTATGGTAGACCATCAGAATGCTTTTAACCTCAATTTCATCAAACTGCGTCTGTTTTGCCATTTGCCGTATAGTTTTATGGTAAATGTTACCAAACCGCGTGTTTTGAACTTCATCGAGTGTAGCGTCTAGTTTGCTCATATTCGTGGATTGTTTAAAAAATAATTTGGTATGTTGAGAAAAAAAACTTTAAAAAAAATACGTGTGAAAAGTAAAGAATTAGTTGAAGTAATAAATATTTTTCAAAAAATATGTATTTGAAAGCTAAAGGAAAACTGATTGATTATTTTTTTTAGCATAGAAGAAAGTGAAATCGGTCATAACCGAGGTAGAATAACCATTGTAAAGGGTCCGCCAAATAACTTTTTTTTTAAACAGGGTGCAAAACATTCAGTGTAGCTTCGGCTGTGTGGCACGTAGCGCCGTCCTGTTGAAACCAAATGTTGCCAATATCCTCCTCTTCAATTTTTGTGAACAAAAATTCGTTCAACATGACCCGATAACGATGGCCATTGACTGTAACGACCACTCCTTGCTCATTTTCGAATTATGCCTCTGGACCAAAATCCGCACCAAACAGTGACTTGTTTTGGGTGCATCGGCTTTTCAATGTATGCGTGCGGGTTTTCTGTGCCCCAAATGCGACAATTTTGCTTGTTTACATACCCGCCAAGATCAAAATGAGCTTCATCTGAAAAGATGATTTTTTTGGCAAAATCGGCATCTTCTGTAAGTCGATCGCAGGCCCACTTCCCAGCGTTGTTCAAGCGTATACACAACCATATTCGTTCAGGATAAAACTAATTATCTGTCAAATCAGACATGTGCTAAGTGTTACCATTCACGAAATAAGCACTAGTTGAAAAAAAAAACGTTAGATGGCGGACCCGTTACCATGGTCATAACTCACAAGACATTCAAGCCGTTATTTGGTAATGCTTTTTTATAAAAACACTTAACGCGATGAATTTTCGTCAAATTAAAGATTGTGCAATGTACTTGACTGAAAAAAATTTTAAACCGAGTGCTTTGCAAACAATTCGAACATATTCGTGATGGCTTGTTTAAAAATCATGGTATCCACGACGGAATCAGTCAAGAAGTATTGCTATGGAAAATTCAATATCCGTGTTCGAATCTCGTCTCAGATAACATCTATTTGTTCAATAGAAAATAGTTTTCTGTGCAGCAAGAAGTTTTCTAAAGACAATGGCAAATATGAGAGACAAAATGGTTTTTTGAGAACATAAGACGTCTGGAAATGTCATAATGCTGTAGAGTTATTAAGCAATCCTATCCACAAATTTCTCAACCACCAAAAACAACGTTAAAGTTGTTGATTCTGAACCCCTAGGGTGGCAGTGCGCGCTACTTACTCAACCATCAAGACAGCCGATAATGGTTATGAAATAACTTTGAAATGGTTAGACAATTTGAAACATTTAATAAGGCCCAAAAATATATCTCGTTCATGAAACAGGCTCTTCAAGCAAAACTGCAACTTTTTGGGTTTTTCTTTAAAATATGATTTATTTAAATTATTTATAAATATATTTTCAGTTTCTTTCTATTTTTGACATTATATTGGCACAGTATGCAATGACAGTCATTCCACTTACCGATGGCAAGCACATACCCAGAAATTCAAGGTATAATGGTTGTTTTGTTACCACCGCAGAGTATTCCTCATAAGATATATAACCGTCTTTATCAGTATCAAATTTTCTAAAAATTACTTCGATCATATCCTGTAATACTTATTATATGAACATGTTAAAAACAAACTGATAAGCAAAATGCATACAAACCGCTTTCAATTCATTGACCTCATCTTCATCGTCACCATGAAAAAACTTCTCTACCGCATGCATAACAGTTTCTCGACTCAACCAGCTCGACTCTTTGTTATTGTAAACCTAAAGAAATCGGTGGTCAATATTTCCACAGAGCACCAATTCTGAAATACTTATCTTACCTGAAAAGCAAATTTCATTTTTGGCTCTAATTTGGGAGACATAAATATCGAAAATAGTTTCACCCAAGCAATTGGGTCAACCTCCTTCTTTAAATCGGATGTTAAATGCAAGAGAATACGTTCAATTATTTGCAAATCATATATTCTAAAAAGCACTTTAAATAGTGAAAAAAACTGCTGTTTGGTCATGCTTCTTGATTTTGGTCCATTTATCAGCACAAACTTATAGTAGAGCATTAAAATGCTTTTTACCTCGATTTCATTGAATTGCGTTTGTTTAACCATTTGTTTGATAAGGTCATGATAAACATTTTCGAAGCGCGAATTTTCCAGTTCATCAATTGTAAAATCCAGCCGGTTCATTTTTGTTAAATTCGAATTGAAGATGGGTTAGTCAGTAAGCAATTAAAATGTTGTTTATTTTTCGATAAAGAATCCTAGGACTGATATGTGAGTTAATAAAATTTCTTGATAATAATAAAATCAAAGTATTTTTTTTTTTAAATTTTTGTTATAGTGCCTAAAGCAATCATACTGAGAACAAAAACTTGCAATAAGAAGCAGTTAAAGAAGAAGCGAAAAGGTCATATTTATATATTACGAAGTATGAAAATATATAATAAATACATACATATATGGAATGAAAGATATCTTAACAATCTCAATGCGTTTAATGTTTGGAGAATGGATGGATTCACCACTTTATATTTAAGACAATTTCAAAAAAGAGAACGCAATGAAGATCAGCCGGATGTGCCAAAATTAATGAAATCAGCTGATTAATTTTTTATGAAAATTTTAGATATTTCATCATTTTCATGAGGACAGAAAGATAAGTATTATTTTCATCCAACTTTGCTTAATTGCAAACTAAGGAGTCATATTAAACATTTTTTTTGATGAATTTTCAGTATTTTTTGATTTTAAAGAATAGAATGAATTGAAAATTATAGCAGTTTAATGCGTAAATCAGACTGAAAGTGGCACAAGTGTTGTGAAAAGTGTTATTAGGTTGTGAAATTTTTTTTTTCAATAATATTTTTGTTTTATTTATTTAATATGTACAAAACTTTATAATTCATTATGCTCCATGACCTTAAAGGCTTTTAAAGGAGCTTGCTACTCTGGCTTATATACAATTAAATATTATTATAAATGAGATCAATTTAATAAGTTAAATAAGTTTCTTGGATCATAACCTAATTATATTGCAAATATTGTTTCAGTCTACTTTTTAACAAGCTAAAAAAGAAAAGTTTCGGTATTCCACTGGTAAATTGTTGTACTCCAACGGACCCGCATGAAGGTATCGCTGTTTTGTTAGCTCTAATCTGCATCTCGCCACAACAAGGTTATTTCTGCTTCTCGTATTAAATTAATTTTCAAATTGCATTTTTTATTCCTACAAAAAGAAATGTTATAGAAAAAGGATGTTTACATTTTTTTGTAAATCTAATAAATTAAATAAATAAATTATATAATTGAAAATAGCAAATTAAAAAAAATTTTTATAAATTGTCCTTATTTTATTGAAAACAAACTAAAAAGAAAATCACAATTTGTGTAAAATTTATTTCAAGTTGTGCTAGCGATGTTCCAGACCTTTCCATGTTCAGTGGGATTCAGTTTGCTCAACTGTTCTGAACGTGTTAAATCGAGCTAAACTGTATTGCCGAAAATGCAACAGATGCACTTCGAGTCTCGTTAAAGAAACCAAAACACTGCCGTTATCAGCTGATTGTTGTCAAACTCAAAACAGCTGATTTACTGAGCTTGATAACCTCAAAGAACTAAAAGTTTTCTTATATGTATTTTATTTTTATGGATGAGCTTTGATAATGGCTGGAAGAGTTCGTAACATAATCAGTGAAAAGGTTTATACTGAAAATAACACTCTTATAACATAAACATAGATTATAGTTTAATTGACAATAACTCCGTGACTACATTGTAGATTTCACAGTATATCAAGCAGAAAAATGTGTGCTACCGTCTGGAAGTACAACCGCTTAAGAAAGAGAACAGCAATGGTGTTTTTGGAGTAACCCTACAGCTACCACTCGATGATAGTGATGCTAGCGAGCTGCAGAAAGTATTGCCGAATATAAAGTTTAATTCTGACCTGGTGCAAGCTATACGCTTTCTTCCCGCCGCAGGTAAACATCTAGCAAACTGCGAATTTCAGCTACATCCTCAAGCATTTATCGAAGATGTGTTGTTACATTCAAAAAATCGACGGACAGAACCAAAAGAACATATGCAGTCGCATATCGTGCTGGAATTTAGTTCACCAAACATAGCAAAACCCTTCCATGTCGGTCACCTGCGTTCTACCATCATTGGCAATGTCATAGGCAATCTGCACCGACACCTTGGCTACCAGGTAACAAATCTTAACTATCTCGGTGATTGGGGCACTCAGTTTGGCTTGCTGCAAATAGGTGTCGAAATGGCAGAGCTAACAGATGAACAAATGCGCCAGCAACCAATTCAGTCACTCTATCACGCCTACGTCACAGCCAATGAAGCGGCAAGGACCGATCCAAGCATTTTTGAGAAAGCGCGACAGTATTTTACACAACTCGAAAATGGTTTGAGCCCAGAAATGGCAAAGCAATGGCAGAAATACCGCGAATACACTGTCACCGAGCTGTCACAAGCTTACGCACGTTTGGGCGTGCATTTTGATCATTATGACTGGGAGTCGCAATATTCTCAGTCAAAAATTGTGGATGTACTGCAACAGCTGTCCGAAAAATCATTGCTAACTGACGATGATCACGGGCGCAGGGTCGTGAATATTGATGGACGGCGTGTGCCAGTTATAAAGAGCGATGGTTCTACGCTGTATCTGGCCAGAGATATTGCTGCTTTATTGGATCGTTTGCAGCGTTTTAATTTCGAACGTATTCTCTATGTCGTGGATAATTCGCAGACAGATCATTTTAAGGCGCTATTCCAGACCACTTCTGCTTTATGCGAACAGCTGCCACTGGCTAAGACATTACATGTTAAATTTGGGCGCATACGTGGTATGAGCACGCGTAGCGGAAATGCAGTATTTCTGCGTGATGTACTCGATGAAGCTCGAGATATGATGTTGGAGAAGCAAGCGCAAAGTCCAAGTATGTATTTTTATAACTGGATCGTATAATTGTGAAAAATAGATTTATATTTTTACTCAACTTGCAGCTACCAAAGTAGAGCTTTTCACAACTGTAGACACGGAGGCAGTTGCCGACGTCCTCGGCGTATCCGCTGTGATCATAAATGACTTGAAACAACGCCGTCAACGTGATTATGATTTCGATTGGAACAAAGCGTTGCAAATGAATGGCGACACAGGTATAAAAATGCAATACACACACTGTCGTCTCTCTAGTCTGATGGAAAAAATGGCTGATGTGAGCTTAGAAGGTGTTCTTCCCAATTTCGAACACTTAAAAGAGCCCGAGATGCTTGAATTGTTGGTGGTGGTTGCGCGTTTCGAACAGGTTGTTTGGCAGGCCAAAGAGCAGCTCGAGGCTTGCATTTTAGTCAATTACTTGTTCACGCTATGGTAAGCGCAAAAAATTCACTTTACTTTATGAGCTTTCGTCTTTTAACTGTGTTCGTTTTTATCTCTTCTACAGCAATACAACCAGTCGCGCCCTGAAACGTGTTAATGTTAAAAACGAGCCGGTTTTGATCAAACAACAAAATCTTATTTTAGTCTTTAAAACTGCCAAGGAAACACTCAGCAAAGGAATGCAAATCTTAGGTTTAAGACCATTAACAAAAATGTAGTACTAAAATTTAAGCATGTTGCAAATTTTGTGCTATAGTATAAATTTGTATTTGTTTATTTATTATCTATAATAATTATAACTAAAGTAATTGCTTGAACAAGCGGCCTCGAAACTAAACTGCATTGAAATATCTCAAAACTACAGCAGCTGCATTTAACGTTTCTTCCAAGTGTACTTTCTGCGTGCACCCTCTTGACCAAACTTCTTGCGCTCACGTCTTCGATAGTCACGTGTCAGTAAGCCGGCTAATTTCGTAAAAGAATAAATAATTAGTTTCAATTGATATTCAATTTAAGATGAGAACTTACCCAAGCGCAGGCTATCAATCATTTCCTGATCGACAAAACTGCGCAAACACATTGAAATGCCCCAACGTATGGCGCCTGCTTGTCCACATGGACCGCCGCCAGCTACATTCGCTTCTATATCAACTAAGCCAAGTTTTTCAGCAAAAATTAATGGAAAGAGAATCTACACATTTAAAATGAGAGGAAGGGGAAATAATATTAAAATATTTTTTTAACAGACCACTTTCGGTAAAATTTATTAGGTTATGAGCAGGGACTGTAACCGTTAAACCATTTTTCTAAAAAAGTTGAAAATTTTAGTTATTTTTTGTGTTTTATTATATTGAACAAGAATTAACCAGAATTTTTTAACTTCTATTTTTTCGCACAAAAAATAACTGTTATTATATGTGGGATATTTTTTCCCACAAAATATCCCACAAATCGCTATATCTAAGAAACTGCTTATTTTAGGGTCATAAAATTTGAAAGATAAAAACATGGCAAGTCTGTCGCATAGCCGGAGATATTTGAGGCGATGAGAGCAAGAGTGGCCTAACCCACAAAAATATGAAAATTAAAATAAATGCAGATCTAGCGTCGCAACTGCTGCTGCTAATCCAAATATTGACATTTTGTTATAATATACCACTAAAAAGCGAATTTAGAAAAAGCGAATAATATTGTGAACAAACGAAAAAAATAAAAGAAATTCAATTGAAAATCTTAATATGACTCCATTAGATATGTTGGTGGGTTAGGCCACTCTTGTTCTCATCGCCTCATTTGTCCATATGAATGATTGACCACGTGCTTGTTTTTTTTTTTAATACAACGTTAGTCTTGTGCATTGAAGAAAAGATTTAGTTCTAACTGTATCTATATGAATGAATTGAGCACATGCTTGTTTTTTTAAGGGAACTCTCAGTAAATCACTAAATTCCATAATGTTCCATTAAGCAAGTGCAGCGTTTCTATCCGACTTGTAGATGAAATCATAGAATGTAAAAAAGGGCGTGCCCCGCCCATTTTTTGTCATATAGTAGATATTGCATTCTTATTTTCCCCAGTCAAATTTCATGACCCTAGCATGAACAGTTTTGTAGATACAGTGATTTGTGGGATATATTGTGGAAAAAAATATCCCACAAAAAATAACAGTTATTTTTTGTGCGAAAAAATAAAAGTTCAAAATTTAACTGGTATTTTTAAACTTTTACTTTTAAAGTCGAAATTTAAAACACAACCCAGGACTAACAAGGGGATGTCGGGGGATCATAATGGTGTCATCCAAAATGTCCTCCGACTGTTCCAACTACTTGTGGTTTTCCCTTAAAAAATGAGACCATAACTGTTATTTACGGTCCCTGGTTATGAGTATACATACTCTATACTGGAGGCTTAAAAACAGTTTATGGGGAAAGATTCTTTTGAATTGTACGACTAATTATTTTTTTTTTTTCATTAAATGTTAAGGGATACATTGAGCCATTTGAAACGTTCTATGCCGTGAGCGATTTGAAAAAGACACCGAAAGTCAACGAAAACTTGTACAAGTTGTGATAGTTCCATTTATTTGTTTGCTGATATATTTGCATCAATCTATTTCATTCTTATAGTTTGGGCTTTAGTTAAACTTGTTTTGATATTGAATTTTTCTTTTAAATTGGTGTCAGTGACAACTGGAAAGTTTTTTATATATCGCGCTGAAAATGGCATAGATGTAAAATGTTTAGGTGGTACCAATCCCCATTGTCCAATTCTAACATTGTAAACATTTTATTTTATAAGTTTTTCTGATATCACCAATACATACTTTTATATTTTCATAACTTTCTTGTGTTTTTATAAATGCCCTCTGAGAAATGGAAACATTCCCGAATATAAGCAGGAAACATTCCATAGAATATAGGAAGCATGCCCTTTCGTTAGACACTCTATTTCTTTTTATAAACACTATGTCATTGAAGGGAAACATTCCTCTCCGCTGTCTTAAAAATGAATGCGAAAACATTCCCCTACAACAACAAATAATTAACAACTAAAAGTGGTTAGCCTGGCCAGGAAATTGAAATTGCCTCAAAACAAGCAAAAGTATCCACATGTATTCCTTAAGAAGTGGATTGGAAACAATATCAATTTAAAACTTCCTATAAGTTTTCAAAAGATACGATAAGGAATGTTTCCATCGCTTCTTATGCTACTGTTTCAAATAGAAAGCAATCCTTGATTCGATAATTTAAAAAATTTTAAAAATGTATATATTTTGCTAAAATAGCTATTTAAAAATTAACGCTAAAATTTTTGGTTACAGGTTTTTAACTTCAAACTCAACCTTTTACAATTTAGAAACAACTTTTTACAAACTTTATTCAACCTTTTACATTTGAAATGCAACTTTTTTTAAGTCAAAACACTCCATAAAAAGTGCCATAATTGATTTTATCTTTTTTTATTTTTAATTTCACAGGTACTACACCAAGTTATTCAAAATCACTTCTTTTTTAGTGAAATCGTTCTGCCCAACCAATAATTTAACTTTCAAGAAGATATTGAGAGAGGCATTTCCCATCCTTATAAACACTTGTACGAAGCTTCTTCGAAGCTCATTTGAAGCTTAAGGGGCTCGCTCTGTTATGAAATAGCCTCACTCTCTCAAGTTATGTAGTAAATGCTTGGAAGCGTACTAAACTTCGAAAAGATGCTTCGTTAAAGCATATACGAAGCACATTAACGAAAATTTGATCTCATATGAACAACCTCGTTTTCACAAGTAGAACAAAATGACTGATAATAAAAAAAGAATTCTGGAAATTTTTATTTACTTTAATTATAATAAATAATTAAGTATTATAATAAAATTATCTATATTTGAAATCACATCCACACGGCAATTCTTTAATATAATTTTTGCAGTATTGATTGCGTATCAATTCATAGTGGAAATAACCTAGTAAAGAACATACGAATTAATTTCTCGTGAAGCAAGTAATACATGATCGCTCACTAAAATAAGAATCGAGTCCAATTTGTCTTACAGTGAACACAGATAAAGCGAAATACCTAGTGTCAACAAAAAACAGTCCCAACGTCTTCGAAATCACATCACTGTTGACAACTCCTCCTTGAAGATTGTTAAGGAATTCGTCAGTATTAAGAAAAAACAATGTCAGTATTGAAATAAAATGAAAAAGAACTCTTGCCAACAAGTGTTACTTTGGACTGGATAGAAAATTAAGAAGCAGGGTCCTCTTTTAAAGGGGGGGAGGGGGGGATGGTAAGGTTTGACATCTTTTTTAAATTTTTTTTTATTTTTATTTCTGAAAGTACAACATCTGAAGAATATTGTATGAAATGTTTAGGTCATTCGGAGCAAAACTAACGAAGTAACAGTAGGTTGAATGACCGTACCTCCAACTAAGTGTTGCTTAGTGTATAAAACTTTAAATCGATTTTCCCAAACATGTTATTTTTAAAGTCGGTGACCAGCCTACAGAAAAAACTACTGAACCGATCGTTTTGAAATTTTGTACACATATTCTACATATAAGTAGCTCTCTAGTGACGTCGAGTTTTTAATTACTAACAATATTACAATAACAAATAGGTAGCTTTTTTTCGTAAAAAATCGTCATTTTGGCTTCAAAATGGTGCCAAGAATTTAAAAATTAAAAAAAAAAACTCGACGTGACTGGAGAGATAAAGTAATAAACTAAAGAAAGCATTTGGATTTTTTGGTTTCAGATGATCCAGTGGTGCTGTAGGCTGGTCACCGCACAAAAACTTTTTTTCGAGGCGCCTGCGGAGATCTACAATAAATCCGTTATTTCTCTTTATTTTTTAACAAAAATGTTTTTAAATATTCTTCAAATGTTATACTTTAATATAATAATATGTAAAATAAACCTACTGCAATAATTTTTTCTAAAAAAATTCATGAAAAAAGGTATTTTTTTAGACGAAACCAACCTTACCCCGCCCTTAGCGAACAAAACTAGCGCTCTTGAAGCCAGTAATCATGCCAGTCTTATTATATACAGCACAAACCTGGATGTTGAGCAGTTCTGATGAACAGACTTTGGGAGCCTTCGAAAGAAAGATCTTTCGTAAGATCTTTGGTGCGATCTGCGTCAATGGCGATCACCGAATTCGGTGGAAACAGGACAACCTGATGACGCTTGAGATGTTTCCAAATGGTACAAATTTTTAGACGAGGCCCAAACCCACTCATCAAAATTTTCAACTTGCGTTCGCATGTTGCGAAGACTTGCCTACTTACGAAGTCTAAGCGAAGGAGAAATTTCCAACTTGTATTTACTTTATTGTCTTAGAAGTTATATCGAGGAGGAAATAGCTAAGAATCTAAAAATGGAGCATGCTGGAAGTTCAATTGCTAGCTCGGTGTAGAACATGGTATTTGTTTGTGAATTCATTTTCGAAAAAAGGAAAACACAAGGGCTAAATTGTTCACGTCTGGAAAAACTCTGGTTAAAATCTTTAAATAGAAGAAAGCAATACCAAACTACTGAAATAATTGCAAAAATCCATTGATTGAAATTATCCAGACTTGATGATTTCTATCGAATAGAAATAAAATTTTCCAGATTTTATTGAATAGAAATTATTTTTTTTTCTATAAAGATTCATAAGGTCATGTAAAGCTTCTTGAAGAACATGAATATTAGATGCTCGGAGTCGATATAAAAACTTCAAGGTACATTTCTCAGTCAATTTGTATCCAAAATATTTAAAATGCATACAATACAATTGGTTTGTTGGGATTCTCGGTGAGTTTTTTTTAAAGCTTTCATTTATAATCAGGCGTGATATTGGCCACCTCTAAATCTGAATCTTCTAGGTCACCGAATGCTTCGTGTGTCTTGGTTACCGTTGGTGTGTTTTTTCGTGAAAGGAGGCATGAAGGTGTTAGACTCAAATTGACGTGTCAATACCACTTTTTTATCAAAGTTATAACGCTAAGGCTGGTATGAAGTTAAGAAACCTTGTTGATTGATGGATAAAAACTTACAAAATAGATTGATGGAGTGATCATTACAAAATATTGTATAAAATAATTTTATATGGCGTTGCTTATTAATGGGGGAACATCATTTTATATTTTTTTTTTTTCAAAATTTCGTCTTATACAAAAATAAAATGCACCAGTATGTATGAGAAATTTGATTGCAAACATGAACAATAACAATTGCACAAAGTATGAAATAGTTCTCAATCTGGTTTCACGCTTAATTGAAATCACACAATCTAGCACCTATTTTAATTAAAACACCATGTTTTCAAAATTCACACCAATCAAATAACGTGAAATTGTTACAAATTCAAATTAAAAAAAAAAAAAAATTATATATGTACATATATGTATATTCATATATATACCTATATGCTAATTTAGCTTAAGCAACAATGAAAAAAAGTCGAAAAAAAAGTTAGAAATGAAACAGCAAATTGCGATGTTGTAAAAAAATGTACAAATAATTATAAAAATGGGGAAAACTACGATTGAAATGCAATACATTTCCTGCTCGAAGAACATTGTGATAATAAATTCCGTTTTGACAATTTGTCGGTTTAATTAGGCGATAAGTTGTTGGGTCAAACAATTGAATGTTACTCAAACGACGACACACGCCTATTTGTTGCTTTTAGCTGGAAATGTTTTATCGAGATTTTGCTTGGATTAAAATTTTATAGTGAAATAATGGAAATGCAACTACGCAAATATGGTTAAGTTATTCACATAGGGTGTTCGTAGAGTAAGAGAGTTTTAGGAGAGAGAACAAGAAAGTCATTAAAGAGAACAAATTTGAATTTTTAAACTTACAAGGAAAAGTCCCACGATGTCAGTGTGTTAAGGAACAATAACCTAAGGTTGACGTATTTTTTCCTATCAAACATAAGATCTAAAAAATACACACATGATGGCATAAAACTTGCAGCGATAAATGTTATTTTGTTGCTGTAATTTTTAACAGTATTTAGTGGAAATCACGAGGAGCATCTTTTCGATTATGCTTGATTTAAAGAATTTTATAAAGTTACATTTTTTATTTTTGCAACTTTTAACAACACATTATTTTTAAATCCATCTATTTTCTTAAAAAAAAAACATTTTTACCATAGATAACGCACATTAGATTTACTTTATATGCACGTACGCTTAAAAAAATAGTCAACCTTGATTTTCATCCTCTATTATATATCGAAAAGTTATTCAAGCCGACGACTGACATCTGGGAACCTTTTCTGTTTGCATTCATGCTATTGTGGCGGCTGTGGCCGACTGCGTTAGAAAATGCGTGGACCACTTGATGCCAATTTGAGACCAGGTTCGAACCCCAGCTGATACTATGTTCACACCTAAGCCAAATGAGCAAATTTGAATATCTCATTAAAAAGTGTTCACACTTATAAATCTCATTTTGTTTGACGGTTGTTTTTGTTGTATTTTCATATTTTGTTTTGATAAAATTTTTCTGTGTACAAATTTTTCTTACATTTTGCTTTGAAAGGTATGTTCACAAAGGGGGAGATTACGATTTCCGTGGCCCTTCGATTTGAGTATGCAGTTTTGAAGTACTCTTTGAGAAAATAAGATTCGCCGAAGGATTTATCGATATATCGATTAGTTATCGAGATATCGATTTTTCAAAAAAATGTTTACTCAACAAAGCTAATATTAAAATTCGGTTATATCTTTTCTAATATTTGTCCGATCTGAATGGTTTAGGTGTCATTCGAAAGATATTTAAAATGTTTTTAATATGAAATGAAAAAATAATATTTTTCGTAAATCGGCCACGCTACAGACTGTCTTTCTGCATAATATGTTTTATTTTTGCATAAAACCGTTATTTTCTCTTAAAAATGCGTTATAAAGATTAAATAAAGATATAATTAATTGAAAGCTGAAATATTAACCTTTTGTTTGGTATACATCATGTTAGACTTTTTCTTTTATTTTCACCGATTTTCGCTGTTATGTTATATTTTAGGTTGATCAGTACAATCATACAGCATAGGAAAATGTTTCATAATTGGGCTGAATATATTTGATTTGCTTTATAAATTGTGCATTTATACTGTATATGGTGCAAGAAAGATCTTCATAAAATTTCGATGTATTTTGAGTTATTGAATAATTTTTTTTTAGTGGTTCTGACTTTTACATAATGTACTTTTCCTGTAAAACGAGCCAAATAGACTTTAATCAAAGGTTGCTTGTTTTATTCTGAAGTACATATTGATATTTTTCCTAACTTTTTTTTGAGTTATTGAAAGATATGTAAAAAAAAATAGTGGTTCTGCCTTTTACAAAATGTACTTTTTCTTTGAAAGGAGCCAGATAGACTTTTATCAAAGGTTCTTTGTTGTATTCTGAAGTACATATTGATATTTTTACTAATTTTTATACAAAAAATGGCTCTACCTTTTACAAATTGCACAATTATTGTTTTTTGTTTTTTTTTTTTTTTTTGTGAAATAAAATGAGAATCCGTATATCTTATTTAAAAAGAACACGATGCGAATCATAATTAATATGATTCGAATATTCTTTTTTAATTTACATAGGTGCTTCGTGATGAAGATGAAAGTTGTTGATGTTTATCAACAGTACATCAAAATTGTACGTTTAAAAAGCAAAATAAAAAACGTATGATTGTTCTGTTTAATCTTGTAACAATATAAAAATGAGAATAATGGTAGAAATAGGGGAAACAAGTATAACATATTATACACCAAACGAAAGGTTAATGTTTCAGCTATTGCCATATGTTATGTTCTACTTACTTTTATTACGTACTTTTTGAAAAAAATAACGATTTTATGAAAAAAAAATATATATCATGCCGAAAAACCATCTGTAGTGTAATTAGATTAAGTACCAAATTTTTGTTTTATAAATTATTTTAAAGATATTTAAGTTTTTTATCGAATGATACCCAAATTATCCTGATCGGTCAAATATTAGCATAGATATAGTCGAATTTACATTAAGACTTCTTTCAGTAAATTTTTTTTTAAAAGTCGATAACTAATCGATATATCAATAAATCCTTCGGTGAATCTTATTTTCTCAATGAGCTCTTCAAAACTGCATATTCAGATCTTGGGGCCATCGTAATCGTGCCTCACAAAGCAGTTTAATATGCTCAGAGCTGTGTTTAAGCTCATTTGCTACTCATTTCGTTGATATGAGTTTTAATGAGTTGGAATATTTCTATGGGAAATGAGCTCATTACGCATCTCATTTGTGTTTTTTGGCCGAAATGAGCAAATTAGCTTAGGTGTGAATGGGCTATGAGACAGAAAATTTTTCAATTGAAATTAATTTTTCTTCTATTTGGAGTATCCTATTCCAAAAAGACCATAAAAATTTGTTGACGGGGATTAAAATAAATTTAAATTAGTGAAAAATTTTGAATGCATGAAAAGGTAGTAGGTAGGAGGTAGGATACATCAGCATTGAACATTAAATTCGGAGTAAATTTGAGCATAAAATTGATAAAATTCCACTGTTCTACACGAAAACTGTACAAGACATCCCACGCATATATTTCATCAAGTGGTAATATATGATGACTTTCTGCATTTACAGAATTTTTGTATCACTTCGAATTTTTTGTCAAGGACCTCATTAATGAATCAGTAAAAATGTTCGTACCTTGCATTACTTGATATGTCATAGCATTGATTTTTATAAATGTATGACAGGTTTTGCCACAACTGATGCCAATTTCCACATTACGTCCCCAGAATTTTATGCCAGGGGAGAAGTTCTTATTATTACTGTTATTTTTATTTTTTTTTTACAATAATATAAGGTTTTTCATTTTCCTGAAGACCAGGGGGCTTTTCCCTTTTTGCTCTCCCTGTGGATGCCTATGCTTATGCATTTTTATATAAAGAGTGAATGAAAAAAATAATAGACACTTAAAAGAGTGCATTGAAAAAATAAAAAACATATTAAAGATAGAGTGTTTGTAGCAGCTGGTATCAGTAAGGCAAGTACATACTATATTTTTTTATCGTCTTCTCTCCGGACAATTGTACTTATAACTGCAACAATTTTTAAACAGTTGACTTAAAACTTTCTGAGAATATTTTTAAGATGTTATACATTCGAAAAATGTAAAAAAAATTTTTTGATTGTTGGTCGCCGAAAAACTTTAGTAGGCCATTAAATTAACCATATAGCCATACATAAAATTCTTATTTAATTTCAATTGTCAAAAAACAGCTGTTGTGCATGAAACTTACTAGAAGTCGTTTCCGTACTTTTTGACAAATTTCTTATTTTGACAGATAGTCAAATAAATAACTCTCTATTACTTGAACTTTACTCGAACTTTACTTGAAGTGAGTAAGGAACCAGACCTAATGTTCTGACATTTTGTTCAGTGTAGGTACTGCAAAAAAAAAAAAATGTAATTCATCATTTATCCTAAGCAAATTAATAATAATCAATTAAGCAATCACATCCATGTTGGTTAGCAACACTTTTCGTCCCAATACGTTAATGTAATCAATCATCTGGCTAACTCCGGCACTCACGCAAATAATTTCACGCCATGCAAAACACCCAGAGAATCCAACAGCACAGCCAAAAACAAGATTTTCAAATTTATTAATCAATTAAATTGGCAAAATAAACAAACAGCTAAAAAACATTAATTCTAAGTATCTATGAAGCATGTTTCACATAAACATAAACAAATTGTTTTGAATAACTTCTTAGTGTTCAAGCTCATTTTGCAAAATATGGCAACTAATCATGAGACGGTACAACAACCTGAAGCCAAGTGAATCGCCTTCAAAAAAACAAACGCAAGAAAAAAATTACATCAACTGGCATTTTTAAGCGGCGTCTACCAGGCGGTTTCTGCATATGTACGGTATGTATCAGCTGGGCTGTAAGCCGATAAAGCATCATCAAGAGTGAAAAAACACAAATTTCAATTTGTAAAGAATTTCTTAGATCCACGAATTTAGACGGGAGGAGTTCGAAACAAATGTGTAGGTACTCAAATAGTAGCGAATAGCGAAGAACTTGCGCCACTTTTTTGCATTTGCCTCAATTTGGAATCTATTTATTTATTTTATTTTTTGACACAAATTAAATTTCTTATAGCGGTTGTCGTTGTTGTTGTCGATCACTTATGTGAGATATTCAACAAAACGTTTGCTAAATAAGACGAACAGCCGCCGCTGCGATCATCATGATCATCAGTGTCACATTCATTATCAACATCATCAGCCAGAGCAGCAGCATATCATAGTTAAGATATCGTACAGCTGCTATTCCAAGCAAACTAACTATGCGGCGACTAACCTGAGTTAGTCGCTTTCGAGACCGAACTTTGAGCTGTTGTTTCTTGGTGTTCGCCGCAGAGCGCAGATCGTCGACGCTTTAACTAGAAAACCAAATAAGTTAGGAATAAATTAAAAAAAAAAAAATAGAACATAACTTTATGCCGGCTTCGAGTGTTTTGTGCCGCAATCGCAACCTATCAACTCCCACTCAAGAGCAGTTGTGAATTTATATGATTTATGAAAATCATACAATATACAAAAAATAAATATTTGCGTTATTCTTATTTCAACAAAGTAAAAAAAGAAAAACAAAAAACTGACACGGTGTATAAATTAGTTACAATGAAAGCGTAAGAATTTTATCTCAATGGACCAGAGAAGATGTATGTGTTTTTTTTTTCTTTTCCTATGCATTTCCTCAGAAAAAATTTAAAATGTAAAAGAATTTCATCATAAATTGGTAAAAATATTTCAAACTATCAAAAGAAAGTTAAGAAAGAAACTCGAGTCAAAACAAAAACAAATAGAACGAAATTAAAAAAAAAACATCATGTGTTAAAACTTCATAAATTTTTAAAAAAGTCGACATGATACGCGTAAATAAAACGGCACCGAGAATAGCGCGTGCGTGAAAGTGAGCTTAAAGTCAACACAAAACCAACAAAGTTTAATAGCTGATTAGTGTTGTAGTAATAAACGCTAAACGCTAAAAAATTATTTTTTTTTTTAATATGTAAGAACGAACATTCATCTTGACCGTGCTAAAGAAACAACATTCCTGGAAACTGCAAAACAGTGAAAATAACCGGCTTAAATGATGCCAGAAAAAAAATAACAAAAACATTTATGAGTCTATGAATTAACAAAAAAAAAAAAAAAAAACAAAAACAAACATTGCTAATTTTTGGTTAAATTAGCGTTACTTAATTTGATTAAAATAAATTCAGTTCATTTTGTCACCAACAACATTTGTTTTTTCAATCATAATAAAGATATCTTTGGTGAAGTATTGTCATTAAACAAACATCCCCATAATTTTCGAACTAGTTTAGAAATTTCTAGTACAATTTCTTTTCTGAAGAGTTTTACTTATAAGATTACTAGTGGAAAATTTTCGAGATGTGGAAAACTTTAGATGTAAATATTAGTGTTAACGATAGATATAATGGTCTTGTTGAAGATTTGAGCATTTTCCTAAGTGCCGAATATCTGCCACAAATTATTATGAGTACATGAACCAACCCAAGAGCAAACTCCCTGCCACACAGTTGTTTCATCTCATACAAGATTTGGAATAAAAGAGAAGGAGTCATGATTCTAATGCATGATTTTTGCGTGCGTAACGCTCACTTTTTCAATTACAACTGATAATAATTACGGAATACGCTAAGCAAGAAAAAAATTTCCGTTCAAAAAAATGTTATCCGAAGTGCATAAAACCGATATATAATCTATGATTTGACATCTGAATTGGAAAAAGGTTTTAGGTTCGAGATTTGAATATAAACACAAGTGTGCCTAAAGGCATTGTTATGCAGTAGAGGGTTAATTTGGAATTAGCTCTATTAGAACACATGAAAACATATTTTAAATCCGCTTACAGCCACGCCTACCTCCCATATAACACAAAAATTTAAAACGCTACATTTTTTTTTTGTATTGCAGTTATATTAAAACAACTGCCTCAAGAATCTGAAATATATATGTGTAGATTAAAAAAAAGCAATTTGCCACGCCCACCTCCCATACGAAATTAACATAGCATTTAAATATTAAGAACGAGTCGTAGTATACCAATGGAATTTGGCATGTAACTTGAAATCAGCCATATAAGATCACTCCCAAAAATATTTTCAAAATCGCCCACAACCACGCCTGCCTACCATATGGCACAAAAATTTATAACGCTAAGTTTTTTACAATCATTATTGAAGTTTGAAATTATATCGCTCATTCCAAAAAAAAAAGTCTACCACACATCCCCTTAATAATAACAATTCAATTATTTTGAAGATAGCCAAGAGCCAACTCGTGCCAGATTCGTGTTCAGCGTGCCAAAATACATGGGGATATGTGGGTTTACCTTTTCGCACTCGAACTTTTTTTTTTGTGTCGGTTTAATATGAAACTATTCATGAAAAAACGGAAAAGTCCCAATGTCTTACAATTTGTGTCCCGATGCCATACGAGATAAACAGGAGATATTTTTTCATTAAACTGACCTATGAAGATTATAAAGCTATATTATGAAGGCGTAATGCTTTACACAAAATTCGTGGAAAAACTTTTATTTGTAAATGTATCCAAAACGCAGAGATTTGTGTTACAAAATGTCGTCTCACAAAAAAAAAAAAATTCTCCGTGTCCCGATGACTGATGTTTTTGAAATGCATGATTCTAAAAAACTCTTGCGCATTTAGGTTTAATACAAATGTATTTGGCAAGAACATAAGTAGTTCTATTGTAAAAAAAAAAAAAATTAAAAAAATAGTCCACAAATATTTCTGAACTTAAATGTATTTCCATTTGCAAAATATGTACTCCAAATGTCCCAATGCCTTATTTGGAATGACCGATATACGATGTGTTCAGAAAAAAAAGGTTTTAAGCTGTTAATGTTAATTAAGCAAAAATATTTATACATAAAAAGTACATTTCATTGCCATAGCCGACGCATATTTAATATACCGTCCAGTCACCTTCATTGTCAATAATAACTTGACATCTTTGGTGACAACTAGCTAGCAAGTTTTCAGCATATACAGGAGTTAAAGACTTCCAGGTATTTTTAAGCAATCTAACGAATTGTTTTGACGATGTTATAGTCCTTTTTCATATTTTAGCATTCATGATGACCCATACATTTTCTATTGAATTGGCATCAGGTGACTGTGATGGCCAATCCAATGTTCTAATAATGTTTTCTTCTTTCCATTTAGTGTAGAGTTTACTTCTATGTTTCGGATCGTTGTCCTTTTGTAATATACAATAGGTGTTATTTTTTCCACATAACTTTTCAGCAGACTTTAACAACCCATCTTTGTACAATCCCAGCATTCTTACTGCATTAAGGTTATAGATGAAGCATTTTAAAACGCCAAATCCTTGAGCTGAGAAACACCCATAGACGAGTTTTTTTTAGGGATGTTTAACACTACGCTGAATTACTTTTTCACCTTTTTTAACCAAACACGTTTTATTGGATTAAATAATACAAAAGTAGATTCATCTGTGAATATTATTTTTGTCCAATCAAGATCGACATTTTGATGACCCCATTGCAAGCGCTTTTCAATGTGCTTTTGAGAGAACAAATACTTCGACAAAATACTGCTTCGCTTTATGCCTGATCGATGAAGTCTGTCTCGTATCGTATTTAGGAAAATATCCAACCCTTTTCCCGATAAAAATTTGTTAGCTTTTCTGAAGCTCATGGCTGGTTTTTTTTTTTTCAAATAGTCCCACAATGACTTTATCTTGCTTTTTAGAGGTGATGGTCTTACGACCTCTCCCTGGCTCATCGTCAACATTTCCAGTTTTTTTAAAACGATCAGACCACCTCTTAACAAAAGCACAAGTAGTCTTGAGGTATTTTGCAGTCTTTTGAACTGTCCATTTTGGACCTTTTGGATGATTTGTTAAAAAGCTTGCGTTAAAGCGTTTTTTAAATTGGGCACTCATTTTTCTCATTTCCAACACTTTCGAAAGAATAAAGGAAACTAATTGAAATTGATGTGTCGGCGATCACAATAGCACTATATTTACAATTGTAAATTAAAACTGAGTTTTCTTGCGAACAAGCATTCTAAGACGTTATTTTTCGAACACACTGTAAATATAAACTGGTCATTTCAGCCCTTAAAGGACTTTGACCGAACTTCTTATGATCAAATTGCTGCTATGAAATTATTCCATCAAAATCTGAGATATGTGCGTAGTATAAAAAATTATTAATTATAAAAAATTATAAACAAAAAAATTATAAAAAAATTGAAAAAAGAAAACTTATTATAAAAAAACAGATTAGTTTTTGTTTTTTTTTAATGATATTTTGTATAGAAGGTAGGCGTAGTTTTCATCTGATTTGGGTTATTTTCGAACTTGATCTTTGTAATTCAGATGGAAGCTTTTGTTCGTTATAGGCAGGTCCACAGATATCGGCAGCCAATTTTTTTAAATGCTTATAAAAGCCTACATTTTAAGATTTTATAACTAGAAACCAGAGGTAAGTGTCTGGTGTAAGTTCTGGCTCACCAAACCTTTGAAACTGGAAAAAGACATGGTCTTAATAAAATCAGAGACCGTACCAAGTATGCATTTTATAATAAAAAGCAAAAAATAATAATTATTTTTAGACTTTTAAAATTTTGAGCAAAAAATAAATATTTCTGCTTTTTATTTGTTTTTTTTTTTTTGTTTGCCGCAAAAATTTGCCCGATATTTTTAGGGCTCAAAAAATATCGGGCTAATGTTGCTTTTTATTTTTGCCTTAAAAATTAAAATTCAAAATTTACCAGTTATTTTAGGCTCAAATAATATTAAAAGTAAAAATTCTAAAAGTCAATAGGAAATCAGGTTCTATAATGTGAGAAAAATCTAATGGTACCTTCAAAACGGCGGCACGACAATTTTTTTCGCAATGCTTTTTTAGTTTAAAAATCGGAAAAGAATCATTATTAAGTCTGTGAGTAAAATAATTAAAAACAAAAAATAATTAAAAAAAAAAATTTATCATTCAGCCCTATCAAGAAAAACTTTTCCCCGAGAATTGTAAAAGGGAGTTTCTGCTTTTAAGATAGCAGACATTATATCTTTTCTTTATTTTACACTCAAGAATATTAAAGGTTGATAAACAAAATTGTATTATTTGTAATTTCAAAAAGTTTTCGAGCTTTACCTTAAATCGGAAACACCCTTTTACAATTCCCGGAAGAAAATTTTTCATGATTAGGCTGATTAAAAAAATGTATTTTGGTTACATCACAAAATTGTAGAAAAAATTTAGTGACAGAAGCAGAATTAGTGAGAATACAGATTAAAATTCTGACTTGTTTTGAGAGCAAAAAATTTAGCAAAATTCACGTCCACAAATATTGAAAAGATTTATGCAGGGTGTTTTTTTAGCTGCATGATAAGTTTCGATGGTTTTTGTCTATGGTTTAACAGTTGAAAAAATTAAACTGTGTTGACATTTCAGTTCAGTAAGGTTTGGCAATTCATCATGAATCGTTTAACGCCAGAACAACGCTTCCAAATTATGAAAATTCGCTCTGAAAAAAATAAATACGTTCGCGAAGTTCATAGAGCACTTCGTCCATTTTATGATCAACATAATCGTCCTAGTGAGCAGGCAATTCGTGCAGTTATTGATCGTTTTCGCACTAATTTTACTCTTCTTGATTCAAAACCATCAACAAGACAAAGAAATGTGCGTTCCAAAGAGAATATTGTTGCTGTAGCGCGAAATATTGAAAAAGATGCCGAAATGTCGATTCGTCACCGTTCCCAACTTGTTGGCCTTTGTCCTTCGACTAAGTGGAAAATTTTACGTAAGGATCTTGGCTTATGTGCCTATAAAATACAGCCTGTGCAAGAATTAAAGCCAAATGACCATTGTTTACGACGCATTTTTGTTAATTGGGCTAATTTGAACATGTCCGAAGATGAGTATTTTACCGGTTAAATTTCTTCGTCAATAAGCAAAATTGCCGTATATGGAGCGAAGACAATCCTCAAGCCATCAACGAACGAATCACCATTAAATCCATTAAAATTGACTGTTTGGTGCGGTTTACACGCTGGCGGCATCATCGGTCCTTATTTCTTTCGAAATGAGGAAGGAGCTGCCGTTACGGTGAATGGCGAGCGCTATCGAGCCATGCGGATTGATTTTTTGTTTTCAAAAATTAATCAGCTAAACATCGACGACATTTCGTTGCAACAAGACGGCGGAACTTGCCATACAGCGCGCTTAACCATTAATATATTGCAAAATCAATTTGGTGACAACTTTATTTCCAGAAGGGGTCCTGTTAACTGGCCCCCTCGTTCGTGCGACTTAAAGTAACGCCACTCGATTACTTTTTATGGGGCTATGTTGTCATTGGCTTATGCCGTCAAATCAGCAACTCTTGAAGCATTGGAAGCCAATATTCAAGCCACCACTGACACCATACGGCCAGATTTATTGGAAATAGTTGTTGCCGGAAATCATATTTAAAAAATAAATGCCACGAAATTATCTACCACATTATAATAATAAAAAATTCATTCCAACAATATTTCTGTCTTGTATTATTATTTAAAGTTGTCAAGCTCTTAAAAAAACACCCTTCATTTTAAATTTACCCTCTCAAAAATATGTCCGATGGATAGCGCCTTTTTTGCAGTGTGTAAGGATCAAAAAATTTCAAACTAGTGAAATATTTTGAAAGGTGGAAAAATTCTTAAATCCGTTAAATAATTAAAAACTCCTCCTAAAATTGCAGATTTTGAAAATTTTGAAAATTTTGATAATTTTTTTGAGTTGTTATTGGCGTTTTAATCGATTTAGTCATGATTTAATCATGGCGATTTAGTTGTCATGATTATATCCGTTATTTTGAAGCAAGCTTTTTCAAATCAAGTTCGAAAATGAGCCAAATCAGATGAAAATGTTAGCCTAGACCTTTCAGTTTTTTCACATAAGTAAGCTTTGATTCCAAATACTCACTCTACGTTCGAAATTTAGCTAAATCGAATGAAAACAACGCCTATACCCCATACAAACTGATGTCATCAAAATACTAAAACCTTTATAACTTCGAATATAAAGCTATATTTTTTTTTCTCAATAGCTCTTCTCAGTATAGAAAGTACCCACCCTCACCCACCGCCTTATTCGCTACTTTTTTAGTTAAACTGGAATATTTTTAAATTTATTAGTATGGAGATCGAGATATTGTTCATGCGTACATCAAAAAAGATTTTGAATCAAACCCGATGCTTCGTTGGTTCATAATGGAGCAAAATTGTTAGTTAACCATTATCGATAATCGTGTGAGCGTAAAATTTTTGTAAGTTTTTGATCTGAAAATATTATTTTCTGGTGATGATTTACTATAAAAAATAAAGTATTTTGAAATTTTTTAAAATTTTGAGTTAATTTTGAACAAAGTTTACCCTTATATCTTAATGAAGTTCTAGTTTAAGATGGAAAGCTAAAACTAAAAAAAAAAAAGCTAAAACTAAGGCTGTCTTTAAAGTCTGTCTTTAAAGCAAAACCCGACAAAAGTTGCAAATGGTTGCCAGTTTTTTCAGAAAAATAGGTTTTGTTCAAACTGCACTACTTGAGCAACGGAACTTTAAATGCGGAATGGTACACAAGCATTTGTTTGCCAGAAGGTTTTGGAGAATTGAAAACTATTGGAGAATTGAAAACTAACCACCGAAGTAAGATCATCCTCCATCTCGACAATGAGAGTTCCCGCACATCAGTTCAAACAAAAGAGTTTTGAACACTCAAAACGTGGAACTGATGGGTCGTCCGTCTTACTGTTCCGACTTGGCACCCAATGACTTCTTCTTGCTCCATCATATTAAGAAAAAAAAACGCGTGGCGAGCGTTTTTCTATGTCCGAACAGACCGTTGAGGCCTACAAAAACTTGGTTTCGGAGATACCAACTTCAGAGTGGCAAAACTGTTTCAAAAATAAGTTCAAACGAATTCAAAAGGGTATTGATCATCTAAGAGAATACTTTAAAAAAAAAAAATACTTTAAAAACAATTAAAGCATTTCCACTGATAAACCACTGTTTTTTTATTTTAAGGCGCAAGACTTAAAAGGAAACCTTCATACCATATATATTTTTTTTTGTTTTTTTGTGATTTCATGGTACAATGAAAACAAGGTAGAAGCATTTCTGCCCATAGAAAATCTGAAAGCGATTATTTTTTTTTTTTTCATTTTCAAATTACTATTGAAAGACAATTTTGACAATGAGAAAGAGAGCGCAGTTCGAAATGCGTCTACCTCTGTTATTCTACCATGTGTGATTTTAAAGCAATTTTATACTTTAAATATTATTTGCTCTCAGATGCTTAATGATAGGAAATTTGGTGTTTTTTCTTCGCTTAAACTGAAGTTCAAATTACAAATATTGACCAAACAAGTATGTGAAGTAAATTTATAAATTGCAAGATCAATACTTACTTTGGCTCATTTGCATGAGACATGATAATATGCTGTTATTCTTAAGGGGTTGGTCTGCTTCAAGAATATTAAAAAGGCTATTAAATGACAACAATAATTTGTCAAAACAGTACGAAGGCTATAATTATTTTTATTGAAAACATTTAAATTTACAAGGTATAATTTTGGCAAAATTAATAAAGTTTCATGAACTCAAGCACATGAGGTCATTTTTAAAAGAGAGATAGAGAGAGAGATAGAGAGAGAGATAGGGTTGGATGGAGTAAGATTTAACGAGTTGGAAACGAATTCTACGTACAGATACGTATTGAGCATAAGAACGAAATATTTCTTAATGTTGACCTATTTTAATGATCATCACAATCTTGATTTTATGCTTGAATGCAAAAGAGTATCTTTTGAATAGCTGCATCCATCTAGAATTCGAAGAAAACAAACATCGCAGAAAATGTAAATAAATATGTATTAAACATTAAGCCAATATAAACGAATGCCTGACGCAATGCGAATAACAAATACAATAATAATTGAATTTGTGAATTTGTTGTATTTTTTATTGCATTATCCTTTAATTTATCTGACAAATGAAATAAATTCATTTAGCCTAAAAGAAGATTGCATAGGAAAAAGCAAGAACGCAATAATGACGACCAACAACTATTCAAAATTTAATCTAAATACAATAAAGTATAAAAAAAAAAAAACAGAATGAAAAATCTAAAGGAACAAGAGTAAATCTCAGAAAAGCATATGTGTTTGCTCAGGTTCAAGGCCAGAGAATTGCACAGCGGGCACAGGCGCTGTGGAGATCAATTGGCTTAAATTATAATTGAATCAACAACAACAGAAAAGAGAGTGAAATAATATAATAAAATGTAGTTACATTCTTTATTGCACAAACAAACAAAAATTTAAATAAACAAAATAGCAACAACAAATCTCGCCGTCACTTGAATGGCTTGAAATGGTCAGTTGTGATATCTTCAAGATATCGGAGGCATAAGTCTGTCTGTCTGTCTGCCTGTCTGTCTATATGTTTGTCTGTCTGTCTCTGGAAGATAAGATAAAAACAACTAAAAATTAGAGAAAACTCGTGCCGAAAATAGATGAACTGCCGAAACTGAAGGACGTAAATCTTAAATGCGTACCTCAAAAGTTATCTATGCGTTAGATGGTCATTGGCCAATCATCTAAGTTTATATTTTTGAGCAAAGCTCAGTCAGCCTAAAACACGCAAACACACTTACACTAACACATATACACACATACACACACACATGCACACTCAACTAGTACTCAACTATTGAGTATTGCGTTCTTTTTTAAAAGCGAATTTTACCTATACAAAAATAATATTGCGGGCAAAAAAACTTATGGATACAATTACTTTTTTTTTTAAAGAAATATTTGTGCATTCGGCGTTGCCTGAATCACGTTCGTTGCATTTGATCACACAATCAAATAAATAAGTTTGAGCTGTTTTTAAACAATAAAGATATATCGTGTGGTTTTTTTGTCAACAACGCAATTGCTATCAATTTTTAAACAATGCTACAATTTTTTATTTTAGTTATTTTTTTTAAAGTTATTTTTTAAAGCTATGTGATCTGTGCACATTAAGCTAGAATGGTTCGAGTATTAAAAGGAGAGGAGTGCATAATACGCTGAAATTAAAAAAATTCCCTGATGCAATATTTTGTCAAAGTAGGTAAATATTTCGATAATAAGGGTTGACTTTTAAGTCCTGAGATAGACAAATAAAAACATTTCTTTACGATCGGAAATGGCTTCATTGTTTTTCAAAATATTCTCCATGTAGATCGATGCACTTTTGCATGAGCTTGAACCAATTTTTCAAAAACTTTTGCCAATCCGATTGAGGTAGCTCCAAAATATGTAATTTGAACGCATCAACCACTTCTTCATGCATCGAAAAACGTTGACCTTGCAATTTATTTTCGATCTGTGGGAATAAGAAGAAATCATTGGGTGCCAAGTCAGGACTGTACGGCGGATGATCCATCAATTCGATGTTTTGAATGCTCAAAAACGTTTTTGATTGAGCTGATGTGTGAGAGCTTGCTTGCATTGTCGTGGTGGAGAATGATTTGTCTTCTGTGATTGGTTTCCTTGATTGGCAAAGAAATGGTGATGTACCATTCAGAATTGACCATTCTACGTTGCTCTAATGAAATGGTGGCGACAATTCCAATTATTCCGAAAAAACAGGCGACTTCGAAGTGGTTCGTGCGCGAACAACTTTTGTTGAAGTTGGCTCGTCTTGAAAGACCCATACAGTTGAGTGTTGTTTAATTTCGGGTTCAAATGCATAAATCTATGATTCGTCACCTGTAACGATGTCATAGACATGTTTTGAAGCACCGCGATTGTATTTTTTTTTTTTACCATATCTTTTGATCATTCAACACGAGCCCTTTTTTTGAACAATTGTCAAATATCAAATTATGCAGATTATGCATCTTCTTCCCTTATTCGAAGTAAAATTGTAAATTATAACGTATCTTTTTTTTAAATTTCACTCATCTTTGCTTTGTAGTATGTTTTAACAAGACGCACAGATCTCGAGAAAATTATCACAAATAATCATTTGATTTGTCTCCGGTTAAGAAAAAAAAAGGAGTTGCCAGATGCAGCTAACCCTTGTAAAATGATGACACTTTAAAGTCAAGAGAACAGAGAAACGCAGAATACCAATTTTTCCCCAACCCAATAATATTGAACTGAGCTAATGGCATGAGTTCAAAATTTGTTCAATGCTTTATGAATGAAAAAGAGCGCAATCCATTTTGTTGCATATTTCCAGGCTTCTTTTTATTTAAATAACATACGAGTATTAAATTTCTTGCATTCGATGGTGAAAACAGATAAGAAAATTCTTTTTTTTTTTAAGAAGTGAATTGAACTAAAAACAGTCTGGGTAAACAACTAACGTATTTGGCCCCACAACATGTTGACGAATTCAAAAACTTGATGTATAAAATTCAACTTATCGAGCACGTTTTGAAATTTGTGATCCACCTTTTCGACTTTGAACGAGCGGTATTTATTAAAAAGTTGCGCATTAAAAATATGCATAAATAATAAATAAACAGGCCATTTTAGCCCTTGAAAGGACTTTGACCGAACTTATTATATATAATAACGTGTTATATAATGTTTAAACAGAATTGATCGAGAACTGGACATACTTGTTTTGTGCCGACTCCGAACGAAAAACTAATTCGATTGAAAAAACTTTCTGTGTCAGATGGAATTGAACCAAGGTTCTCTGGCGTATGCGTCACGCACTCTACCCACTGTGCCACGGCCGTCAAAAAGCTGCGCAAGCATAACAAAAAATACTTGTTGTCATCTATCATGCTTTCAAATATTTCCTCTCTTCTGGAGTCGCATTTCACTTTAGTAAAAAGATCTATTGGTATTATAATACATGGAACAATATAACGGATAAACAATATAAGTAGAACGAAACTCAAGAAGAACATTCTGCACTATAATACTGTAGGATGTATGATACCCATATGTTTTGATTTTTTTTTTTTTATTCGTATTTTTAGCTTTGAACTAGTGATTTTAGGTGTAATACATATTCAGTCAAGTCTGTCTTGGTTCGAAATGGGCTGATGGTTAGTGGGATGCAAGGGATACACTAAGGGAAATAATGCATATTAACATTATCCACGCCTGAGTATCAATTTTATTTAAATATTTACGTGGATAAATCAAATATTTTCCTTACAACTCGTTTTTTTCCCGTATTTGAATTTTATTTATACCACACACGTACACACATATTTCATACAAGCAACAGCATCGCACTTTGTTCCTGAGTTTATTTCTTGCATTTGCAGTTCTTACAGTTCTCATTTAGTTATTGTTGCAAGAGCAATATATTATGCATGTTTGGCAAAGAAATTAAATTATGAAGGGTGGAGTGACAACTTGATATTTTCTCTGAAATATATTGCACCGGTTGTCATTTACCTACATATTTTGCTTCTATCTGTATGTATTTTGTAAATTTATTTTTCTCCCTCTAGTTTATACTATTTTTGACATTTGGTGCCCTAATATTGCACCAACTGTCAAAAATAGTATAAATTAGAGAACAAAAAAGTGAAGCGAGAATAAATAATACAGGCAAATGCCATTTGATGGATGCAATATGAAGAAAATAATACTATAAACCATTAATATCATATTCAATTTAAATATGTTGTTTTTTAAATTCAATATTTTTATATAAATTTTCTTTAAATGCGATAGTTTATTTTCAAATAGTAAATATTTGAAAGATATTTTAAAAAAATTCGTGCATAATTTTAATATATTTTTTATTAATTCTGTTTAAATATTTAAATATTTAATTAAATTAAAAAAGTATTCAAATAAATTTTAAATATTTACGTAGTCGATTTATTCAAATGCGTTATTGGTGCAAAAATGACTCGCTTTTTGGATAAATTAAAAAAGTTTTTGGATAAATTTAATATTTTTTTCCCTTAGTGTAATTAAGCGAAATATGTGTAGGATGTTTTTGGGGTGCTGGAAAGCAGTAGAATAATGTGAATTTTAATATGAGCTAAGTGATATGCCTTTACCTCACTTAATACAAGTTGTAAGGCAATTTTCTCAACAAACTTCTCAACCACCAACTAACATTTCAAGTGTTTAATATTGATGAAATGAGTTGATTAGAAATGAGGAAAGAAATGCAGAAGCATCAAAGCTTATGAACATGGCCTGGCCGGGATACGTACCCGAGACCTCTGGGGTGACAGTCAAGTTCGCTACCTACTTGACTATTGCTATTGAAAACATAATAAATATAAAAATAACAATTTTTTTATCGACCGTTCGATGCAAGTTTTACGAACCTCGAGGTCTGTGGTTTCAATACCAAATTTTTTTTTTCAATTCGATAAAAACTTCGATATCCCAAATTTGGGCTGTATGGAAGATGCCACGCTCCCTTATTCAATACCCTATCGAACCCTATCGGTTCGATCGGCACCAAACTTCACACGAACACTCCCAAGACTTTGCTACAGATTCCCTGAAACTGTTCATAGAATTCAATTTTATAAAAATTGGTTTAGCGGTTTCGGAGTCTGACATACACACCCACATATAGACATACATAATAACATCCACGTTTATATATATATAGATTCAGTTTTCACAAGCCCGAAGTAGTCCCGAGATCCCGGTATTCTGTTTTTCAATCTCAATAATCCCGTGATTATGAAAACCATCCGGGGATTAGTAGATGCCCTCTGAGAAGTAGAGAACCTTTTTAAAGAAATAACTCTACAGTGGAAAAGACGTGTGGAAAAGACGTCAAATAATGAAAATTTTTAAAAAATTTTTATAAACTTTTTGTTTCATACATTTTTATCTTTTTTTCATACATATATGTATGTATATTAGAGTGGAACGAAATTTTAACCTCATGGGCTTCATATATTTTTTTTTTTTTTTTTTTTTTTTTTTGAAAACTACGAGTAAAAAAATAAATTTCTGCATCTTTAGTTTTTTTCTGCGACATAAATTTTGACTGCGCCCGAGGGTTTAAATATTTCATGCCAGACTTATTTTTGTGTTTTTTTTTTTTTAAATCCAAAGTTTAGTTTGAATTTTTTGATGCAAGCCTCTTCATTAACGCATAAATGATAACTTGTCAAGAGATCCCTATGATACCATGTATGCGTTTGAAGATATTTAGGATCAAAGATCACCGAAATCGGTCATTCGTTTATATCTCCGCTCCTCTTTGTATGACAGAAAATATGCTCAGAACAAAATTGTAGATCCGATAATTCTTCACAAAAATGCGCTTTTTTGAACATAAAACAAACCGTTTCTACGCTCAGTGACTAGATATGTGCGAATAACGCAAAGTAGAAATTTCATATTAACTTTGAGCAGAGCGGAGATATAAGCAAATGATCGATTTTGGTGATCTTTGAACGTGAATATCTTCTAGCGCATACATGACAAGTTGTTATTAATGAGTAAATGAAGAGGTTTGCATCAAAAAAATTAGCTCTTAATTTTTTTGGATTTCAGAAAAAAAAGTCTGACAATGAAATAATAAACCCTTGGGAGCAGTCAAAAGTTATGTTGCAGAAAAAAACTAAAGATGCAGAAATCAATTTTTTAAGCATAGTTTTCAAAAATATATGAAGCCCATGAAGATTTTTTGCTTCCATACTTTTCGTTCCTCTCTATAGTTTGAGTTTATATCTTATTAATTTTTTGTTAATTTTTTTTTATTAATTTTTATTAATTTTTTATCATTCTTTATGAAGTTTTAAATTTTTATTTATATTTTTATTTGTAACTTACTTTTATTTTGTAACTTCAAATTTCTTACATGGAATTATAACGAGTTATGTATAGGTGCTACAGAAAAAAATATTACACACCAATAGAGTCTACTTATTAGTCCTCATAATAAAAATAGACAAAATAATCATTATGTCATGAGGCCGCGGAGAGAGCTGCTACAAAGGCGAAAATGCATCAATCATGTAACAGCGTTGCATGGAATTATTACACGCTGAGTATAAACGGGTCGATTAATGTTATTAAATAAAAATTAACGATTTATACTTTGACTCACGACAAAAATAATGTTGCATAGAATAATAATTCTCGCTGAGTAGAAGTGCTCCGGAAAACTATATTTAACGACAGCAAGAAATTCTTTGCCTCATAACAAAAATACGAGCCACGATATTACGGAGGCAACCACTTAATGCAGTAAAAATGCAACAGATTAGGCAAGATTAAGGATAAAGATTGGGAAAAAAAGTGGGACAAGGATTAGGAAAAGGATTCGAATAAGTATAGGGTCAGGGTATGGACTAAATCAATAGTTTGGATAATAAGTAGGAAAATTAAGTATTAGGGCAAATATAAATATAAGTATAAGGACGAGGACAAGTTTAGGAACAAAGGATAGTTTAGGGACAAGAATTTTAATATTTTCATTTATAATTTTTTACAATAAAAAATACTTTATATTTATTTTAATTATTTTTTTAATTAATTTATTTTTTTTTTCTTGTTTTATTATTATTTTCTTTTTTGTCCTTTTTATTTCTTGTGTATTTATTTGTTTATTAATATATTTTGTAAGAGTCTTTATATTTTTTGGTTTTTTTTATTTTTTATTAATACTTTATTTTTTATTTGTTGTTTTTTTTTAATATGCAGCTATATTCTAATTAATTTATTATTTATATTTTATTTATCATTTTTTTTTTCAATATTATTGGTACTTCTGTAAGGATTCTTAAAAATAATACAATTTAAATAGGTAAAAGTAACACAATTATTTTATTTTCCCCAACGAGGAAAATAATTAATTTTCCAAAATAATGAGATCCCCAAAAATGTTTACTATAGTAATTCTTATTTTCTGGTTTTGTTTTCGGGCTTATGGGTTTAAAACTGTAACACAGTGGGATTTAATGCACAGTCACGACAATTCGGATTCATATTGATTACGGTTATGTACAAGCTACTCCGGATTGTAAAGTAAAAATAACGCTTTATCAATGAATATTTTCTGTTCAATGCTCAACTAATAAAGTTTACATTAGAATTGTTCGGACAAGACCCCGAGGTATAAGTACAGATAATCGTACTGCATTTAAACATCCATGCTTTGAAATCGTGGCTTCAGTTCATATTGGGCATACTACCAACGTGGCAATTTTTTTCAATAGGGGACATTTGGAGCTACGAGGTTAATTTCTGAGACCCATAACTGTACATTTTGTCCGACTAGTTTCAAGAGATAATTTTTGACCCAATTACTCTTAGTTATGACTTTTTATGATCTCAAAATTGGAGGACCATGAAAACAAATTTCCGAACTTTTAAAAATTGCTCTTTTATTGAATATTTCGCTACAAAATATTTCCTTCTGCAAAGCCGCTAACCCTTTCAACTTCACTCTTTCAAGCGAAAAAGCGTGCAATTTTGAGCTTAGGGATTTGATTTTGGGAGATTAAAATTCAAATCCAAGATTGACTTCACGTAGCTATGAAACATTTTAAGAGATTAAAATTTCGGTTGATTCGAAAATGGACATTTTGAGTGAAATTAGGGTTAAATATATCTATACATAAGCTACGCTTTACGCTTCACTATCGAGTTTTTTTTAAATTTTTCCTTTCCATTCTTTTCTTCGAATTTCTTTTAACACAGTTCCCTTTTTCAACTTATTTTACACTAAAAAAATTCGGTGACGTTAGAGAGGTCAGAATAGGCTCAAAAGACTCGCTAAGTGTAAGTCTTCAAGAATATCGAAGAAGTTTGAATGTGCTTTTAGTGCGATAATAGATTCAATTTAATAGAATTTCCAAAAACTTTACATTCCAAAACTACTAAGCAATTTAAACACCCAAACAAAAAATTGTACGCTACAATAACAAACAAACAACAGACAGATAAAAATTAGCGCAGAGTGATATCAACTGATATGAATGACAAGAGTTCTGCAACAGTAACAAACGGAGGCTGTGGGTCTTATCTCTTACAGAAGGTATTTTATCAGTTTCACTATCAACAACATCTTCATCGTCAGTAGCAGCAACAGCAGCATCTGGAAGAAACTAGCACGCACGAACGAAATATATTGGCATTATACGAGTCCCGGCGAGTAACGAACACAGTTTCCGTCACACAGATGTGACGTACAGGACAGTACTGTGTGTAGAGCCTTAAATAGTTTGCTTAGCGCCGAAACCGAAAAAAAAGAAAATTCATTTAAATTGATAACAAAAGATTTTGTTAACATAGCGAGCCATCAGGAGACAGTAGATTATTTAAGCCAACAATAGAAAACACGCTTCGTATGACGACAAAGAACAAAGTCACCTAATTTTCGAAAATAAATTCAATTTTTAAAGTTTTAACGATTTGTGCACTAGTCGTCTAAGTTGGGCGGTTGACAGTAGGTGGCCGCAAAAATGGTAACAATGGCAACCGCATCTAATATAGTTCATCTACATATGTACATATATATAATTTACTTACTTCCGTTGGAATTTCAATATAAACAACAATTGCAACAAAAAATATAACCCAATACATGGAACTAATTATTTATATTGTTTCTATTGCTTTTTTCTTTCCAGATTAAATAGAGGAAACTCATTATTCAAAATTGAAGCATACAACAAAAGCGAGGCAATCAAACATGACGAACACCTTTAAACGTTCAAGTCCAGTCTCTAAAAAGTCAGTCAATATCATGCTGTAACCATCTAAAAACAGAAGCTACAACTAAAGATCGTTGATCAATTTAAAAGATATTCCTTTGGATGAATTTCAACGCCGAGTAAACGATATCGCCTTTGTCGTCGTTATCGCATAACTTTCAAAAGAATTCATAAATGTTTTTTAAACACAACCAAATCAACAAACAAGCATCGAAAATCTATCAAGCCAATCAAACGATATGGAAAATCTAGGATACAAAGAAGGTACCGCTAAACCGCGTCGCATAGCGCGATCGATCAGTGTTGTCACCAAGAATGAAGTCGAACAGCCGTTGTCTGAGAATAATAATACTAACAGGTTGGTACCGAGAAATTAAAACAAACAAAAAAAAAACATTTATGAAAAACATTCCGGATCGAATGGTTAGAAAAACAAATAGAATATTCGTCGTAGTATTAGACCGTAATGTTTCGCCTCGTCATATCGCTTTTATACGATGGTGTTTTGCTCTCGAAAAAAGTCGCACACAAAAACCTCATTGTGTATAGATTTAATTAAGCAAAACCGAAAAAAAAATAAAAAATACAAAAATAATACAAAATAATAATAGCACAACACGACACGGACAGGTAATTTTTGTTGTTCTCAACTGGATGTTTTTACTTGCTATTAAATTCGACTGAATTGTATGTATGACGACCTGAGCCGTTTAGAGTTCCACACTCAATCAATCAATATTGTCAGTCTTGTTAGGCTTTAACGCCGGTCATTTTTTGAAATGTGCAAACAGTTCGATTCAGCGCAGCTATCAAATCGGTTGTCGGTATTGCAGTCTCTTGGAAAACGATGCATGTCGTTGTAGTTGTATTCAAAACGTTGAAGGCGTATTCTTGCTGTGGAAACTAGAAATGAAGTTAGAAAATTTACTAAAATATTGGCAGCATCCGTGCGCTTGGATTCACAGAGTGTAGAGTTTAAAGATTTCATTGTTTTTATAAAAATTTAAAGAAGAAAGTTTATCGAATTTAAAAATTAAAACTATATTAGTTGGTGCAAAATTAAAAAAAAAAATAGTTAAAAATCAAAATAGTTAATGGAGTGTTATAATTAAAATAGTTTTTGGAAATTTTTATTTTTTTTGGGATAGGATCATGGCCCAGCTGGATTTAATCATGGCCCAGTAGCGATGAAACAGAAAAAAAAACTTAATAAAATTTAAGAAATTAAATTGGTTTTGAAATGGTTAAATATAGGCATAAGGCAACATAATTAAAAAAAAAAAACTAATCAAACTCCTAGAAAAAATAATTAATGCTTTAAAAAAAAAAACAATTAGAGAACAACAGCAAAAGTTCAACTAAAGATACAAAAATTCAAAAGATACTGAGATGGTTCGAGTTTGTAACTTGAGAATTTTTGGAATTATTTAATGATAAAAGTAATAACTATGTTTTCAGTCGAAAGAAATAATTTACAATAGGTTTGCTTACGTACTCGCTTCAAGTAAAGTTCGAGTAATAATTAATTGGATTATCTATCAAAATGAAAAAATTTGTCAAAAAGGACGGAAACAACTTTTAGTTTCAACAACAAGCGTAGCTTAAAGTTCAAAACAATCTCAAACGATTCAACTTTTTTAAAGGGTTCAACTGGCTTTATCAATATTACTCGTATTTTCACAAATCTTTTCATAAAAAAATCGCAAATTCAAGAAAACTCGGTTTTATCTAAGAGCACCATTATTCGAAAAAGTGAACTGTTTTATTAATTCTTGTATTGCATCTAAATTTATGAAAAGTATGGATCCTGAAAATCCTGCGATTTTAGGCCTTATAATCCCGGTGCTGTTGGGACTGACAAAAGCCCGAGACCCTGGGATTCCGCTCTTGCAAGCTCTAATTGGCACGTTATGAAATCTGTTAGAAACTGTAACAAAATTCAGTTTTATTATTAGAAACTGAAATTAGAAACTGTAACAACAATCATTACCAATGTATTGTTGTCCCTACTAGTACTTTGCTACTAACATAAAAAATCAAGTGGAAAGCAATATAAAATAAGTTAATATTTCAACAGTTAAACTCAGATATATGTATATTGTACGTTTCTTAATTTAAACTTTTTTAATTTCGATGCACTCTTGTTGAGCATGAATTGCATGAAAATATTAACGTGTAAATCCTTTTTTTTTTTTTTTTTTTTTTTTGTTGAAATACAATTTAAAGTACAGTACCTGATGTAACGTCCGTGGCGTAGTTGGTTAAAGTGCGTGGCCGCTATGTCAACGAACCTGGAGACTTGGGTTCAAACCCCAGCAGCAACAGAAAATTATTTGAATAAAAATTCTTTTTCTGTACGGACGCCACCTCTCTGCAGACAATGGCAAACCTCAGAGAGTAATCAAAATGCCATGTCAAGCTACTTGAGAATAAGAACATTCTGTTCATCGCCGTTCGGTTCTCGGTTAATTGTGAACAAACTTAATAACACGCACAACACAATTGATCATAAGAAGCAAGGTCAAAGTCCTTTCAAGGGCTGAAATGGCCAGTTATTTATTTTTTTTTTACCTAATGTAACACAATAAGCGCAAGTAGACCAATACGTTGTCAGCATGATACAATAACAAGGTAGACTCATATTGGAGAGCAAGGTGCGCTACTTGTCAAAATCAGCTGGTAATTTTGAGTTTTTCTAATTGTTGTTGTTGCTTTTTTCGTTTGACGTTTGTAGCTCCTACAGCTTTGTTGTTGCAAAATTTCACAATTAGGCAGCCATTTTAAAATGAGCCTACCTTGTAATTATATCATGGTTGTGAGTACATGTAAGCAAAAAAAATATTTCACTATCCCATGGAAACGTCGGTTTGACTGGAATGACATTAGGGTAGCCTGATCCCGAAATATGTGTAGCAGTCTACTACAGCTTTTTCGCACATTCTTAGCATTAATCCATTTACAGCCACAACTCAAAATTCTTTGAAATTTTCAACGATATTGATGTGGTTCAAAATAAGTGGCTCAAAATAGGCTAATATGGGAAAAATTTACCCACCAAAATAATGGTTGGGCTGGAGGACAACACAAGACACCACACCTAACCAAAAACATAACAATGCAATTACTCAAAAGATTTAAATCTACTTTTGAGTTGACCTTTCTACAATTACAAAAAGCTACAATTGCACTAAGCGACAATTTAAAAGTCATTTGAAACAACTGCAAAAATTCCAATGGTTTCTGATAGCCATTGATTTATAGAACATATCATCCAAGGGATTTTACTTGGTAAGCTCAAATAACCGATTTTTTCAAGTTCTCATTTTATACTATGGAGCCGTAGTTAATTTCCTTTAACTCCTAAACTAAGTAAAATTTTTATATAAGACCTTCGGTAAATCTTGTAAATTGTATGCCTTTAAAATTAGGAAACATTATTTCCCCCTAATATTCACCCCCTAATATAACCCCCTAAAATTAAAAAAGTAGTATATCTCGGAAATTCTGGATATCACTTTTCATTACTTCCACAAACAAAATTTTCATTATATTATCTATAACTTCGCAGAACATTTTAATACAAAAAAACCTGCGCTTCTATCAAAAATCGCCATTGAAATATTTCTCCTAAAGTAACACCTCTCCCAATAGCAGCTATAAATAAAGAAAACCTAGAGTTTTTAGTTCAAATTAGCTAAAGTTTTCTCGGAAAATTGCACAGAGCTTGTGGGCTCCATGCTTACATCTTTTGAAAAATTAAAAGTATCAATGTCTCTTAAGGTATACGTGTAGCAACCAAAAACAGGAGTTGTTTTCAAAAAATTTTTTAGATATAAGAAGTTATTTTTTTTTTTAAATTTATACAGGTTATTGTACATAAAAAATACTTTATAATAATATTTTTTTTTAATATTAATATTTGTATACGGCCTCTTATTATTTATATTGAAAACAAATTTTTCGAGCTCTAGGCCAAGCATGTTGGCATGCTAACAACAACAACAACGGCCTGTATAGAGCAAATCACACAGCTTGACTATACAGACTGTTTCATTAGCCGCTACACCAACTCATCAGTAGCCTTTGTATGACTTTACACTGTGATCCACTCAAGCTACTTAGATTCTATCGAATTTCGAAGATGCACATGAATTAAGGCTATGCCTAAAAGTATGATACGATCTAGGTTGTTAACCTTGGTACAGTATGCATCAAAAAGTAGATAAGAACTCAGTTACAAAATTCAAGCGTTCTCTGCCAAAAATAAATTCCGGGTAACTTTCTCGGCATATTGGCAGTATATGTAGAACCTAAGTAGCTTGAGTGGATCACAGTGTAAAGTCATACAAAGGCTACTGATGAGTTGGTGTAGCGGCCAGTGAAACAGTCGGTATAGTCAAGCTGTGTGATTTGCTCTATACAGAGCCGTTGTTGTTCTTGTTAGTTGTTGCCTTGTTTGTTCTTCACGTTGTCTTATTGTCAACATGCTTGGCCAAGAGCTCGAAAAATTTTTTTTTTTTAAAATACAGTTCTGGCTTTTATATAGAGGGCGCTGAAAATGGTATTGAAAAAAAGACATCCAAAACGGTTCGATGGTTATGGCCTTTCCCATGCATCGGAAACAAAAAAATCAAATGAAATTTTAAAGCATAGACCATATATTATCCCCTCTACGCAGGACCCCCGGGGTTTTTTTTTAAATTATGGCGGAAGTTGAAGTAAAAAGTTCAAAAAATAGATACATTTTCGCGCGCTTTTTTGTTTATATAAAAAAAAAACAAAAACAAATATATACTTGAATTTAGGGGGGATGCTTAAAGGACAAAATAAGGAACAAAATGCAAAATAAAATAATTTAAATTGAACCAATAGATTTCGAGTTATCTATCGAATCGTTTTAAAAAAACTATTTTCGAGGAAATCGCGTTTAAAGATTTTTATTTGTTGTATGGAGCTTAGACATAAGTTAACGAAAACCGTTATAACTTCTGCTTTTTTTTAAAATATCGATTTAAAATGTGTATGTATATTCATAAAACTATAAAGATCACATTAAACAAAAACAAAAAAAAATTTTTTCGAGAAATTTACACGTATAAAATACATTTTCTCCATCACCATTTGGAGTATTTAAAAAATCAACTGGCATCAGAGTCCGACGAGCAAGGTTTCACCAAATTGCCGTGCCTATGGAGATGCGCAACAAGGGAAAAAAGTTAAAAAGTTGCAGACATTTGCTGGTGGTGCCAAAAAGTATTCAGAGCTGATGATGAGGAGAACCCTCAAATGAACGATGCTATGGAAACCTTTTAATACATTTTTTTAGGTTTTTGGACTTATACTTAAATTTTAATGCTTAATACTTTAATATTTACATTTCTGAAAAAAAGAACTGGTAATTTCAGACCTTGAAAGGACTTTGACCTAGCATCTTATGATCAATTGTGTTGTGTGTGTTATTAAGTTTGTACACAACTGACCGAGAACAGGACCTACAGGTTTAACGCCGACTCCGAACGGCGATGAACGGAATGTTCAACTCGAAAAAATCGATTTTTGAGCTAACCCAGAAAAACCCCTTGGACGATATATTCTCTAGACCAATGGCTATCAGAAACCATTGGAGTTTTTTCAGTTATTTTTTGGTGTCGCACGGTGTTAATAACTAAGGTACTCATGCTGTTTAAACATGAGCTAACATATAATTTGCTCTACTTAATGGTAAATAAATTAAATTGTTAGCATTTCTACTTCTTCTACAATAAGAGTTAAGATTTATAAAAGAAAGAAGTTCTGGGGAATCGAACACACCGATTATGGTATAAATACACAATATCTGCAAACTTCCTTCGCTCACTCAATGATTGCATTTTTACGAAGGTACTACATACACATATTTCGAAAATATTTCAATTTTCCCACGGTACCACTTACAACACGGAGAAAAATAAGAAATATGAAGTGAAATAAGGAAAACCAACATGTGCCAAAGAATTATACTTCATCAACACCACGCGAGCTTGAGGCGTCTTTGAGCACTCAAAGCACTGAATTAATGGGTCATACCCCGTGCTGTCCTTATTTGGCTAATTCGATTTGCCTGATGCGCTTAAAAACCATCTTTTGAAGGTGTCTTAAGCAGAATGGGATAAATGTTATGACAAATGGTTCCAAAGCATGCAAAAATGTATTAATCATAAAGGAGAATATTTGGAAAAACAATAAAGAAAATTATTCGGTCGTTATAAATATTTATTCCCGTATACTTTTTTCTATTTAGAAAATATTTTAATATGAGTTCTGTAGCTCAGTGCGTTTAGCGTTTGTTTTATAATGGTGACGTTGTAGATTCAACCCCCTTTTCATTTTTAATATTTATGAAATTTTTTCGCATTCCCAGTATCATTGCAATTGTACACAAGATTATAAAGCAGCAAATACTTGTTTAAATAAAAAAAATTCTTTATTTCTTTCTTTAAAGATTACCACCTTTTTAAAACGAACTAAAAAGTGTAAAATAATTTCTCCTAGAATGGGGCCTTTAAATATTAATATAAATATAAAAATGAGCTTGTACCTCAAAAGCGGAAAAAGGCCCGTTCAAAAAAATGTATTCATCCGTAGCTATTCATGTAATCTACTATATTTAAACTTTTTTTTTAAATAAATTTTTTCGAAATATATTTATAATCTTCATAACGATTTTAAAAATTAAAAAATTTTATGCGATTCTCTCAGACACAATCTAAAGTAGTATATTTTCTCTTTTTACTCAACAGATTCAAATCGATTCCACCGAATTTAATGGTAAGATGGCGCAACAATACCGACGCCATGCTCGAAGCTCAATACCCAACACCTGGTGAATTCGAATACATGGAGTGTGGGCCCTCACCGCCCGCCGAGAGCGCACCCAGCATGTATGACAGCTTCGAAGAACCAACCAGCGAACTCAGTGTTCAAATATGTAATGACACGCTGCGCATTAGTCTCATTGATCAGATGAAGAGCGCCGCTGGACGCGTGCGTTTCCTAGAGGACATCGAACAGGGCAACGTCATAGCCAGCAACATAACGACTTACTTTGAATCGGCCTCAAAGATTGAAAAGAATTTGTGTTATTTGTGGGCTGCATTTCTTAAACATCATGATCTGCTAGAGAGTTTTATTGAAATAGGTGCCGACTTGAACTTCTGTGATCAGAATGGCATGAGTGCGCTTCACCTAGGTGCATTTAGCGGCTGCTTGGCGACCCTAAATTTTCTTGTTGGCAAAGAGTTGAATGTGAACATGCAGCCGAAATGTTATACACCACTCCACTGTGCTGCCTTCGGCAACACGGCGGAGTCGGCAAAGTTTCTCATAAACAATGGAGCGCTGATAACTATAGATACGAATAAACCAAATTGCGAAGAAAGTCTGCTGCATTGCGCGGTGCGCGCGAATTCGCTCGAGTGTCTGGTGCTGTTTATAACCGAAGGCGCTGATGTCAATTCGCTCAAACCAAATGGCACGAATGCGATACACTTGGCCGCAGATTTAGGTAATGCACAATGTTTGGAGGCTTTACTCAATGCGCCAGGTGCCGATCCAAATGTACGCATCTGCATACGTGAGAAAGAATCGACAGCGCTGCACTTGGCGGCCGATGAGGGCAACGTAGAATGCGTTGATTTGCTGCTGGCCAAAGGCGCCGATGCAAAGTTGAAGAATCATCGTGGCTTTACGGCTTTACACTTGGCAGCCCGCACCTCAAGTCTAGAATGTGTGGAGTCACTGCTACGCAATGGCACTGCCGATCCCAACGCTGAGGATTTCGATCATCGAACGCCGCTACATGCAGCTATAGGCAAGTCAGAGAATGCATTCGATATTTTGGAAACTCTGATACAGTGGGGCGCCAATGTGAACCACAAGGACATCTATGGCTTTACTGCTTTGCATTTGGCCGCTTTGGATGGTTTGGCGCAGTGCGTAGAGATGCTTATTTTTCATGGCGCTGATGTAACAACAAAGTCCAAGAAAGGCACATCTGCCTTAAATGTGATCACGAGAAAAACACCCGCTTCTGTAGCCATGATACGACAGAAGCTGGATGCTGCCATCACCTTGCATCACTCACAGGATCCAGTAAACCGTGAAGTCGAATTAGAGCTGGACTTTCGTCAGCTGCTTCAACACTGTCATCCACGTGAGATCAGTTACTTGAACACTTTCGTGGACGAGGGTCAGAAAGAGATACTCGAGCATCCGCTATGCTCCTCATTTCTCTATATCAAATGGGGCAAAATACGTAAATACTATATAGGACGTCTGATCTTCTGTTTCACTTTTGTGCTCTTTCTAACGCTGTACGTACTCACAGCACTGGCGCACAACTGTTACAACGGCAGCAAGGACGACAACACAACGATACAGGCGCAGGAACTTTGTCAAAAGCAATCTATACTCGGTGATATGCTGCGCAATAATCCCTTTGTCATGGAAATGCAGTGGTGGGTGCTGGTGGCCATAACAATCGTCGAAATATTTCGAAAACTATATGGTATCACGGGCTACTCCTCCTTTAAACACTATGTCATACAGGTGGAGAACATTATGGAGTGGTTCGTGATAACAAGCGTCTTCGTCATCTCGTATATATACACCAACAAAACGTACACTTTTCAGAATCACATTGGAGCCTTTGCAGTGCTGCTGGGTTGGACCAATCTTATGCTGATGATAGGCCAGTTGCCGGTGTTCGATGTGTATGTGGCCATGTATACGCGTGTACAAGGTGAATTCGCAAAACTCTTTATGGCCTACTCCTGCATGCTAATAGGTTTTACTATAAGTTTTTGCGTGATATTCCCCTCGTCCTCCTCGTTTGCCAATCCATTCATGGGTTTTATATCCGTGCTAGTTATGATGATCGGCGAACAAGATTTGTCGCTGCTGATTAACGATCCCGATGGCAAGGACCCACCATTCTTGCTGGAAGTCAGTGCCCAAATTACATTCGTGCTATTTTTGCTCTTTGTCACAATTATACTGATGAATTTGTTGGTCGGTATAGCTGTACACGATATACAGGGTCTAAAGAAAACAGCCGGCCTTTCAAAGCTAGTGCGTCAAACTAAACTGATATCCTACATTGAGTCAGCGCTCTTCAATGGCTATCTACCGACTTGGTTACGAAATTTACTGCACTACACAGCGTTGGTCTCGCCGCAAGCTTATCGAGTGGTCCTTTGTGTGAAGCCACTCAATCCCAGTGAAAAGCGCCTGCCGCGAGATATACTAATGAAAGCTTACGAAATTGGCAAAATGCGTAAGCATTTCGGGCACACTATATCAGCGAAAAATTCAGCGGCGACTTATATGTCGTACAAAAACAAATACAACAACAACAAAAGTCAAACATACAGCTCCACGGAAGGACTCGATGCAGTTCAGCTTGCAACGATGACCTCAAAGCTGGACGATAATGCCGAACGCATCGAATTTCTCACGCAAGAGATCCAGGAACTGAAGCAGGCCCTCATATCACAACAACAACAAGCAAGCAAAGTAATCGATAAGCTATTGATTGTGATTTCTAATCAACAGAAAAATAATTTAAGAAAGTAATATTAAAACCTCAACCTAACCTATGCACGACAAACTGTAGTCCAAGATATACATAAAAAAAGTATTAATAAATATATTGTAAGCTATTTTGAAAATGGACAACTATTTAGATGCTCACAAGCATTCAGCAAAGAAAATCAAGAAATAAATTAAAACTTGCCAGCGTGAAATGGGGTCGATCTGAGTACTGTACCAACCTAAAATTTCGATAGAGAAAGTAAAGTAAAAGTATTTTTACTACTCCAAACCCATGCCAGTGACAATTAAATCATCAACTGTATTTTTAGATAATCAAATTAAGGGAAGTAGAAAGTGGATATTTTTAATTAAAAATCTAATATTAAAAAGGAATTAGTCGCCTTTAAAGATTGCCAGTGAACCAAAAAAGTATTTATTTCTCTTTTAATTTTTTAATCTTTTCTGGAAGAAAAGTTAGTTTTCAGCACTTTTGAAGAATTTAATGGATATAAATTCCTCGGAAATATAAATCTATTTTTGTATTTTCGTAAATGAATTCGCAAAAGAATGCAAAAATTACACTTTTTTATTCAACATAGTTCATGAAAACGTTTAATAGCGAATATGTTTGGTTAAAGAACTATCGTTTGCTATAAAAAAAGAATTTCGAAAAAAATTGCCGCATACGTTTATTCGGCGGTAAGAACTCTATATGCTTAAAGGATATTGTATATATTTCGTATCTTAGTTTCAACTTGTGGTTGCTGTACCACTTGAACAATACAAAACCACTTGAACAACCATTCGAGCAATTAAATTTTTTAAATCAATTAAACCTTATGAGACCATTATGTGGAAGAGGGTAGATAAATCAAAAAAGATAAATAAAAAATCGGTACGTGAAATTTTTAAAGCAAGCGATCAAAATAATTATTATAAAAAGACATTTTACGTTCTTAGTTCACATATGCAATGCTTTTTGGGTCGCAGCATCAATTGGGTTAATGAAAAAAAACTATTAAAATAAGATATAGTAAGAATTTTGTATATCTTAATACTATACAAATATTGTATAGTAAGAATTTTGCGAAAGGTAGAAAAAAGGAAGTAACGCTGTAATCAAAGTGGGATAAAACGAATCTCTTACAAACAACATATGGTTAGGTAGATATTTTGATGAAGTGATAAAATTGCTTACAGAAAATCAGCAAATGTGATTAGCAGATAACCATTTAGCATCAAAAATAACATGGTTATTATAATATAAGAATTCGCACTATTAGAAGCACACATAACCATATATTGAACATTTATTTATACATAATGCACACTATCCAATATATATATACTTTTTGTTATTTAACATTAAAGTTAAGTTTAATATTATATTTGTAATAGATCGAAGTTTAAATGATCTAAAAACATATTTTAAATCAAACTTGGTATTTAAGGGACCACATTTTTTCTTCCATTAAAGATATTCACGATATTGCGTATTTGTAATACATTATATAAAATTCTGAAGGTATCTGTAATTTATTGTATTTTTTATAAATGTAATTTTTATAAACAACAACATTTACAATTTGCGAAATTTTTTAATTTTTTTATTAAAGAAATTTACTATCATTACAACAGGATAATCGTTACATACAATATTTCATATAGCATTGTATGAAAAACTCAATGCATATTGTTTTTGCGAATAAACAAACTATTAAATTATTTTTATTTTTTTTTTTATTTTATTTTATTTTTATTTTTTTCCTTAAAATTTATCACAATAACACAATACAAGAACAAATACACTACATCGTGAACACCATTAGTATTAAAGTTTAAAAGTTATTGTAAGACAATTATTGTATTATTTATAATTTTATTTTCTGGCATCGCGCAAAGAATGTTTGTTGTAAAATAACTTACATACTACTTTGAATTAACATTTAAAAATGTTTCCGTAACAATTTTTAAATTTTAAAATTATAATTTAGTCTTGTATTTATAATATCGAAAGAAATCGAGAAAATTCCAAAAAGTACTCTGTAATTTGTTTTTTAACACTGAATTATTGTTTTCGCAGAACAAATAAGCATAAGAAGCCAAGTTAAATTAAATCAAAGCAAAAAAAAACAACTAAAAATTATGTGGCGCCATGGCTGTGTGTGAGTATTTTGTAAAGATATTCTAAATGTTTTTAATAAAATATTAAAAAAAAGTTTAATTGTGTGTTAATGTTAAGGTAAATGTACAAATTTATGAAATCCTTTATCTTCCAATCCAATATCTTCTTAAATATTCTATCTCCGAGGCAAAAATAATGGTAATTTTTAACATATTTTTCCGGTTCTTTGTTATATCTTTTAATTTCTGTATGTTCTGGAAAGAACACTGTAAGGTAAATTTTGGTTCATTCGGCCGACAAACAAGTGATTGCCGAAAGAATGGAGCAAATCGAAATTCCTGACATTATTGAAAGTTTAAAATTGGAAGATTCATACGACTATCTAGACATGAGAAAAGTCTCTGCGAGATAGCTCCCAAGCATGCTCAAGTCATTTCAGAAATACCAGCTAAAGAGCTGCGCAAGCATTGCAAAAATGAATTGCAAGTCATCTACCATACTTTCAAGTACTTCGTGGCTCCTGTAGTCGATTTTCAAAACAAGCGGTGTAGTAAGGAGATGTTTTAATATGCGTTCATATCAACTTGTGCACCCCTTAAGAAAACAATTCTTCTTTTGTTGGCTTCGCTTCATACAGAAGATTTTTTGTCAATATCAAGGCTGCACAGAAATACACTGCACCGAAATAATTTACGGTAGTGAAGTATTATCAAGAGAAGGTTATGTTAAAGGTTTTTGAAGGTCTTTAGTAACAACTAAGCTTCTAGTACTTTTGTGACAAGCCTGACCCCGCTTTAGAGCTCATTTGGACTGGAGTGAAACATGGGTTCATCACTTCGAGCATGAGTCAAAACAAGATTTTTTGAAGTGGCACAAAAACGGTGCAGTTGCACCAAAGAAATCTAAGGTGTCAGAATCTGTGAGCAAGTTAATGGTTACCGTTTTCTGTGATTGTGATTGAATTATTGAAAGATCGTAAAGAAAGGATGGCTGAAATTACTAGAGTACTACGTTTCAATATAAGAGAACTTAAACATTAAAGAAAAAAATTGACAACGAGTGTTTTGCTTTTGCAAGACAACGCGCCGGTTCATACAAGCAAAGTTGTGATGGCTGCTTTACACAATTATGGGTTAGAACCCTTAGTTCACCCTCTCTTTAGCCCAGACTTAGCTCCAAATGAAGGTTTCTCGTTACCAAACTTAAAGGGGAGAACATTTCAAATAATGAAAATATTTTTATAAAATATTTCTTTAATGGTTTTAAAAATCCTGGCACGATTTGATTAATTTTTTTAATTTTCTAAATTATCAGATCACTGCTTATTTCAAATGGATTCCGTAAAAACAATTTAGAACATTTGTTTTGATTTCCTTCGCTTGACGAAATATGATCAAAACTTGCAACCTACTCACGACATTCACAATGTACTGTGAAAAGTTTTTAATTTATTTTATAATATTTAACATCTTGTAATGTAAGAAATTTTAAATAAATGTAGCAATAATTTTTTACCGAATCAAAAAAAAAATTAAATTAGGGCCGTATCGTTCATCTCTGGATATTTTTAACCAGTGGATATTTGTTGGTTTGCTGCTATCTGAAATTACAGAAAATCTAGTACTTTACCCACTTATTAAATATATCCAAAGTGAACAATACGGCCCTTAGCCTAAATTGAATAAAAATGTTATCCTCTTCCTTTTAAATTCGCGTTGATTTACTTTATAGATTAATAATTTCACTCACCTGCTCACGCGATTGAATATCATCGAAGTATGTTATATCCTTGCCATTTATCCATATTTTACCCGTTCCTGGTGAACGTACCGTGACATCAGCACGAGCAGTTTTTCGCAGGCATTCTGGAAACAAGGTGAAATTATTAAAGATTGATTATATTCGAAAATATTCGAAATTATTGCAAAGTAATAAATGACGTCGTGATAAAATCATAATTTTCTGTGCATAACTTACCATAAGTTGTTATATACTGGCGCCCCTCTTCATCAATTTTTGGTGCAGGAATTTCCAACTGCATGGTTTGATCCAGCAAAGGTTTTCTCAATTTATCAATGAATTCTTTGCATTTATAAGAAAAAGGTATTGCAATTAGCCGGTCCATGGCATTTCTGAAGTTCATATACTCAATATCGGCTATTTTCTCTAGCAACATTCGCTCCAACTGATCCTTCTGTAGCCATTGAAAACCACCGAGATCTCTTAGCATGCGAAGAAAATATAGCATAAGATGATTTTAATTAAGATAACAACGCTCAAATGAACCTACGTACAGTCTTTGATTTTGATCAGCTTTTGTTCCTCGTTCCAACATACGTTCTTCCAGAGCATAAAGCTTATTCGTTTCCTCAACTATATCATATAATAACTTGAAGAAGTTCGGTTTTCCTGTATAAAACATTGTATGAAATGGACGTCCGGTTTCATCAAATTCTGCTGCTTTTCTTGCAGGAAAAACCTCTTCCGGACTCTTCATGGCTGGTCGAGCGCGTGGATCAAATATACCAGATGGAAAAAGATACTTAATTGCATTCTAAGGAAATTATATAAAAGTGAACTAATTTCAATAAAATTAACAACAAAAACAACTAACATCAACATCTTCTTGCGTAAACGTTTCCGGATCTTCGCCCATCATGTTGGCCAAGTGTCTTTTTCCGAGTTGAAATTCAAGATTTTTCGTCTTCATAAATTGGTCGTGTTCCTCGGCACGTTCAAGATACGATTTCATTGCCTTGCTTACTTTTTGACTCTTGACAGCCATGGGTTTCTTGACATCCAATGGAGACGCATGCACCGTAACTTCGGTGCCGTATGGGTGCTACAGCAATCAGAAGAGGAAAAAGCGAGGTTATGCAAACATGTTTGATATAAACGAAAAAAACACAATAAAACTACTTTATTCACCATACCATTTTTGTGACTGCTGCACAGTTTATTTTGCATGCATTTTGTAGAATATTTGCGTTATTTTTAAGCACATTTAAACCAAAATAACGCAGCGCCATAGCGATATATTGTAAATGGATTTATATTTTTTGGAAGCAAGAACTAAAAAAAAAAATTAAATCATCTGTTTACTTTGACAGTCGGAACGTCAAGCTTCGAGAGAGGATTTATCGGTAACAGAGAGTTTAAGGTTAGGTTGTTGTTATAGAAATTTTAAAAGACAACTAAAGGGCATATATTGGGTCGAATTAATAAAGTGAGTGGAGTGGAGTGAACTAAGCTCAACTCGAGTTTACTCTGATCGATATGAATCAAAGAACTAAGATATAAGGAAGTGATGTTATTGCAAAAAAGTGTGGTATTTTTCTTATTCGTGTTGGTTGACACAAATACATAAACATTCTCAAAGGGCCGCATTCGGTTACGTCGAAAAAGAAGGCTCAAAGTGTGCTTGTTAGAATTACATATAAAACCGGTGTTTAGAGTAATACGTTATTAGTAAAAGTTTGATAATTAAAGACCTACATCCATATTCATAACAATATCTTGTTCATAAAAATTCTTACTCATAGACCGTATTCATAAAAATATAGTGATTTTTCGTTCAGTAACGTTTATGAATAATGTTTTTAATTTTTTTCCGATTTTTTTCTTATGAAGGCTTTATAAGAGGTTAAAAATATTGCATGAATACTGCCGCTAATATATTATTTGTTTTTGGTATTCGATTTTTGTTTTTTTTTTGTTCGGTTTCCCTGTAGGCCTATATCACCCCTAAAAAGAAAAATCACTAGTAAAGAATATTCAAAAAAAAAATATTTTCAAATAACATGGAAATAAGTTTATATATTTATTACTCTACATGGGTACAACCCAAAAATAATAGAAATCAGATTACGCCATCAGAGGCAGAAAATGAACAAAATGTATTACATCTGATTAACTATGCTGAACACAGAAGCGCCCCAAAAATGTATTCAGCTGTGAAAAACTAATGCGCCCCTGAAGCATTTTGACAGATGTGGGTGCACCATTGTGAGTGCAAATTGGTGCGAAATCAACTGGCTCTAATTTGCATTTTTAGCAAATTCTAACCACACAACGCATGTTATAATTATTTTTGGTCATATTTTTCTTTAAAATTACATAGTTTTCAGCAGTGAAAAACGCTTTTAATTTAATTATTTCACTGCACAAACTTTGAATTATATTTAAGTGATCTCAGAAATGTCAAAAAACACTCTCTATCTCGCTCGCTCAATTTAGAAAGCATACCACAGTTCACGTACACTGTGTGTGTGGCCAACACCATTTCCTTATATTTTATTTCTTTGATATGAATAAACCATATTAATAAAACTTACTCAACTCCACTCTACTCATATTTTTCTTTTACATTGAGTGTTCACTCTGAATAAACATCGCACCCTCAGTTTTTGTTTATTTCGTATTAATAAAAACTGAGATCACTCAGCAAAAGTTGAGTGTGCTATTTAGCTGCCTCAACCTTACTCAAGCTATGCAAATGCCGTATTTGCCATTTATTTCCCATCACACAGGTCACATTTCGTTTGGTTTCATTCACGTATTTTGGTTTTCAAGAAATAAAATGGCCAATTTGGTGAATTTTTTCTTTGATTCCGATGAAGACGACGAAGGTGAAATACGTGCAGTTAAGTATAAAACAAGAAGGTCAGGAGACGATAACAATAATTGGTGATAATTATACCGATTCACACGTAAAAATGTTCATTACTTGGTGAATTGTTTTATGCCTTTTTATGAAGAAACGCGTGGTGGTGCTCTATCGAATATAGAAAAAATGCAAACATTTCTTCGATATATGGGTGATCCAGGTTTTCAGGTGAAATAAATAAACATATATAACAAATTGAAACAAAAAAGAACATGTTTATATCTATGTTGGAGTTGGTGAAGACATTGGTGTACATCAAAATACAGTGTGCTATAAAATTTGGAATGTATGCAAGCTTATAGTAGATAAAGCTTTATTTTATTTTACATTCGATTTATTTACTACTTACCTTCAATGTCCTCGTAAATCATATCCATTTATATTAAAATGAAAACTATTTTCAAAATAATGAAACGTGCCTTACATTTAAAAAACAAACGTAGCTGTCTTTTTTGCCCTCAGAGTGGAGTGGAGTTTTTTAAATACGAATTTCACACTCCACTTAACTAACATCGCACACTCAAAATGCACACTCAAGCAGTCCACTCCACTCGTGCACTCAGTTTTTATTAATTCGTCCCATTATAGGGACAATATCGCAAACATTTATTGGAAGGAATATTTTTAAAAAATGTTTCATAATCTCATTATGCAATTACAAGGTAGCCTCATATTGGAGAGCAGGGTACGCTAGTTGTCAAATTCAGCTGGTAATTTTAAGTTTTCTAATTGTTATTGTTGCTTTGTAGCGCCTACAGCTTTGTTGTTGCAAAATTTCGCAATTGAGTAGCCATTTTCAAATGAGCCTACCTTGTAATTGTATCGTGCATAATCTTGAATTGATACCATTAAGATTTCGAGGGAGCCACCTTTAAAAGTATTATTTAGTTAAAAGAAAAGAATACAAAAAAATGTTCTCGGAACAGATATTAACATTTTTGTTTAATGTTGAGTTATCGATTTTTAAAATTAAATTCTTACTACCAAGTCTGTTTCTGCAAAAGCCTTATGGCCCAAACAAATTATGCGTAAGCGAGCAAACGCAAGAGGGTAAAAACGAACTTGTGCGAACTTGGAGTCGCTCAAGTTTTCCGCAAGCTTTTCTTTACCGGTTTGAAAACAAAATTAAGATGAATAATTGATATGTATCTACTATTTGTTATAGTTTTTCAGTATACGTCACTCGTAAATATACTATTTTTAGAGATGCATGACAATATTCTAATTAAAAGTTAATACTCCGCTTAATCAAACAAGTATAGATATAGATTGGATATAGCTGTGATTAACAACACATAAATATAACGACGTTTTATTAATCCATTTATCTGAAAACTTAAACAATTTTTTTTTCAAATTTTTTCAAAACACTTTTGCATTTATAGAGCAATGTTAAAAGAAACACAAAAACATACTTATGCAAAGAGAAAAAAAGCGAGACAGAATTTTTTTCATACAATATGTAATACCTGTTATTAAATAAAAATAATATGCTTGTAAATCAAGAATCAAGCAAGTGTGTTAAATTTAAAATTAAACACATATCACTCATTGCTCATCTTCACTTTGAGCGCTAAAAAATTAATAACTAGATGGAAAGATTTGTGTAATGCAGCTATCACATCCACAAACTTGTGTGCCATATGGTGGTCATTTTCACACAAGTTCGCTAATTACATGCAGTCTACACTTGCAATATTTGATTTCATGAAATATTTCATGATACGATATTGCAAGTGCAGACCGCTTATTTCATGAAATTCCTCATCTCATGAAATTTATCTCTTGAAATATTTCTTGAGATATATTTCATGGAATGAGCTGTAATTTTTTGACACTTTTCAGTAAAATATGTATGTGTGTGCATTGTTCAAGTGCAGAAACAGAAAAAACTGAGTGCAAAGCTTATTGACTTATGGATAAAATCATTAAGTTAAGCACTAAATTTTCAACTACAAGCAAATTGACTTAAAAATCTTTGACTTTCAGAGCTGGAGCACAGCGGCCCGTTCTATTCGACGTCATCTTCAAAATGAAATTTCATGAGATGAAATGCCCACCTAAAAATTATTTCATGAAATCTGGATTTCATGAAATTGAATTTGACAATTCGCATGCAATGAAATATTGCAAGTGTATACCGCATGTTAAGAAGCATATTCGCGAGTTTGACAATCATGTTGGTCTGTTGACAAAAATTTTTGATTTTCTGCTTCACATATGCTATTGTGTTCCACACATGTGTGCTGATATGTACGTAAGCTTCATATGTTAATTTGAGTGGAAATATTGTAAAAACATTGTAAATAAATCTATAAAATGCCGCGGAAGTGTTAAATTTGAAAAAAGCTTGTAAAAAGTTTAACCTAAAATCAACTGCGAAGCATGAACATAAAGAAACTCGAGATGAACAGCTGATTTTGACAACTAGCCCGCTTTTTTCTGCTTTCTACTCCATTCTTCTCCAAGTCGGCCCTACCTTATAATTCTACCCATGGTATAATAATACATGGTAGCATTGACAACTGCTTATTTTCTCTTCAACAGGAAAACATAAACTGTCAAAAACAGCTTTTTGTGGAATACATCAGCAGCTGCTGTGGTTGTTGTTTTTTTTCACTTCAACGTTTTCAACATTGCTTGTGTTTTCAATGGCGGATTGTGAGCGCTCTCTTTTTGAGTATATTTTTTGACAGTATATGATTTCCCAAGCAACTGTCAATGCTACCTTGTATTATTATACCATGAATTCTACCATGCTCGAGAGGGCAATTTTATGCTTGTTCTTCTTCTCCCATTTTAAGCGCAGAAAGTACGGAAACAGAAAATAGTGTCCCACAAGTAACACAGTGTGCGTACGGAAACAGACCTTATGTAGAACAGCTTCTCATGCCCTTATATACTCTTTTTAATAGATCCTTGCATCTTGATATTTTTCCATCGCATTGGAAATCATCCCATATTACACATATATACAAAAATGGTGATAAGAGATCAGTCGTAAATTATAGAGGTATTTATATCCTGTCTGCTATTCCTAAGCTTTTTAAAAAAATTATATGTGAAAAGCTTACATACCTAGTTAATCCTTACTTAACGAGCAGCAACATGGATTTCGTAAAGGCCGCTCAACGGTTAAAGCATTTGACTGAGTTGATCATAATATCCTTACTCTTAAATTGCAAAAATTTGGAATTACGGGGACCATGCTCAATTGGATTAAGTTCTATCTGTTCGAAAGGTCCCAATTTCTTAAGTTCCAAGGTATATTATCTAAAAAAATCCTCGTGTCTTCTCGTGTTCCGCAAGGAAGTCACCTTGGCCCACTTCTTTTCAATATCTTCATCTCTGACCTATCGGTAGTATTGGGGGACATTCCGCATCTTATGTATGCTGACGACCTAAAGATTTACTATGTTGTTAAGTCGGAATAAGACACAATTTTCTTGCAATCAAAATTAATCTACCTAGAGCAATGGTGCAGTAACAATAAATTCTCTCTTAATACTAATAAATGCTATATTATCAGCTTTTCGCCTAAAAACTTATAAAAAAGAATGGTTACTTCCTTAACCCTTTGACGACCGCTCCTGAACCGCTGGAAAATTCGTTAATCCGACAACGGATTCGTGTTAACCGGCTCCAAATTACTAAAAAAAGTGCCGCAAAAAACATTTTTTTTTACCTGGAGAAGTGTAAAAAATCATGGGACCTATATGTCCCAATGGTCGTCAACGGTAAAAATGTATACCACTATTTTCTCTCGTTGACAGTATGCGAACGAAAAGTTTGAGGTTGAATTTTGATTTACTTCATGAGAACTCGTTGTATTTAATCTGTTTTAAAGGTTTACAAATGAAAGTTTAAAAAATAACCTTTGCAATGATGGTACTTTGGCCTCTATATGATTATTGGTTTAGGAGATATTCCCAAAATATTTAAAAAGATTGTTAAAAAACCCCAAAAATTCTATCATAATATCTGGCCTTCTATATTTGATACGACGTAGTGTGTGATATCCAATGAAAGGTTGAAAAATAACCTTTCCAATGGTGGTACTTTGACCTCTTTACGACTATTCAAAATATCACAAAATAGGTTAAATTTTCCAAAAAATCGGATATTACATTTGATGCAAAACAAAATTCCGTAACAAAAAAATTGTTGGGATTTTTTAATGAGTTTTTGACCTATTTTGGAAATATCTTTTGGACCAATAGTCGTAGAGTGGCCTAAGTACCACCATTAGAAAGAAAATTACACTTTTAATTTTAAGTTTTTATTTCAGTATTACTAAGAACACGATCGCAAATCAAAGACCAAATTCTACTTGCGTCTTTTCTGCGATCGCTTTGATTTGAGTGTGCACAATCAGTGGCGGATCTAGGATTCACCAGAGGAGGGAAGGACTGAGCTAACAGTTTTATAGTCCAAGGGGGAGGCTGAAACGGCTTTTAGTGCTTTTTTCAATTTTTTTTCCCACACAAAAAATTCTTCAAGGGGGATAGCGGCTAAAGCCTTATCAACCCGTATATAAATCCGCCGCTGCGCACTGTGGTTACAACAAAATGTCTACTTCGAATAATGATTCATTTTCTATATCTGCATTGGAAGTCCGCGGGCAACTGGCTACTCAAATGATCATTACGATCACCAACCGCTGTTGTGTTGTTGTAAGACAGGTACCTAAGAGATTTAAACTTGCTTATATCACTTCCCTGTCCGATAATTTTGCAAAAGTGAAACGGGACGCAAGGATGTATTTTCTGCTCAAAACAACACAAAGGCCATCGAATAATTACTATTTGTGCCTTTCGCAAAAAACCATTTCGCTTCGCCAATGATCGAAATAACTTCAAATTTCATCATAATAAAATGAAAATTCAATGTGTTGATCAAAAATGTAAGCAAATTTATTTTTATTTCAAATAAATCAACTTTACAACAAAATTAAATATGTTTAGATTTTTAAAGTTGACGACCATTGGGACATATAGGTCCCGTCAGATTTGGTGGTCGCGTGGATAGCCCCAGTGGACTATCTTTCTTTGCTATTTTTTGTTAAAAGTATGAGGTTGTCCGCAACTTCCCCAAAAATTGTTTACCTATAGCTCCTCCTACCCCCAAAATATTGCAGCAAGAAGAAGGGGGAGAAAAAGTAAAGATTTTTCGACTTTGGGGTGGTCTGGTAGGCAAAGGAATGAATCTACCCTTGAAAATTAAGTACTTTCTGGAAGCCAAATTCATTCCCTGTTGAATGATACCTTGTTAAGAATCGTTTGCATAGTTTTTCAAGGAAAAATTCGAAAGTAAAAGAGTCACCGGTGTCCCAATGGTCGTCAAAGGGTTAATAGGGTTGAACTAAATAAAGCAACTCATATTGTAGATCTTGGTGTTGTCTAGGATTCAACGTTCACTATGATAAAGTTTTATCCAGGGCTTGTAAACAGCTTGGATTCATCAAAAGGCGTGCAAGAGAATTCAAAAATTTGTGGGTCACTAAAGCCCTATATTGTACATTTGTTCGCCCGCTACTTGAATATGCTTGCATAATTTGGAATCCTGCTTTAGAGACACCCAGTGAAAGATTTGAATCAATCCAGAAGCAATTATTACTTTTTGCGCTGAGAGATACATTTGACCCCGTGATTTTACCAACTTACCCCCATATGAACAAAGGCTTCGGCTTTTAGATCTGATGCCACTATCGTCAAGAAGAACGTTACTGAGTTCATGTTTTACATTTACTATAATCACTGGTGTTTAAGACATTGAATATTTTTCTAATAAGTTCACATTTAACGACCCAGTAAGACGAACCAGGCATACACGTCTCTTAATTGAATACCAACACCATACCGTGTATGGACACAACGAGCCCATAAGTAGATGCAGTAGATTTAACATAAGCCACTGTTACTCACCTTCCATGTCAAAGCAAACATTTAAGCGTATAATTTCCAATTCCCTATTCCTTCTTGGATTTATATAGTATCTTAAGAAAAGATATTAGCCCTCTTATTTGCTGTCCTCCTTTTCTTTTTGACATGCTTTCTAAAATCATGTCAATCCGGTGGGCGGTGTATGCCTACTTTGAGTATAAAAAAAAAACAAGGAAAGACGAGAGAAAAAAATAAATCCTGTCAAATTCCTTTTAGCATAACTTAAATAAGTAAACCTGTTGGAATAAGTCTTGCCTTGTTTGGCCAATAAATAAATAAAAATTATTATTTTGTTTTTCTCCCATTTAATTTACACTTATTAATGATTAAATAATATTTTAAATTATGTCTAACACGCTAGAATGAACATAAGGAAAAATGCAATCGTTCTGAAGAAACGATTTTTAATAAATTAAATAGATATGAGGAAACATCATAGAAAACAAAGTCATTTATTTTCATTTATCTGCAATGCAAGATAATTTTTAAAAATACATTCTATATACGTTTAAAGGTAAATAGATTAATGCAACTAGATTTTGGTTTGCTTTTAACCACATTTGCTCGGTTTTAAGCAAGAACTCTCTTATTTCCAGGCCTGCTTCAATAATTTACGTGATGCTAAATTCTTAACAACCAGCGATCCCGTTGTTAAGGCAACAAGAACAACCGAGATCAGAATGTAATCGAAATCCTCTTTGAGCAAATCGAATGTTTTGGAGGGAGCAACACGCGTGACGAACATATCTTTAGACACAAAAGGTTATTTGTTTAAATTATACACGAGCTTTAATACATTTTATATACTAACCCAAGCCAGTTGCCACTACTAGGCAGGTGCTTTCCAGACCACTAGGTGCAGTGAAAATATTATTTAAACGCGCCACGGTTTGATTATAGTTTATTATGTTTTCTGTAGGCAAAGGTAATTCTGGAATGTATGGCAACACGCCCTCCTCTCGAGCTTGGCCTTGCGTAGTAACTGGACGGCGCGGATCCAAAAGAGCCCAGGGCATTTCAACTATAGCGCCGCTGGCGGTACCAACTGCAAGCATTTTCAAATTTTATGGTTGAGAAATTTAAAAGAATTTTGTGAAATATTTACTCAAAACATGCTTGTTTGTTATGCCACGCTCGGTAATGGTCTCTTGCATTGTCTCTACTATTGTTGGAATTATATAGGATTGGCGCTCGACCAAAGGCATGGGTGGCGCATTTAATGAGCTCCAAACAGTGCTGTTTGCTTGTATTTTTCCTTCATATAACTCAATTGTAGCTAAGAGTGGTTTAAAAAAAAAGAATTAAATGTATTTAACGGAAGGAAAAAATGCAATTTTCATAAAAAAATAAACTTACTTATTTCGCTACGTCGAACTTTGTCATTGTAATAGGAGTAGGCCAGCCAATTCTCCGAATGTACAATATGGATTGGGCCGCGGACTTTACGATGAGACATTGAAAATACAATTGAACCAGATACAACATCGACCAGATAAACATTTAAAATATCTAAGGAGAGGGAAACGTAATAAAATTCTCTGTAGCAATGAGATGGTTTAAAATATACACACATTTGTGAAAACTATCGGGACCCTGTGTTACGACAGCTACCAAATTAGGATTTATATACTTATACAGTACCGAACGATCGCCCAATACACGACCTTGCGAATGCACACGTTCTATTGGATTCTTAGATGCCAACGCAATTATTTCTTGATCGCCAGTGTGTCCGCCTAAGCGTACATTCCAAATAGAATTCGTGGTGAGTATCTTAAAATAATTAAAGCAATTGTGTGTTATGTGTTTATATTGTCTTGACTTCATGCGTTTATTAATGCTTACATTGTTCTTGTAAGTTATGAAGTAGCCATTAAGTGTAGCTGAAGTCTTGTCAGCAGTAAAGATATACATGCCATTGGCCTTTAGAAAATAAAAAATATTATTTTTAAAATAGTTAAATTTAATCGACTGAATGAACTCACCATTTCTTTAGCTGTTTCTGGATAGACATGCACACTATTTTCGGCATCAAGCAAAAGCACGCCTTTAATAAAGTCACTATCTGTTTCCGTAAGAAGCGACATTTGTTTAATTTTGTAGCTAAGCTGAAGCAGGCCGCCATCGGATGGCTTACCAGTGATGGGATTAAAACGATATAAAACACCGTTACTGGAGACCTAAGTGGATTAAAATTTAAACTTTTTAATAATTTTGATATGTCTTTCCCTAGCACGCACCTTGTCTTTGGCCACAATTGCGCATAGCGGCTGCAGCGGAAAGTGCTTCGAAGTACGTTGCACAATTAGACGCATGTTTTGATCATTTACAAAATTGTCTACTTTCGATAAATATTGCATCCAATGATGTTTGCCACTGATGTTATCGATGCCGAATACTTTGCCACTTCTGGTCAGAACCACCAGCATTTTATGCAGACCAAAGGAATCGCGCACTAAACCAGCCTTTTGTGTGTCCGTGGGAGGTGCACCCAAGCCAATTACGTGTAGGAAAATTATCTTAATCTGAAGCATTTGTGCGGAAACGCGTCGCAAGAATGCGCTGACGATATCACCTTGAAAATTTTAAGAAGTTTTATAATTAATTATATTTTAAAGGAGGATCCTTTTATTCATCTCATATGAATAGAAAAAAAACAGGGTAAGAAACCCATAACTTCTTCGACATAAGCCAGAAGGTTTTTTATAAAGAAATTTATAGGGAGAAAAAAATTTAAATGAGCAATCAAATTTAAAAAAAAAAAAAATAACCAAAACTGCTGAGCTTTTAGCAATGGAATAAAGACATAATTGATGTTTTAATTAATTTTTTCCAGGTAACATTGTTTTTTTTAAATCTGAATTAAGCAGTTTCAGGAGTTTAGAAAAAAGAGCTGATATATTTCATTTCAAAAATGAATTTACCAAAGTTAATTTTAGATAACAATCTTGAAGATAACCATCTTCAAAGTTATCATCGTTCTAAAATCGTCTCTATATAGTGATCCAAATATTGAAATTTAATAAAAAAAAATAAAAAATAATAAACACGATTAAAAAAATTACTCACTCTCAAATCCTGTTGATTCCTCTTAATAATTTTAAAACAGAGAAGTAAAAATTATTTCAAATCATTTTTTACACATCATTCATTATTAATTTGTTACACCATGAAAAATATTAATTGCCCTGCTTGGTCTTGGTACAAACAAAATTTATGATTTCAGAATTGCTCACCTGATTTCCCCTTCATTTCATTCTCTAGTGCGCCCTCAGTATCGGCCAATGGTAAATCAATAAATTCAGTAGCCACAACATCAGCCAATGCTTCTTCACGAACCCAACGGAATTTATTTTGTTGCACAGCCAAAATAGCCTCATCGGTGGTACTCAATATGAACAAACAGCTTTTGCCATCGTTGCTGCGTTTGTTTTTGCAATCAAATGCTTGTAATTCTGGGCGTCCGTGATGTGTTGGATAATCAACTTTGTTTGTAAGATCATCGATTTGTTCGCAAGTGTTTACATCATAAGCCATTATTTGTAAAACCTAAAATATATAGAAACAATTTTTATAATTCTTCATTTCTACATTCACAGAAAAAGTAGATCAAATTTACAAAAGACCAAACGCAACCTCTGTTTACATACCTCATTCGAAACGTATGCTTGCAAAAGGACTTTACGCTGATTATAGGTTTCCATTAAAAAGCTGTCTCCTTTTAATTTGGAGCAAGCCTTGAGTTCATCATTGACACTAGCAATGCTATCATCCAAAACAAGAGCTCCATTAAGACCCTGGATACAAATTTTCGAAATAGTTAATAATTTATAGTTATTTATGAATACAATTATGTTACATGTAAAGCTGTAGGCTTATTTTTTGGAACGGACGGCAACGATTTTTTTAACACCTGCGGATGAGCTGCTGTCACATCAAAGCTAATCAACTGATTGCCTTCAAGACAACTGTAATAATAGCCACTAAGTAAACAATTCCTTGTATTGATCCATGGTGCATTTATTCTGCCAGTCAGTCCAGTAGCTTGTCCTGTAGCTGCAAAATATTGTGTTACTTCCAAGTGACTACCCCACACCGGAATCACATGATAGAGTATAGCATTTGAATAAAACCATTCTGCAGCCTCTGCTTTGTCTGTCTGTATTGGCATCAGCGACCATTCCCATTCAATGTTTCCCGTATTCGAATTCCAGCCTCTTACAAGAGCCGGCGCATGCCCTTGCACCGTAAGCACATCGAATCCAAGATTTGAAAAACGCTGTGCAGCAGCGGTATTGCTGGCATCTCCACTCGCAGACCCAAAATGCAACATTTTTATATCACCACGGGGGTCTTTTTCAAGTACTTGCCGCCAGAGCAGTTCACCGGACTTCGGACATACTGAGGCGATCACATTTTTGCGGGTGCTTATTAGCAGCCGGGGTTGATATGCGTTTAGCTCGAGTTGAGCATGTTTAAGAGCACCAATTTGCAATCTTCGCCTGCACGAGTAGTAAAATTATTAAAACCATGCGGGCACATGTATGTTTTTCCGTATTTTAATTCTTACCAGTCAAATTTTTTAATTTGGTCCTCATAAAGCGAATGTCCAAAGTCAACAAAAAGTACGGCTAACAGAGAGCAAATTAATACAATTTTTAAGTTCATCACTAATCCTAAGACAATTAAGAAGCTATATAAAAATTAAGGCTTTTTTGAAGTTTAAAGCTAATTTTCTTTTATATTTTAATTGAAAAAAATTTTATTAATTCTAGCCGATCTCATGAAAAAAATTAACGATTGAACGATAAAAAAAATCGTGTGGCTGTCAAAATGACAGCGGCCCTCTATGGGAATAAACTAAAATCAACATGTTGGTCATCGCCAGCATTGCCAGAGCGACAATGTAATCACCAGCAAGTTGCGACCGAAATGACAGTGGAACTATTGGAGCCCACTTACGATAGTGAAGGAGAAAACTATTTTAAAAATTAAATTTACTAAATCCGAGACACCAAATATTTACAAACTGTGATTTTGGTGAAGAATCATATTTTTCAGTTTTTTCTTTGTCATTCGCTGATGCTAAGGACACATATACGAGTATAGCCCTAACCAAAATAGACGAAACGAGACGATTGCAATCGTTACGTCTGTTAACCCAAATGACATTTAACCCAAAATGAAACGAGTACCTCCAATCGTCTGAAAAAAGAAGACTACTCTGCACAGCTGTTGTTGACGAGTTGAGACGCTAACAGTTCGGTTCTTACGGAATAAAACGTCTCGTCACACCGTTTCGTTCAGTTCGTTGAGTTTACGTTTGCTTAAGGCCCAACCATAATAGGCTCGAGCTGGCTGCAGCTAATGTCCAAAATAAACGAAAAGCTAGCTCAAGTTCTGTCAAATGCTTAATTTGACCATAATGACTTCAGCAGTGCTCGCCTTTATGTCATAACTACTTTTCACATTTGCTTTGAAAAATTCAACAATTTCTACATCAATTCGTTTTGTTCGTTTGAATTTATAATTATTAGAACGGATTGCGGAAATAAATCTATAAATAAATTAAAACAAACGATTCCTTACGGAGCATTCGATTTGAATCGCTCTGGCTGCAGCCAGACCAAGTTAACGAAACTTGACGAAAAAGCTGGCTCAAGCCATTATGGTTTGTGCGCATCATATCTGTGTAGTCGTATAAATTTTGACACATGGCGCAGCCAGCTCGAGCCTATTATGGTTGACCCTTTATTTTGGGCAACAACATTGAATTGCATTTAAGCGAACATTTTTGTCTTCACTCGTTACGTAGCGACTCGTCTATTTTGGTTAGGGCTTTTGGTATTGATACTATAGTATTGAAGCCATGAACGACTTTATACTATATGGTATGAAAGTAGTGACACACATATCGAAATAGTTTTGTTTGACATTTGCTGCAAAAAAAATGTATTTAAACAAAATACATGATAGAATAATTACAGGTAGTATTAACAGTTGCTTGGGAAACCACCTCCTGTCAAAAAATATACCAAAAAAAGAGCGATCACAATCGGCCATTGAAAACACAAACAATAGGTGCGTTTTTTGGCATCACTATATGCGGGTGTTCAAAAAAACTCTTATAAGCGCTTAACATTGTTTGTCTCCACTTGGCAGCATTGGTCATTTCAATTGTTTTTGTTTGTATATAAATAAACTCTTTTCTATCACCGTTCTGACGTAAACATGGTTGTTTTCCAAAGAGTGCTGCCAATAAATTATATAAAATAATACTTTCTTGATCTGACAATACTGTTTCTATCGGCGACTATGGCCCATATTACACGATGTCCGTTTGTCCGGCGTACGCTAGGGCAGACAAGCGATTTTGTTGTTGCATCCGCTCTCACTCTCACTGTTTTCTGACAGTTTCACATTGAAAGTAACAACAAAGGTCGGACAAACGGACATCGTGTAATATGGGCCTATGAGCTAATTGGCTAAAACTATCCGGTCTTAGCTAAGCATTTTTTTTATGAAAAAAATATAGATAAGCGTATATAGCGATGCCAAACAAATGCACCTATTGTTGGAAACGTTGATCTGAAAAAACAACAACTTCAGCAGATGCAGACAAACAGCTGTTTTTGACAGGAGGTGGTTTCTTGTAAAAAAGAAAATAGGTATTTGTCAATGCTACCTTGTATTATTATACCATGAACAAAATACAAATTTTTCGGTGTCAACGAGAAAAAAAAGGTGAATACAAAAAAATCAAATGAGCAATTTGAAAGGTGCGTGTTTTTTGGCATCGCTGTATGCGCTTGTTCAAAAAACGCTTATAAGCGTTAAGCTTTGAATATAGTTTTTTTTCTTTTTTATTTTTACTACGTTTTTAACTTCTATTTCAACAAATCTACTACTATATGCACAAAAAAACACCGGATTCTCCCAAAAAGATCGAGCGTTGGCCGATCAGAGCGAACGAAGAAATCTTCGTTCGTTCGTGCTAGAAAAGTATTTACACTGCACGAATAGCGTTCACGAACATTTTGTAAAAAAGCAATGTTCCGAACTTTGGTTCGGTCCAAACTGTTTACACTGCCTGAACGCAAAAACAACATGTCGGGTTTTTTTATCATGTAGTCTTTGGATGTAACGTACCATAAGGAATGAGGGTTTTCAAAAGATAATATAAAAGATTCTAAAATATCTTTTGCAACGATGTCAACACTTTTTACAGAGAAAAGCGATGTTGCTTCTATGGAGTCTTGTTTGGTATGAAGCTTACGTACATATAAGCACACACGTGTAGCACACATTAGTTTGTGTGACGGAGAAAATTAAAAACTTTTGTCAACATGTGTTAATTGACATCAACATGTGTTAATTAGCGAACATGGCCGCTGTGTAACGAACTAGTTCGCAGATGTGTTAAAGGGCTTACACATCGGTGAAAAAGCTAGCGTTCAAATTGAACGAACCTGTTCGTCACACAAGCCATAGATTTTTGTTTGTTTTTTTTATCATTTTCAGCAGCATCCGTTGTTCGTTGAAACAATTCAGCTGCAGCCTAGCCTATGGCCATATACCTGGAGCATGGAGAAAAGTGATAGTAAAAAACCTTCCTAAGGCTGGCAAAGGCTCAGAGAGTAATCCAAAATCTTTCAGACCCATCAGCCTTATGTCCTTCATACTGAAAAGCATGGAGAAAATAATTGACAAATACATCAGGGAGAATGCCCTGTCAATATACCCCCTAAGTAAGACACAACATGCCTATCAAACGGGTAAATCAACAGAGTCAGCACTTAATGACCTTATAACCACAATTGAAAAATCTATTGACTGCAAGGAAATATGTATTGTTGCTTTCCTTGACGTCGAAGGAGCCTTCAATAATACGTCATACGAGTCCACTAGAAGGGCACTTAATAACCTTGACATGCCAACAATCATAGGCAGGTGGATTATGACGACACTCAATAGCAGAGTTATCCAGACCTGCCTGGATAACACTTCCCTCAAAGCAACTACAACCAGGGGATGCCCGCAAGGAGGGGTCCTATCACCTCTGCTTTGGTCACTAGTTGTAGATAGTCTCCTAGTTGAACTCAAAGAAACTGGGATAGAGGCGGTTGGGTATGCTGATGAAGTATCAGTCATCATACGGGGGAGCTTTGAAAACACAGTGTCTGATGTTCTACAAGCAGCACTGAACACAGTACAGAGATGGTGCAATAACAAAGGCCTCTCCGTAAACCCAAAAAAGACAGTCATTGTTCCTTTTACAAAACGACGCAAGCTCAATCTTACTTGCCCGGTACTTTTTGGGGAAAAAGTAGATTTTTCCAACTCAGCAAAATACCTGGGAGTGATCCTGGACAGCAAACTGTCCTGGAACCTCCATATAGACCGCATCATCAGCAGATCAACAGCCTCATTGTGGACCTGCAGAAGAATTTGCGGTAAAAACTGGGGGTTAAGCCCTAAGATGATGTACAATCGCTACACTTTGATCGTCAGACCAGCACTAACATACGCGTCTGTAGTATGGTGGTCGAAAACGCTAGAAGGATCAACCATCAAGCGGTTAGGACGAGTTCAAAGATGTACAGGGATATGTATGACAGGCTGCATAAGATCTACGCCAACAGCAGCCCTCAATGTCATCTTAGGGCTCACCCCAATCCACATACACATCCAGATGGAGGTGAAGCTCAGCCTTCACAGACTTTTCCATCTGGGTTACACTGTCCCAAACCATCCCTTAAAGGGACACCTAACCTTAATCACAACCCTAAAGCGAGAAAAGGAGTTCTGCATGCCATTAGATGACATGCTTCCCAAAAGCCGCTTTAACAAAAACTTCATCGTAGTTATCCCCCCCAGATCCAACTGGGAACACGAGAAACTAAACCCGTCCGAAAACGACCTTGTGTGGTACACAGATGGCTCCAAAATGGAGAAAGGCACGGGTGCAGGGGTCTTTGGAGAACACTCCAATGAGAGCCACTTCTTCAGTGCAGGTCTATTTACCACAATCTTTCAAGCGGAAATCCTTGCCATTAACAGGTGCGTCAGACTGAACTGTATGAACAATGTTAGGGGCAAATCAATTTTCGTCTTCTCTGATAGTCAAGCTGCCCTTAAAGCTCTGACATCACCCATCATAAAATCCAAGCTAGTGCTGGAGACTGTAGACGTCCTCAACGACCTGGCTGCGCAAAACAATAAAGTTACTCTTCAGTGGATTCCTGCCCACTGTGGTTTTGACGGGAATGAAAGAGCAGACTCCCTGGCCAAACAGGGAGCATCATCACCACTCACAGGACCGGAACCATTCTGTGGGGTTGGTAAGAATCTGTTCAAGCAACACGTCAAAAAAACCTCATTCCGCGAATCTCAAGACATCTGGAAGAACTGCTTAGGACAGATATGCACTAAGCAAATATTCCCAGAACTTTCTCCCAAGAAATCGAAATTTCTTATTAACTTAGGGAAGAAAGACCTAAAAATGATGACCGGAATTATAACTGGACACTGCAAACTAAAGAAACACCTACAAAAAATGAATCTCGCTACTGATTCATTATGTAGATTATGCCTTGAGGATGAAGAAACCTCCAGAAATATTCTCACTAAATGTCCAGCTCTTCTCCATATAAGAAAGAGAATCCTAAATAGCGAAATAGTCTCTCAAGGACACCTTGCGATCCTCAACCTCGAAAATATATTATTTTTTCTGAAAAAAAACTAAAGCAAACGAACTGCTTTAAGAAAAGAAAAGGTATGGCACAATACATGATACAATTATACAGGTAGTATTGACAACTATTGATTTTCTCAGCAGCGAGGAAACGACCATCTGTCAAGAACAGTTGTTCGTGGAATAATGTGAAACGAAAATGAAAAACATAACCTAAATAAAATTTGTGCATTTAATATAAAATAATGAAAGTTTAAAAAAAACTATGTGTGATTTGTGCTAAACGTTTTCCAGTCGGAAACGTTAAATTTTATTCAATTATGCACAATTTTAATTGAAAACTTATTTCATTTCTTCTGCATTTCGTCCATATGCATATGCAGCTGCTGAGGTTGCTGCATTTGAATGTTTTCCACATTTTTTTTTATGTTTGCACTAAATCACAAATTATTTTCGTTAAAGTAATACTAGGTGTGTTTTTTTGGCATCGCTATATACGCTTGTCCAAAAAAACGCTCATCGGCGCTTAATATTTCGCTTAACTTTTTTCTTAAAAACTTGGCAGCATTGCGTGTTACTGTCAAATATAGGGTGATATAACAATGGGTGATCCAAGTAGAGAGACTTTTTTCAATAGTCTAAAGTTTATGCGGACAATCCCGCTTCCATCTGAGACGTAGCCGCGGCCAACATTTGATAAACATTGTCTTGAAAAAATAAATGCTAAAAAATGTTCTTTCAAATGATAATACATATTCCTCATTAAAATTGAATTTTCCGTGTGTTTTTCTTTTAAAAGGTAGGGAGCTTCGAAACGGATCACCCTTTATTTTATTTTTTTTTTTTGTTTAAAAAAATAAATGCACAAATTTCTACTGTTTAATACTTTTCGATACCAAACGTATTTACAGTTTCTTTGTAATCTCGGGAACAGCATTAAAAAGGTCAGCAACCAGACCAATTTCAGCGACTAAAAAGATTGGCACTTCGGCATCCTTTAGTCGCTCCACACAATAGTTTTGGAGTCTTTCATACCAGCCAGATGTTGAATAGCGCCAGAGATTCCGACAGCAAAGTATAGGTCCGAAGCTACAATTTAGCACGTCTGTCCGATTTGCATGTCGTTGGGCACGAAACCAGCATCGACAGCAGCACGTGAAGCACCGACAGCAGCGAAAAAACTTGTCTGCCAAATCGTTCAGCATCTTGAAGTTGTCTCCCGATTTGAGGCCACGACCACCCGATATAATCACCTTGGCACTATCTAGCTCAGGGCGATCAGACTTTGTGAGCTGGGACGAAACGTACTCGCTTAGACTTGACTTGAAATCACCAGTGGGCGCCTGTTCGATGGCACCGCTACCGCCGTCCGCAGAGACAGCTTCAAAATTCGTGCCACGTACGGTGATAACCTTCACTGGATCCTTGGACTTGAGCGTCAGTATCGCATTTCCAGCGTAGATGGTGCGCACAAACGTATCCTCCGACTTGACATCGATAATCTCTGAAATAGGCGAAACATCGAGTTATGCGGCCTTGCCAAGTGCCGTCGCACCTACTAAGATGTGCGTGAATTTGTATTGATTTTGGGCAGCCAGCACCAAAGGTGTTAGCGACTCGGAGGTGAAACCTTTGAAGGCATCATTCTCAGCCACGAGAACTTTTGCAACACCAGACACCTTAGAAACATCTTCGGAAACGTGTCCGCATTTGGTGCCTGCTACCAGCAGTTACGTCGCCTCCGATTTTCTTTGCTGCCGAGATTGTATTCAGCGTTACAGGATTCAAAACCTCATTGTTGTGTTCAGCCACGACGAGGGTGCTTTTGCAACGATGCAAAACGCTGCTGCGCAAAAGGTTTCGGGTGCTGGCGCTGAACATATTTTTGATGCTTAATTTTTTGATGCTTTATTTTTTTTTTCTGATATAGACTTTTTTTCTATCACCGGTCTGACGTAAACATGGTTGTTTTCCAAAAAGTGCTGCCAATAAATTATGTAAAATACCACTTTCTTGATCTGGCAATAGTGTTTCTATCGGCGACTATGAGCTAAGCGGCTATAATTATCCTGTCTTAGCTAAGCAATTTTTTGTATGAAAAATTTTGTTAAGCGTATATAGCGATGCCAAAAAAACGCACCTACTATATCACTATTATTACAATGCTCACTATTTATTATTAAATAGAATAGAAAACATTTTACAAACAAATGTTTGGTTAACGCAAACAGTGGCGTAAAACATCAACAATAATTGAACACTCTCTTTCTAGACATTTTTTTTGACAGATGGGCAACGACCAAGCAACTTGTCAATACTACCTTGTATTATTATACCATGGGCACAACAGGCATCACAAGATGCCGCAGTGCCAGAGCTGAATTAGCTCGCCCCAAGCATATCTATCTATCCGTTGTTCGACAGAGAAAATCAAAAATTTTTGTAAACACGGCCAACCGTGTGACAAACTGTCGAACATCGCTTCTTAACTAGCGAACTTGTGTGAATATGGCCGCCGTGTGACGAACAGATTCGCCGATGTGTAAGCCCTTTAAGCTATATATGTAGCATTACCATGGTATAATAATACAAGGTAGCATTGACAGTTGCTTGGGAAATCATATACTGTCAAAAAATATACTCAAAAAGAGAGCGCGCACAATCCGCCATTGAAAACACAAGCAATGTTGAAAACGTTGAAGTGAAAAAAAACAACAACCACAGCAGCTGCTGATGTATTTCCACAAAAAGCTGTTTTTGACAGTTTATGTTTTCCTGTTGAAGAGAAAATAAGCAGTTGTCAATGCTACCATGTATTATTATGCCATGTAACATTACATCCATAAGAAATCGATTATTTGCTAAGAGTCGAAGTTTTCCACATCGCTATAAATAAAATAAATGAATCTAAAATTTTTTTGTTTCTTAAAAACAATCAACAGAAATGTTTGAAAAGAAAGCTGACAAAGTAAAGCACGAGTCCAAGCCGCGGGACGATGGTGTGGAGCTCGAGAACCAATTTATCTTGCGTATTCCTGAGGTAAGAGCAGTTCAGCACGTAAATGGAATTCGCACAAATATACAAATATTTTAGGAACCTGCGAAACTCTTACACGAAGCTCTACAAACTGCCAACTTGAAGGATCGCTTAACCATCAAAATGGAAAACGATCTACGCTATGGCGAAGTTAGATTTGACCACTGGCTACTGCATGCAAAGATTGTTGACTTGCCAACAATAATTGAGTGCCTGAAGACAATTGACAATAAAAGTTTCTACAAATCAGCTGATATATGTCAGCTTATGATATGCAAAGAAGAACCGGATGCTCCGGAAGCTGAAAAGGAATCACCAAACAAAGGTAAAAAGAAAGATCCAAATAAGGTGGACAAAAAGTATCTTTGGCCTCATGGTGTAACTGCACCTTGCAAGAACATACGCAAACGACGATTTCGAAAGACATTGAAGAAAAAGAACGTTGAAGCGCCTGAAATAGAAAAAGAAGTTAAACGTCTATTTCGCATAGACAACGATGCAGTTAATGTGCGTTATGATATCATTAATGAAGATGAAGACGAAATCTCCATTAATCAACAGACTAAAGATCAAGAAATCGAGGACAATGACGAAACGCTCAACGATGAAAAGCAATTAAATGATTCAAACTCTAATAAAGAAGACATTAATGTGGAGTCTGACGTAGAAGAAGAATTAACTTCATCTGCACCGATCCGTGGAGTAGGTGAGCACGACATTTTCGGCGAGGAAGTCTCTTCATCGGATGATGATGAAGATCGACACAATTCGTCTCGGTTACGGGACATCGAAGAAACTTCGCGCTTGTCTGCGGACGACTCTCACATGTCTGACTTTTCTGTTGGTGGCGGTGGTGGTGGTGCTCAAAACTCCAAGACAGTTGTCACTGAGTTCAGTAAATCAATGTTTAGTAATAGTCCCAAAGGAGGCGACGGTATTGACGATAGTACATCCAAATTTGGGGGCTCCAATTCTAATCTTGAAGCACCATCCAGCTACTTTGGCATACAAAAACGTCTTGATTGCGACGATGATTTTTCTAATGATGGTCCCCAGTTGACAAGTGAACAAATAGAGGGAAAAATTGCTGAGTTGCGCAAGCAATACGAAGAACTGAAGGTACAGCAAGCGCAGAAAGCTCAAGAAATATCCTCTATTCAAAATCAGACATTAAAACAGCGTATGCAAGAAACTCTCGACAATCTATTAAGTCAAATGCTGGAAAAAGAAATGGAAATTAAGAGCAATGAGAATATGTTATACGGCTGAAATTGAAAAGAAATTCTTAAAATTCAACAGTGTTTGTTTATTAATAACCTGAAATATTAAATGTTCCTCTACGACAATGATTTAAACATTTATTTAACAACTTCAATATAATCTGTATTCCTATAGCGCTTCTGTTATAACCCTTTTGATATTGTTACAGAATTTAAAAATGATGATTTTTTTATGGTTTAAAAAAATTCTAAGTATCATTAATTATAAGTTGTAAATTTAAAAATAAGAGCACAATTACAAAAAAGAAATCATGCATTAAGCTATATAAAAATCTGCGTCAAATTTAACTATTACATTTTGGAACTAGTCCTCTTTTACTTCAATTCTAAGATCCGTTATTTGAAGGCGATGTGCGGCCATTCTGCGCTATACTGTGACTACTTTGTTGAATGCTGTTTTGTTTGTGGGCATTGTTATTGCATTCCTTAAAGAATTTGGAATCCTTTAGTTTTTTACTTTCACCGTCGGCATCCAAGAGATGCTTAGCCTGTTCTATATCGTTGTTTATAGCAGCTATTAGTTCGTCCAATGAATTAAAATTCCGCTCAGGCCTTAAGTAACCAACCACGCACACTTTAAGTAACTCTCCGTAGAAGTCTCTGTTGTATTGATGTATAATATGAGTTTCCTGCAACGCAATAAGCAATGACAATGACAATGATTATTTGTTTAACGTTAGATTAGAAATATGATCTTTGTTGATTAATAACATAGATAAAATAAGCTTTCGTGTGCGAATTTGTCACATGTTAACACTTGGGAATATTCAATGTAAGCCATTTAAAGGGCAAATAACTGAGAGGTGATATTTTTTCTTTAATGCTGTCTTATATGGGGGTGCAGGTCCTAACTTAGGTTATGGCATACTAAGTTTTGACCACGCCTCTTCCGCCCCTTTAAAAGTAACGCAAATCTAACTACTAGCGTATTTTTTTCAAGCGAAAATGCTCAATTTATTAATTTTAAGAAAATACTGTTATTTTGATACCAAAAACATTCACATATCTTTAAAATTGGACAAACTTCTGGTACAACTTTTTTTTCTAATAACATCGTTTCCTTAGAATAACAAAAAAAAAACTATCAGAAATTCGTATATTTTACTTGCGATGCAAATAACTCCGTTGTTTTTGAATAAATTTCATTCAAATTTTTTTCGTTGATAAACTCAATTCAAGCACTTAATAAAAACAATTTAAAGGGTACCGTTTTCTTAGCGGATATATTTTTAATATTTATTTCAAAAAGGTCCAAAATATTGACTTTTTACTCAAAAAATGACACAAAAGTTGTTTTTGTTGTTAAAATAATATAAACTCAAAATTGCATTTTTGACTACCTCTTACATGACGTAGCGTTTTATAGCAAAAATGCTTCCAATTTTACAGAAAAATTTATTAACTATTTCTGCCATCAAAAAACATTACCCTACCCCCAGTGATTTTTTAAAGAAATTAATTTTTTAAAAGTTGTTTTTATTCTTTTTATATAATAGTTAAGCTCAAAGAATAATTTATGTGAAATAATTATACAAATATCTCTTTCCGATCAAAAGTTATCGCGATAAATATATTTTTTTTTAGACACAAACCAAGCTGTTTTTCAAATGCTTATCTATATTAATAAAAATCATTTTCTGTTTGTTTAACTACAATACAAATCTTAACGGCTGAAGGGATTTAACTCAAATTCGGCTCACATATTAGCCGGCTCACATATAGACAATCTAGAAGAGGATTCTTGGAAGTGTCTAAAGATTTAGAGGCGGCTCAGGCCAGATTGGCTGAATTTGAAACTTTGTTCAAAAAGTTTAAGGTCTTGGATGAATCTTCTGCGTCTCCAAAACGAAAGCGAAGTAACAAAAATCTTCGAAGCTCAGCAAAATCTACTGCAATAGCCTCGCCTTTGTCATCAAATATTGATCTTATTTCACCTGCCTCAGTTTTACCACCTGAAGGACCACTGAAAAAGTCTGTTATGGATCAGTTGACGCCTACTAATGCTGCAGTTTCAGTTGATTTAACTTTAACTGTACCTTCTTCAGCTGTTCCCGCAAATGAAAATTCTCCTCCTGTGGCAAAAAAAACATATGCTCAGACTTGTGCTTCTATTGTTTCTCCTAGCATTGCTACGAGTACTAATATTATTCCTTCCTCTCCTAGTTCGGTTTCTACTGGAGCTATACCGAAGCAAATATCGAATAGCAGCAATAAACTACCTGTTCATAAGGAACTTGTAGTTATTCCGCCAGCAAAATCTATATTTGTTTCTCGCTTTGCAGTTGATACATCTGAAGGTGATATATTATATTATTTAAACTCTAAGTTAAACCTTCTTAATAAGAAGATTTCGGTTCACAAACTGAGATTTTCTTATCAGCGCACTATTTCATCTTTTAAAATTACTTTGCCTAGTGATCTCTTCAATAATGTTCTGGATCAAGGTTTTTGGCCGGAAAATACTTTGGTGCACGAATTTATTCAAAAATCACCGCCTCAAACTTCACTGGCTATCTTACCTGTTCACAGCGTGAACCCAAAAAACTAGATTGTTGCCTTCAGTTCCTAGCCTTATATCAGAACGTTCGTGGTTTAAATACTAAACTTACAGACTTACACATTTTAAGCCATAATCTTCATTTTGACATTATTGCTTTCAGTGAGACTTGGCTTAAACCTAGTACTTTAAATACTGAAATTCTGTCTAACAATTTTAATATATACCGCAAAGATAGAAACTCTATTGCTGGTAATTTCTGCAATGGTGGTGGCGTGTTAATTGCCGTTAAATCTTCTCACTTTTCACAAGAAATATTAATATCTGAGTCTTTAGATATTGAATTTTGCTGTGTTCTTGTAAAGTTTGGTACTTTGAGAATTTATGTCACATGTTCATATATACCTCCACTTTCTAGTGTTGAAGTGTATGGGAAACATTTGGCGTCGATTTATAAAATTTGCTCTCAACTTCAGCCTTATGATCACATTCTAATAACGGGTGATTTCAACCTTCCTAATGTTTCCTGGAACTGCTGTACTGAAAATTCTGCAGTACTCTTGCCATCTTCAGAGTGTTCATCTGATAACTCATTTTTAAATGAGCTTTCGAGCCAAGGACTTTTTCAAATAAACTGCCACTATAATAGAAACAACCGCTTGTTAGACCTTATTTATTTTGATGATAGTAATATTGTTTCAGTTAATAGGTCAGATCCACTTGTGTATCCTGAAGACGCACACCATCCAACTATCGAAATCACACTGAATTTTCCTAAACAATCTATATCAAACCGTATTCAAAATCCTTCCTTAGAGTTTAACTTTAAAAGAACGAATTATGTAGTTTTGAGAAATAATTTGTCAATTATCAACTGGTCATCTGTACTTAATATTAATAACACAAGAATATTGCCACAAACGCTTGACTCTGCTGTATTTGCCTTTAACAGTACTCTTAATAATTGTTTTTTAACTTCAGTGCCACAGAGAAAATCCTCTTTAATATCTGGTCCCGTTTGGTATACCAAAGAACTGAGAAAGCTGAGAAACTTAAAATCGAAATATTATAAAAAGTATCAAAAAACTCATAACATTTGTGATTTTGCTTCTTATACCTCAACTAAATATAACTACCGGCAATTATGCAGACAATCCTATAATATATATTTAACAAAAGTTAAATTAAACATAAAATCTGATGCAAAATCTTTTTGGAACTTTGTTAATACTAAACGTAAGATAAATTCATATCCATCTTTTATGAAATATAAAACATTTGAATCAGATGTTGATTCTACTATCTGTAGTCTTTTTGCAGATTTCTTTAAGACCACTTATTCATCTTCTTCTTACGATAATTTTGGTTACCCTTATAATGTGCAGCCTGGTGACATTTGCTCCCCAATAATTAATGTTGATACAGTTTTAACCTACTTAAAAAACCTCAAAACATCTTATAAAAGCGGTCCTGATAACATACCTTCATGTGTTTTGAAATATTGCAGTGAAGAACTTGTAATTCCCATCACTTTACTTTTTACAGCGTCTTTGCAATCCTGCTATTTTCCACTGGCTTGGAAATCATCTTTTATTATTCCGCTGCATAAATCCGGCAATAGATCTTTAATAGATAACTATCGCGGAATTGCAAAGCTTAGCGCCCTACCTAAACTTTTTGAGGCTATTGTAACCTCACAATTATCACATAGCGTGAAATCTTTAATGTCCCCATTCCAACATGGATTCTTATCTAGAAAATCTACTGTTACTAACCTTCTAGAATTCACATCAAAGACTATTGAGAATTTTGGAAAAGGTCTACAAACAGATGTTATCTATACTGACTTCAGTAAAGCTTTTGATGTTGTAAATCATAAGCTCTTAATTTTAAAACTAACCCTTCTCGGTTTTCCAACACCATTAGTGCTTTGGATTGAATCTTATTTAGTAAATAGAACACAAAGTGTTATCTTTAACCATGTTAAGTCAGAGGAGTTCCCTGTTACTTCCGGTGTACCTCAAGGAAGCCACCTTGGGCCTCTGTTGTTTCTTCTTTTTATTAATGATTTACCATCTGCTGTAATTCATAGTAATATTTTACTATATGCTGATGATGTTAAACTTTTCCTGTCATATAAAAATGAGCCAGACTCTTTTTTCTTACAAACCGATCTTGACCATCTTTGTGACTGGTGTGAAATCAATTGCATGAAGCTTAACTTGAAAAAGTGCAAACACATGACTTTTTCTCGAAGACAACCTTCTCGAAGTTATTACAAAATAAGTGACTATACACTTGAGTCCTTAGAAGTTTTCGAAGATCTTGGAGTAACTATGGACCCAAAACTTCGCTTTCACATTCATATTAATAAAGCTATAAGCAGAGCAAACAGTACTTTAGGGTTTATTAAACGATGGTCAAAAGAGTTTAATGATCCTTTCATTACTAAAACATTATTCACTTCGCTTGTAAGGCCCATACTTGAGTATGCGTCAATTGTCTGGTGTCCTAGATATGGGTGTTATGTTGACGATATAGAATCAGTTCAGAAACAATTTCTTTTGTTTTGTTTACGCAATATATATTGTCATACTAACATTCACTTACCACCCTATGAATATCGATTAAAGCTTGTTAACCTACCTTCTCTAAGAAATCGTAGAATCATGCTTAATGTTTGCTGGATTTATCAACTTATACATGGATTTGTTGACAGTCCATACTTACTGAGTAAAATTTACTTTAATCTTTCTCTTCGACCAAGAAGATCTTTTGAGCTACTTTTTATGAACTTTTGTAGAACTAACTACTTGCAAAATGAACCACTAAGAAGCGCTTGCGGAGACTTCAATTCCGTTTCAGATGTTATATCTTTTAATGAAACCCTATACTCAATTAAACTTAAAATAATAGATTATCTGCAGCACCGCCACTGATTCTCAACATACTCTTCCAAGGATACGGAACTTTTCTGTTGGATGGTAATCAATCTACGCATTTACATCTGAATGGACCTGAACTTGCCGGACTTATTCCTATATAGAATTTGAGAACGATCTGCATAGTATATATATTAATATAAGTGGCTTATTAGACCAAGTTTGTCTATGTGCCTGCGTTCGTTACCTTTGTCTTAGCTTGCTAGGAACTTGGTGTGATAAATAAAAGATGAATCAAGACATCATCGGCTTTAAAATCACAGAATGAATAATATTGTATATATACTATTCAGCATGGCGTACCGGGCCTTGTTTGCCTTGATACCTAACAATTTTCTAGATCTCACACTCTGATACTATGTACCACATTTCCGCTTCGAGGTGTTATATGTATATTAATATGAGTGGCCAATGAGACCCAGTTTGTCTTAGTGCCTGCGTTCGCAACCATTTTCTTTTCGTACAAGAAATTGGTGTGGTAAATACGACCCAATTCGTCGGATTACCATCTTGTTAAGCCAAAACTTTATTGGCTTCAAGACAGAACGATATATATTTTATACATATTCTAACTCTCGATACCACCGCCTTGGACCCTCTGGATGATTTATTATTAATTTATTTATTTTTTGTTTTATAATACCTTTATTCATATTATCTATTAGTCTGTGCATTTTTAAACGCTCATACTTTAATTTACATTACATTACAATTGAACTTATTTTACTTTGGTTTTGTTTTTGCATTTGAAATGAACTGAGCTCTTTATATTAGTATTATTGTTAGCATTATAAGTATTAGTAAAATTGTATTTCTGAATTTAAATTTAAAAAAATTTTTCAAATTGCTATAAAGCCTAAAAGGCTTAGCACACAAATAAATAAATAAATAAATAAATAATATTACTTGAATCCTAACTTAGGTTATGGCATACTAAGTTTTGACCACGCCTCTTCCGCCCCTTTACAAGTAACGCAAATCTAACTACTAGCGTATTTTTTTCAAGCGAAAATGCTCAATTTATTAATTTTAAGAAAATACTGTTATTTTGATACCAAAAACATTCACATATCTTTAAAATTGGACAAACTCCTGGTACAACTTTTTTTTCTAATAACATCGTTTCCTTAGAATAACAAAAAAAACTATGCAAATAACTCCGTTGTTTTTAAATATATTTCATTCAAATTTTTTTCTTTGATAAACTCAATTCAAGCACTTAATAAAAAGAATTTAAAAGGTACCGTTATCTTAGCGGATATATTTTTAATATTTATTTCAAAAAAGGTCCAAAATAATGACTTTTTACTCAAAAAATGACACAAAAGTTGTTTTTGTTGTTAAAATAATAAAAACTCAAAATTGCATTTTCGACTACCTCTTACATGACATAGCGTTTTATAGCAAAAATGCTTCCAATTTTACAGAAATTAATTTTTTTTTAAAGTTGTTTTTATTCTTTTTATATAATAGTTAAGCTCAAAGAATAATTTATGTGAAAAAATTATACCAATATCTCTTTCCGATCAAAAGTTATCGCGATAAATATATTTTTTTTTTAGACACAAACCAAGCTGTTTTTCAAATGCTTATCTATTAATAAAAATAATTTTTTTTCTGTGAACATTAAAACTACTGGGAAACTGTAACGGGCAGTGGAAAATGACTGTGGTGTCAAACTATGAGTCTAAGAAAAGTTTTTAATACACCTATTATGTTCCTATATAGTTGCAGGGTGCAGCAACGCGCGCCGGGAAAAGGCTAGTTGAATATAAAAATCCGCCTGAAGCCAGTCAAAAATAACTTTTTTTTTTAAATAATAAAAAAAAAACTCGAGCTTTTTAATTTGTAGCTATTCTGCTCCAGGTAGTTTAAAATCTTTCCAAAATCCAAACGTTCTAGATTTTGACGGAGCATATTTCGAGTTAATTGCAGATGAAAGTTTAAGTAATTTTAAACAATGGCAAACCTCAGAGTAAATAATGCCATGTAAAGCTTCTTGAGAAAATGCACATTAGCCGTTCTGAGTCGGCATAAAACTAGTAGGTCCAGTTCTCGGTCTATTGTGTACAAACTTAATAACACGCACAACACAATTGATCATAAGAAGCTAGGTCAAATTCCTTTCAAGGGCTGAAATGACCAGTTAATTATTTATTATTATATTGCTTGAATTCTATAAAAATTCTTAACTTCACTAAAAATATTGTACAATATTATTCTTGCATGTTTTTCATTTAATAAGTGCATTAAATTAAAATGAGCCGGGCGCCAAAACTTAATGACGGTGATCAACATTTCGCTATAATTTTTCGCTTATCGGAAAAATTTATTTAAGGAAATTTCCATCACTTATTTCTTCCAAAATGTTTACATTAATTTTTCGGAAGAACATAAAAATCTGAGGAGAAAAATTGACCTGAATCTTAAAATAAGGCTGCTTAATTGACGTAAAGCAAACAGCTCATATATTTTTAAACTAATTTAAGGCAAAAAATATTGCAAGATTAGCTAATAAATTCATATAAGGTATTGTGAGTTTCAAATTTAATTTTGATTTATTTAGCAGTATACATTATTATATGAACAAAAATTTGAATTGTTACCTAACCATTTTAGCAGCTGGTTTAGTTTACAAAACAAAAAAAAAAAAAAAAAAAAAACAAAATTGAGTCCAAAGAGCCATTTTTTAGATGTGTACTCTACATGCTTTTCAAGCCAGACAAATGCCCGAAACAATTAAAATTTGCGATGTGCCAAATTGAAATAATTGAAAACATATGTGCATACAACTTCATTGTTCAAATTAAGCCTGCTCTCTACGAATCAGTTACCAACCGTGACTAGATGTCGAACTAATAGTGATAAGGCCATAAGAACAAATAAACACTAATCACGACCCATGTCATATTTTTTTTGCTTACCATGCTCTTTTCTTTATTATCATAATAAGGATTCGTGCCGATACTCATAACCATTTTGTACACCTCTCCGTTGTTCACATTGGCCCAGCCATAGTAGATGCCAGTTTGCAAGGCCGAGGGCAATGATTTCACAACTTCCAATGGATAATTCGCTAAAATTTTTTTCCACAAAAAAGAAAAACAATATTATGCCACGTGATATACTGATGCACTCACAAACCTGTAGGTATTCCCAATTCCTTGGAACCACGTCCAAACCCTCGTACAATTTCTCCAGAGGCAAAGAAGGGTAAACTGTTGAGCATTTCGTCCGTGACTTTAAAAGCGACGCTCTGACCGTATGTTGATTTCAGCTGCGCGCTTGTAAAGTAACTATTACAGCGCAGTCGAGACACAATCTCTCTGGCTTTTGTTGAAATCGATAATTGCTGACGACAGACACTACCTACAATTTTTTTAGCTTCTTTGGTTATTGAGTTATGCGTCGTTGTAATAAGAGCTCGTCGTAGTCTGAAAATATATAAACAAAGTTCGTTCAAGCTCCGATATGGATCGGAAACGTGCCGTAAACTTATGTTTCATACCCAAACAAAAAGTGCATCGTTTCAGTTAACGAGATTTTGCTCAGAATAAATTTCGCTCGTTTTAAACTGACAGAACAACTGTCGAAATCATATGTTTTACCAGTGCTACCAAACTGTGCTTTCACTAGTATTAAAAGCACACATGGTTGAATAAATAAGGTTGTCGCATGGGTGAGAACGAGTTCCCATAAATGTCAAATCGAAGTTGACATCTCATACAAAATCTGAAAACGAAAATTAATAACATGAAAAGCCGTTGAAATTGTTGTTGTTGATTTTCATTGATTTTGACAATTATGGGTACTGAGAAGAGAGTACGCTCAGCCACGAGACAACCTTATTTATTCAACTATGAAAGCACAAAGCTTTCGGACGCTTGTAAGTCCTGGTTTACACACGTCAAGAGTTGACGGTCCACTCTTGCATTTGTTGATGAGAGACACGGACATCAACGTGAGAGAGGGTAAGTTTAAAGCTCTAACCAAAATAGACGAGTCGCTTCGAAACTAGTGAAGACAAAAATGTTCGCTTAAATGCAATTCAATATTGTTGCCCAAAATAAGCAAACAAAAACTCAACGAACTGAACGAAACGGTGTGACGAGACGGTTTGTTCCGTAAGAACCGAACTTTTAGCGTCTCAACTCGTCAACAACAGCTGTGCAAAGTAGTCTTCTTCTTTTTTCAGACGATTGGAGGTACTCGTTTCATTTTGGGTTAAATGTCATTTGGGTTAACAGACGTAACGATTGCAAACGTTCGGCAAGTTGCAATCGTCTCGTTTCGTTTATTTTGGTTAGCGCTTAAAAGTAAATAGCAAAAAATTGACGTCAAGTGTTGACGAATGTAAACCGGGAATTAGAGCCGGAACAAAATAAAAAATCGTTGCGATTCACGTCATCGCAAAGTAATATAATCAAATGAATTTAATGAAATCGCAGATCGGTAGCCGCAACGATATATCGCACAATTAGAGCCCGAACAGAACCAAAGCGGCTGTCGGGTGCGCTGTTCAACAAAATACAGGATTTTCCAATAAGAGGTGTTATTTTGGTATTCAAAGCCAAAATATTTTAATACCAAATATTTGGTATTCAAATGCAATAATGCAAGATAAATGATGGGTTTATTTCATAATAAAGAGGAAGGTATGACGTTAATAATGAAAAACAACATCAGCCAAATGGCCACCACGACCACGCTTACAGGACAATATCATTTTCATGAAATTTTCCATAGCCAAATCGCTGATCCAACCTCATTTTCGAAAAAGTAAGGTCCAATGACCCCGCCGGACCATAAACCGCACCAAACAGTCACACGTTGGGGATTGAGAGGCTTCTTAACAGTAAGTCTCTCTTAACAATAAGCCCCATATGCGACAATTTTGCTTGTTGACGTAGCCGCCGCAATGGAAATGCGCTGTATGGACTGAAAATAAATTGTGACTGCAAGATTTTCACCATACTTGTAGTGAATTTTAATAATTTCAATGCTTTGTTGAAGCGTGTATCGTTCCATTTTTAGTAATGGCGTAGTTTCTACTTGTCAAATGTCAAAGAATAAGAGCTTTAAAAGTGAGCGATTCACAATAGCGGGCGATTCACAATAACACCTCTTATTGGAAAACCCTGCAAATCTATGCAGCCGCCAAAAATTAAATGGCCGGAGAAATCCGCGACGGAAAAACGCCAGAATAGAATCAATTCTATTTTTTCTCCGACGGCTGGCGGATCTCTCTTTGAGTGGCGTAAAAAAATGAAATAGAAAAAAATAAATAAAAAAATACTATATAAAAGCAACCCAGAATCGTCAGTCGCAATCGTTTCATTCTGGACGTGTTCTCTGCGATTGACGACCAGAGAGGATCGTCGGTCGCAACGATTTTTGATTCTGTTTGGGCTCTTACACGGGGCTTACACGATCAAGAAGTTGCTTTCAAGTTGCAATACACTCGCACTTGTAGTAAGTAAGGTACTTTCACTCATGAATCATGATACAAATGTAACAAAGTCATTTTAAAAGGGCTGCTTAAGTGTGAAATTCTACAAGAGCAAAGCTGTAATGGCCAACTCACACGGGATTAATTGATTGGCAATCGATGAACTTTTCTTACTTACGACATCGCCAATCACCATTTGACATTTCTATGAAATACAATACTTTAACACTATTCAACACCTAGCAACACTATTCAGATTCCTGATTGCTGTCATGTACAGCAATCTCAAAATGAATAAATGAATAAATGAATAAATGAATAAATGAATAAACCAAAAGTATCTTTAACAACCCTTCTGCTTTTCGAGAGCTCATGATTAAATATTTTTTCTTCTTCGGTTTGTTCAAGAGAATAAAGATAAGGTTTCATTGACCTTGACGAAAATCAGAAAGCTTAATCGCCTAAAATAAATTTCGGGATATTAACGTTGAATATTGGTTTCCTCATTTAATCCAAAAGACTATACTGAGCATGTTGCTGCTTGAGTAATGATTTCTCGTAAATTTGAGAATTATTACAGCTACCTGAACTTCTAACGTTGATCTACATGAAGCGATATCTGCGATAACATTTTCTTTAGAAGAGCAACTTACTACAGGTATACATACTACACTCAGAATGTTACTGGTTACCTGTAGTCAAGTAGTGCTAAAAAAACTATAGAGAACAATCCTTTATAACTAAAATAATCTATAGCATCTTGTGCTCGCGGATGCACTTCAATATGCCAACCATCTGAATTGTTTTAAATAAAGATGTAGTTTAGTAATAGCAGGACTAAAAAATTAAGTGAAAATTTACCTATTGCACCAATGCATTGGGGAAACCCGTAGGTCTCAAATCCTTTCACACAATCAACGATTTTGTTTATAGTTAAAGGAAAGTAGTTCATGTACATTTGCCCTAATGTATTCCAAGTTTGTGCGCAAAACTCGTGTACAATTCCACACACTGTGGATTTTCCAACTCCAAAGAGATTTCCAATGCTCCTATACTCTGCAGATGACTCCATTGCATATAATGCAATCACGATAAGTTTCTCTAGTGGAATCGCCTTCCGAAGGTTCGTGTCCTTTTTTTTGCAAATTCTTCACCATTCCACACAAGCGTTGAAAAGTGATGATTCATCCGAAAATTGTTAAAAAATCTTCGTCATTGACCTGACAATCCAACTCCCAAAAAGATTTCGTTCAATCCTGCCAAAACGAAATGTTGAGAATTGAACATCTATGGCTTGTCGCACATATGGGCGGGGTGTGTGATGGTGCACCTTTCCATAAGAAAGTGTTGTTTGCACTTATATATGCGGCGCATCTATATGCAGAGATCACACACCGTTGTCTCTTTGTACCAAAGGTTTAAAAGGGGACAGCTGATGATCTGGCAACAAAATTACTTCGCTCCGCTCCAATTCCCTGAGAGCCGAATATTTATTATTTTAATAACGCCTCTTACCACAAAACGACATTGTGATGAAAGCCTGGCTGCAAAGGCCAGAAGCATCAACTGCTGTCTTCTTGAGTTGATGATATATATTAGCAGTTTTTTTATCCATTCTTTTAATGACCAGCGTTGTTTTTCGTGTTTCATGTTTTATCAGCTGTATGTTTCATTCAGCTTCATCATCAATCCCGTATTTTGTTGATATATTTTTCTCTTGAATTTTCAAAAAATAAACAAATAAACTTCAAACGAAATTACTCCCATTCAGTATGAGCATTCACCATTTCGATATAAATTATGGTCATGGTATAATAATACAAGGTAGCATTGACAGTTGCTTGGGAAATCATATACTGTCAAAAAATATACTCAAAAAGAGAGCGCTCACAATCCGCCATTGAAAACACAAGCAATGTTGAAAACGTTGAAATGAAAAAAACAACAACCACAGCAGCTGCTGATGTATTCCACAAAAAGCTGTTTTTGACAATTTATGTTTTCCTGTTGAAGAGAAAATAAGCAGTTGTCAATGCTACCCATGATACAATTATACAGGTAGCATTGACAAGTATAGATTTTCTCAGCAACAAGGCAACGACCATTTGTCAAAAACAGTTGTTCGTGCAACAAGAATTAAACGAATGTAAAAATAAATAAATTCCGCAAAATATGTGCGTTAAATACACAATTATAATAATGAAAGTTGTGAAAAAATTATGTGTGATATGTGTTTAACGTTTTCCAGCCGTGGTGTTTTAATAATAATTGGAAACTTCTTTAATTTCGTCCATATGCATCTGCAGCTGCTGAGGTTGCTACATTTGAACGTTTTCAACATTTTTTCTTATGTTTGCACTTAATAACACAAAGTTCACAAGTTATCTTCGTTGTAGTAATAATAATTCACTATTGATAAAATAAAATAGGCAATATTTTGTAAGAAAATGTTTGGTTATTTGCAAGCGCTGAAACATAAACAATGGCAAAAACATAAGAAATAATTGAACGCTCTCTTTCTAGACATTTTTTTTGACAGATGGTCGTTGCCCAAGCAACTGTCAATACTACCTTATATTATTATACCATGAATGCTACCATGTATTATTATACCATGAATTATGGTATAATTATAGAGGTGAACTCTCTAGATGACAGCGTACTGCCACGAATGTCAAAACGAAGTTGACAACTCATATAAAATCTCGTAGTTATGAGGCAGATGTAAGAAAGCTAGAATTGGCGAAATGTAAACAAAGTTAAACAGTTGAAGCTGTCTTGTTGCTTTAATTAAAAATTGTTAAAAATGGTTCTTTTCGCGTTTTTATTCTTATTACAGCAATTTAAGATTGCAGCAAAACATCTTTGAAAATTAAATACAAAAACTATTAACTGCAAGCAGGGAACACAACTAAACGACAACAAAAGTAAAGTAGTAAGGACAAATTCGCCACACATCTGATTTTGACAAAATCGGCAGTAATGAAGAAGGGAGCACAATCAGCGCTGCATCTACCCATGGTATAATAATACATGGTAGCATTGACAACTGCTTATTTTCTCTTCTGTAAGAAAACATATCTTGTCAAAAACAGCTTTTTGTGCAAATACATCAGCAGCTGCTGTGGTTGTTGTTTTTTTTCATTTCAACGTTTTCAACATTGCTTGTGTTTTCAATGGCGGATTGTGAGCGCTCTCTTTTTGAGTATATTTTTTGACAGTATATGATTTCCCAAGCAACTGTCAATCCTACCTTGTATTATTATACCATGCATCTACCTCTATTATTATACCATGGTCGAAATCATCTCACAAATTTACTCAATTTCGGTGCAGTGCGAATGTACTATTATTAGTACTTTCCGCTACAAATATGTATGATTTTTAAAAACCTGCATGATTTTATATTTCCTACAAGTTTGGCAACCAAGTCGGTCTGTCAATAATGTTTATTTATTTTTTACTTTATAACCAGTGTTGCCAGTCTAGCCTTTTTGAGGCTAGATCTAGCCTTTTTTTCTGTCGTCTAGCCTCGAAAAATATCATCTAGCCTCTAGCCTTTTATTTAGCCTTTTTTTGTTACGTTCTAGCCTTTTGTAGCCTTATTTGATATATTGCTGTATGGACCAGAGATCTGCATGAATGGATCCATTTGTTGTTTCAAGTTCCTTTAATTTTTCAACTTCCTGCAAGTCGAGGCAGGGAAACAACAAGTTTGCGCGAATCATAGGCAGCAAGAATTAGGTCGCCAAATGTAGAAAACTGGAAATTTAGAAACTTGAAATGTTGGGAAAAAGTAATTATTTTGCTTACAAATCCTTTATTTTCAAGTCTGTTTACGAAGTTCGAGGAAATAACTTCGTGTCGCCCGTGCAAACTTCGTTTCTCGAGTTAAGAATACAGTTTAACTTCAAAGCATGGGATTGAAGTATGTTTATGTCTTTTTGTTGTTTTTTTATTTCCTGCACCTGAACAGGTAAGTTTTAAGTTGGGCCGGAGAGGGTTAATATGTATGACCGACCCCATTACTTTTGCAAAAAGAACATTTTCCCCTTGGGGACCTATTCCCTCCGAACACTCCGTAGGGGTTAATTAATTTCGTCACTTTGTATAGAAAAGTATAAGTAGACGCTCGTCAATGGCTTTCTACGGCAGCGCAGTCGCTTAAACTTGAAAAGTAGAAAGCTTGATTTTTTCAACCAATTAATGTAGGGTAGAAACAAAATAGAATCAAGTCTGATTTATGATTCCTTTTTCAGAAGCTAGTCGTGGCGTATAGGGTAGAAACATATCAAGTTTCTACAAGTCAAATAAAAACTTGATTTTTTTTCAAATTACTTGATTTTCAATTGATTTGTTGCAGATCTCTTGTATGGACCCAGTACAACCCTGTGCTCTAAAAATAATATATTTGGCAGTACTTCATAAATGAAACGTTATTTCAGCTGGAAATGAAAAAAAACAAATATTCTTTGCAATTCTAGTTTCCATTTACTAGATATTTCAATAAAGTTTCTGAATTCATAATTCATTCACTCTAATGATGGAACTGAAAGTACTTCCAGCTCCAGCAATGGGACTTCGTCTGATTAATGGAATTTGAGGAGCCAAGTGCAAGCAAGAAAAATTTGAAAAATTCGAAAAAATACGGTTCTTACATTTATTATATATTTGAGCTTAAAAGACTAAATTCAATTTTAATCAATAGTTTTATATCATATTCATTTAGGTTTGTAAATATATGAATACGTACGTATATTCACGGAGTAAAAAATAATGTAAACAAACCTAGCTCTTTTTTAGCCCTTTTTTTTAAGCGATCTAGCCTTTTCTAGCCCTTTTTTAAAGCTCATATAGCCTTTTTCCCCAAATATTTCTGGCAACACTGTTTATAACATCATCTTCGTTGCAGGGATTTTAAAACATTTTCACGAACTTTACAAAATAAACTAGAATTTCAAGTTGACATCGTCATCGACAAGTGGGTCAGAGTTTATCCCAAATGATCAAGTTTCGATTTAGTGCATTTCGACTAGGAAAACTTTTAAGAAAAAATTGAATTGTAGGTTTGAGTGTTTCTACGAAACTTAGTGGATGACTCAATAGGGAATTTTCGACGATGCTTCATTCCAACCATTATGGCAGCAGCAGTAGCGGACAAGGCAAGGATATGTTTATATATGAGATTCCTCGGTCTCAGATGCAGCTGCTGTGTGATCATTTGGATGAGTTAAATGTTTGGAATCAGTTGGCCGTATTTATGAGCCTGAAACCGGCAGAAGTGCAGGTGTGTTATAAAAATTGTTTTATGCTAAAATTCATTTTTTTATTAATTTGCTACTTTTATGCTACCAACAGAGTATTCGCCGACAACAAATCATAGGAAATTCTGCAATAGATGAATTGCTGAAAATTTGGGGTGGTCAATACAATCACACAGTGACGGAATTATTTATCGTGCTGAATAAGTAAGAATTTATTTTGGTTCATACTCGTAATTTTAGATAAAAAATTTATTTGCTTTTAATAGATATAAACTCTACCAGGCAATGCGAATACTCAAGGATTTTGTGGAACGCAAGTATCACATTCTTATACCGAATAGTCAGCCTGTGATAAGCGAACTCCTCGCTGCAGATAATAGAAATAGGAATAATGTATCGCAAAAAATTCTCAACCGCAGCACCTCTTCTGGGGTCAGTAACTCGAATAATTATGAGACAACGGACAACAACGACTCAAATAACAGTTCTATGATAACGCCTTCGGAGTCAATATTGCCCCAGGCAATGAGCTCCCTACCAGAAATTAATTACATAGAACTAGCAGATGCCACGCAAAATTGGAGCGATGCATTCATACTGGGAAAGGGTGGTTTTGGTACCGTATATAAGGGAATATGGAAACATACACATGTAGCCATAAAGCAGATACACTATCGCGGTGCCAATGGGCGTGAAAGTGCCAAGGTACAATTACAACAAAGTCTCAATGAATTGAAGTACCTTAACTCATGTAGACACGACAACATTTTGCCATTGTACGGTTACAGCATTAAAGGCGAAAAGCCCTGCTTGGTTTATCAACTAATGAAGGGTGGATCATTGGAGCAGCGTTTGAATACCAAGAAAATGGAGCCGCTTAAATGGCAGGACAGAATAAATATTTGCTTAGGGACAGCAAGGTAGAAAATGTTTAAATAGAAAAAAGATTTATAAAAAATTTCGATGTACATTAACTTAGCTCCGTCATTTTTTATTCATTATTGAACAAAAAAATCTTCAATATGACCTACCTTGTGCTTCATTCGAATAAAAATGTAATCTAAGATTGATGTGGTGTTGCTTTTTTAATGCAAAGTAAGCTCCACCATGAATTTTGGCAGATATTTTGAAATTATTCAATGATTTGCTTGAACTGTGCTACAATAGCCACAGAAAGATTAGAAAAATTCAAATATATCTGACTTTAAAGCGTATTTTTTTTTTCAAAATTCCAATGCTGTTTATTATCAGTTCTCAAAACGTAATTTGTGCGGTAACCTCGAAAAGTTTTCTAAGATGGGGCTCCTATGTACCATTAAAAGCAGTTTGTTTTAAAAATTGAGTAAATTAATTTGGAAGAAAAAAACCGTTTTATAATTTTATTGTTAAAATTTAATGATTATTTTCAACGATTTGCTGAAAATGGTAATCCCCACTTACATTACCACGTTATTTCGCTACTGCGTCGATTGTTAAACAAAGTGTATCAAAACATATTAATAACCATTGCTCTAACTCAATATTGCAGCACTGCAATTTTATTCCCTACAGCACAAAAATGTTTTCTATCCATTACTTATAAATATAGTGCGGATTTTTTCCCCTCAAGAATAAGAAAATAATTAAGTTCAACAAAAAGTTAAAAACAAAAACGCAAAATTCCGTGTTGTTTGGATTTCTTTCATATATTGCTTGCATACATTATTTTTTAACACATTACAACACATTATAACACATTGCATCACAATTTTCGATTTTCTTAATAACTTCCTGAATCGTATAAAAATCATAGCATTCTTATAAACTTATACTTCCAATGCAGTAGATAATAGCACACATCAGGCACATATACCCTTTTAACAATATATCTAAAATGGCGGAGCACACAAAAAATTTTGTTTATCAGTAGTTTCTTGCATTTTTATGAAATTTTTTTGTTTTTACTTCCTTAGGGGTATCAATTACTTGCATACATTTCGAGAAAATCCACTCATACACGGCGATATAAAGCCAGCTAATGTTTTACTCGATGAATGTCTTACACCAAAAATAGGCGACTTTGGTCTGGCGCGCGAGGGACCAAACGCCATAAATTCAGCTGTAGAGGTCACACAAGTTTTTGGTACCAAACCATATTTACCACCAGAATTTCTCAATTTAAAAAAACTCAGCGCACAGGTTGACACATACAGCTTTGGAGTGGTGCTGCTCGAAACATTTACCGGAATGCGTGCATACGACAGAAATCGTCCTAACCTGCTACTCACGAAGCACATTCTTAAATTGTGTAACACAACGTCAAACTATAGAATTGAGGATTTGATTGACAAAACCATTCCATTGCTACCAGGCGAAGAGGACATGTGCAGACGTTCAATTGAGTTGGGTTTACAATGCATTGCTCCCAGCCCAAATGAAAGACCATCAATGGAGCATGTTTTAAAAACAATCGACAATTATTAAAATGTATAAAACTGAAAATAACTTTCCAAAGCAATAATTTTGCTAAAATAACTTTTTCTTTAGCTACATTCCGCTATAAAAATTTGAAAAAAAATAACTCAATGCTCAGTTATGCAAACGTAACGCAACGGTACGTAGACTTACATCGGCAACAATAAAAAACTGCACTACGTTCTGTTATGATTTCGATAACTAATGACGAGTATGGCTCAAAGCAAATTGTACGTCCTCTACGCCAGGCTGCGTTAAGTTTGGGTAACTGAGCCGACATTCTTAAATTTAATTTAGATCATATACTCGTAAAGTGTGCTCAGAGCAAATGATTTCCAATATATGTATATATTTTTTAATAATTTTTGTAATTTAATAACTAATTGTAATTAAACAGTTATATTTTTTATACAATATAAAAGGATGTTTATTTAAAATTACACCATATTGAATATATTCTTAAGAGAAACCTCACAGAAAAGTTGTTAAAATAAACAATAAAAATGCATTACCTCTTTCTACGAATTAAAAAAGTGTGCGACGATAGAACGATCGGCTGGATAGTAGAACTTTTCAAAATTTCTTTTTGATAGTTTTTTATTTTTGTTTTTATTTTTTTTTTGTAGCGAAGATATGTTATAAAATTTTAGCATTTGTTCTAAACAATTTAACTAATTCCCAAAAATGAACCTAAAAAATTCCAAATTCTATAAACGCATTCAAGAATTGCGCAGAGTTTCAAGGGAAAAATTACGCAAAGAAAAAGATAAACGTGCCAGAATTGATTTTGAATTGGAGAACGCGTTTAAAGAACGCAGTGGCAATATATGTGAGGAAACAACCGGGAATGCTGAAGAAAAAAAAGAAGATTCAAATAACAATAATAATAAAACAAACGGCTTGATTCAACTGAATAATGTTTGTTTTCGTCTTAAGTGTGCAACATTACAAAAAAAACCAAGTCAGGATGATGTGCCGTCAATATCGTAACTTTAAATGAAATAATTGTCCAATGAAAAAAAACGAGCTTTACTATAAATCATTTATTTGTTGCAGCGCTACCAAAGGCAGTATTTGCGTTTCCAATTCACGCTATGCTATGATTGGTAAAATTTCCAAAAGTCTCGGCTTTAAGGTGGTCAAAGAAGTTAAATTGTGGAATATTCTGTGGACTGATTCGCTACCAGGTGTCGAGCTCTACAAAAACATGAAGCGTTTTCAGCAAATAAATCATTTTCCCGGCATGATGGAGATCTGTCGCAAAGATTTACTGTCGCGTAATTTAAATCGCATGTTGAAATTGTTTCCAAGAGATTATAAAATATTTCCAAAGACTTGGATATTTCCAGCGGAGTAAGTATGCGGCAAAGGTTATTTGCAATAATCTATTTTATACCTGTCTGTCTAGTTATGGTGACGCATTGAACTACAGCAGTAATTTTGCTAAGCCGCGTACATTCATTATAAAGCCTGATGCAGGCGCTCAAGGGCGTGGTATATGGTTGACAAATGATTTAAAAACAATAAATCCTACGGATCGCATGATATGCCAGACCTATATAACTAAGGTAACATGACTCTGTGTTGAACATAGAGACCAATACGAGTTTAGAGAAAAAAAACACAGGTGCGTCACTGGACACATGAGAGAAGCGAAGCATTTTCGCAATTTCATAGATTTGATAAATTAATGGTTTTTTTTCGATTAAAATAATTTTTAAATTCAAAACTTTAAAATAACAAAGTAAACTTAAAAAACATACGTTTATCTTCACACCAGTAAGTTTTATTATATTTCATTATTATTTTTGTTTTCTGTCACTCAGAAAACGCACTTGTCAAGGCACTTTTGGTCAATTTAATTCTAATTTCGCGCTTTGCAAAAAAAAAAAAAAAAAAAAAAAATTAACACCATGTACCAACGACATAATAAACGATCGTGTAGTAAGAAGAGTTTGATTTTTTTAAGTCTTAAGCAACTCGAAAGTACTCAATTTGTTCTTTTTAAGTAAATACTTATAAGATACATACGGACAGACTGGCAGACATGGCTAAATCGACTCGGGTGGTGATGCTGATCAAGAATATGTATAATTGTCTATATCCACGCCTCCTTATGGGCATTATAAACGGTGTGACAAAATTAATATACCACTTTTACGTTTTTGTATGGGAACACCCGTAAGGAGTGGTCGGAGGAGATAGGTCCTCAAGGGAAAAATGTTCCTTTTACAAAAATAATGGGGGTTGATCAATCATATTAACCCTCTCCGGTCCTCCTTTAGAGCCGCCTGTTCAAGTGTAGGGAATAAATATACAAAAATCATTAAATTTGTATGGGAGCCCCCCAATTAGTTGCAAGGAATAAATATACAAAAATCATTACATTTGTTACAATTTAATCAACATACAGGTTACTTATTTTTAAGCATAACGACCTCTGGTAGTAAGTAGAAACAACATCCAATACACAATCCTTAGTGAATATTGTGTATTGGCGAAAAGTTATTGCAAGATATGAAGGATATATAGCCAATACGTATTCCTATAAATAGATTATTGTGATCTACTGCAACATAGCTTTAGTTAATACTTAATATTGAATCAGCGGTGTTCATTAACGAGGGCTTTTGGTTTGATGGTTAGAGCGTTAAACTACCAGTCGACGGGAATGAGTTCAATTCCTGCAGCGGAGAAGAAATTATTTTTAATTTAACATTTTCTTGTTGCAATCGACGCAAGCAAAAAACAATATCAATTCTAAGAAAAAAGGTATCGGAAAAAAGTGTCGTTTTTTGAGATTTCACTCCAGCAAATCGCAGAACGAGGTGTAAAAAGCTTCGCTTCAATAAACTTTTTATTTTTGCAGCTCATGCTCGCGAGTCAGAACAAGTCAGTATTTGAAAAGCTCCCTCTCGAGCTAGAGCCAGTAAAAATTTCTCAAACGGTCGCTCTCACAAGTCAGAGCTGGAATTTCTTTACTTCTCACGACCAACGAGTTGAACGAGAGCGTTCGAAAAATATTTATTGGGTGTAAGTTGAGAGTGGGAGCATTTATTAAATATTTTGTGGCACCATGGTGTAATAATAATAAGGTGTTAGTGAGTTTGACACTTTTCTCTCAAAATTATAATTTATTTCGCAAATAGCAAAACCATTCAATGGTTAACTTGGAAAATGGGCGAAGACAACTGCAATAACCTTTTGTCAACACAACAAGGCACAATAAATTGAATAAAATATTTATTTAAACTTAATTCGCACAATAACCTATAAATCATCATCTAGCAACTCGAAATAATACTATTTGACAATTATCTACAGTGCCTCTCTTTCGTTCTCAATTTTGACAAAAACAAAACTATTCTTGGTGTTGTCAAAAACTCACTAACATCCATGGTATAATAATAAAAGATAGCATTGAAAACTGATTATTTTCTCTTCTACAAGAAAACATCTCCAGTCAAAAAAAGCTGTTTGTGAATATGCATCTCCGGCTGCTAGACTTGTTGTTTTTTTTCACTTCAACGTTTTCAACAATGTTTGTGTTTTCAATGGCTTTGTGAGCGCTCTCTTTTTGAGTATATTTTTTTGACAAGAGATGGTTTGCCAAGCAACTGCCAATGCTACCTTGTAATTATTATACCATGCTAACACTTAATTACTGGCTCGCGAGCGGGAGCTACAGAGCTAAAGATATAAAATAAAATAGCTTCGACTCGCAAGCGAGAGCTGAGATCGAGCAAGCATTTCCGTCCCCTGATATTTACTTAGTTTTTAAAAATTTTGTGGTGGACGCGCAGCAAAAATCATGATTTCAATGTTTATTTTTTTAAAAATTTGGTTCAAAAATAATTAACAAAATATTAATTAAATTATGACCTTGCGCATTTTTAAAAAGCACAGCGTAAATTTTCGAAATTTACAACGGCCACATTCCGTAAAAATTATCCAAATATTCATGTCCAAATTCATCTTAAAGAATTCCTATATGAAAAGCTGATCATCAGCATCATCGATAAGCAATTTTTGTGGAATATTGTGTAAGATTTACTTTGTCTTAGTCACATTTGCGTTAAAATATGTTTTAGATGGTAAAAAATCTCAAAAAAATTTGGTAGAATATTTTTTTTTTTACATTTTGGGTAATTACTCATAGTAGCGACACCACTGTGGGTCTTACCTAACATATTTTTGCTTATTTTCTCATTCATATATTTGCAGCCCCTACTTATCGATGGCTATAAGTTTGACTTGCGCGTTTACACACTTATCACTTCGGTGGATCCGCTGCGCATTTTTGTCTATAACGAGGGTCTGGCACGCTTCGCTACTAATAAATACACTGAGCCGAACCCCGATAATAGTGCTGACCTGTTCATGCACCTCACCAACTATTCCGTCAATAAACGCAGCTCACAGTACGATCTCTGTGATAATGATGAGTGCGGCAGCAAGCGTAAATTCAGTGCCATCAATAACTGGATGATGCGTCGCAACTATGACGTCGACGAATTCTGGTCCAAAATCGATGATATTATTATCAAGACCGTGCTAAGCGCTTGGCCCATGTTGAAGCATAATTATCATGCTTGCTTTCCGGGTCATGATAAGATACAGGCTTGCTTCGAAATACTTGGATTCGATATACTTGTAGATTCGAAGTTAAAACCATACATTTTGGAGGTTAATCATTCACCAAGTTTTCACACAAATGAGACTGTCGACCGCCAGGTGAAACGTGGACTAATACGGGATACACTGTCCTTGGTCAGCACGGCATTGGCGGATAAACGTGAAATATTGCGTGAGGATCGCAAACGTGTTAAGCAACGACTGTTGAAAATAAGACAAGGCGACACGTAACTAATTTTTATTTAAATGTTTTTTAATTTTTTTGTCATCTTCGAAACTTTAAAAACCGTTATTTTTCCCCACAGCACGCAGCGTTCTTTGAATGGCCACACAGCGGCGACTAATAATAATACGAATAACAACACTAACGAAACAGCCAAAAAAACCGAAACAACCGATGCCGAAGACGATACACCAAACCCGCTAAGTCCACTCTCCCAACAAATCGCCTGGGAGGAAAGCCACTTGGGTGATTTTCGACGTATTATGCCACCCTGTGATTCCAGCAAATTAAACTACTATTGCCAGTTTTTCGCCTTGCAGAATCAAGCATCAATTTATGGTGAAACTGCGGCGAGCAAGAAACGCGAAGAAGTCGCTAAAAAGTTGCGCTTGAAATTGGAGGAGAAACGTGTTAAGCAACAGGAACAACTAAAGAACATCGGCAAACTGAAATTGGATGAATTGCGTTCGCGTAGTCGACGCACAAATGTAACCAGAGCTGCGCTGGAAAAGCAGCGTCTACTGAGATTTAAATCGCAAGCGCAATGGACACCGGGTTTCATATCGGAGGCAGAGGAACGGTTGCGACGAACATGGATGCAAATGCGTATGGATATGTTAAAAGGAATGAAGATAGTGCAATTGGTGAGATTTTGTTTTTTCTGTAAATCATAATTTTTAATGCGGTTGCTACAAATACAATAGGTCTGTTCCAGTACTTTTTGAACTAAAAATGGTAAAACTGTCAAAAGCGTCAGAGTAAGGAAAAGTATCAAAAATTTGTATTAGATCTGATCCCTTACTCGAAAGTTTTAGTCCAATTCATAATGTTTTCCAGGTTTTAGTCCGAAAAGCGTTCCTGTACACTAGGGGTGGGCACAATTCTTGCACCTGCTGCGACTGCGTGTAAGCAGCGGAATGGAAAATCTTCTCTGTAATCCTCTCACAATATTCAATCACAAGAGCGCACTTGAGATTGCGTTAGTGCAGAAATATAAAGGGTCTGCCATCTAACGTTTTTTTTTTTCAACTAGTGCTTATTTCGTAACACTTAGCACATGTCTGATTTGACAGATAATTAGTTTTATCCTTCCGCTGAACGAATATGGTTGTGTATACGCTTGAACAACGCTGGGAAATATTGCGACATTACTTTGGCAATCATGGTAATGCTGCAGAATGTGTGCGAAAATTGCGTACGGATTTTGGAAAACAAGAAGCACCGTCAGCTCCATATGTTCGTTATCTTGTGAAAAAAGTGAAAGAGACTGGCATCCTCATCGATAAACCAAAGCGTGAAAAGCCAAAAACAGTGCGTACACCCGAGAATATTGCTGCTGTGGCAGAAAGTGTGCGTGAAGCGGCATCAACATCAATTCACCGTCGTTCTCAACAATTGTACATTTCGGAGACATCATTGAGACGAATTTTGCATAAAGACCTTGGTATGACGCCATACAAAGTCCAATTGGTTCAGGAGTTGAAGCCAACTGACCATCCAATGCGTTTTCGCTTCGCTGAGTGGGCCTGCGATCGACTTACAGAAGATGCCGATTTTGCAAAAAAAATCATCTTTTCAGATGAAGCTCATTTTGATCTTGGCGGGTATGTAAACAAGCAAAATGTCGCATTTGGGGCACAGAAAACCCGCACGCATACATTGAAAAGCCGATGCACCCAAAACGAGTCACTGTTTGGTACGGATTTTGGTCCAGAGGCATGATTGGGCCATTTTTCTTCGAAAATGAGCAAGAAGTGGCCGTTACAGTCAGTGGCCATCGTTATCGGGCCATGTTGAACGAATTTTTGTTCACAAAAATTGAAGAGCCCTGTTTTTAAAGATCGCATTATCAGCCGCAGAGCTGATGTCTTTTGGCCACCTCGGAGCTGCGATTTGACACCGTTGGACTATTATTTGTGCGGAGCCCTCAAAGATAAGTATTACGCCGACAAGCCAGAGACAATTGACGCTTTAAAGGACAATATTCGTGAAGCCATTGGTGAAATACAGCTGCACACAATCGATAATGTGCTTAATAATTGGACCGATCGTGTAGGCTACTGCATGGCCAGCCGAGGCAGCTGGCCAATAATGGAAATGAAATTATTTTCCATTATTAGCCGGAAGGATTGTACATTCAAATAAAAAAAGAAATTTGAGAAAATATTCAGTAGTTTTTTTATAGCATTTTCAAAAAAAAAAAGTTTTTTGGCGGATCCTTTATGTATTCATCTCACGTACAGATCGATCAAAGCTTCAGTGCAAAGATAACAAGATGGGAAACTTCTGTGGGGAATCTAAAAATTGCAAAAAGTAAACACACATACGAGAGAAACCATTTCACCATAAATAGTGAGGTGAATATGTCAGTTTCGGGTTATGTTCCTTAACCCTTCCAACACGTTTGTTATTGATTTTCTTTATAACGAAAACAAAAATATCTTAAGTTCTCTAAATATTCTTATATATGCTAAAAATATTTATTTTTGTGCTTTAACTTCATGTTCAATAAGATTTTATACATAAAAAACCACATTATTTCCTTAAGAAAAGCAAAAAATTTGTGCATGTAACGTAAAGGTTAATAATATCAGCTGGGTGAATTTATGAATGAAATGTTTTTTTTTCATTCGAGTGTTAGAAGTAGTGTTGCCAATTTATCTTCTTTAGGATAGCTTTTAATTTTTCCTTTTATTAGGTTTTTAATCTTTATTTCGTTTTTAGGATAGCTACGCCTAAATTTCTCTTATAAATCTGCAATGATGATCATAGGAAATAAATTGGGTCTACGGAAGTCAAAATATATAAGCTGGTAAACTTAATTGATTCATAGTCTGAATTTTAAGAAATAACATGGTTGAAATAATAAAAGCATGTGTAATTAAATATTTTCTTATTATTTGCCCAAAGATACATTTATTATTGCTCATAATTTCTTATTATTATATGAGTCAAAATTAAGTGTCCGGAATATTTCCATAAATGTAACAGTTCCCTTAAAATTCAGAAAGGATAAGTAATGATATAAATTGGAGTTATTAGTTTAAGGACTGAGCCGTAGGAATATAAATGGAAAAATAATATTTATGGCAAATAATGGAATAATATGTAAAATTACTTTAAACTTAATATATTACGCAAATACATAATCAAAGCAGTTTTACAAATTTTATAGATAAAACAAATGCTAGTTCGTACCAAAGCAATATTTATTCCAACCAAGCAAATTTTCAAAGAAAACAATGATAATTGACAACTCTGATGGGATGAAAATAACAGAACTTTTACAAAACGGTCGTGGTGAAAATAAAAAGCTATTTACAAATACAACAAGTGGCAAAATTTGCAAACTTTGTTAGGCGATTAAGATTAAAATAAGAAAATGCATGTTATTATTTGAGTGTTAAACAGCTTCCTGTAACATAACTTAAAGATTTAAATATTCAAACACTCAATCCATACATTATTTTTCTTGTTTGTAAACGAAGTTTCGGCAGAAAAATGCAGAAGAACAAGAGCGTTCCCTTTTTTAAATTTCACCTCGAATAGTGAGGGTTTGTGTAGAATAGCGGGGGTTTGTGTAAAATTAAAATTTTTCAAAAATGTTGACAAATACAACAACTGAAGAAATTGGCAAACTTTAAACGCATGTATGAACTAAAATAAAGGGACTTAGTAATCAGTTTTGGTTGCAAACAGTTTATTGCAACTAAACTTAAATATTTATATCATAATAAATAGATAATATGCATTATTTTCAGGGGTTGCAAAGTGACTTCTTCGAGAGTTTGCGGCCGATGAAGAACAAGAGTAAAATTCAGGGTTGATTTTTCATCGCACTAATACATGCAAACTTTTTTTTAAGGTTATGTTTTTTAAGTTTCCCATCGTTATCTTTGGTGTTCAAGCGAACGTCAAGCAGGTAATATCTGCGCTGGCCTGTTCCTTGAAAAGATGACGAAAAATTGTACACTGTACAAAATTTCATGAACGCAAAATGTTTGATGCTTTTGCATCAAACTGTATAATTTTTTTATTGCAGTAGTTTTTTGTTTATAAATTTTTTTTCAAAATACGACTATTTATAAATCATTTTTTTTATTTTGTGTTAAAATCATTCAAGATCTATAACAATTTATTTGTTTCAAAAAATCAAATCTAACATTGTATGACATTGTGTGGCGTCCGTGGGCGTAGTTGGTTAAAGTGCGTGGCAGCTATGTCAACGAACCTGGAGACCCAGGTTCGAATCCCAGCAGCGACAGAAAATTATTTGAATTAAAATAATATTTCTGTACGGCCGCCACCTCTCTGCAGACAATGGCAAACCTCAGAGAGTAATCAAAATGCCATGTAAAGCTTCTTGAGAATAAGAACAATTCCGTTCATCGCCGTTCATCGCATTCGGAGTCGGCGTTAAGCCTGTAGGTCCATTTCTCGGTCAATTGTGTACAAAATTAATAACACGCACAACACAATTGATCATAAGAAGCTAGGTCAAAGTCCTTTCAAGGGCTGAAATGGCCAGTTATTTATTTATTTTTTTTAACATTGTATGACATTTTTTGTTTTTTTTTCATGTATCATTTTCCCATAAACCCATCGCCGTCCCATTATAAAATTTTGTGCACTTTTAGCCGAGATATACAAGCCAAAATTTAAAATCGATTCTTTTCAGCTTTTTACATGTCCGTTTGTTTATCTGTATTTCAGTTTATCCATCTGTCAGTGTGTTTAATTTTTATAATCCACTACACATTTATTTCATTTCGCAGTATAAATAAATCAGAGCAAAGAAAAAAATCTCTAATACCTATAAGATTTCTGCAAAAACCACTTTAGCACTCCTTTGTTTTCAGTGTGTTTTATAGAAACCGTGAGAGCGAGAGCATGCTGTTGTGAAAAGTAAGTGTTGCATATTAAGAGGATTGCTTATTAAAAGGGAGTTTCTTTTTTAACTCTACCAACAGCTATAAAATCGCTTTGCAAAAACAACTTCTTGGCATATTTATAAGGGTTTCGCAAGAGCATGCAACCATTATAATTCTACATCTGTCTCCTAACATTTTTTTAACTAATATTTTTTTAGAACTGAATCACCATCATAAATTTATACTTTTATTTTGTGCGTAACTACTTAAAAGCAAGTGTTGGACACAAGACGTTATCAAGATATAAACATGATTAAATTCAAACTATTAAATAGTGAAATTATAAAACGCCCTTTTTTATATAAATGGCATGCACTATTGATTATGAACTGCTCTGAGCGCAATGATCACAATTCTATATGATAATCTATATTACGCGTCCGTGGCGTAGTTGGTTAAAGTGCGTGGCCGGTATGTCAAAGAACCTTGGAGACCCAGGATCGAACCCCAGCCAGCGACAGAAAATTATTTGAATTAAAATAATTTTTCTGTACGGCCGCCACCTCTCTGCAGGCAATGGCAAACCTCAGAGAGTAATCAAAATGCCATGTAAAGCTTCTTGAGAATAAGAACATTCCGTTCATCGCCGTTCGGAGTCGGCTATGTAGGTCCATTTCTCGGTCAATTGTGTACAAACTTAATAACACGCACAACACAATTGATCATAAGAAGCTAGGTCAAAGTCCTTTCAAGGGCTGTAATGGCCAGTTATTTATTTTTATTTATTTATAATCTATATTACGCTCTTCTTACGCTCTACCTCATTATATTTGTTCATGTCCCTCGTTTCCTTTACCATCGAATTTATGAAGCAATGCTGTCGCCCGTGAAGCAATTAGCGTGCAACCAAAATACACGTACGGGCAAAATGCCCATACGTGTAACTTTGCCCACCCCTACTATACACCATAAAATGGTAAAAGAGAGTGCAATCGAGAAAGTCAAAAATTACACCTCCCTGTCAAAAGTAGAAATTTTTACCATGTCGTCTGCTCCATATCAAACAAATGATTTTAATTGACAGTTTAAACAATTTCAATCCGGAACATAATACAATTACAAGGAAGGCTCATATTCGAGAACAGGGTGAGCTATTGGTCAAAATCAGCTGGTAATTTTGAATTGCTTTGTCGCTTTGTCGTTTGTAGCTCCCACAGCTTTGTTGTTGCGAAATTTAACATTTGAGCAGCCATTATAAAATGAGCTTTCCTTGTAATTATGTCATGGTCGGGAAATCGATTCCGAATTTCTTGTATGTTTCTCTTTTTTGAGAAATTTTTTCTTACTCTCTCAGGCTTTTGACTTTTACCATGACCAAAAAGTATGGCAACAGACTTATAATTTTTGTAAGCTCAATGTACAAATAAATATTTAATCGAATACTTTTTGAATTATTTAAACCCATATAATTATTCTTTTGTTTTTTTAATTCATAGGTTTTTTTTCTTCTGTACAATGCCAGAAACTTGACGAATGCCGATATTCTTAACTACCCGGATTTGTATAGATCCCTTGAAAATGGTTATGATATTTTTGAGGAATGAATTTTATTATGTAGATGTAATAACCGTAATAAAATGTATTTTTCTTTTTGTAGTGCATATTTGCAGAATACTTTTCGAACAAAACTAATTACTATTCCGATTTATTATTGTTTGTAGTGCACAATGTAACCTTGAATATATTTTTGAATGTTAAAAAAAGTTTGTTCTTATTTAAATCAATTATATGAGAAATAAGTTGCATTAAACATTTATGGTTGGTTTTTTGGTCAAGGTAAAGTTTAGTTACATTTGCATTTTACTTTTTTCGAACATGAAATTATTGCAAAATATTCTATGCCACAAATTCACTGGGAAGAGAAAAGAATTATAATTAGCGAAATTAACAGAAATTGAAAAAATTCAGGCAACCAAAAAATTCAAGTATATTTTTTAAACTTTAACAAATTAAGAACTTAATCTTTTGTTTACGAAGGGAAAGGATTAACGTAATATGCCAATCTTCTGGAATTTGCAGAAAAAAACAAAGTTGAGTGTGGAAATTCTCTGAAGTTAAGGATTTGAAAAGTATGGTTCACCTCAGAGACATTGAGTGGAAAAAAGCAATTCACAAAATCTTTAGAATATTTCAAAAGGTCGGCCCAAAAATATTTTTAACATTTGTTTCATATTTTCCATAAAAACAATGTTATTTTCTTCCAATTATTTTTTTTAACCCAAATAATTTTTGTTTTGTTGCTTTTTTGTAAGGTTTTCTTACCTAGGTACGTTGTTGCTATTATAGCGCAAACATTCCAGAGTAATTTATTTTTTTATGCTTCATAATTTTTTGAAACTTGTGTTAAGGAATTCTTTAATTTAAAAATAATGAATTTATCTAGATAGTGAGATAGTTTAGGAACAGAACACATTTGGTGTGAAAAAAAATTTCAAGTAGAAGCTGAAGATCCAGCAAACATGACCTAAAAATAGAAGTATTCCTTTTGCCGTCCTCTGGTGGTGAAGGTTCGTAAAATAGTGGAACAAAAAATGTTTTTATCTTGAATTTTCATGTACGCAAGCGTACTTTTAAAAACATCTAATGCCCATGTAAGAGGGCCAAATTTTAAAAGCAATCGTTTTTGTTCATGTACGAGAACGCTAAAAAAATATTTGTTGAGTACGTGTCCACGAGCGTGTGCGCAAACTAAAAGATTGAGGCTCAGGAGACAGTTCTGAGCCATACATGGTAACGAATAGCAAATTTAAAAAGGGGACGTAGTATAGCTCCCAGGTTAGTGACAGGAACTTTTATAGGTTCATGAATTCCTTGCATTAATACCTATGGTCATATGACAAAAACGATACCTTCGGATTTTGAATTTTGAGGATTTCATCGATTTTTGTTCAAATTGGTTCCAATGGAGTTGTATTTGGATATTATTTATTATATACAAGAAAGCAATAGAATCTTGAAAAGTTCTAAAGAGTTCTTTTTAGAAACATTATCCCGGTGAAACCTTTTGGCCATATAATCATCGATATTTTTTACAAAAGTGAATAGAATCCATAAAACTTCGAATAGTAACTCACCTAAGAGATTGCTTGTGGACCTTTCCGAATCGTTCGCTCCCAAAGCACGCAAGAGGATGATTCCGAACTCTGTTCTTTAGTAAACAATTAGATCTTTCCAAAAAACCATCAAATTTCTATAGAAAAAAAAAGTACGAAATGTTATTTAACTTCGATTTTGAACGCAAATGTCCCTTTAATTTAAAGTAAAATAAGCATTACCTTGTATTATATCAATGTTAAGATCTCTTATTTCTCTGGCAGTGTCATGTTTACTGAATATTCTAGGAAAAATTTCCTTGGAATGACTATTTGTTACAGTTGATTTCCTTGACATTGAACAACAGGTTGCTGATTGGTTGCGCTCTTGTTAGCCCCTTATTTATTTATCGTTTCATGACAGAACACGTTACAGACTTAGAGCAGCTTTGTAGCCAGAAACTGTCTGTACAAGCTTTGTTATTTGACCATCTTATACTGCTATGAACAAATCACCATAAATAGTCTGGATTGCTCTTTTATCACATTCGTAGCATGAAAAGTTCTATAACAGAAAACAATAAAATGTTATTAACAATTTTGAAGTTATGTTTAAAATACTTACTTTTAATGTATAAGTACAGAATATTTGTGAAGTTTCTTTATGACAATTTATCTTGATTCACTGCTTCTTATTCTTTTTCTACTGTAATGGTAGTGGCAATGTTAAATAAAATGCTTTAGATTTTGCTGATTTTTTATATTTATTTTATTTAGTTATAAATAACTTATAGTTTAATAATCTGTATAATGTTTTTAAACTTTATTTTTAATCTTAAAATATTACTTTCTTTTTTGTTTTATTTTTTTCTTTTTCTTTTTATTTTTGTTTTTGTTTTTGCTTAGATAACATTTTAAAAGAAGTCCTTTGATGTATATTAATTTTGTTTTTCATACATTTTCGATTTTATTATCGCATATTTCTTGAAAAGATATTTTTATACATTTTTCCAAATATGCTTTGTCAAATATAAAAAATAATTTCACAAAAAAAAAAACACAAAATAAATAAACAAATCGCAACACACGCAATGCAACAGTTTCACAAAATTTGTTCCTTTAAAAATTTAAAACATTTGCATTAAGCAGGATTTCTTACATCATTGATTAATTTATTTTTTTTAACTTTATATTTAACTAGATTGTTTTCGTGCAGTTAGCAAAGTTCTTTCATATCTATTCGTTTTGTTTTTTCTTTCCTTTTTACAATTAATGAATTCATCTCATTTTATTTTTTTATTTATAAAATGTTAAGTAGTTGTGGTAGTTTTTGTTGTAAACATTAAACTTAATTAAACTTTTTTGTTAACTGAAAATTAAAAAATAACACAAATTAATAATGTACACAAATATATTGCTGAAGCTAAATAATAATGAACATTAACATGAACGTACGGTCGTAATACAAAATGGTGTAGTTAGGGAACGGATTGTTTTGGACTAAGTTAAGTGTGGCATCAGAAAAGTGCATTTGCAGACCTTAAAATTCGTGCTTCTATGAGCAGCTTTCAGAGCAGCTATGTTTGACTAAATAATTGAAATTATCTGCTTTAAAGTGAGTTACAGAGTATTGAGAGCACCTTAAGAATATCTTGCCACCAGAACAACTTGCTGGCCTTTTTCGTGGGCGTTCGTTCTTTTTCCCATCTTTTGACTATTGCTAAATGCTATTTGCAATTTTGTTCTTAACTTTAAGATTTAATTTTAACGTTTATACAATTGTGTGGGATTTGTTTGTTGGTTGGTTGATTGATTTGTAATTGCTGTGGGAACTGTTTCATCCAAAACAATCACAGTGCATCAGCTCCAATTAAAAATTGTGGGCCAAATAATTCTATTGCGAGTGCTTGTTCTAAACATTTACTTTTGCTTTCGCCTACCTGGCATGGCAGGCTTAACTTCAACATTTGAATTTAACCATCGGTATATGCTTGGAAGACAGACACTTGTCACAGCACCATTCCGCATACACTTCTTTTGCTATCATTTGGAAGGCGGCTTCTGTCATGCCACAACACGTTCTAAAATAAGCAAAATTATAAGTGTTATATAACTTAGATGAAGGTTTTATTTATTTACCTATGAAAGAAAAAATTACAACCAGATTCACAGAATACTGCCTCGTCGTTGTCGTTGACTTCTTTGTGACACAAGCCACACGGATAAATTGGTGGCGCATTGGGATTTTGTGGATTGAATACCATGGGCTGTCCGGGTGGGTACATTTTTCCTGCACTAACCGACATAGGCTTGGGACCACCCATTGGGCCTCCCATAGGACCGCCTATATGACCGCCCATTGGTCCGCCCATGGGACCGCCGGGACCCATGGGGCCTCCAGCAAACATATTGTGCGGACCGCCCATTAGATTGTGGTGTGCATGCGAGTGTGGGTGTGGATGCGGGTGTTGATGTGGATGTGGAGGGCCATTCATGCCGCCAGGTCCACCACTGCCCGGTCCGGGTATGCCGCCCATATGACCCATATGTGGTCCACCTCCAGGTCCGCCCATCATGTGGTGCGCTTGATGTGGATGATTCGGACCACCAGGACCCATTTGTGGCATACCGCCGGGACCGCCATGCATTTGTGGATTGTTGCCCATCATGTGCGGATGTCCACCGGGGTGATGAGGGTGATTAGGATGATTCATAAGGTGTGGGTGTGGATGTGGCGGTCCATGATGCGATTGCTGTTGAGGTGGATGCATCTGATTGGGCCCACCCATGCCACCTGGACCTGGTCCTCCACCTGGCCCGCCATGCATATGTACAGGATTTCCACTACCTCCCATCGAATGAGGATGATGATGTTGTTGCTGCTGCTGCTGTTGTTGTTGTTGTTGTTGTTGCTGCTGCTGCTGCTGCTGCTGTTGTTGTTGTTGTTGCTGCTGTTGCTGCTGCTGTTGTTGCTGCTGTTGTTGCTGCTGTTGTTGCTGCTGCTGTTGTTGCTGCTGCTGCTGCTGTTGCTGCTGTTGTTGTTGGTGCATAGGAACATTTGGGTTCATTTGTTGCTGCATTGGACCACCCATTGGGCCGTTTGGGCCCATTGGACCACTATTCGAGCCCATGTGCATGGCAACGCTTACGGGTACACCTAAAGGACTAGCACCCATGTTTCCCATCATACTACCGCCCATACTCAATCCAGGCGATTGCATAGTATTTGAACCCTGAGAACCTGGACCCATGCCGCCAGGCCCATTATTGCTCATTTGGTGATGTGGCGACATAGACGGTGGATGACCACCAGCAGCTGGCGAGGACGTAGGCACGGATGCAGTTGCTGCTGTGGACGTCGCTGTTGACGAAGGCGGCATCGGCCCATTATGCATGGCATTCATGCGCGAATTAGCCGCTGAAGTCTGACCTGTGGACGTTGGCGGTTGGTGATGATTCTGGTTATTGTTATTGTTGCTGTTATTATTAGAGTTGCTACCGTTGTTACTGTTATTATTGCTATTGCTCGAATTCGATCCACTCGCAGGAGAATTACCACCAGTTTGAGGTCCACCTGGCCCAGGACCAGGACCCGGACCACCGAGTCCTGATGTCATATGATTCGTTGGACCATTTCCCAGCGGACTGTGCATTGGTGGCGGCCCCATTTGTCCGTTGTTCATGTGTTGAGGCGGTTGTGGCTGCGATTGTTGTTGTTGCGGGTGTTGCTGCGTTGGAGGTGGCCCTAGCGGACTTCCCATTGCATTTCCCATTGGCGACCCCATAGGTAATGAGTTCATAGGAGAACCCTGACCAGGTCCACCTGGTCCACCAGGCATGCCAGGACCGCCGGATGCACTCATCGGTGAACTTATTGAACGAGGTCCATTTGGACCACCCATATGCGAGTTCGGTCCACCACCACCACCACCACCCATTGGTGATAGTCCACCCATTGCCATGTGATGTGGTGATATACTTGGACCCATGCCACCCATAGGACTCATACCACCCATAGAAGCCATACCGCCCATTGGACTGCCCATAGGTCCTCCTGCTCGGCCGTGATTCATATGCGGCGGCAGTCCTCCTGGGCCCATAGAGTGAACACCTGGGCCCATCGGGCTGTTCATGCCCATCGGACTCATGCCACGCATTGAAGGTGGTCCGCCCATGTGATGCGGATGTGGTGGTCCACCTGGATGATGAGGATGCATGTGTGGATGCATATGCGGAGGTCCGTGTGGTCCGCCCATACCGCCGTGCGGCATGCCGCCCATACCACCTGGACCAAAGTGTCCCGCCGCACCCATGTGACTCATGGCGGACATAGAGTTGGACATTGTGGGCGGACTGTCGTCAAAAGGATTCGATGCTATGATCGTGTCGCCAAATCCACCCATCGGCGGTGGTGGCAGCAGATCCTGCGGTGATGGCGGAGGCTGTGATTGCATTGAATTAGCAGCGGCGGCCGCAGCTGCAGCAGCAGCCGCTGCTGCTGCCGCTGAGTTGGCATTCGATGTTTTTCGTCGTTTCTTGGGATTGCTAGGCGCTGAAATAATATCAGTCGGCGGTGGTGGTTTAAAATCTGGTGGGCAAAGACCTCCAGCTGGACCCGGCAAACGATATGGTGCCATACCGAGATTATGGGTCATATTTGTGGTATTTTTCTTCCTAATGGTGGCTGCTTTTTGTTCACACGTCTCAAAATAAATGTTCAACTGCTGACTGAATATGTCGATAGATATAGATCAGCAGATTTGGGCTGATGGTTGTTTCTAAGATTCTTCTTATTGCAATTGAGTTCTTCTCATAACACAGCAAAATATATGGGCTTCTAAAGGTTTCCTTAACTATTATATACGATCTTGAAGTGCAATGGCACGGTTTTTGTTTCTATATTGTTTTTTTTTTATATTTTTGCAGCTACGTTGTTTAGTGATGACTTGCTCTGGTGATCACTTTAAAGGTGCTGGGATACCTGTGTAATGTACCAGGGTTTTCTTTTTATAGAGCACAAGCTCAGTATTTTGTACAACCTGTAAGTAGTAAACAAAAAATTTAATTTGTAGCAGATAGTATAAAATTTTTTAAGAAAATAAAAGCTTACGGAGGAATAGACATGAAACCAAATGTTGTAGGTTTTAATTATTTCGAAACGATTGATTAAATCCTTCGAAACCGGTTAAAATTCTTTTAAATTGAATTCTTCGATTAAATTCGAAGATTATATTCTTCGAAAGTTTTCATACATTATTCCGAAAAAATTAAATAATCGTTCAGTTATTTTAAGGAACCATCTCACATAATTATTAGGTTTCTTGGAGGTCTACTTTGAGAAATAAAAATAAAAGCTTTCGAAATATAAACTAATGAGCGAGTTACAATACGAGAATCCAAATACGACCTAAATTGTAAATGAAAACTATTTCCTTTATATAAATTATACTTGTTAACTACGAATTTACGAATTTACCCACATCATAAGGGACATCAAATTCAGAATGGACACCTTGGGAATTATTCGGTCACTTTTCCTTTTTAAAATTGTTCAAATTGTGAAGGTCTTGTACATTATGTCTGGGTAGTTATATCGGCTCCCGGAATTTACGCCCGATGAACTTACGCCGGAAAAAAATGGAAAAAAGCCCGATTTTCGATAGCATCGAATTTTGGAAAAAACGCCCGAATTTGAAATGGCAATTGAGACCGAAAGAAGGAAATTACGCCCGAATGGTTTGGAAATTAAGCCTGAAAAATGGAAATTATGCCCGAAATTTTCAACAGTGTTTCGGGCTTTATTTCCAAATTCTTCGGGCGCAATTTCCGTGATCCAGATTCAATGTACGACTATCAAACAAATATTAAACAACAGATTTGAGTAGTAATTTAAGGCTCTCCGCAAAATCGCCCAAAAAACAAAATAATGAAAAATCACCCAATTTTTTTCCATACGATTGCAAATTGGGCGATTTTGCATTTTTGTTGGGTAATATTTTGTTTTTTGCTTTTGGGCGAAATTTCACCCAAATATGTTGGGCAAAATTTCACTTTTCGTTTTTGGGTGATTTTTCGTTTTTTTTTTTTGTTTTTTGGGTGATCCTTCGTTTTCAATATTAAATAAGAAACGTCAATCAGTTCTTAAAGATAACGGTATTTAAGTTAAAGCGACGCGGTGGATCGCACGTATCGCGGCGCGGTGGATTACGCGTAGTGCGACGGATCGGATACGGATAAATTTATACTATCGGTAAAGCAAATTTGGTTTTATCATGTTACCTTTAAATTATTATTTTATATGTATGAAAATACGGCAAGGCCGTACAAAAAAATGGCAGTAGTCCTTACGATTTTGAAATATTCTTGGCCTAGTATTCTGCACTTCCGTATCTTCGAACATGGCTTCTATGGCATTGATTGGAAACACACGCCTATTTTTCATTACGAATATTTATTTTGTTTATTTATTGGAATATTATTGAATTTATTTTGAAGTGTGCAAACAGCTGTTTTGTGTCTACAAAATGGGCAGCACTTGAAATTTTATCTGTGTTATAAAATTTAAAACCAGCTTGAACCTCCCGTTAAATTTATCATATCGGTAACACTAAAGGCAACATAAGAAAACGAAAAACAGCTAAAGGTAACTTTAAAGTTAACTTTAACTATAGTGAACTTTATAGGTAAGATGAGAAAACGGCCCTTAATTTTTTAAATTTAACGAACTTCCTACACAATTAAGATTGATTAGTAGTAGTGCAATTTAAAAACCAGCTTACCCAGTACCTTTTATCGTTGCAATAATAGTTCTAATAATAGTTTTCGTGTTATTATTTCATGTTTTAATAACAGTGGTTAATAAATAACTATATTAAAATAAAAAATAAATAAATAGTATTTATCTCATCAAATGATTGAATATCATATTGTTTTAGATTTTTTTAATACTTTTTCACCATTCAATATTTTAGTCTCATAATATTTATAATATATTCAACGAAAAAATATATCAAAAATGTGGCTTAACCCACTTTAGAACTCAAGGCCTCATATATCAGCGCTTCTGCAATGTGTTTTCTTGCAATCTTCAATGATTCGATGCAATATTTTTGAAATAAAATTGGTAAGGAGCTTGCAGAGAACAAGTTTGGAAACGCTGATCTACATAACAGTAATAAAAACTAATTAAAATTTCGCAACTTTTTGTTAAACAAAAATTCTGGCGTTTTTTCCTTATGTGGTGTACACTCATTGTACAATCATTTTACTTTTCCACAAAAACATCACACAATACTTTTGTAAGAAAAATAACCGAAAATATGTATGACCAAGAAAAGAAATTCTTCCAATATTGTTTTTCATGTCAATGACACACATGAACATTATGACACACACGTATGGTAAAGAAATGCTAACATTTCATACGTATACCCAAATACCTACAGCGAAGTGAAACATGAGTATTTCACTTGCTGCACATGCAGTTCATTGCTCAGGTGCTTGACCGTACTTATTGGTGACAATGGCAAATCAAATTTCTTTTATTTCTTTCTATTTTTGATATGTCAAATATCATAAATAGGGAAATGCAATTTGTTTAAAATTGATGACTAAATGCATTTGTAACATGAACAAAAGGTTGAACACCATGTTACATTGGGCATTTTGGATATACGAATGAAATGCAAGATGTGTCAGATAATTTGTAAATTAGTATATAAGTTGGAAAATTTGAAATAAAAAATCAGTCTCAGTTTGATACTAGAACTTTCCTGTCTTGTCATTTTACTGAACTCAAAAAGGGCATTAATTGCTCGTCTGCCGAGTTTTAAAGCCTCGCTCTACAAACCAAGGCTTTCTATTGCATTAGTCGCGGTATAATACTAATGCAATAGTAATAGAATTTAAAACAATTATGAAAATATATTATATGGCGATCCTGCCCCATAACTTAACTGAAATCTTCCTGTTTTTAAAGAAAAATAAAATTTTTATTTTTAACAAACCTTTTTAATGGACAAGGAATTCCACAAGATTTTTAACAGCTTGGTAGACAAGATAGCAGAAGAGGAATATAACCCCGCTGAAGGTATAGAAATTCAAGCACCACCGTACGTTCCTACACCAAACCATTGCGTACCCAAGCCGATAACAATAGAGCAATACTTGGAGAGGAATAAAAGAAAACTACAACGTCCTGTGGAACCAAAACCGGCAATCATCAAGAAGAAATCAAAAGGCGGAAAAAAGAAACGCCTGAACAGAGAAAAGGCCGAATTAAGACGACTAATAGGACTCAGCAGCGGACCGCAAAAGAAGCTATTTTTCGAAAAACTAAAAGAATTAGAAAAACCTACACAAAAATAATATTATAATGGGATGGTGGAGCAAAGTCAGCAACGCAATTCTGATAGCGATTGCAGGATACGAAGTGGGCGCCAACACCAATAAACCAAAAGAAATTAGAGGAGAATATTGGACTACACTAATAATAATCATCTTCCTACTAATCCTAATTATAGGTATTAAAAAATTAAACGCATATTACAAAAATTATGTCAATAAAAAAATGAATAACACTATTGCTTGAATAATGAAAAAAAATCAATATGAATTGTAAATGGACCAACTAATAGATAGTTTAGCCAAAATTATAACGAATCTTAGAAAATCGGGTAGCAAAGGATACACTAGCAGAACACTAATTTTAAAATTAGAAGAAGTAGAACTCATCAACAAACAATTCATAGAATTTAGCATAACCAGGGAAATAAAAGAAGGACATACAAAAACATTTTATAAGTATTTTGAAAAAGCGAAAACACTATTACAGCAAAAACTAGACACATTAGAAACGATCCCAACTCACAGCATGTCAGAGACGGAAAATTCTAACGCAAACCCAACTCCCCAAGTTTCAAGATCAACTCCTAATTCTGTCACAATGGCATCATTTAACTTAGAGCTATCGTTAAAAAGTATACCAGAATTTTCTGGAAATTTCAAAGATCTCACTTCATTTTTAAAGATAGTCGAAATAGTATATAACTCATTAACATCTGATGCAAAAACTCAGCTAATAGATTTTGTTGTTCACGTAAAATTATCACCAAGTGTAAGAACAGCAATAAGTGCTAGTGAAACAAATGATTTCAACGCTCTTAAAAATTCCCTACAGTCAAGATACAAGCCCACAAAAACAATAGCTCAAGTACAGCTAACATTGAGCAAATTCATACAAAAGAATATGAAGGTACAAACGTACAATGAAAAACTCTTAGAATTAATCGCGGAACTAAATGAGTTGCAAATAAATGAAATTCCTCAATGCAACGCGATACAGAAAAACACCATAATTTCGCTCAATAACACCTATGCATTAAACATATTCAAAAATGGTCTTAATGCAGACATTAAACCCACAATATTTGCGTCTAAGCCTAAAGATTTGAATGAAGCCGTACAACTTGCAATAGAACTAGAAAAAGACTTTGCTAGTAATGAAAATCAAGTATTATATTTTCGTAATGGAAACAATTCAAATAAGCGGAATAATAATAACAATAATAAAAACAATAACTATAGAAATAATAATTATAACAGAAACAGCATTTCGAATCGCAATAATAGAAATTCGAATTATAACAATAACAATAACAGAAATAATCATAGAAATAATAATAATAGAAATAATAATAACTGGAATGATAATTACCAGAATAATAACCGTTACAACAATGGACAAAACAACAATAATAATGGTAGACGAAACCGAAATAATAATGGTAATAACAACAATAATAATTATAATAGAAATAGCGTACATATAGTTCAGGAAAACTCCGAAGGCCCGGAGATGAAAAATCAAATTTAAAACTTTCATCCTCCGGAGCAGAATTGAGTAAAATTTTTTCTATTTCTAAAAACACTACTAATTATATACAATTAGACATAGGCACAAAAACTAGCTTAACATTTTTAATAGATACAGGGGCTGATATTTCATTATGTAAATTAGGTGAATTAAATGAAGACCTTTTTATTGAAAAAGAACAATCGTGTTCATTTTCTGGTATAACAAATGAAAGTGTAAAATCTATTGGAATCGCAGAATTAAATTTTAATTTATATGAATTCGAATCAAAACACAATTTTCACATAGTCAATGATAATTTTCCAATACCAACGGACGGAATCTTAGGGAGAGATTTTTTCACAAGATTTTTATGCAAAATTGATTACGAAACATTCACGATCTCATTAACTTTACAAGAAACAGAGATTACAATTCCCATGAAATCTAAAATACATAGAGACTACTACATTAAAATAGAAAAACGATCCGAGCTAATATATCCGATACAATTAAATATAACAGAAGATAGCATTATTCTAAGTAAAGAATTGGAGCCAGGAATTTTTGTAGGAAATACAATAGTTCCAGGAAAAGGCATTAGTCATGTTAAATTTCTAAACACAACAGATAAAGATGTAATATTAAAAAATATTAATTTTGAAATAGAACCATTAAGGAACTACGTTTTTCTCACTAAATCGGAAAATCACAATAAACAAAACAATAAAGACCGATTTAGCAAACTATTACAATTGTTCAAAATTGACAATAATGACACTAGAGCAACAGATGAGTTGATAAAAATTTTTAAAGACTATCAAGACATATTTCACCTAGAAGACGAAGTTTTAACAGCAAACAACTTTTATACACAACATCTTAATTTAACCGATAAAACACCAGTTTACATTAAAAACTATAGACTTCCTCAAACTCAAATAGAGGAAATCAATCAACAAGTTCAAAAACTACTTGATGACGATATAATTGAACATTCAACCAGTCCATACAACTCACCATTACTTGTTGTACCTAAGAAAAACGATGGAGACAAAGATAAATGGCGACTTGTAGTAGATTTTAGACAATTAAATAAGAAAATAGTCAATGACAAATTTCCTCTAACGAGAATTGAAGATGTATTAGATAAATTAGGAAGAGCAAAATATTTTTCAACTCTAGACATGACAAGCTCATTTCATCAAATTAACTTAGATAAAGAATCAAGAAAACCAACAGCATTTTCTACATCCAACGGTCACTATCAGTTTAAACGACTACCTTTTGGTCTAAAAATTTCATCAAATAGTTTCCAACGTATGCTAACAATAGCACTTTCAGATCTCGATAGTAAAGCATTTTTATATGTAGATGACATCATAATTTTTGGATGTAGTTTGAAACATCACAATGACAATCTGAGACAAGTCTTTGAACGTTTATCAAAATTCAATTTAAAATTAAACGCAAAAAAATGTGTATTTCTAAGGTCAGAAGTTGTTTATTTAGGTCATCTAATAACAAAAGAGGGTATTAAAACGGACCCAGCAAAACACAAAGCAATTCAAAATTATCCGATACCTAAAGATTCGGACGAAGTAAAACGATTTGTAGCTTTCTGTAATTACTATAGACGTTTCATAAAAGATTTCGCTAAAATTACAAAATGTCTTAATGATCAAACAAAAAAAGGGAAAATATTTGAATGGACAGACGAATGTCAGCAAACTTTTGACATATTAAGACAAAAATTAATTAGTTCTCCAATATTGCAATATCCAGATTTTCAAAAACCATTCATTTTAACGACAGATGCTTCAAATTATGCTTTAGGTGCAATCTTATCACAGGGGGAAATGGGAACAGATTTGCCAATAACCTATGCAAGCAGAACTTTGAATAAACACGAAATTAATAAACCCGTAATAGAAAAAGAATTACTTGCTATACATTGGGGCATTAAATTCTTTAGACCATATTTATATGGTAGAAGATTTATAGTAGTAACTGACCACAGACCTCTCGTTTCACTCTTCACACATAAAAACCCCTCTTCCAAACTAACTAGAGTACGGATTGATTTATCAGACTACGACTTTGAAATTGTATATAAAAAAGGAAAAATTAATACAAATGCTGATGCATTGTCTAGAATTAAGATAGATTCCGATATGCTGAAAAACATGATTCCAATAGAAGACTATTATACCAAACCAACAAAAATCTTAGCAATTACACGTGGAATGAATGCAAAGGGTAAAACAACTGAAAACAACTCAGATAAGAAAGACATATCTCAAAACGAAAAATATACGAATATATGGGAATGTACTTCATTACAAGATATTAAAAATGTGCACAAATTGAAATTTATAATTAATACCAGTATAAATAAGAAAAGCAATGGTACCATTGAATGTATAAATAATAGCTATCATATGAATATTAGTGATGATCTTGCAAAATACGTTTTGTTTCTAGAGAAGCTGATAATCTATATGCATAAGCAGAATATTAAAGATCTCGCATTAGCTAGCGACGATGAAATTTTCAAACTGATATCAATAGAATATATGAAAAGAATTTATGATGAGGTATACCAAAGATTGATAAAATCTAAAAAATATAAGAACCTTAACTTGAATATCATCTTGTATAAACCTTTGCAGTACATTAAAAGTAAGAAATTACAAAATAAATTGATCGAAGAATTCCATAGCTCACCATTGTCAGGACACTTAGGCATTCGAAAAACTGTACTAAGACTCAAACAAAGATATGTTTGGAAAAATATGAGAAAAATGGTTAGAGATTACGTTGTGAATTGCGATAAATGCTTAAGAAATAAGCAAACGAAACATATTAAGGAAGAAATGAATATCACTGAAACCCCAAGTACTAGTTTTGAAATAATAGAAATAGATACAGTAGGACCATTAAGAATTTCAAACAATTATAGGTATATATTAACAATGCAGTGCGAACTAACAAAATATGTTGTAGCATACCCTATAGAAACAAAGGAAGCAAAGAATATAGCTAAAACTCTAGTAGAACAGTTTATTTTGAAATATGGTTGTTTTAAAGTATTAAAATCAGATAGAGGCACTGAATTCAAAAACGATTTAATGAATGAAGTATGCAAATTATTAAATATAGATCAAAAATTCTCAGCACCATATCACCATCAATCTATAGGAACGCTAGAAAGAAATCACAGGGTACTAAATGAATACATGTTAAATTTTGCAGAAGATTTAGAATGGGACAAGTGGATACCTTATTATACATTTGCGTATAATACCACACCTCATGTTAACAACAATTATTCTCCATACCAGTTGATTTTTGGCAAATTACCAACTCTGCCATCGGACGCACTTTGCACTAATACTAAAGTTTATAATTTAGAAAATTATGCTAACGAACTTAGGACTAGGATTAAGAGAGCATTAGATAACGCTAAAAATTTAATAAATATAGCAAAAGAAAAATCGAAATTAGAATATGATAAAAATATTATAAAAAGTTCTTTTGATATAGGAGACTTAGTACTAGTAAAACTAGAAAGTAGAAAGAAAAATCAGAGTCCCTACATTGGTCCATATAGAATACTGGAAAGACAAAATTGTAATTCAATATTAGAAATAAATAATAAAGAAAGAGTATTCCATAATAACTCATTAAAATTGTATAAAAAAAAAAAAAAAAATTGTAAAATAAAATAGATATATATATTCTTAATATAAATAAAATAAGAACGTATCAGACACATTCTCATTTACAATACATATTATATGCATTAACTATATACAAAAAAAAAAAAAAAAAAAAAAAAAAAAAAAAAAAAAATTCAATACTCTTAATTTGTATTCAGATTTAAATTTATTCAAAATCTCATAAATTTTATCTTAAGGGTAAGGGTGTGGTGTACACTCATTGTACAATCATTTTACTTTTCCACAAAAACATCACACAATACTTTTGTAAGAAAAATAACCGAAAATATGTATGACCAAGAAAAGAAATTCTTCCAATATTGTTTTTCATGTCAATGACACACATGAACATTATGACACACACGTATGGTAAAGAAATGCTAACATTTCATACGTATACCCAAATACCTACAGCGAAGTGAAACATGAGTATTTCACTTGCTGCACATGCAGTTCATTGCTCAGGTGCTTGACCGTACTTATTGGTGACAATGGCAAATCAAATTTCTTTTATTTCTTTCTATTTTTGATATGTCAAATATCATAAATAGGGAAATGCAATTTGTTTAAAATTGATGACTAAATGCATTTGTAACATGAACAAAAGGTTGAACACCATGTTACATTGGGCATTTTGGATATACGAATGAAATGCAAGATGTGTCAGATAATTTGTAAATTAGTATATAAGTTGGAAAATTTGAAATAAAAAATCAGTCTCAGTTTGATACTAGAACTTTCCTGTCTTGTCATTTTACTGAACTCAAAAAGGGCATTAATTGCTCGTCTGCCGAGTTTTAAAGCCTCGCTCTACAAACCAAGGCTTTCTATTGCATTAGTCGCGGTATAATACTAATGCAATAGTAATAGAATTTAAAACAATTATGAAAATATATTATACTTATTTTAATTTGGTAAAAATGCCCGATTTTTTTTTGGGCCTAAGTTCCAATTTTTTTTCGGGTCTTTCTTCCATTTCAAATATTTGGAAAAAAAACCCGAAATTTTTTGGCACAAACACCCAAGAACATGACAAAATCACCCGAAATTTGGGGCATTTTTTCCTAGGAATTAATGCCTGATTTTGTATGAAGAATTTCGGGCCTTTTGCCATTTTTTTTTCGGGCGTAAGTTCATCGGGTGTAAATTCCGGGAGCCGTTATATCTGCTATTGTCAATTATATATGTTATAACAGGAAAATTCAATTCGATCCATAATGTCATCATAACATTGTAAAATGGCTTCGCTTCACTCCTTCACTTGAACGATCATTAATGGGCCCTTAAGTACCACTAAATGGATTTGGACTGAAATAAATAAATCTAACTTACTTTTATTTAATACCCTGAGACGAGTTATATAAAATTTAATTATCATGGTGATTGTGGAAAATGGCGGATCAATCGCGGCGGGAGTTGATCCGATCCGCATGTTCCTTACTTTCCCATTGTTGAAACCGTGCGAATGAACTGCAATAGCGATCCGTACTCGTTACTCCTAAAACTGTTTACTCGTAACTAACAACAGCTGTTCAGCTACCAAAACAAAATAAAGTAATGCGTGAAGTGCAAATATAAAATATTAAAAGTGGTTTTAACCCTCTGCAACTGACGTGCTCCAAATTTAACAATATACATGACGTGGGGTCTAGCAGACCTCACTTTAAAATTGATTTCCTTTGATGAAGTTTCTGACTGTAACTTTCTTGATCTTATTCCATATAATTATTAGGCTAACATAACAATAAAATTTGAAATAAAATACTTTTTTTTTAAGATTTGGCTTCTTTCATTTAGTTTGATTTTTGGTTTTGATTGAACGAAGTTTTCTTTGCGAGTGTTCTGCTACACCTTGCACTTCAGAAGAACTGTCAGGACACATCGTAGTAGCTCGATATTGTTGGTGATGATGTTTTTTCATGTTATTTACGTGTTAACGTTGGTTCTGATTCATCATAGTCTAAACCAAGACGATGCAGCTTTATCTCTGCGACTCATGGTACGGATACCGATAGTATTTGTGGTCTTTTTGGAATACGCAAACTTTATTATCGATACGCATTGAACGTACTCACCGGTTTCTGCAATCGATAAATCAACGATTTCGAATTATTTTCCCGCCGCAACTGATTCGCCATTTTCCACAATCAGCATGTATACAAATTATTTAAAATGTCTTAGTTGGAAAATGAAACTTTATCTCAAGCAACGTCGGTCCCTCTGGTAGTATGTATTCTAAATTCCGATACAAAAAAGTGCTATCTTTATACACCCACGTTTAAAAAACGTAAAAGGGGTATATTTATTTTGTCACTCCGTTTGTAACGCCTATAAGGAGGCGTGGCAGGTATTCTTGATCAGCATCACCACCCGAGTCGATTTGGCCATGTCCGCCTGTCTGTGATCACGATTACAGCCATCATTTTCAAGCTATCATCACGAAATTTGATATTTAAGCTTTTAACTAAAAAGTTAAAGTTCGAAAATGAGCCAAATCGGATGAAAACCACGCCTACCTCCCATACAAAGTGACTTTACTAAAAATGTAAAAATCTCTTTAAATTCCACAAAAATTAATATATGGGCTTGTAATTTTGCATATGAACTTGGATATATAACATGTACTCTGTGTATGAAACCAAATCGAGTGAAAACTACACCCACCTCCCATGCAAAGTGACTTTATCAAAAAACAAAAACGAATATTTTCTGTTAAAACTATGACGAGAATGTTTTTACAAATAAACATTTTATTGACTGCTTAAGACTTTGAATATATTTTGGTTCGGCCGTGGGGGTATTTTAACTTCGGCTCAGTCGAAGATCATTTCTTACTAGTTTAATAGTAAGTCTGTATCTACCGAGTTTGTGAATTCTTATTAGCCTGTATGTCTCCAGTCTTTAAAGTTTATCATTTCCTTCTGCGTGATCATTTAACTTTAAATTATTTTGTGATGTCGGCTGTTGACAATCATAAAAGAAATAGTATTAAAATAAGACCGGAAATCTTCTTGGAGTATCGTGAAATCTATTAAATATTCAAACCAGAGAACTGCAGCGAGTAGTTATAAACAGAATACTCATCAAAAAATGTTGCGATATTCATAACACGCAACTTAACTCCAATGCTTCATGCTTCATACTCCGACTCGTGGTCGTAAGTAGTCGGTATGATCTTGACCCGCTTCTAATAAGTTATGAAAACATATTTTAAATGAATGATCATGACTTTTCCAGGGTTGCCAACTTTGGCGTAAGTAAAGAATTTAAGCTTCATTTGTTATTATTAAAAACAACATTGAAACAATATTAAAAAATATTAAAAACAATTCGGTGTTAACCTTATACTCTTCTAACCGCGACAAGAACAGAGCGTAAGTTCTAAAGCAGTCACTGCGTTTTCATAGAAAAATACACAAGTATTCATAATGACCTATGGGACTTTTGCTTGAGCTATGAGTACTTGGTATGATTCATTACAAGTGGTTTGATGTTGAAGAGTATTGGGTTGCACTTTGACGTTCGATTTACAAATCAAACATTGAACAATAGGGGTATTCTCTATGCCTAGGATCTGCCGTTGCACGGTGCAAGAATAGGAAATATACAATCCGCTATGGTTGTTTCTCAATTGCAGATATTATATATTTCCTATTCTTGCACCGTGCAACGGCATATCCTAGGCATAGAGAATACCCCTAATGTGTTACTTTCTGTAGCAAAAGTGCTTCGACTAGTAGTGCTGGTTGTTGTTTGATGTGTACGCATTACTACTTGGTGTTGAATGAATCACTACAAGTCACAAAACCGTGACTCGTTGCAGATCACTGATTCAAAAATCCTTCATCGATATTTTTTAATAGCAACGTATCAAATTTTACGAGCTGAAGGGGACGTTGTAAATGGGTTTCGAAGGGGCAAAATTTGGCACAAGTTAGATACTATGATCTCATTCTTAAAATCGCAATTTCAGATTTTGCTTCTGTATTCGATTTTGCTTTAACTGATGCTTAAACTTATAATTCAAGTGGCTCACTTTTGTGAGCAAACTGTTCGGAATTGATAATCTTTCGAAATTGACCACAATTTTTTTTAATATAAATAAATTCTTTCAATCAGAAATCACTTATGCGCTTTTTACAGATATGATTTCTTTGAATAACTATTAAATAAAAATGAAACCTAGAGAATTCACAAAATCATACTAAATTACTCACAAAAGTATTTGGAATATTATCAGTAGCTTCACTTTTTTTAAATGTACTTATAAATTCCACTTTATTTGGCAGCAGCCTAGTTCCTAGGCATGTGTATGTGTGTTTATTTATGGTATGAATTTTGCATAGTGCGCTTGTCTTGCTGTACGTGTTTATAACTTAAAGAAAAATGGGTAGAATATCCGTTGAAACTATATTGAAAAAAAAATTATAATTTTTAGAATGCGTGAAGAAGGGAGAACGCTTTAAAGAGATTTCTAGATCTAAAAGAATTTCGACTATTCATAGTATTTTAAAAAGGAACACGCTTCGTGTTGCACAAAGATCAGGCAGGCCAAAAAATCTTAGTACTCGCGATGAGTTCATTATAATACGGAAAATCAAGAAACAGCCTCGAACTTCTGCCGTGAGGTTAACAGGAACCATTCCAAATATCACGGCATATCTGAGAAGACGCTCAGAGCTGCTGATTACAATAGAAGAGCTCCCCGAATTAAACCACTAATAAGTGCAGAAAAAAGTAAAAAAAAACGCTAATAATTTGCGAAAAAAAAATTCCAAAAATAACGACAATGACTTATGGTCACGAGTAATATTCAGCGATAAACCAAAATGTAACCTTTTTTAACCGGATATAGAAATAAAGTATAGAGAGATAAGAATACTGAATTGGACCCACAAAAATACATGCCCTTCTGGTAAACATGGAGGTAGTAACATCACGTTACAACATCCAGTTCATAACTGACAGAATGAACCATCATAAAGATTATGAAGGAAAATTTGGAAGCAAGTACCGAAAACCATAGGTTGTAAGGTCGTTACATATTTCCACAAGATAACGGATGGATCCCGTACAATACGCCAAATACTTCAGGAACACCTCCTCAGTCGCCGGATCTCAACCCGATCGAACAATTGTTTGGGGAAAATTTCATCCTTTGAGCTGTTAAAAATTGGAAAATAGTCAACATTTAAATTTATAGAAACTTCGATGGATTCCGTGATGTTTCGGTAAATATTTCTCAAGGTAATAAGAGGCATTTTAGGCATTGCCCGTATTCTTCATTGCTGTAAGAAAAATATTTAAAGTTCGAGAAGCTGCTTAAATCTGGAGATTTAAAGCTTCTGTAGAAGCTGGAGATTTGTGATTTTTTTTTTCAATAGACATTAATTTGCTGTGCTCTATCTAAGTTCTATCTCAATGTTGTTAAGGGTATCCATTGAAAAATTATTTGTGTTTCTTCTATCGTAACTAAACAAAAGGATATTGCATATAATCAATACAATAAAAATCGACTGAAAAATTTTAACTTTTGCTCAAATAACAAATGATGTAGGTTTCTTTATGAACTCTTTCCGTAATGAGAATGAGCTCTTTCTTAAATTTCCTGTAGTAGTTAAAATGTTTTCCACTAGTGTAACATATTTATAAAAAAAAAACAAGCAAAGAATATTTTATCTTCGGCTTGATTGAAGTTCAAATATCCCCACACTCGTATGCAATACATAATATCCGAAGCTATGCAGGTTTTATTATTTTGATGACATTAGCTTGTATGGGGATAGACGTGGCTTTTATTTAATTTATTCAAATTTCAACCTCATTTTACGTTTTAAATATCAAAGTTGGTGTGTAACTTTTAATGCAGGCAATAGAGTAAATTTTGTGGAATTTATGAAGGTATCTTTAATTTATCTATATTGATAATGTCACTTTGTATTGGAAGTAGTCAGAGTTCTCATCAAATTTTTGACAAATTTTAAACTTAGAGTGTATGTTAACAATTAAAGCTTATGTGTAACTTAAAATTCATTAAATTAATTGTTTTTTATTTTAAAGATTTTACCATTTTGATATAGAAAGGTAGGAGTGGTTTTCATCAAATTTTGCCTATGCATATTTTATTTTTGAATTTTTGTGGATTCTTTTTTTTTTTTGGAAAATGGAGATTTTTCCATTTTAATGACGTCACATTGTATGGGAAGTAAGCATGATTTTCATTCGATTTGGACAAATTTCATATCGCACTCCATCTTCAAAACAGGCACAACTCAAAATTTACAAATTTTTATTTTTAAATGTTAAACTATTCGTAGTGATCAACTATCAAAATTTTGCACTCATCTTTTTACTCTTTAATTAAAAAAAAAAATCGTTTTGTCTCCTTGTTTTGTATGGATTCCTTTGAAAAACAAACTGTTTTTTTGCTTCTCCTGAAAATTTTTGAAATTTTGAGTTTTATGTTTTGAAGATGGAGTGCGATATATAGAGTACGTATTTGCTTATGAGCTTATGAGTTAAATGTTTAAATGTTTAGGTAAAGTTTTGTTGAATTTTAAGAGATTTAAACAATTTGATATAGTCACTTCATATGAAACGTATGTATGGTTATCATTTAATTTGACTTATTTTCGAACTTGATCTTTATTTTTTAAAAGTAAGCGTTACCAAGCAGTATGCGTTGGGTATATTAAAAGGTATACGAGTATGTGGGGTATATTAATTGTAATAACAAAATTTTCTCTATAGCTTCACTTCAGTTTTGGTTGGAAAAATAATTAAGAGTTTGAAGTTGCCTTCTTTATAAAGCCTTGATTAAAACTCGTAAAATACAGCAGGCTTCATAGAACAGCACAAAAATTTACGTAACTTCGATAAAACTCCCACTAAAGTTATGAAAATCCTTTACGGTTTTGACTCTTGTTTACTTCGAAGCATACCATTACTACTGAAGCTACTACTACTACATTACTTGGAAGTTTCTTTGAAATGTTTGGCGTTATCGTGTTAACTTTTGATTAGAAGCTCTTTTGCAGCCCAATTAAAGCTGAAGCTGTCGAATATTAAATTTTTTTAACCTTATTGAACTTCATGTCTGACTTGGAATACGATATATGTATTATTAGGTAAAACCGGGACATACATGAAATATAATTTTCATTAAAACAAACCACAGGGTCAATAAAAGTGGCCGAATTCAAAACAGTTGAATAGGCAGTGAAATGTCAATTTATTTACCAGACTCACTGTCTGTCTTAAATAAATGAATTTGGCCATTTCAGCCCTCGAATGGTGGTATACGTGTTGTTAAATATCTGTGCACAAATGATCGAGATCTTAACTGACTAGTTTTTATGCCGACTCTGAACGGCTAATGTTCATGTTCTGAAGAAATTTTACATTGGATTTATTAACTCAATTAGGATTATCATTGTCTGCAAATAGGTGAAGGCGGATTAGAATTGACAGACTGTGTTAACGTATTCGGCCACGGATGAAGTTATTAAATTTTCTCAAAAAAAAGCACCATGTACGCACTCAATTGAAGCTGAGTATATCGCACGCCTTCTTCAAAAGTGACACAACTCAAAATTTGTCAATTTTGACTTTTAAATATAAATCAATTAGTAATGCACATCTCCATCGACTGTCAAAATTGTTTAAAAAATCATTTTGTATGAAGCATGGTTGAATAAGGTTGTCTCGTGGCTGATCGTACTATCTTCTCAGTACCCATAATTGTCAAAATCAATGAAAAACTACAACAACAACTTCATCAGCTTTGCATGTTATCAATTTCCGCATTCAGATTTTGTATGAGTTGTCAACTTCGATTTGAAATTTATGGGAACTCGCTCTCACCCATGCGACAACCTTATTTATTCAACCATGGTATGAAGTTGCTTGAAAACGAAATAGTTTTTTGACTCTCCTGAAAATTTCGAAATTTTGAGTTGTGTCACTTTTGAAGAGGGTGTGCGATAAGTTAGACAGCTTCACTAAAGAGAAAGATCAAAATCGTCACATTAAAATGCAGGCTACTTTACAATCCACGTTCTTTTTGGAAAAAAACTTTTTTGATTAAACCAATGGAAGTTTAGTTTATCAACTATATAAAAATTCCAGAACATCTTTATAACTCGGTAAAGATAGCATTTCAAGCATATGAATGAATGGATTTAATTTCTCGATTTTTAAGTGCCTGATCTCGAGTTACTTGGAGGAAAACGTCAAGCTTTTTCCAACGCTATGGGAAAAGCAGAAAATTCTGATTTATAATTTTGATAGAATTACGATATCAGCTTAGTGATGAGCATCTCTCTTAGCTCTGTTGAAACGAACCTTCATAATTTTGCCTTTTGTGGCGCCTCAGAGAATAGGTAAAACCTTATTATTCTTTTGTGCTATTCAACTTTTAAATTGTCAATCAATCCCGATTTAATTAATTTTTGTAACTTCCGATGTCTACGTCAATGACAGTTAATTCTGCCCAAGCGTCGCAAGGTGAGATCTCCACTTTCAATCTTCATCTTAATATTTAGTGTTGAGTTTACTTTTTATTAAGAAAATAACAAAAATTATTAATTTACTTTTAATACTTGGAGATGGCGATTTAATTCTTTGAAATGGTCCAACTCTATGCTCTATTGTGGATATCAGAGCGACTTAAAATTGCTCTTAATAAAAGGGTCTATTGAATAGTCCGGCAATTGGAGAAGCTCGTACGCCTTAAACGGGTTTTTAATAACAAAAGTCACGAATCTCATTATTGAAAAATAAATTTTAAATCACAGAGTCATTTTGACGGAGAAGTAAAACTAGACCAGATTTTGGTAATGAAAAATCTAGAAACAGTCATCTTCGCAGTCAGGATTAAACTACTATATGAACACGCTGCCAAGGCGAGCTCATAAACGCTTTTGTCTAGGAAAATTAAATGTACTTGCCTTCTGGAGCAGATTTGATGACCCATTTGCACAAAACTCAAATTGTTTAAGTTTTCCAACCAATCAAGTTTTACGAGAGCTAAAACAGACGACAGTCTTAATTTTCCATTTTTATTTATTAACATTTTAAATTACCTCAATATTTCGTGGTAAGTTTCTGAAAGCTTTTTCATCGTGATCTAGCTGAAATGCCGTTCTCACTTTTATTGCCGTCAGGTTGCTGCAAGCACCTATGCCCACTTGGGGCGCTGCTTTGTAACTTCCAAGCGTCGAAAGTACTCTGATTCTGCACTATATCGCACCTAAGTCAATCCAATGGTCAGTGCCAACTATTCCAGCTATTGCTTTGGAAGAGCTTGGTGCTGGAACAATACACACGAAACAATTGAAATTGTAGTGCTTATTTTTTCGTTGCTTTTGCTTTCCACTTTGCACCAATTTCAGCAGCAGCAGCCACAGCTGAATTTTTTCTTTCACAATTTTCACTTTTCCAATTCAATCCACGCTCGCATTGCAATTGAAAATTGCACCATTAACCAAAATTATTTGCAGTTCCTTGCAACGCTTGCTGCTCTATTGTTGTTTTTGTAGCTCCTTATTGCAACAGTATTTATGGGTCACACTTAGCGGTGGCCGTCGTCGCGGTACAATCGACAAAATATTATCGTCCACCACGAACGACGGAGACTCGGTATAAAAAATCCTCCAATATTTGTTCTTAAAACACACACAACTCAGCTTGCTCAGGCCAAACTTTTGCTTTTCTAATTCTTGTGTGTTTTTTTGGCCAACATTGTGTCCGTTGCAGCAATGCTTTAAGAAGTTGAGTTATATTAAATAATCTTATAGTTGAAATCTTTTCAATTTTGACAATGATTTTCCTTCTAACTTTCGAGTAATTCTTGTACACAACACACGCCATTCATAATTTGTTGCACACACTGACAACTAGGCGAAAATTTGGCGTTGCTTTCGTTTGAGTGGCATAAAATGTTCACAACGAGCGCGTTCGTTATGTAAGTAAGCAAAATTTTAACAGAGATGCTTTGCGTCGAACTCGTTGCTTTGAACTGAAAAAAACAGCCCCGTGGCAATAGACCCAAAATATATAATCTAAGGAGTATTGACCCATAATTGAAACTACTGAATATTTTTTACCTAAAACTATTGCTTAAAATAATTTTTCTATAGCTGTTAATATTTTTTTATAAGCATTTTTGATTCAGTTTTTAAATTTTTTGAAGTCTCTTATACAGAACTTAAGAATAGTGGTTTAGACCGATGTAACGAAGCAACGGTGAACCGTCACCACATCCGGCGATCTTAAGAGGCTTTGAAAGTAGTTGGCAGGTGTGTTCGCATGCTTGGTTTTTAGACGTGACGTTACGTTTTACCGCGCAGGTTTTAAAAAAAGTTGAAGAAGGCGTTTTTTTTTTTAAATGCATCGGCGTTGCATGGAATTGTTACTCGCTGAGTATATGTGCTGTTGTTAAAATAATGATATGAAAGTAAAGGTCAATTCTTTGGATTTATGATAAAAATAAAAACACAATTACAGGCGTATTCGAGACGCGGAGAAAGTTGCTTAATCAACGAAACTTAAGATTGGGTACATGGAATTATAACACCCTATTTATAGGTAGTAATGTAAAAATCATTATACGTCAGTAAAGGCTCTTACGACAAAAACATATAAAAAAGTCATGACGTCATAAGGCCTTGGAGAGAAGGCTCCAACATTGAAAATGCAGCTTTCATTTTAATAATTGTTGAGTTTTTCGTGGCTTCAAAAATTTTGGCGTAAAATAAAATTTTTTTCTAGCACTTCTAATCAGCGAGTAATAACAATATTTCATTATTGTTGCTTAAGCTGCTATATCCGCGCTCTGACGACGTCATAATTCATTTTTTGTTGTTAGACCAAGTACAGTGAACATAAAATAAGTTGTACGAGTTCAGTAAATGCTTCCATCTTCAAAGTTGAATATCTATGTAGCTTTTAAGTTACAACCGTAGCTATTAAGGAAAAGTACGTGTGAAATTGGCGAAATTGTGAAAAAACCACCCAATGTGCACAAAAACGGAATGCGGATCTGTTTCGAACCCGTTACGAGTCCGTCAGCACAGAATTCATTCTTTTATGTTTCGATGGTCTCGATTCGAACCCGTAACAAATCCGTCAAAACAAGTGGAAAAACTAATCTGCGTTTTTTAGAGGAATTCCATACGTAAACGAATCAATTTCAGATCCGATACACAACCCGTTTCGAATAAAATACACAAAAAAGCAAGTCTATATCGAATTCGAAACAGATCTATGCGGCACACTAGGTACGAGCAATGCTCAGGGTTTCCAGCTCAGAACCAAAACGATTGGCTAAAAATGTAAAAAAAAGAACTAAAAATTGCTTAATTAAAAAAACATATGATATCTATATTAATCTGTATTTGAATATAAAGTAATTATTTTTATACCATGAACTATAAGAAGAATAAACAAGACATATTTGCTTTATTATATATCTTCCAGTCTTTATTGCTGTTTTCACACATATGTATATTGAATATTTATATATTTTCACACATATATATTTTCACACATATATATTTCACCTTTGTGCCAATTTTTATAATATAAGAATGCTGAACTTCGTAATTGTGAACATATTGAAGTAAATGAAAATATATTTAATTTTGACATTATATGTAAAATTGCATTAAAGTTTGAAGCCTCGATCTTATTTTAGTTTTGATATATAGTGGACTGAAAATTCCTTTCACATCTGAATTTGACCACGGAAGGGATAAAAGCTCCAATCCAAACTATGAAATTTCATCATTCTGCATTTCCAGCCTCTAGTTCTGCCATAAACAGAAATGTTGAATTGATTTTTTTTATGAATCTGGCTTAAGTAAATTATCACAATACCCGAAATTAAATCTCAATAATTTCAATACCCGAAAGCAATAGAATTTTATTAAATTTCCATAATTTCAAAATGAATATCTTACCGAGAAGTTTTGTGATGCCTATGTCGGTGGTTTAATTTTGGAACTATCACAAAAATAATTTTTGCACATATCAGTTAATCCTTTGACGACCGCTCCTGAACCGCTGGGGATTTGTTGAATCCGACACCGGATTCGTGTTTAGCAACCCCAAATTACTCAACAAAATTGTCGCGAAAACATTTTTTTTTCCTGCAATGGCGTGATAAATCATGTGACCTATATGTCTCTCGGAGAACTCGTTGTCTTTAATATATTTTCTTAGAGTTAACCAATGAAAGTTTAAAAAATAACCTTTGCAATGGTGGTACTTTGACCTCTTAAGAGATATTAGCAAAATAGTTAAAAGTTTCGTAAAAAATTCCCAAAAAAACTAATATCTGGCCTTCTTTATTTACTCGGCGTATTGTTTGGCATCCAATAAAAGGTGAGAAAATAATCTTTCCAATGGTGGTACTTTGACCTCTTTACGACTTTTGGTTCAAGATATTCACAAAATAGGTTACATTTTCTAAAAAACCTGATCTTTCATTCGATGCCAAACATTTTTCCGTAACAAATAAAGAGTGCCAGATATTAGATTTTTGGGATTTTTTAACCAAATTTTGACCTTTTTTGGAAATATCTTCTGAACCAATAGTCGTGGAGAGGTCAAAGTACCACCATTGGAAAGAAAATTAAACTATTTTTATTTTATTTCAGTCTTACTACGAAGACCATCGCAAATCAAAAACCAAATTCTACTTGCGTCTTTTCTATGATTGCTTTGATTTGAATGTGTATAATGCGTACATTGGTTACAACAAAATCTCTACGTTGAATACTGAATCATTTTCTATATCTGCATTAAAAGTTCGAGCACAACTGGCTTCTCAAATGATCGATTCGTTCACTAACCGCAAGAGACCATCTCGCGAAGTTGTAAGACAGGGACCTAAGCGATTCAAACTTGCGGAGGTCACTACTCTGTCCGATCATTATCTCTCTCAAACAATGAAACGGGACGTAAGGATATATTTTCTGCTCCAAATAACATAAAGACCATAGAACCAATCCTATTTGGGCCCTTTGCAAAAAACCATTTTGCTTCGCCAGTGATCGAAATCGCATTAAAATTTATCATAAAAAAAAGAGTTGGCTGTGTCGTGGACACATCCGTGTATTCTGACGTGACGGTGTTTCTATATGCTCTTATTTCATGTCCAAACTCTTGTTTTAATCCATGACCAAATTCTTGACTCAATCTTTCCTAGTTTGGAATGGTGTGTTTTAGGTGTGTCTTAATTTTTGTCCTAATCCATATATCCTAATTCATGTCATAGTTCCGGTTACATAGTCCGGTTGCATGGTGTTATTTTGTTGTTTGTGAGCAGTGTTGGTTGTCACGAAAAAAACTGTTGAAATAATAACTAACTAGATTTTTGTTGTTGTTGTTGTTGGTGCTTTTGCTTTTTTTTATTTGCTTCCCCATTGATTGTGCTTTTCTTGGTGCATTAACTTTGCCTTAGTTGCATGCAATCAATGCAGCAAAAGTGATGCATATGCGTCACATTAGGCGGTTTACTGAGAGGCCTCATGACGCCGTCATTTTTTTTTTTTATTTTTATCATGTGCCCGAAGACCTACCCTTGAAAGTGAAATAATTACTGAAAGCCACAAACATTTCCTTTTGAAAGATACTTTGTAAAAAAATAGATTGCATAGTTTTTCCATTAAAAATTCGAAATTAAAGGGGTCACCGGTGTCCCAGTGGTCCTTAAAGGCTTAAGTGATCCAGTGTTGAAATGCTGCTATGCTAGCATTCAAATAAAACAAGGGCATATTCAAGCTACAAGGATTATTGGTCCAGTAACCCAATGTTAGCAGACAGCTATATTTGCCATATTATGACTTTGAAACGCTTTGAATTTCTGTTATCAAACTTTCTTCTAAATGATAATTTAAAAATACCAATAAGATCGAGCGAATCATTTGACAAGCTTTATAAATTTAGACCATTATTGGATGCTTTGACAGAAAATTTTACTAAGTGTTTACTTCCATCAACAGAAATAGCAATCGATGAGTCAATGATAAAATTCAAAGGCAGAAGCTCTCTGAAGCAATACATGCCTAAAAAACCAATCAAAAGAGGCTATCAAGTATGAATATTGGCATACAAAAATAGATATTGTTGGAAATTTAACGTTTATACCGGGAAAAGTAGCGGTGCGATTTGTGAGAACAGCCTTGGAGCGAGGGTAATGAAAAATCTTACAGCGGAACTAGTAGGTAAAAATCATATATACTTTTTCGACAATTTTTTCACAAGTGTGCCACTAATGGAAGATCTAAAAGCAATGCAGATTAATGCTTGCGGTACTGTTAACCCATTTTGGATCGGTACCCGATTCCGTGAACCAAATTTGAAGAGATTTTAAACGATTCCTATTGAGCATCCACTGATCATGATTTTGGTGTTAAAAAAATTCTAGATGTCTCGGGCTGCCTGTAATGACCTGTGTCGAAACGACACGTTGGTCAGTTAGGTGTATATTAGAGTGCTTAAGGAAAATAATACAACTATGGTGTTTTTTTAATGAATGCATGGAAAAAATTCATTTGTTGAATACATTATAATTGTACAAAAAGCAGTTGTACAAAAAAAAGTTAATTCAATTGTAATGAAATTTATTATAATAATTTTTGATGATATTCACGAAACATTTTGGATGAAGTGCAATATTGCACTTTTTGCACTGGTATACTGTTGCCAAATGGCATCTCCGATGATTTGGTGGTCTCCAAATCACATGTTCCCGCTGCTTCTTCAATATCAGACTCCGATTCCCTTTCTTGATTTAGACAATCTTCATATAATAGCAAACCACGAGCAATTTCACTTTTAAATTCAATTTGAGACAACACGCGGTTTCCTTCAGCTTTTGCAACCTCAGCTTACAATTAATCTTTGAGGCGTTAACGGTAGTTGAATTGATGCAATTAGTCCACAGCGGCCACCACCACTTTTTTCACGAATAGCAACACGATAGTTGTCAACACCATTGTCATGTAAGTCAACGCCTCCCATGTGTTTGTTGTATTCATGAACAATGCTTGGCTGTGGAACTGACACCTTCTTCTTCTCTTCTTTTGAATACCGTGATGCTAGAACCTTCGGTTCGGAACCGACAAAGTTTGAAATTAATGTGACTTCATTATTGTCATTCTAACGACATACAATAAAACGGTTAGTTATATCAATAACGGGATCGAATTCATGTTTTTTCAGAAGCTTGAGTTTAGGCTGTTGCTGCTGTTTACTCTTCTTAGCCGAAGAAGGTAGTGTTCTTTTAGCACAAGCCAATTGCAAACCAGCACCTCTCAATCGATTAGATCTCACAGATCCGACTGCATTCAACAAGCAAAACGGGTAATAAGAGGAGGAAAAATTGTCAAAGTAAGCCGCATGGTGTTCTGGATTTGAAACTGATTCAAGTGATTTCAATACCACAGATGCTCCTAAGCCGACTTGTTTATCGTATGGTGTTGAAATCCTGGAGCTCCAAAGTCATGCAAATCGGAATCATGTTCAGACTCAATTTCACCAGCTGTTTTTAAATTTGGTGCAATATCGGTCACAAGGTCTTCATTATCAATTAGTTCTTCATCACTAATTGAATCTACAGTTGCTGGTGGTACATAAACTATTTTAGTGTTTTCATTGAAAACAATTCGGTCAGGATTATCATTACTTTCATCATTTCCATTTAAATATAATAGTTCTTCAATACCTTTTTGCGAAAAAAAACGTTTTCTAGCCATATTTCTAAAAAAATTACAAATGAAAATTTCGTGTAAAAAACCGTGTAACAAAAAGACATCTACACATACTAAAATTGACGATGTGTTCTAAACTTTAGATGTTTACAATAACATTACCTTAATTTACTTCTGCAACTTTTTCTTATTGTGAGAATTGATCCAAAGGGGCAAATCGTTTTTTCGACATAGTGGCAATTCCTTTTTTTTATTTCATCTTTTGATACTACGATCCAATACACATAAAAAAAATAATTATTATTTTAATAATATAGACGGCCATTTTAAAAAAGGGCTGTAATTAAGACTTTTTCTTTTTATAATTAGTATATAGATAAAAATGCAAATGAATATCTTATTTCACAGAATCGTAAAGCCAAAAGTCCCAATTATTATTAAAAAAAAAACTAGCATATACCTCTATTTTTACCTAAGTAACAAAGGCTCAAAATTGATGTGTCGAAAACGACACAGTGGTCCAAAATGGGTTAATATAACACGAAAATTTTTGCCTAATTTCAAAGCAGATAAACATTTCAAACGAGGAGAATATGAATGGAACACCACAGAAAGCTTAGCAGCTATCAGGTGGAAGGACAACAGGAGTGTATATTTGATTTCAAATTATCATGATCCAGAAAAATCGACTACGTTACAACGAAAAGAAAAAAATGGAAAAATTATCACTATTCCATCTCCTCAAGTCATAAAAGATTAGAATGCAGATATGAATTTTGTAGATCGGTTTGATCAATTATTATCCTCTTATAAAATAGACAGGAAGAGTCACAAATGGTGGCATCGAATATTATTTTATTTTGTAGATGTTTGTGTAATCAGATTCTTCATCTTATACAAATTGACTGGACAGATACCAAGACACAGCTTTTTCGGTTGCAAGTGGCTGAAGGCTTACTATCAAAAACAATTGTAGATCGAAGTGTGAAAAGACACAGTTCCGGAACAGAAATTCCAGTATCTTCATTGAAAAAATCTAAACCATTCGTACCAATTGAAATTCGGAGTAGATATGTGTGCTTCCCATCAACCTGAACGAAGTACTCGCAGAAGGCGTGCATTGTGCAGCACTGCAAAACAACAAGTTCGCACAAATTGGATTTGCGCAACATGCACTGTGCCGCTTTGTTTAGGCAAAAATAAAACATGTTTCCAAGATTATCACCGAGTCGGATGTAGCAGTGGGTCATAATTTGTACCACTTCTTTTTATCCTATAAATGGTAAAATATGTATACGAAAAATAAAATAAAATATTATTAATAAACATTAAATGCATACGCTTCAAATAAAATCCATTTTTGTGTATTTTACAAAAAAATTTTTTTGCCACTTTAGAGGGTACATTTTTCATCAATTCTCCGTCGCTCAAAGAGTTAACGAACATCAGCATAGTTTTCGCAGAGGTCGTTCTACCACAGCACATCTTACAATTCTAAAAAAAACAAAAATAAATAACTGGCCATTTCAGCCCTTGAAAGGACTCTTGAAAGAAGCTAGGTTCTTATGATCAATTGTGTTGTGCGTGTTATTAAGTTTGTACACAATTGACCGAGAACCGAACCTACATGTTTAACGCCGACTCCGAACGGCGATGAACGGAATGTTCTTGTTCTCAAGAAGCTTTACATGGCATTTTGATTACTCTCTGAGGTTTGCCATTGTCTGCAGAGAGGTGGCGGCTGTACAGAAAAATTATTTTAATTCAAATAATTTTCTGTCGCTGCTGGGGTTCGAACCCGGGTCTCCAGGTTCTTTGACATAGCGGCCACGCACTTTAACCAACTACGCCACGGACGCTACAATTCTAATCTCTGATATTCTTTCTAAAATGGAAAAAGCAAGAGTTAGTAAAACCTTTGATGGGGTGGATCATGAAATCCTAATATTACAATTGCAAAGGTTTGGCATACCGGGTTCTTTACTAATTTGGCTAAAATCCCATCTCAACGAAAGATGTCAGCTTTTTAAGTTCCAAGGAATCTTGTCGAAAAAATTTCTGTCACATCCGGTGTTCTACAATGTACTCACCTTGGTCCACTTCTTTTTAATATCTTCATCTTAGATTTATTTGAAACTTTGACTGGAATCCCACATTTTATGTTTGCGGACGACCTTAAAATATACCCTTTCATCAAGTTCGAAGCTGATGTTTGTTTTTTGCTTTCGAAACTGTATTGTTACTGCCCAGCAGTTATTTTGGAGTCAATTGAAAAAGTGAACTAGTTTATTTCTAGCGCAGTTCGCAGTAGCTCTGAAAAAGTACAAAAGGCGTTCAGTGTAGAACAGTTATCTTTGCTTTTGTTTTCAAAAGTATTGCTGAAAAAATAAACGCGTTCTGGCTACTTTTTAAAATTTGCTGCGCACAAGAAAACAATAAAAAAAAAATGTTTATAGACAAAATGTTTTCTGGAATGTGGATGGAAAAGATGGTACAAATGGACCTTTCCGTTGCACTAAATTTTTACACTTTTAATATGTCCACTTTAAAACTAGTTAAAAAAGAAACACTTTCAGGCTACTGCGAAAGCAACCAGTTTAAAAACGTTCCTAATGCAACTAGTTCAAATATGGGGAAAAAGGAGTGTTTCTGGGGACAATTGTCTTTTCCTATGACATCAACCCGCAAAAAGCGTCAGTTCGTTCAATGTTAAAGGGTATTGTAGTGGAACTAGTACTGGTCCTTTTTGGAACTAGTTCAGAACTATTTCAAATTTGGTCCACTTTTCTGCTGGGTGTATTATAACTTTCTCTCGTAAGTTTCTTGAAAAGGACAACTGTTACTTTCTAAATGGCGTTGAAATTAACAGAGATAATTATATCACAGATCTTGGTGTAGTCTTGGACTACGGTTCAATCTTCATTATGATAACGTTTTATCAAGGGCTAGTAAGCAGCTTGGATTCATAAAAAGACGTGCTAAGGAGTTCAAGAATGTGTGGGTAACTAAGACTTTATACAGTGCACTTGTACGCCCACTTTTTGAATATGCCTGCATACTTCGGAATCCTGCGTTTAAGTCACACAATAAAAGATTCGAATCAATCCAAAAACAATGTCTGCTGTTTGCACTTAGAGTCTACTTTGATCCTCGTGACTTCAGAACCTTGCCACCGTACGAATATAGACTTGGCTTTCTGAATTTGATGCCTCTGTCATCAAGGAGAACTTTACTAAACTTATGCTTCAGCTTTGATGTTCTAACTGGAGCTATAAACATCGAACATACTTATAAAGGGTGTCCCAACAAGAACGCAATTTTTAAATGTGGCAACACTGGAAGTGTCATTGTTTGACATTTGAACAATTGTTACTGTTTGCTAGTAGAAGGTACGAGGTTAGTAAAAATGGAGCGCTACACGAATGAACAACGCATTCTTATTGTGAAATTGTTTTTCCAAAATGGTGAAAGTTTTGCGGCTACAGTTCGCCGTACCTCATTCTGTCTACTTTACGATATAATAAAGTTTCACGATTTTTTTTTTAAATATCTGTGTTTTATATAAAATTTAAAAATTGCGTTCTTGTTGGGACACCCTTTATATAGTAAGATAACATTCAATGCTCCTGTAAGACTAACTAGGCGTAGAAGATCGTCGAATGAATACCAACACCATACAGTTTATGCATACAATGAACCCATCGGTAGATGTTGCAGAATATTCAATAATATCAATGACTGTTACTCACCGTCCATGACTAAATCCAACTTCAAGCGTACCCTTTTAAAATCACGTTCCTCTAATTAAAACCCATGATATATTAAAACAAGGTAGCATTGACAACTGCTTATTTTCTCTTCTACAAGATAATATCTCCTGTCAAAAACAGCTGTTTGTATAAATGCGTATACAGCTGCTGAGGTCGTTGTTTTTTATTTCACTTAAACGTTTTTAACATTGTTTGTGTTTTCAATGGATTGTGAGCTCTCTATTTTTGAGGTTTCCCAAGCACTTGTCAATGCTACCTTGTAATTATTATACCATGATTTAAACCAAACTAATCTTGTTCTCTATGTCTATAACTCAAAACTTACCTTCCTCACTTGCTTGCCTTCAATTATAAAAATTATCCTTAAGTAAATACTCTCAATTTTTCCACCCTAAGCATCTATCATGATCAGCTATGGGCGCCCATACCCGATCATGATCACCATTCACCTTTCATGCATGCCCTTTTGATTGATCCCTCTTAATTATAAGTTATATAAAATATGCTAGCATGTAAATACCTTTTACTTTTATTTTTAATTTTATTTTTACTTTTATCTTGCCTTTTCTTTTTGCCGTGTTCTTGAAATCATGTTATTTGGGTGGGCGGTATACCGTAAGCTCGGGTTTTTTCATACTTACTACAGTTTCTCAATAAAAATATATAAAAAACTTAGCAAATATTAAGTGTGTCCAATTTTAATGATAAAAATTCAATATTTTTTCATATTTTTTTTGGAATTATTTCCTAAATAGTACATTCGTTAACCTTGTTGTATTTCTCTGGGCTTGAAATGCAATCAGGAAGTCGTGCACACAAGCACTAGTGTTAAATGTCAACAAAGAAAAGCCTTGCTATTGACAGACAATTTTCAGATATTGTAGTTCCTCTTTTTTTATTTTATTTCTTTATTTTTGTTTTTAATGAACCTGTAATGTAGCAAATCGATCTGTAGGAAAGATAAATCATTTGTTGTATTGAATGTTGAACCCACATAAAAATAAAATTCGCTGCTACCATCATGAAAACTGATTAAGCCAAAAAAATATGTTATTGACATTATTTAATGTTCAATAAAATGTCAAAAAGTCAACTTTTTGTGAATGCTTCGTTGAAGTTTCATTTAATGTTATTTTCGGCTGAGCTTAAATAATGGCCTTAATAAATATAAGTTGTTTTTTTTCTTAAACTAATGTTAAACCAAGAGTATTGATGGTAATGAATGAATTACTAGCTTTGACGCGATTTTAATGGCGCCTCCGCATATGACCAGGCATTCAATTAACGGCCTAAGGTAAATTGAAGCTATTTGAATATCGACTCTTTTTTACCAACGAACTGCTTTAACATTGCAAATCAAAACTAGAAGTTTATCACTTTATTTAGTTTTTCTATGCAGATTCAAATTAACAATCAGTGTTGGCAAACGTTATTTTACAAACAGGGTTGACACTCTCAACAGTTAGTTAATTATAGAATAAATATTTCGTTTTCTCACCAATGTGAGTTTTCACTTATCTATGAGATATCAGAATTTAAAGTGTGCCCGGCTTAAGACGATGTTGGGCCTTCCAAAATAAACAGTATTTTAACATTGAAATTGGTTATTTTAGCCCTTTAAATGACTTTGATCAAGATTTTTATGTTCAAATTGTGTTGTGAGTGCCGGTGTATGCTGGTTTTTGGTAAAAAAATACGTAATTTTCTTTTGATTCAAAATATTGGCCATCAGCTTCTTCAAATTTCGCCCATCTTTCAGGTAATTTATGAATACCATGCCAGAAAAACTGGTTGATTTGCTGCAAACCATTCGTCGAGCCATTTTACAACTTCTTCGGAATCGCTGAACTGGTGCTCTGCGAGCGCGTGCACCATTGATATGAAAAGGTGATAGTCAGATGGTGCCAAGTCTGGGGAGTACGGCGGGTGCAGAAGGATGTCCCATCCAAGCGATTTCAAGGTGTTTTTGACTAGTTTTGCTATGTGAGACGGCGCGTTGTCGTGCATCAAAATCACTTCGCCATGTCTTCTAGCCCATTCCGGTCGTCTTTCGATTAATGCGTGGTTTGAATTACTCACTGGACTTCAAGAGTTCATAATACACAATATCGCTCTGGTCCCACCAGACACAGAACACGGTCTTCTTGCTGAAGCGATTTGACCTTGATGTTGAAGGACCGGCTTCACCAAGTAAAAGCTACGATTTTGTCCGCTTAGAGTTTACAAAATAAATCCATCTTTCGTCACCCGTCACAACTCGATGGAAAAATTATTTCCTTTCGTGGCATTGAAGAAGTATTTGACAAATGACTGCGATTTTCTATTTGACGCTCAGTCAAATCGTGTGGGACCCATTTACCGAGCTTATTGAACTTCTCCATTGCTCGTAAACGTCTGCTGATTGTTTCTTGTGGCACATATAATGCTTCTACTAATTGCCGCTAGGTTTGAGTTGGGACATAAATCCTGCAATTGATCGTCTTCGCATTTTTGTGGTTGTATTAATTGATGGAGCATGTTCATCATATATTCGTTCCAGGAAACGATGACTTTCAGCAGCCTTTTTCTTTCGATTAAATAAGAAAAGTGATGCGTGCCGTAAATGTTATTTTTCAGGCACAAAACTCGACATGACCACTGAATGATAAAACAAAGATGCTAGTCTTGTGTGTGTTTGTAGTTAAATGCTAGAGGAACAAAATGGCTTATGTATCAAATTAATACACTGCGTACTTTTCGCTGGAGCCATCTCTTAGTTAAATCGGAAAGAACTTATGCATACACCGTAACCGTGAACTGGACCTAAAGGTGGATCATCCCATATGGAAAAAAAAGAAAGGTGGACCCAAAATGGTAATTTTTTGTATAACTTCACCAATTTTTAACCGATCGTAAAAACTATGTTGTTGGATAGGTCTCAATGAGGGCAACAATTCGTTTTATTGATCTTTTACCTCCGATTCCATTTTTGACTAGGTATTTCAATTTTTCGACTTATTTTCTCAATACCTCCAGAACTTAAATTTTTTTTTTTAAGAAAATAAAAGTTAATTAAAAAAATTATTGAACTTCAGTGAAGAAACTTTTTAATTTCATTCATATGGAAAAAAGTTACAGAAAATACATTTTCGGTAAAGTTTATCTTTGTTTGTTTACCAAATTGATTCACAGTCGGCCAGAGTTATGGAAGGACAATCCATGGTTTTTGCACCACCATAATGCACCAGCTCACAAATCATTGAACGCGATTATTTGACCAGAAACAATGTCAATATCATTCAACAAGCTCCATATTCGCCAGATATGGCCCCGTGTGACTTTTTTCTATTCCCCAAACTCAAATTATCGCTTCGTGGAAACATTTTGACATGATTGAAGTCATCAAAGAGAATTCGCAGAGAGAGCTATGGCCATTTCGGAATCGGCTTACCCAATAGGTCGTCTAAAAACGGTTTTTGTGGCAGAAAACATCGATGCTGTGTGTGAATTGTTGGAAGCAGACCGGCATGTGACATACCTTCAGATGGAGTTATCCTTGGACATAAGTGGGACTAGCATACATACATTTGATTTTACATTACCATTAAGGTGTCAGGAAGATTTGTGCCCGTTGAATTTCCCATCATTTTACGGTTGCTCAAATAAAGGCTCGTGTCGATTGGTGCAAGGAAATGCTGACAAAAATATAGCGGGGGTGGTTCGAAACACGTGCACGACATCACCACATGTGACGAATTATGAATCTACACTAATGAGCTCGAAACGGGAGTGGGTTGAAATTCCCCTTTCCAAAATTCCAAGTGTGGAATTTCACTTTCATAAAAAATTAATCCAAAATTCCCCATTTTCAAAATTCTCCTTATTAAAATACTCCTTCATAAAATTCTCCTTTACAAAATTCCCCTTGAAAAAGTTCCCCTCTCCAACGAAATTCTCTCTTTATAAATTTCTGCAATTCAGATCTCTACGCTCCCAAAACAAAACCTTAAAAAAAAAACGAAACATTCAACAAAGCGCGCACTATATATCCCTCAATAGCAACATATCCTTTTTTAATTTTTATTTTTTTTTATTTTGTTAAAGTGATTTTTGTAAAGGGTAATTTTGTAAAGGAAAATTTTGTCAACGGGAATTTTACTATGGGGAATTCTATAAAGTAGGATTTTTCTGAAGGGGGAATTTCGTTAAGGAAAATTAAAAAAAGGGAATTTTGAAAAGGGGAATTTTGCAAATAGAATTTTATGTAGGGCAAATTTTGACACTATCCCGCTCGAAAAAAGCAGCAATCCACTGTTTGGGACTTTCAAAGTAAGCAAAAACCCGTAAACGTTTTTTTTTTCGAAATGTGGTTCAAACGAATGCAAAAGCGTGTTGATCACCTTACAGAAAACTTTGAAAACAAAAAAAGTATTTTCACTGGTTAACCCCTGTTTTTTTCATTATTAGACGCAAGACTTAAACCGCTTGCTTTAACTTGGCCGAGGCCGAGTGCATTAAACAGTGTGTGGACCACTCGATGCCAATGAGAGCCCAGATTCGAACCTCAGCTGAAACAACAGAAACAACAGAAAGATGTCCTTCAACTTTGGTAAGCATCTGTTTTGTATTTTATTTTGGGAAGAATTTATATGTTCGTGTTTGTAGGAATTTATATGTCAAGTCGAGTATATTTCACTTGACTTAAAAAATTTCGAAGGTCATAGACTACAGTTTTCGGAAACAAGTAATGATTCCTGGAATACTAATTGGGCTTTTGAAAGCTCAATATATAACTCTGAAAGACGCAATTCATCTCTGCTGTCCATATGTTTTATGGACGTAATTTTGGGAAAATTTAGTTATAGACCGAGTCGACAACATTGCAATTATTAACATCGTTGCCAATTATTTTTCGTCACCCAACACTAGTTGCAATATTAATCTTGTCATGTTAAAAAACAAAACTAACATATGTACATAACATAACTCTTGCTTTCATTTAACTTTTTTTTTACATTGTTTTCGTAGCTTTTGTAAAAAATGTGTTACCATAACAAATGAGAGTTACACTTAAAGTTATTGTCGAACTTTTTGTTCAAGTGAAGCGAGTAAGTATTTTAAATATTACTTATTTTTGTTTTTTGTTCATTTAAAGATTTATGAGACGCACTTCAACACCACATCGAAGTACCATGTTGATTGCAGTAGCCTTCAGAAGAAGGTGTTTATTATATTTGATTTATCTTGAGTGATTTCGTTATTTTTTAAGGTCAGTCGATTTTGTACATGATGTTTTGAACATGATTTTCAATGTTTTTGTAACGGTTTTTATAGTCATTGAATGCTCATGAAGTGTTAAGGCATATGAGTGAATTTAATGGAGCATTTGGAGAATTATAACGTAGGTATAACGTTTTATATGAACTAACCTCAAATGTTCAATAAGTTGATTCTGCTTTGCTTCGAACCCCAGAAGGAAATTTGATGCTTACAATATCGATGCTGTATTACCCACTATGAAGCACGAATCGCTTCAAGTTCTTATACAAGCTTCCATTACTTTACACAGCCCTTGGCCGCCTCAGAATCAATGAATTTACGACACACATTGTTTTCGACAAAGTGTCCGGTGTAGATACTTCTTGCATCTGTAAATGCATGGGGAAATAAGTCAACTTACTACTTTATCGATACAATTGTGTACGGAAAAGTATCGATTCAAGCTACAGTATTATTCCATTAGTGTTTAGGGAAATAATTAGGCCTTACTACTTTATCGATACAATTGTGTGCGGAAAAGTATCGATCCAAACTACAACAATCATTTGTAAGTGTTCAGAAAAAGAAGTAGACTTTATCCCTAGTCTCCACGAGACATAATTTTTCTCATGGAGACTCGGAACTATACGTCTTGCATTTTGTTTTTTTGCAATCTATAATTTCGCACACACCACGCACAAATCAAATCAAATTGATCAGCTTAAAATCTGCTTGAAGTGACAAACAAAAACTAAAGAAAAAATAACGGCATGCTGCTTATTTTTTTTTCTGTTTCTTTTTTTACATACTAAGTGTGCGAGAAAGTAGTAAAGTAAACCTTTGTGCTCAGATTCAGTACATCGATTATCAAGTAGTACACAAAAGTAGTTATATGGAAGTAATGTATGAAACCATGCAAGAGTTTACACAGTACTCGGGTTATTTCCTTCTGGGACTGTTAATAAAAATTTCAAGTCACCTTCACACTCAATGAGTTTTTGAAGTGTGACTTCTGAGAGCTAGTTCATTCATAATTTGACAGGACAATTAAAACTGAAACAATTAAAAATCCGGCTACGATTTTGATATGGAACGTATAAAGATAGCTTTGCAAATCATCTTTAAAATACTTCCCTTTTTTTCGAGCCAAGGTTTAATGTGTTACTAGTGTAACTCTGTATTCAGGTTTTGAAACATATACTCGTATAAAAAGTCAATCAAAATGGCTTTGTAGGAAGTTAAATTTGACAGCAGGAAATATCACTTTGAAGGTTTGATAAGTTATGCGTGGATCGGATGAAGTAACAGACATCGTGACGTGAATTTCTGGTCAACGTCCTTAGACGTAGTTAATAATGCAATATTGTAGTACATCTGTAAAGGAGTATTAATGCAGGCATTGCTGAAATTCCATTGTAACTGGTTGTATCTTTGTATTTTCACAAACCTTTGCGCAACATAATGAATCTTTATGACCATGCATAAATGAGGCGACCAAGTATTTTAATGATATCCAATACCGGCTAAGCAACGTAGTAGACATCGAGATTCGAAAGAGGACAAAATGGAGAAAATAATAAGCGCTGGAATAACCGAAGCTACTGGTTTCACAGTACAAATTCAATTGACACGAAAGCGGCAAGAGTTCGCCATGGTTGCCAGCTTACATTTTATTATAGTTATATTGTAATTTAGTTATTCATACATGATCAATGACCAATGACCAATTTGTGTACACATCAAAGGATGTATTTATTATTTTTTTGAATTGAGTTAAATACAATACAACTGGGTTATGGAGTTGATTATGGATAATCAATAATCCCATCCTAATCCCTCTATTATCATAACTTGTTCGAAAATATTTTTGCTCAATAAATTGTTTTGGAAATTAATAATGTTGGAATAAATTTTTTTTTATAATTATAGTATGTATTACTTTTGATTTGATAATTTTTTCACAGATATTTCTAATTTTTTCTCCAAATTAACTGATTAAGGCTTTAATTTAACTTTCTTTGTTGTATCAATAACTTAATTTTTCGGTTTCAAACATTAGAAAGGTCGGGTCTGAAATTCATTTAAGTACTTTAGGCCTTAGCTGGTAAAACAGATGAAATTTGCTTCAAATCAAGTTGATCAGAAACATAAAACAAAAAAAAAAAAAAAAAGAAGTTGGCTGTGCCATAGACACGTCCGTAGATTTAAACATTTTGGCGTATCATTATTCCTGTCCTTATACTTGTGTGGGTGTTTTTTTTAAGAGGCGGATAACTTTAAATTAAAACAAAAACAGGAAAATGTTTTGAATTTATTTTTTATTTATTTATTTGGTTAAGCTTAATACAAAAAATAATAAATAACTGGCCATTTCAGCCCTTGAAAGGACTTTGACCTAGCTTCTTATGATCAATTGTGTTGTGCGTGTTATTAAGTTTGTACACAATTGACCGAGAAATGGACCTACAGGCTTAACGCCGACTCCGAACGGCGATGAACGGAATGTTCTTATTCTCAAGAAGCTTTACATGGCATTTTGATTACTCTCTGAGGTTTGCCATTGTCTGCAGAGAGGTGGCGGCCGTACAGAACAATTATTTTAATTCAAATAATTTTCTGTCGCTGCTGGGGTTCGAACCTGGGTCTCCAAAGTTCGTTGACATATCGGCCACGCACTTTAACCAACTACGCCACGGACGCCAGAGCTTAATACAAGCAGTTTAAATACTTAAACATTAACAGTAAGTATCGTTTGTATATATACCATTTCTAACAATTAGTTGTATATCTTAGTTGTTAAAAGGCATTAGGGAGGGGGAATAAGTGGGGTTGGAGTTAAGAAGGGTATTTTGGAGACGAGATTTGCTCAGATAAAAATCGAATTCACTGATCAAATTATTGGTTACACGAAGCATCTTGGTTATTGGTTCGCTGCATCCATAGTCGGTGAGATGAAAGTTAAGGTGGAAGGGATATTAAGTGGAGCAGTGCTGGGCAGTTAATGGTTCCGCATAATAGTTGATGAATGAAGAGTACATCGGCAACTTCCCTTCGTTTTTCAAGAGTATGTATGTTAATCAACTTCAGACGGTCGGCATAAGGGGGTAAGTTGAAACTGTCAGAACCGGGCAGAGCACAAAGTGCGAAACGAAAAAATCTTCGTTGAACGGCTTCGATTCGCGTTGGATGGGTGTTGTTGATGGGAGACCAAACTGGGCTAGCATATTCTAGGATGGGCCTAACAAAGGTAAGATAGAGAGATTTTGTGACGTAGGGATTGGAGAACTCTCTGGACCAGTGTTTCATTAAACCAAGTGCAGATTTGGCTCTACTAATGATATTATCAATGTCAGATCTAAAATTAAGTTCCTTGTCGGAAATAACACCTAAGTCCCGTAAATAGTTTATAGAGGAAACTGGCTTTACGAGTATGTAATAAGTTCTCGGGGGGAGTTGGAGTCGCTTACGAGGATATGTTATAGCTTGACATTTACTGACGTTGAGTTCCAGAAGATTTTTTTGGCACCAAGTGGAAAAACTGACAAGATCGTCTTGAAGATTTCGAGAATCGGTGCTGGTTTGTATGTGCCGATATATTTTCATATCATCAGCGTACACAGAAAAATTGGATTCTTTGATGATACCGTCTACATCAGAAATTGTCAAGACAAATAGCAAAGGACCAAGGTGGCTGCCTTGTCGGACACCAGAGGAGGCTGTCAAAGATTCTGAATTTGAAAATCTAAATTTGACATTATAATGGCGTTCTTCCAGATACGATTTAATCCATGTTATAAACAGGGATGAAAGGCTTTAAGCTTAAGAAGGACGATAGTGTGCGAAATTTTGTCAAACGCTTTACTGAAGTCGGTAGAAATAGCATCAACTTCATCACCGCTTTCCAACGAACATAGAGTGTTTGAAACAAATTCTGTTAGGTTAGTGGTAGTCAATTTACCCTTGAGGAAGCCATGTTGACTAAGAGGAAAGATAGATTTGCAATGGGAGAAGAGAATGCCGTAGGTAATACTTTCAAAAATTTTGGAAGTACATGACAATTTTGCAAAAGGTCTGTAATTAGAAATTTAATTTCTAGGTCCTTTTTTATTCAAAGGTATTATGAACGAATTCTTCCATAACTTTGGAAAAACTGACTTAGAAATAGAAAGTTGGAAGAGAGCCAAAAGGGGATGAGCCAGCAAGTACGCGTTTTTTTTATGATAATAGCAGGTAAGACATCGGGTCTAGGAGAATAATCATCTTTTAGATTATATATTTTTCTAAACATCACCTAGTGTAATATCAACAGAAGTCAGAGAGGTTTGAGCACAGTCCCTTAACGAAGAAAAGTATTCATAATCAAGTTCATCGTTATGACTTTTGAATGACTGACTAAAGAAATTTGCAAATAGTTTTGCAATTACTTCCGGGTTGTCTGAGGAGATGTTTGAAAAGGTAAGGATAGATAGATGGGTAGTTGATTTCCTTTTGATATTGATGAACTTGTAGAAGCTTTTAGGATCCGACAACAATTTAGATTGATTATGAGCAAGATAAGACTCATATAGATTTCCACAGAGTGCGAAAAACGATTATAGACGTGGAGATAATTAGTGAGGTCAATAGAAGAGCGACAGATTAAATAAGTGCGCCAATGTTTGTTCCTTTTATTACGGAGTGAACGTAGTTCTATATTATAACCCTTTCAGACCGTGATGCATCGTTTGTGCGGGTGGTTTCTATCTTTAATATTTCCACTTTTATTTAACGAAAGTTATAAAGAACGAAATGAATCGATTGTGCTTGTTATTGTTTTCTTTCGATTCGCTTTACCGTTACTTAAACACGCGTGGAATTCTTGATAAACTTTTTAGTTTTGTCAAAATGAGCCGCAGAGGTAAATTGTGTCTTCAATTACAAAAAATATAGAGCGTAAAACTTCAGTGTAAAACTAGTGAAGTTAACGCATTTGAACAAAAAAAATAATAAATTTTGATGTTTCAAATAAATTTGAATCATTTGTTGCTAAAAAATGGGTTTCAGATAAAGTTGCATCAATTTTTCGTGTCCTGAAAATCCTTGAAGGATATGTAAATTGCGAAACCTAAACATTGAGAATATTTTCATTCGATATAACGATCATAAATTCCAAAAATCATAAAAAAATGTTCAGTAGATAAGCGTCGGGTCTGAAAGGGATAATAGGGAGATGACGAGAAGTTCTTCCGCCTAGTAAAGGGGACAGATTGTGTGAAGCAGTAGAAAATTTTGTCATGGAAGAGAGCAACAGCATTATCAACACTTTCATGAGCGTCATCGAAAAGATGTTGGAAATTCATGAAATAAAGTCTTTTTGAAAGATATGATAATTTTTTGACAACGCCGTGGCCGCCTCGTACATATTGTCATCTGGAGGTCAAACTTTAGGTACATTTCTCCAAAGAAAATAATCTAATGGCGTTAAATCACACGAACGAGGTGGATAGTCAATATAATGAAAGTAATCGTTCGTCAAATTTCTTATAAATGAGGTACGAAAAAATTAGCTATCATTTCTCTGTACCGGAGACTGGAATAGATGGACGGATAGAAAGGATTAAGGCTAGGGCAACAACTAGCACAATGATAATGGAAAGACAAGGACATGAATTGGGAAAAGGATCAATGCAATGATTAGTGCAATCTCTATGATTAGTATACGGACCCGAATAACGGTTCGGACAAGAATTAGGACAAGGATTGGGATAAGAACTAGAATATGAATTGGAACAAGAACTAGGACAAGGGCAAGCAAAATTTTAACATTTAAGGACAAGGATAACGAGAAATTTAAGAATACTTTGTCAAGTCTTAATAAATTCGGCATTGTTGATGACGCATCCAATTGAATACAATTGCATCGATGAACTTTATTCTGTATTCGGTGATAAGCCATCTAGTACTGTAAAAGACTGGCATAACGAATTCAATCCCGGCCGAAGTTTGTTCCAGATCGAATTACGTGAAGGTTGTCGAGAATAGCTTGCTGTGCCCGAAAATATCGATGCTTTATGTGAACTGATAAAGAAAGATCATCATGAGACAAATAGTGAGATTGAGGCATTTTTAGGTATTAGAATGACAAGCATAAATAATATATTGCATGATCATTTGACCGTAAAAAAGATTTATTCGCATTGGATCCTACATAATCTGTGTTGATTGGTGGAAGTAAATGTTGAAAAAATACGATCAAGGTGCATCAAAGGCTATGTAGGTATAAAATCTACATAGGTGCCAAATCATGAATATATGTGCTCGACTGCTATCCCATAGATCCCGGATTCGAATCCCGGCCAGGCCATGGTCCTACGTTTTAACCTTTCTGCATTTCTTTCCTCATTTTTATTCAACTAAAATTTAAAACTCATCCATAATTATAACTTGAAGTTGTAATTGGTGGCAGTGAAGTTTGTGGATGGTATTGTCTTATAACTTGCATTGACTGAAGTAAAGTCATATTTGATTCAAATTCACATGTTTCTGTGGCTTTCCATCAGGCTTAGAGCATCCTACACATGCTTCACTTGATTGCCTCTTCCTTCCTATTAATCTATTATCCCATTTCGATCCAAGGCAGATTAGGCTGAATAGGTATTATACCTGAAATCCTTGGTTCAAAGCAAAAAAAAAAAAAAAAAATAGATCCAACAAAAGTTGTTCGCGCGGGAAAAGCACATCGAAACAAATGGTGACAGTGGCATTAGAAAACGTAGGGATGGTTAATTCTGAATGATACACGACCATTTGTTTGTCACACATAAGTCATAAAAATATTCGGGAAAAGTCGAAGAAGAGGCGCCTTACTCTGCATCATGACAATGCGAGCTCTCACCATCTGCTCAAACAAAAGGAGCCTTTTTAACCAGCCATTGATGGGAATTGATGGGTCATCCGCCGTATAGCCCTGATCTGGCACCCAATGACTTATTTTAATTCCCGGAATAAAAATACGTTATTGACAATTTTCGATATCTGAAGAAGAATTCAAAAGGTTTATTTTGGAGTTACCTCAATCCTAGTGGAAAAGTTGGTACAAACGCATGCAAAAGTGTATCGATCTTCATCGAAGAACAATAAAACCAATTTCGATCATAAATATTTATGTATTTTTTCATTATTAGGCCAGAAATTTAAATAGCAACCCTCGAATACTCTTTCGCATCGAAAATTTAAAAAAAAAAGATTAAAATCTGCAAGCTAAGGTGAGGCGGCCATTTGAAACATCTAAACTATTGTGCGTTTTATAAAAAAAAAAACCAAATTCTACACTTATTTTTGATGGAGCCTATATCTGGAGAATTCCCTCCAAATATGTTTACTTTTGGCAAATGTGGCAACCATGCCACTGTACGTTTAACATTAAAAAGTTGTTGCACTCGAACTATGGCATGGCGACGAAGTCATCATCATGCTGGCTGGGGCCAAACTGTGTGCAGGAAAGCTCATCATTTAGCCCGGTTTTGGAAATGTTTTAAAAACTTCTTCTTTTGCCTACTGCTTGAATTTGTTGCTGTTGTTGCTGTCGTCTATGAACATTACAAGCACCAGTCGTTACAACTTTACTGACAGCAAATTGTTTGTTGGTTCGGTCAATTGTCTGACTGACTGTCTGTTTGTTTTTCTATCTTAATGTTCGTCTTTTAGTTGCAGTGTCTGACAAGTTGCCACTCTCAGCTGCATAAGTTCGAATGATGATGATGATGATGGTGGTGATGATGATGAGGATGATGATGATGATGATGATGCTTGCACTTTTTATGTGAGCGCGTGAATATTGTTTTTTCTATTTTATTATTTTATCCACATACTAATTTTCGAATTTGCTCGCTTGGTCGATTTGTTGTTTTTTTATTTTATTTTATTTTATTTTTTATTTTACTTTTTTTACAAAACTGCAGCTAATGATTACAGCTACTTTTGTTGCTATTATATTTTTTTTTTTTGCTGCTGGCCATGGCGTGTGATAATTTTGCCAGCCATGGATTATCCTAAAGAAGAGTACCAATGTATATATTTACTTTAGAGATTTACATCATTTTCTTAAATATACAAAGTACTCATTTTGTTTTTGTCCAACAACAACCGTAACATTGTGAATTTCTCGCGGCAAGAATTTAAATATTTCATTGTTTAAGAGCCCCTCAATGTTGCTTTCTTCACAAATTAGTGGTGGTAGCAGGAAAAACCTAAAACTTAACTCATCCACGCTGATTAGGCTTCGTCGCTGGTGTACTCACAACTTTGATTTGGGTAAAAAGCACAAACTGGTTTTTTCTAGGAAATAGTATCCCATACATGGCGGTATATCGCGTCGTTATCTTCATTTTGTGAAGATGATAATGATGATGATCGTGCCTTTTCTGTGCTTTTGGAGGACATTACATAATCTTAGCTCATTTGCTGGTAGCAGTGCTTAGCGAGTCCATATAGCAAGCCGGTGTATCTAGCAGACAAACGGCTATGTCTGTGCTTTGAAAATGCATTTGTCGCTTTGCATAGCTTTGGTTTTATTGTGAGTTCGGTTCGTGCATCATGTGCAGCAGATGCACAGGTACTATGGGTTGTTGACTATCTGTTTGTTAAATAATTGTGATTTATTTGTGTGGGTGTTGCATCTATCTGCATGAATGTGTATTGGGGAAGCTTCTCGCTTTTGTTAAATTTTGTGCAACACTTTCTCTTCATTTTTTCACATGGTAGAAAGATGTGTGTATTTTGTTAATGCACAACACTCCTTTATTAAACGTTCCCAGGCATGGATTATTGGATAAAATTTATGAATATTATTTTAAATTATTCTATGGACAAAAAAGGAGTTGGCTGTGCCGTGGACTCACCCATAGATTTTGACTTGACAGTGTATCTTTTTTGTTGTCCCTTTATTTCTTTTATTCCTAAATTTGTCCTCATCCTTTTTTTATGTTTCTCCTCATAATTGTCTTATTCCATGTTAAAATTGTTGTTTTTACTCAATTCCAAATTCCTGTCCCAAATCTTGTTCGAATCCCTTTACTTACCATTGTCCCTCATATTTTCCCAATTTTTGTTCTAAATCCTTTTTTTAATCTTGCCCTAAATACATATGTCTTTAACCCTCTAGAACCCGATCTCTTAAAAATGAAAAAAAAAATTACTTGGACAATTTTTTCTAGGTGAATTATGGACCTAATTAACTCAAAAATATCATCTGAAAGCTATTTTTTTGTGTAGTTTGGAAGACAGGTTAAAAAGTTAAAGAGTGTCTCAGAGCATTGTTGCGGGCTTAGGTTAAAAAAAAAACGGTCAGGTAAACAAAGAAAAAATTCTTAAAAACTCAAGCTCCAGACTTGGTCTTACAAACAATAAACCAATTTAAGAACAAAATTAAAGACAAATCGGAGATGGTCAGTGGTTAAATATATTATTTTTTTTGTACCAACTTTTCTGTGTTCACAATACAATTTCTCACACTAAGGTGATTACATTAAAAAAATTAAACGGTAAAATGCAATCAATACTTCATGAGAACTACGAAGAGATATATAACCGTTATAACCTCTACCAAATCAAATAAGAAAACATTCAAGTAAAGTGATGTAAGGCAAGAGGTTAAGTGTGCCTAAGTCTTTGTCCTAATCCTTGCTATCATCCTTTATCTAATCTTTGTCTGAGCTCTCGACCTAATCCTTGTCCAATTCGTTGCTCTAGTCTTTGTCCAAATTTTTGTCCTTCTCCTTATATTTAACGTAGTCCTAATCTTTGTCCTAACCCTTGCCATCATCCTTTATCTAATCCTTTTTCTAGTCATCTAGTCCTTATCCAAATTCTTGTCCTTATACTTGTTCTAATTTTAATATAATAATAATAATAAACTGGCCATTTCAGCCCTTGAAAGGACTTTCACCGAGCTTCTTATGATCAAATTGTGTTGTGCGTGTTATTAAATGTTTGCACACAATTGATCGAGTACTACTAGTTTTATGCCGACTCCGAACGGCTAATGTGGATGTTCTTAAGGAGCTTCACATGGTATTGTTTACTCTCTGAGGTTTGCCTTTGTCTGCAGAGAGGTGACGGCCGAACAGAAAAATTAATTCTGAAAAACTGAAAAAACTTTCTGTGTCAGGTGGAAATTAAACCAGGGTTCTCTGGCGTATGGGACACGCACTCTACCCACTGCGCCACGGCCGGCGACTCTAATCTAATTTTAATTTTAATTAACACCAACAGTTGATGTTGGGGGGCCCCTTCTACATTTTCTATTTATGAAGATATTTTCTATTTAGACCCAAGGCAATTCATAAACGGGTTATATTTTTGAAGTGAAACTTCTTAGGCGGCGCTTCGAAATTTGAATGAGAATATTGAGGAGTGAAATTTCAAGGTCAATTTACTTCATTTCGTTACACGATAGAGAAGAAAGATATGTTGTACAGTAGAAAGAATGAGAGAGATATACATTGTATAAAAGACTGAAAAAAATTTCTTTGTCAGCGTTGAGTATCGAACCTGCAATTTCAGTTTTATAAAGCCAACGTGCTATATGATGGGCTAAGGTCTTCATATGTGAATGTTGTCTACATACCAATTAATCAAACTACTTTTGCTGTAGATGCCCAGCGGGAAAATAAACAGCGCTCCTAGCGGGAAAATATAACAGCCTTATTCATAAACACATTTTAGAGGCAGTGTAACTTTAAACAAGAAAACGCTATTCATAAAAATTTTCGCAACCATGTTTTTTGTTTGTCTTTTCGTTTAATATAAAAGACATGCTCCATATGCGCCCTTTGCAGCATTTTTTTTATGTGGCGGCATTGCAAATCCATTGGAATTCTTAATTTTTGTAGAGATTTTCTTTAGTTCAGACACAAACCTTACAAACATGAGCAGCGAATGAAAAAATGATTATGAATAAAGCCCAAGAATGATAGAAAAATAGATTGCGCAGATAGTAAAAATAATTTTCTACGATCTGCGCATCTACGTTACGATAGACTTACGATATGAGCTTACGATATGGCTTTCTGTCAAGTCTTGTTAAAAATGTGAACAAATATGAAACAATGGCAAAAGATTCAAGAAACAAACTTGGTCTAGCGTGACGTCATGATCGTAAAAAATACTTTGTTCGTAGCTAGAAATGTCAAAATGAAAAGTAAACAACATAACGGACCTGCGCAATGCGTAATCTATTTTTCTATCATTCTTGAATAAAGCGTAGTATGCTGTAGAAACGAAAATTTCTTAGCATTTAATTCTACACCCGAACTATTAGTGTAGAGTCAAAAATGTTTGTATGGAGAAAAAAGTAACTACAGTACGACCTTGCTCAATGCAACTAATAGAAATTCGGGCAATTGACATAGTTAACGTTGAAGAAACGCAATTAAACTTCTAAACATAAAGCTTTATGTCTCTGAATCTTAGATATTGTGGGTTAATGCACTTTGTATCCTTAAATATTGTTTGAATAGATTTTTCATTAAAAATTTATTTTACAAGCAAAGAAGAACTGAAAGAATATAAGATAAAAGTTTATGCAAGTTTACGCAAATGCAAGTTGCGATAATTGTGCAATTCCATGACGCCAACTTGACACTGTGCGCAAGAAAAGTTGGAATAAGTTCTTTCAATAGATAACTATTTTATACATATCTTAGTTATATAATTTTATATCGAACTATTTACTATTAATAATAGTAAGTATAATGTGTGTGTGAAAGTTTTAGTTATCTTTTCACATTTAAAGTTTTGAACAAAAAAGTATTTATAAGGCTTAATTTTTTTAAAGCAAAAATAATAACTAAAATTTGTCCCATAGTTTTTGAGTACAAAATAACCGGTAATTTTTGATTTTTAGTTTTTAAGGCAGAAATAAAAATGAAAGTTAAGATCAAGTTTACAGTTGAGGTAGATTTATTGTTGTGACATTGTTCTGTGAAACTCCTTATTAATATGCCAAAAAAATTTTTTGAAAAACAAATTTATAAATGCACCTGAAGCTTTCATTGGCAAAAAAATCGCTCATTGTAGTTATGTAAAATGAAAAAATCCCTTTTTAAGAAATTATTCTCTTAATATGCGGAATATGCAACACTTGATTTTCTCACGATCATACTCTCGCTCTCAAACTTTCAATAAAGCTACGCTCTGAGTTTTCTCCCTAGTGCAGCGATGGGTTCTATTCCAGATAGAACTCTACGCCACGTTACGTTGCGTAGCTTTACGATTGCATAATCGAGCCTTTACACTAAAATCGTTCTTATTCTAGAAAAGAAAGAGTGTATACAAAGAAGAAGTTTCACTTCTTTACTGTATACACGGTATACTGTATCTTTTTTTACTAGTGTGACACTTGCCCATACAACAGCAACCTTTTAAATCTAGCACCTCGGCATCACTGAGCATTGTCAGATCAATTTTGACAGTTCCATTAAAAAATTGGACATTTTCTAGCATAAACGTACTCTCAACGTTTTGGTGTAACCATGGTCCAATAAGTCCCGAGACTAAGTAATAAAAAAACTTTTTTTGCAAATATCCTTCTTTATTCATCAACATAGAGATGAATAAAGGGCAATACATTCATTCCACCGCTTTTCTAACTTTTCAATACCGGGTTTGTAGAACGATTTGTGCTTCGCCTCAAAATGTGCTTCAGTTTCAGTCATCACCTCTTCATTGGAGCCAAATCTCTTGCCGGCAAGCATTTTTTTTGAGGTCAGCAAAGAGCCAGTAGTCGTTGGGGGCCAAATCTGGCGAATACGGTGGATGATTAAGAAATTCGAAGCCCACTTTGTGAATTTTCGCCATCGTTTTCATCGATTTGTGACACGGTGCATTGTCTTGGTGAAAAAGAATTTTTTTCCTCTTCAAAGGGGCCGATTTTTCGCGATTTCATCCTTCAAATGCTCCAACAACTCTATATAATAATCACTGTTGATTGTTTTTCCCTTTGCGAGATAGTCGATGAACAAAATTCCATGCGTATCCCAAAATACAGATGCCAGAAAACGCGGCACCCATTTGGAAAGCAGCTTTCTCATCGTCAAATGTTCCTGTTATATTGTTCCGACACTGCCTTTCGATATCTTCAGAGCCTCCGCTAACTCGCGCACCATCACTTTACGGTCGGCCAATACCATTTTGTGTACTTTTTTTATGTTTTTATGAAATGTAATATTTTTAAAATTTTATTGAATAATTTGACAGAATTTTTTTCTTGTCTCTTTCTTTACCAGATTTGTCGTATTTTTTAAAAAATTTAATGTATTTACATACTGGTCATTCTTTTCACCTTATTGAGGCTGTCGATTGTTCACCTAGTAAATGGAAAATTCGTAACCATTGTCCAACTATGGTTGTTAACGTCCAATAAATCATTTTCGAAGCTTTATGTTTGCCATGGAGGCGCTAACAGGCTTAAAATGCACGTGTTGTTTTGCCAACAGCGTCGTTCAAGTGAAACCCAAGTGAAGTCTTCCAAAAAAGTTGCTTGTCAAAAATAACTCTTTCCAAACGGAGGTAAAAAGTTACATTTTACCTGGTTTAAAAAAACTCAGAATGTTTTGGGAAGTTTGTCAACAACTAAAGTCGACAGAAGAGTTGATACTTTAATTTCTTTACCTACTTGTAAGCATTCTTGAGTGCAATAATGGCGTTGAGAGCTACGCTCCAACATTATGCTCCTGTACTTAGACCTTGTTTACATAGTTGGAATATTTAGTGATTAGAATTTAAGGAAACATGGTTAGAATTTTTAGTATTAGAATTTAAGGAGCAATTTTTTTCTTGCATTTCCAATTTTATCCATTATACGTCGAATAGCCAAAAGAGCCTTGAATATTCGCTGTGCATTTGAGGTCGAATTTAGACCATCGAAATCTCCAGAAATGGCAATCTTTAATCGATTCCGTGAAGCTCGAAACACTGGTAGGATAGATGTTACTAGGTAAGTTCGAGTCAGAAATGCGAGGCAAATACATGGTGGGCCAAATACAAGTTTTTTTTTTAAATGCAAGAAATGAACAAAATTGAATTTTTTCCATGTATTATGGCTTTATTAGTAAGAGCAAACATTCTTATTGATCATGGAATACAACGTCGTTCAAGTGGCGCCTCGGCTGGCTTCGCAGTAGCGCATTGTGTCACTCCAATTTTCCAAGACCATGTTGATGGTTTCGGGCTGTAGCTCACAGATTGCTTGGATGATATTGGCCTTAAGTACTTAAATCGTTTCCGGATTGTTGGCATAACATCGGTCCTTCACGGTTTCCCACAAAAAAAAGTCCAAAGAGGTCAAACCGCAGCTCCGTGATGTGTCAATTGGCCATTGACACATCCATCGCATGGATCGCATCGCATAGATGGCTAATAACACGATTTGGGAATTTTGGTGCGCAAAACATCGATTGGCTTGGACATGGGCTGTGTGGCATGGTGCGTCATTCTGTATGAATCAGAGGTCGTCCAAATTCATGTCTCCAATTTCAGTAAAAAAAAGTCGGTTAACATAGCTCTGTAACGCCCACTGTTGACCGAAACGTTGTTCCCAGCCTCATTTTCGAAGAAAAAGGGTCCAACGATGCCACCACCCCACATTCCGCACCAAACTGTTACTCTCTGTGGATGCATCGCCCTTCGAAAATAACGTGCAGGTTTTCCGAGCAACAGATATGGCAATTTTGGTTGTCAACGTAGCCGCCGAGATGAAAATGAGCCTGGTCAGAAAAGATGATTTTTCGTCCAAATCATCTTCTTTTCAAATAACGCACTGTTTGGGCCAATCGTTTCAAGCGAGGAAAAAAATGGTTGAAAATTTATCTCGTTCGGCGAATTGGACTGAAATCCACGAGAATGTTTTATTAAATTTTCAACGGAAGTCATTGTCAGATTTCGTTACCGAAAAGACATAGCAAATTGTTAATAGTTTTTGTATTTCGCTTGATTTCTTCGACAAAGAAATCAAGCCCATGTGAATGATTTTTACCATTTTTTTTCCTCGCTTGAAACAATTGGATCGAAGAAAGCGAAAGTAGCTGTCTCTTCTGTCAAGTACCAGATATGTTTGCTGAATCTTTTTGACACAATCGAAGTTATTTTTTCCTTTATATCTGACATTCGATTGCGAGTTTTTGATGAAGTGAAGGTCTTGGTTCGTTGCATATTTGCCCAGTGTTTGGATGCTACCTTCGCATCGATTCGTAATCGTCACAAACTGTGCTTTGCAGCAATCGTTGTTTACGAACTCGAGCCATATGCATGCATTAATGTTTGTGTTCGATTGTGACTGACGACGAATGTTATTCGAGTGGCAAAAAATGACGAATGGTTCAATGCAAGTCTCTGATCCGGATCGTACTTGTAACTCACCTCCTCATCATTATCAATTTTTTTAAAAAGAGTCATTAAAGAGCATAAATCATTCAAAGGTTTAAGTTTTACTTTGAATAGCTTCATATAAGAATGCCATCTAAGTTATTAAAACTACTACAAACTTTAAGAAAACTCTGTGGTAAAGGTGTTTCCGACGGTTCCCAAAATTGTTACTTCACTAATTATTGCCTAAGCCTGAAACCTCTTCCATGCAATCACCACTAAGCTTGTATTCAGATGGCACTCGTATATGTTACAAATAAACGCCCTCTCTGAGTTTTATTTCATTCAATTAATATGCATTACAAATTTAAACTTCTCGCATTTAGAGCAATAACAGCACTCTGCGAACATAACAGCGCACAGCTGGAATTGTTTTGTCGTTTACTTAGCAGAAAGTAGCTTTACACTGAGAAAAGAAACCCTGTTTTCAAAATTTATAATTCATTGCAAAAATTTATTAAAACATGAATGTAGATCTACGCGTATATATTGGATTGTTCAAAAAGAAAGTGCGGTTTTCTCTGGTATGCATCACTGTTATCGTCAAAGACTGTCGTATGTTGACGTATATGTAATTTTTCATGTTCAGCTGTTTATTTACATAAAAAAACAAATAAATTAGTTCAGTTTTTCCCGCTTTTCTTTGGAAGTCTTGTTTTAAGAGTGTTTTAAAAATGGAAAACTTTGATAAGCATGTATACAGGGTGGGTTAGTGTGTATTAACACCCAGTTCCACCACTAAATAATAAAGTAGAACGGAAAAACAATGCAGAAAGTATATTTCTTTTATAATTCTTAAAAAACATATTTTTTAAGAATTATATTGTGAGCTTAATGCCAAATAATTCATGAAGCAACAGGTTGCTACAACAACAAAGTTCTTTGCAGAACTTAAACCAAGCTGACTAGACCATGGTTTCGTCGGACGCTACTCCGACTCATCAGTAGTCTCAGTGGTTCTAGCAGTCCACTAACTTTGACAAGCTAATAGGCGCAAGATCAATAAAAAAAAAAAAAAAAAAAAAAAACCTTCTTCACGCCTTCTATGGTTTAATACCAACAAAATGTTGGAACCTAGATTGATACGTGATAAAGAAGTAAACAAAAAAGCGCAACAACAAAATCTTTGCAGAATCAATGCAGTCAACTTTTTGAAATTTTGCGACTAGCAAAAGAGTAGAAAAACATTGCTTTGACAAAGTATAGCGCTTCTATAATTCCTCTTTGGTTTTATTGATCTTGCGCCTATTAGCTTGTCAAAGTTAGTGGACTGCTAGAACCACTGAGACTACTGATGAGTCGGAGTAGCGTCCGACGAAACCATGGTCTAGTCAGCTTGGTTTAAGTTCTGCAAAGAACTTTGTTGTTGTAGCAACCTGTTGCTTCATGAATTATTTGGCATTAAGCTCACAATATAATTCTTAAAAAATATGTTCTTTAAGAATTATAAAAGAAATAAACTTATTAAAATATGCCACAATTTTATAACTAATGCAGAAAGTATTTTTTTTTTATTTTTAATAAATTCTTGGTTTCCCAAATAGCGGGATTCTATGAAAATCGTTTGTTTTTGTACTGGAGCCCATCTAACGGCAAATTTTTTTATAAAAAACACCATAGATCCCGATTCACTATTAAAAACCCTGCAAAATTGAAACCACCGACCCACTTGAATACCTACGGCTGTAGCCATCTCACGCCCCTTTACTTTCGGATTGTTTAATACGAAATCGTGATTTTTTCCAATACATTCTGGAGTGGTCACTGTTTTTGGTGGCCCTACGGCGCACAGTGGTTGAAAGGTGAAAATAAATACCAAAATTCATATTTACTTTTTTTTAATTTACATCGTTTAAGAATTGTTCAAAATATTTTTGAATAATATTCATTGGTTTTTTGTCTAGAGGCCCTCAAACTCGAACAATGCATAAAAACTGAAAAAATTATGAAAAAGGTTGATATTTTTACAGAGTTACTACAAAAAAACGGGAAGAGATATTCCCCTCCTGTTTTTTTATTTATTTAAGAAAATGTTCAAAAACAGTTCTGCGTATTTGAAATATATTGTTTACCTCTATTTTTTTAAAAAACCCCAAATCTAACGTGGATATGAAAAAAAACTTAAATTTATTTTTTGCAGAATTATACTTTGTGAGCTCCAAGTTGCGCCAAAAAATCTTTCAACGGAATGTATTTATTGATCTTTTACGCAAATGTTTCAAATAATAAAAGTGAGCTCTTTTAAGCTTTTTTCGCAAGATATGACAATAACTAAAACGGTTTTGAGAAAAATATAGAGTTGCTCAGTCTCAAAGCTTAGTTCTTTAGCAATTGTCCTTAGTATACTTTCAGGCTTGGCTTGTTAAGCCAAACTCTTTGTTTAAAAGTGTGACATACTTTATCTCGTTTATTATGGTACCATCAATATTGCTCTGTCATTTAAAGCGCACAAACGAATTTTTATATTTTTTTGCGACTTTGAAAAACTATAAAAAAAGATTAAAATCTGAAAGATTAGCATGTGTTTATACGCATAAAAAGCTACAACATGAACTACGGATATGAAGATTGGTAGCAGGTTTTACATTATCCCTAAAAGTATACTCAAGTAAATTTTGAAAGTTGCTATCATCGCTTATGCAATAATTATTAATTCGTTGCAGAATGCAAAAGGTTCATTAAATTTTTTTTAAATAATAGCGAAAATTTTTAAAGCGGGCAGCTTTATTTTGAAATTTTTTTTTTCATTGTCTTACAAAATAATTTTAAAATAATATCTTATAGTGACATGAACATCTTATTTTAATGGTTAAGATGCTATATCACCTTAAAGTTTAAAATTTGGAAAACAAGTAGAGTGCGGAAAAAATGTTTTTGTTACTAAGCACTTTAATTTAAGAGATCTGACAATGTGGTTTCATCATAGGATAAGTCATAGAAAAAATATGGCGTTTTTAATTTTTATGTTATATCGGAGGTAGGCGTGGTTGTGGGCGGATATCAAAATATTTTTGTTTTTATCTTGATTCAGTCAAACTGAACTCATGTGCCTAATTTTATTGATTTACGACGACTACTTCTATTTTTTAACATTTTTTGTATGGGGCTCAACCACTGTGTGTTCATCTTTGGTGGTGATTAGACTTCTGCAATCCAATATTTACGGTTGAATATGATGGAGTAGATTCACCATAATATTTATCGAGCTTTTCTTTTGTTAATTTAGAATTTTTTTACGCAAAAAGTAATGCTAATTCAAGGCACTATAATCTTCTTTATCTATTTTTATAACAAAAGTTGTAACCTAAAAAGTTTATAAAAAGTTTATTACCTAAAGTTGTTTAATTTAGAAAAGTGTAACGTCACTATTCATTGACAGATCGATCTGACATTTATGGTGTGTTCATGTTAAGGTTGCCACCCGTCAAAAATATCATGCATATGAAGAGTGGTGGTGCAGTCACTTGGTAAAAAATTGCGAATTTTGCTTTATATTTTAACCAAAAATGTCATATCTACAAAATTTAAAGCAATCATTCAAACGAAAATCGCAGTATCTAGATAAGAAGAAGTTTTGCAGACCGAAATAACACAAAATCTTTTCAATTCTGCTGCCAACCACGGAACAACCAACAAAAGAGAGATCGAAAAAATCAACAATGTTCAAATCCTTGCAGAGGATGGAGTACTGCTTAACCCTGACGTCACCAAAGCACAACAAATCTCGAAATAGTACACCTCGGAAGCGAAAAAACAAAAGAGTAGACTTAGCAGAAGCAAAAAGGCTATATCAAACGTAAAGTTGATGTAGATACAGCTTTTTTAACTGATTGTGATAATTAAAATTTTTCCTAGAAAAAAGCTTATGTAAAATTAACAAAAACCCTAGCATCATTTATAAGATGTCTTTGGCAGTGGAAAATTCTTTCCACCCAAGCCGGCTCAGGAGATTTTACTATTGCTTTTTTCTCGGTGTAAATCAAACAATAAAATAATAATAAAATTCTGTAAAATATCATTAATATTGCAATCCAACTTGATATAACTATCCTGAAGAATCAAATATTTATAACCATCCAAACCCTAAACAGTGCAGTTTTGATAAATTCCTGTAAGTCGTTTATCTCAGAATTTTTAAATATGTATATGCCGCACTCTTCCTTATGACGGCAGTATTTTTTTTTTTTAAATTTTGAAGCGAAAATATTATACAAGTTACTTGTATGAATCTGTAAATACATCGCTAATTTATGATCCAATTAAAATTTCATATAACAAAAAAGAAAAATGTGATGCAAACAATTTAGTTCAAGAAATCAAAACTGCCGAAGTTCGTGAATTAACTAACTTTTGTTTTTTGTTAATTTTTCATTAGCATTTTTCTCGGTGTAGTTATTTTGTAGGCATTTTTTTTTTTGCCAATCTTAACGTCTCAACTTGGCGGATTTAATTTCTACTAATGCTTCATATTATCTAATTCGTTACGATCATTAACACGTACGCGCTTGGTACTAGGTCAGTAGCGGCATGGCATAGTTTAGGTTTTTATTAGTTGGTAAGTCTGCTATTATGACACATTAATTGGGCCAAGATAATATAGTAGCAGCAGTGTTGCTGCCAGATGCGCATTGCTTGTTACTCTTTTTGTTGTGGTTGATGCAGGCATGTCTGTTATTATTTTTTTTTTCATGCTAAAAAAAAAACGTTGAATTGGCAAACTCAGTTAAAAGTTTGTTACATAACCATTATCTATGATTTTTTTCGTGCCAGTTAATCATTTCTTTTGTATTATGAGCTTTTATTGGCATCATGAAAAAAATTATTCTCACCGCAAAAACAAAAAAAAACAAATAAATAAAAATAACTTGAGCCTCCAATACGTTAAGTTCGGCCACATATAACCACTCATAGATTGGTTATTTCAAATGCTTATCCCATAATTAAGTGCCAAAAATATACGCTGAAAGCATCTGAATGTGAGTTACCGGGCATCATTAGTCTAAACAACATGTTATCGAATGCGCTCAGACAATAAGCGTGGCTAAGTTACGAGCAACTTCCGTAGCATACTAAGCCAAACGGAGTGACAGGGCGACGGACTTCCAAAATTTAATTTTGCTATATTATTCAGTCATTCCCATGACTCAGAAAACGCGTTAAGGGTTCAAAATAGCTGCCAAAATTTAGCAAAAAATACTGTTACGGAATAAATAAGTTAATTTCTTTGGATACATGTTTTTGTCAAATAATAAACATTTCTTAACATTTTTTTTTTTACTGAAGTCTTTTATCGGATATATTTTTAGAAATCTGACAAAATACTTAAGCAATAACGAAAAGTTTAACTTTATTAACCCGTATATGCCCTAAAAGCTAATTAGAAAAATATTAAGTTCTGGAAATGTTCAAACTTAATGTTATAAATACAATAGGGCGTATCGAATTAGAATTTTTTCGAATTTCACATTCTTAGAGGTCTCAAAAGTTTCATAGGTTGACAAGATCATACAAAAAAAATTTAGGAAGAAAAAGGATGTCTTACTCTTCCGCAAGGATAAAGTTGTTTTTTGAGAAAAAGAGTAAAAAATAACGATCTTAAAATCCCGTTGATTTTTGTAAAAAAACTACATACACACTAGACCAAGTCAAATGCTACTTTGTATGGAATCCTCCGTGCCCCTCCCTGAAAAACACGATGGTTGCAAATGAAGTAATTAGAGCTCTTAAAAGTCCAAGAATTGTCAAAAATGGTTCGACCCGGTTCTGGTCGAAAATCCGGTTTTCGGAGAGTAATTTTAGAAAAAGCTTACAATGGTCTTGCAAAAAAAAAGCATGGAAAAAGCTTACAATGGTCTTCTACCACTTGCAGAATAGCCTGTTTTCCTCTTCTAATGACGTCACTTTATCGTTGTATCTCGACATAAGATTTATTGCTCTCTCTCAGCAGCATCGTTAACGACAGATATCGCAATTGGTACGACTAAAAAATGGTACCACCGTAAAGATTAATTATTTGACTTGATTATAGAAAAAACAAAAAAATCAAAATGTCATCGGGACGCGGTGGGAGCTGCTTACGCAACTGAAAATTTGTTACATGGTGCTAGTTATACCCCCACGTTTAAAAAACGTAAATGGGGGTATATTAATTTTGAAACTCCGTTTGTAACGCCCATAAGGAGGCCTGGTAGGTATAGGAAAGTATATATATTCTTGATCAGCATCACCACTTGAGTTGATTCAGCCATGTCCGTCTGTCTGTCCGTCTGTCTGTGATCACGATTACAGCCGTAATTTTAAAGCTATCATCACGAACTTCAATATTTAAGCTTTTATCTAAAAAATAAAGGTCAAGTTCGTAAATGAGCCAAATCGGATGAAAACCACGCCTACCTCCCATATAAAGTGACTTTATCAAAACGGTAAAATCTCTGAGAATTCAACAAAAATGAATATATGGACTTGCAATTTTGCATATGAATATATATAATGTGTACTATGTGTATGGAATTGAACCAAATTGAGTGAAAACCACGCCCACCTTCCATACAAAGCGACTTTATCAAAAAACAAAAGTGAATATTTTCCGTTAAAAATATAACGGAAACGTTTTTACAGATAAACATTTTATTGATTGCTTAAGACTTTGAATATACTTTGGTTCGGCCGTGGGGGTATTTTAACTTCGGCCCAGTCGAAGATCATTTCTTACTAGTTTTTATTATTTTTTACTTAATAAAAAGTAAATTACTCGCTGAGTATTAGTGCTAGGATTAAAAATACGATACGCTCACTGTGAGTGAACTACTGAAACACTCGCTTTGTTTTGGCGCCTATTTGACATTTAGCATTTATGCTTCTTTTTTGAGTAAAAAGTTTTCGGCGGCAGTTGTTTATAATCATGGGCTCGCTCGGAAATCGTGTTGTTATAAAAAAAAAAATAAATAACTGGCCATTTCAGCCCTTGAAACGACTTTGACCTAGCTTCTTATGATCAATTGTGTTGTGCGTGTTATTAAGTTTGTACACAATTGACATGGCATTTTGATTACTCTCTGAGGTTTGCCATTGTCTGCAGAGAGGTGGCGGCCGTACAGAAAAATTATTTTAATTCAAATAATTTTCTGTCGCTGCTGGGGTTCGAACCTGGGGGTCTCCAAAGTTCGTTGACATAGCGGCCACGCACCTTAACCAACTACGCCACGGTCGCCACGGTCGCCATCGTGTTATTATAGTTAATCTAAAAAATGTGGCATGGAAAGAGGCGATATCTTTCGGACCTTGCGACCACTCGGAGTCACGCGTAATTTTGTGTATCGTACTGTGAAGTTGTTTGAGGATACTGTTGGAATAATCGACCGTCCAAAATGCGGCCGTACGTGTGTTGTAAGAACACTACGAGCCGTACGTGTGTTGTAAGAACACTACGAGCCATCAAGCCGAAAATCTTGTCGCGGGAGATGAATATCTCTCGAATTCTTAAATATGACTTGGGGCTCAGAGCATACAAAAGACACACCGGGCACCTTCTCACGGTAGCTTTAAAGGAACAACGTAAACGAAAATCGAAAGCGTTACTTCTCAAGCACGTTGATAATGTCCACAGACGAATTCTGTTTTCTGACGAAATAATTTTCACCGTAGAGAAATCGTTTAATAAACAGAATAATAGAGAGTGTATGCTCTGTCATCACGACATGCCCCAGAACTCGTTCCGAAAGTTCAGAGAGGTGACCACCCAGATTCTGTGATGGTTTGGTGGGAATTCGTCTTTGATGGGGTCACCAAACTTAATTTTTGAGAAAAAGGAGTAAAAAACTTCCTAAAACAACATTTGAAGTTTTTTAATTTATCTAAAAAAAGTTTATAATCAACACCATTAGAAAAGGCAGGAAGGTTAGATCGTAGGACTATGGCCTGGCAGAGATTTGAACCCAGCACCTCTGAGCGAGCACGCTATGTGCTCAACTACCGAGGCCGCATAATACACACATCAATACATCATTCCAATACATCATTCACAAAACACTATTGGGTCAAAAAACCCAAGTGAACTTTTCTAACGATAGTTGAAAAAAAAAACTTCTGAAATAGTTTTGACTGGAATAAACTAGATGTTTGCTTAGGGAAAACGTGGAATATTCTTATATTTTTGACATCTGTTGAGTTTTTTTTCGGATAGAGAAAGAGTGCTTGTTTGTGATTTTAATGGTGTTTTTAGGCCTCTTCAAAAAAGATTTTACTGATAAATTATTGTGTTTTATGAACTGGCGTTTTATGAAAACAATTTGTAACGTAACTTAACAATACTTAAAGTATTGAATTCGTAAATTCGTTGTCAAAATTTTAAAGACCTCTCAAGTGCAATGGTTGTCAAGAGTTGTTTACCATTTTTTATTCTGTTTTCTGTTAACCCAAAAAGCTTTAAGGCCAGAGAGCCATTAATTTCAGTCAACTTTAGTGTTAATCTTCTTCTGAAATAAAACAAAACATAAATGGCCCGGCTTAAATTGCAGCATTCTGTTTTTGATTTCCTAAAAATAGATTGTTCAACGGAATCAGCGCAGAAATCGCAAATGTAATGAAATTAATTTATAACTTAAAACCTTCTTCATTTCTCCATTATGTTTGTTTTTTTTTCGGTTCGTTACATGCAACAGTTGAGCTCAGATCACGTTGAGCAAAAAAAAAAAAAAAAAATAAAAAGAATGAGTAATAAAAACAAAAATGACACTTATTAGCCGATACAGTAAAAAAAAAAACAATAAAACAATCCTACGGACTCGTGCATTTGTCGTTCATAAGGTTTGCAGACCCCCATAACTGATATTACAATCAGCGTTCCACGGTTTCACCGAAGTAGTAACTTGTATTATTGAAGATGTTTTGGTTTTTTTTTCTACATTGTGGCCCAATGTGTTTTTTATGGCTGGAAAGTAAGTAACCAACGGTTAAAGAGTTTCAAGCTTTAATCCATGCGAATAAAAACAACTATTATCACACAATATATTAACCAATTTTATACATACATAGCATAGTAATAATGACAAGAGAAAAAAAAATTATTTTAGTAAATGTTCATCGTTACGGCAATAACGACTGCCCAACACTCTACATATTTTAAAATTTAGTTAATTTTTTTCAGGGGGCCATTATTTTTTTTTTTACACAAAATTTAGGTCTAATAATAATGTAAGAAAAAAATAATTTCTTTCAAATTATCCATCTATTCAAATAATGGCCTTCATTTTTATATAAAGTGGTGATTATTTAAAGTTTTTGACAAGAGAACGTTTCACAGGTTTTCAAAAAAGTTTAAAAATGCGTTTGACCAAAATGCATCGGCGTTGCATGCAATTATTTCTCACTCAGTATAAGTACTATGATAAAAGTAAGGGTAGGTTAAAAAAGATTTGGCCTTATGGTAAAAATATAAAAAAAACCCTAGGGATGCTGAGGGATTAGCAACTGCTTAAGGGGGGAAATATACCCAGAGGCCGAAAAAAAAGGTCATGTTTGTGCATTTTTTAAAGGAAATCTAAGGGATATTTTTAAATAAGGGCTTTTATACCTTAAAATATATACATTCAAGAGTATGACTAGTTATTATTTTATTAAAAGAAAATTAATATTAAGGTAGATACAGCATTTTTTGTAGAGCGCTCTGAAAATGCGGTGACCAAGATTGCTCCTCCTAAATTTAACTGAAACAAAAAAATTAAATAAATTATTAAACTAGATACTTAAAAGTCGTACTTGTCATAGCCGATTTTGAAAATATTGATTTTTCACAAAATGGCGGACTTCCCAACGTAAATTAACGATTTTCGACCAAAAATTCGGCATTATTTTGCCTATAAAAAATGAACGAAGCTACGAAAACAAAAAATCCTATGAAAAGTACGAGATTATTATGAATAAAATAAGCCTGCAAAAAACCAAAACGATCAGTTCACTGAGCTTCGAGAAATCTGGGTCACCGACTTTGAAAACATGGTTTCGAGAAAAACGCATTTGAAAATAAGGGCCAGCACTACGCGCTCTAGAAGGCGGTTCACTCACTAGGCTATAACTTTGTTATTTTTTGAGATATCGACTTGAAATTTTCACCACATATTCCTCAGACTTAAAGCTTTAAGAGAATGCATTTGCATTTGCAAACATTTTTTGAAAAAAAAAGTTCTGGGTATATTTCCCCCCCTAAGCAACGAAACCACAACTTTGTCACATGGAATTATATTGGCCAAAAAAGGCTGGTTCTTAGCACTCGCGAAAAAAATAAAAAAAAAGTTTATGACGTTATGAGACAGTGGAGAAAGTCGCTCTAAGATCGAAAATGCTACAAGTATGCAACGGCGTTGCATGGAGTTATTACTGGGTGGGTGTATACACAGCGATAAATTTTATAAAAAAATTAAGATTTATACTTTGGCTTACGACAAAAATAATAACAATAAAATTAATTTTACTGTCGTCAGGTAGCGGTGATAGCAACTTATGCAACAAAAATACAATATTATTGCATGAATTTATTGATCGCTTAATATAAGTACGGTGAATTTTATATAACGAAAGCAAAAAATGTTTTTTTTTTTTACCTCATAATGAAAGTTACAAAAATTTTTAAAAATAGCCACGACCTTTTCAACAACAACGAAAAAACGTTGCATGCAATAATAACTCCGTTGCACAGTGTGTAATTTGAATGATCTAGCGGAACTTAATTTAAAATGTTAAGATAATGACTTGAAATTTGTTTTGGTAATTCTCTAAGCCGCAATACAATTCTTAAGAAAAAATGGGCGTGGTCGGATCATTATCACGCCCACCTACCATATAAGCGAAGAATAAAATAAACCTTTTGTTATATTTTCAAATGAATGAATGCAAATTAATTAGTAATAGGTTAAATTATTAGTGGAAATAACCCAATTAAAGTTATCTTTACAGGTATTTTACCTGCAATGCCTACCTACAACAATTTTATTGATTTGGGAATGAAATAGAAAATGTAAATTTTATATTGAATTTCAACATTTTCATAATTAGTTGTCGTCATAGTCTTCGTAATCGTCGTCATCGTCATTGTCGGAACTAGATTGGAGCAGTTCAGAAGTCTTCAGTAATATAATGTCTCATTCGTGAGTGGATATCTTCTTCAATTTATTGGCTTGAATATATTGCGACTAGATAGAAGTGGATCTGATGATAGTCGGTGGTGGAGAATGTCTCTATTGCAATCTTTTCGGCAAGTTTTTCGGCAGAAATTTTCACGAATTCACCAGTATTCTTTGTTGCTTGCTTCCTGAGCATCTTCTTATAACTGTCCCAGAGGCAAAATGCAAGCATTTATTATCAATTAAGAACGGGGTAGTATTTTATGAATGCTTGCAGGCATATAGTACCAGGAGTAATGTTGAAAATATATATTTCTTTTGTTTCGCGTGAATATGTGGAAAACTTTATTGCATCTATCTCAGACTCACTGGAAAGTGCTTCCAGTAATATTCGAAAACGATGTATAAGATCTTCGTTGAGTTTAGTAATGTTTGCAGACAAGGCAGTATATTTAAAAAATCTGCACGTGGTATTTCCGTCGTTTGTGTTACCGCTTATCTGTTTTGGCATATCCACAAGATCTTATTAGTTTCTAAGAACCTCGCCAAAAAAGAATGACTTTTTTCCATTTAGTGTTAACTTTAACACAATACTCGCTTACGAATAATTGTAACTTCCTGGGTATGTACTCAACCTCAACCATATTAAAGCTTGCTTATAAGTGTACAAATATTTTTTTATGCGGTCTTCCTTCTTGGATCTATACCATACATAAAAAATTCTTGACTTTTCATTTTGCCTAAATAAAAAAAAAATTATAACCCTTTGCTTTTTGGAAAAAAAGTTGTTTGTGCGCTGGAAAAACGTGGAGCTACATTTAACTGATTGTATAAGTTAAAAAGCTGAAGAAGCGATTAAGCCAAATTTTAAAAGTTGTACAAGAGGGTACATCTTAGAAAAGTACATCTTAACAAACAAAAATCTACTTTTTTACATATTTTCTAAATGGATTTAATAATATTATATATTTAATATTAATCAAACTCACATTAGCTTTATTCTTACCTTCAGCGATTCAATATTTAAGAAATATTATAGGTATAATTTTTTTTTCTTGATTTGAAAGTGGTAAATATGATGTTTATCACTGACAAATATAGCGTATTAACAAAATTAAATTTTTAAAAATTTTTTCATTTCTGTTTTGTGTCACTTTCAACGCTAATTGTTCGCCACTGGTGATATAGCGAAAAAAATTATTGATGAGGCAAAAACGCGTAGAGTATTGACATAGTTTTCAAGGCAAAAAAATTTTATTTCTGGTGGTTTTGATTTTTTAATTAAGTTCCGCTAGATTATTTAAATTACACACTGTGCGTTGCTATGAACGCTATGATATGAGTACATTTAATGGATCGAAGACGAAAACAGTGCTTCGAGTAGAACAAAATAACTGGAGAAAATTAATTTTTTTGGTTTATTGTATTTTTTGGGTCAAAACAAGAAAAAAATTGTGTGGGAGGTCAGGTCGCAAATGACCCGCTGACCCGCTATGGGTTAATTTACGTGGAAAAACAACATGTTTTCTACTAAAACTTCGTAAGTTCTGAAGCTAAAGACATAATTGCTTATAATTAAGAAAGGAATTAATTTCACGACTAATTTTTAGTTATTACTCGTATCCTTTTTTTTATCTTGCATTCGCATAAAAAAGATATTAAAACATAAACTTGAAAAATGTGTATTTGCCCATACATTTGTATCTTTTTCCCAAATAAAAATAATAAAAGCCCACCAAAACTGTTTTTATGAATATGTAGTTTTTTCGATATATTTTTATAAAAAAACCGATAGAAACTTTTTATTTTTGGCGAACAAATAACATTTTCAAAAATTCTGGCATATAATAATACATACTGACAAAGCAATAAAATATATACATTTATTTTAATATAAATTGTAATCTTATATTATTAATACGTAAACATCGAATGTTTTCGTACACTTTTTTAATATTAATAATAAAAAAAAAAGAGAATGAAACTTACATCATTCGAAAGGTACTGTGCCACAGATGTGCCGAAAACCAAAATTAACAAAAAATATTAAATATATTATGTGATTATTGCATTTCTGAATACATTTGTATGCATTCTCATACCCATGGCTGTAGTTTGAATCTCTCTGGCTTTCGTATGCCATGTCTACACACAGAGTTTAGTTTGAGTTCAACTACAGCTGTTTACACAGAGTTGCGTAGGTAGAAATGTGTTTAGTGTGACATTTCTTTGTATACTTTTGTGTTATCATGTTTTTTTGGCACACCCACCACCGTGATATCAATTCCACTTGAGGACCAGGCTGCAGACATCTCTGCGTACACATGCGAGTTCTTCCTTGCGCTGCGCAAATCGGAATTTTTATCGGCCCATACTGATATGAAGACCTCATCTTCTACACTAGCCCAAGTTATTTTCTTCGCTATTTTGTTCATTTTTGCAAAAAGTAAATTGCCCAATTTTAGAATAGCTGTTTTTGACATTTCTCACCACAAAATTGTTCAACGTACCTTGTCATCCAAAAAGTTGTGTCTGAACATACCTTTTTATAAGAACATTAGCATACTTTTAGGCATTTCTCAAATTGAGTTTTGATAAACACAGAAGGAACATTGAGTTTAGTTGAGTTTCATCCTACAAAATTGTACTGGGAAACTCAAGAGTTTATTTTGCGTTCAATGGCAAAACTCAATTTTGTACTGGAAACTCAAAATCAACTCTCTGTGTAGAAATGGTATAATATTGTTGCTGCTCTTCTTCTCTTTGTTTATCGCATTCTACATTATTTTGACAAACAAAACTTGTTGCAATTACTTTTTCCTGTGTTAACGGCAAAATATTCACATAAAACTTATATCGATGGAAAGGTATTTTCGAGTAGATTTTTAAAATATAATTTGAATTTGAATATTTTATCAAAAAGATAGGTCATAGGATCATTTATGACTTTGATATGCCGAACACGTCTCAGCTTCTTGATGATTGGGATCATTAACCCATTCAGTAACAGGTTTTTCTAGCCAGTCGGCACCAATTTCCATGCTGTGAAACAAGAACCAAGATTTAGCCCCAATAAGGGATAATAGCTTTGTACTGTGGTTAAGAATAAGAAAAGTGGGATGGAGTAATTCAGAGCAATTTTCGAGCAATCAGCTGCCTTTCTGAAGAGGAAAGTCTGTTTGAAAATAGAGAGTATACAGCGCATTCTTCGGTTAAGTACCAGAAGTGACTTTCCATGGATTTTATGGCTGCATTTGAAACTTGTGGATTAAGCATGCAATACTTTTTCAAGTCATGCCATAGTTAAAGATCATTTTATGGAGCATCAGCCCCTATAGAAGAAGAGTGCCAGTATTTAATGTAGAACAGAGCATTAAATTTGCATATTGCTTCTAGTTTATTGATCATGTCCTTGTCATATCCTGCTTGAGCACTGAAAGCAAACATCTTTGCAGTATACAAAATGGATGGCAAAGATACTAAATATCAAACTCCTGTGTTTCATATTTAGTGTCTTAAACAAAGCTTCTGTGTTTATAGTTGACCAAATGGAATCTTTAAATTCAGTGAGATTAGTGTTTGCAGGACCTGATGATGGACCAAAGATTTCTTTGTGAACTGAACTGAGGGTTCTTTCAAAAATGTGATGCCGACAAGCCCAACGTAAGTAACTTCTTATCGAATAGGTTTTCCAGCCTAACACAAGCTCCATTTTTCCATCCTGAGTTTGAAGCTGTAGTGTCAAAAACAAGGGATCTTACTTTATCTGAAATCTCCTACTCGTTTGCAAGGGAAAAATTAGCTCTTGCTTTTTCTTCCCCAGTTGCGTTTGTAATTACTGGTATATCAAGAATTTTGCCTTCTTTAAAGTCTGGCATACCAGATACCAAAAAAAACCAGATACATACTACTTCCATTTTCCATATTTTCGCTCATTTCTGGCTTGGTTAAAATCTATTAAAGAAAAAGAAAAAAGTTTGTAGATTTTAACGATATTGTCAATTTACGTTTGCAACAGAATACTTTTTTAAGATGGGGGGGGGGTCCAAACATGATCTACGGACCTGAAATATTACAAGCGATAATGTTTCAGTAATTGTAAGGATATGAGAAGAGTGCACTAGGGACATTCCAAAAGAAAATTTTTGCAATGACCTAATATATATATATATACTAGAGGACTCGGCAAACTTCGTCCCGCTCTAAATTAATTTTTTTATTGAAATAATTTCGAGCAATCACGATTCCACCCGAAATTAATTTTTTATCGATCGATAACAAATGATGCCAATCGAATTTCAATTATTGATTGAATGAATTTTTTACCAAATCTTAGTCTAATATTCCCAAAACCGTCTGAAATATAGTTTTTTATTGATTTGTGCGTCTAATACGACCAATACCGTGTGAAATACAGGATTTTTATTGATTTTTGGGCGGTAAAAAGAGGTATGGCAAAATTTTTTTCCCTTAACCATTTCGTACTGGTTGCCACAGTTGCTAACCCCGCTTATTTTTTTAAATTTATGCTATTAACGAGGGTCTCGTTAGGTGCACTTTGAACCTCCTCTCAAGCTTAGAGTCAATACTCTTATCAATATAAACAAGTAAGACTTACGTAACTTTTTCTTGCCAATAGACAGGTTCTGAAATAATGACGTTTAATTTTTTTACAATTTCAATTTTTAATTTTATCCACATATATTATTCCACTCGAACCACAGTTGGTTAAGGCTAAAAAAACAAAATGTCTGAATACCTAAGTATTTTGAAAATCAAAATAAGTAAAATTTCTTATCAACTATCTATAGATACGTGTAAATGTGAAACAAAACTTAATTTCCCTTCATGGTCAAACGCTTGCATGATTGTGAGTTGTTTCATCTTCTTGCAGTAGAGTAAAAATACACCAATCAACACTTAACTGCAGAGAAACCCCAAAAGAAATAAAAATACTACCGAAATTCATTTCGGTTTTTTTCTTCTTCTTCACTCTTAACAGTTAGAGGATTTTTTCATATTTATTTTTAATATTTTTTTTTTTTAATTTCTTTGTAACTGTTGTGTTTTGTAAATTCATTTAAGCCATGTCTTCTTCAATTATTGAAGTTGATCTCTTGAAGTAGGAACAACTTTTACGTTGCAGATTTTGGAATATTTTGGATGCTGCTGTGTAGACAGATGCTTGATGTTTTCACTCCTGGTCAGAGCTAAGCAGGTTGCAGTTTTTCATTTAATGCCAATTGAATGAATTTTGTTCGGAGTGTCTTCTTTTTTAACGCTTACATAAGTACAAAATGTTGTCTTTTGCCTTTGCATATTAAAACTATTAAAATAAAAATGAAATTTAGCGGTCATATACTCACAATATTTGACTGATTTTTTTTTTATTTTCATTAAGATAGTAGTGAAACAATTTTTTAAAATGCCCAAAACAAAATACAATGTCTACAAATTGAATAAATGTCTCTTTATTTGGAAATAATGGCTTAAGCCTCTGTTGGTAAATTCTCAAAAATTTATTAACATTTCATTAGTATTCAAAAACAAAACTATATAAATAATTAAAACTATTATAATTATTCAAAATTATTTTCTTCATTTATGATAAATACAGCTTAACTACGAGAGTTTTTCTCTCCGACGTCAATGGTGCACTCTTAATACTAGTTGTTTTTTTATACATTGAGTCACAGTGAAAGTGAGCCACATTATGTTTTCAAAGGAACTTATTAGAAAAAAATTCTTCTTCGAACCCCAATTTTTGTACTACTTGGCTTAAGGTATTTCTTTAAAATATCTTTATACACGAATTTGTTAACTGGCCCTGGAATGTGCTGCATATTTTCAGTACCACTACCTGCCATGCAGCCCCAAACCATGAAGGAGCCACCGACATGCTTAATGCTGGGCGTAAGATTTTACGGTAGAAGCTCGGCAATTTTCTGTCGCCATATCATCTGTTTTCTATCTGAGCCAAATAAGTTAAATTAACTCTCATGTGTAAAAAAAACCTAAAAAGTATCTCTTGTAGCTATTAAAACCTGCGTTTGAAGTCACTTACCTTTTTTTTGTCTTTAAAAACATATTTCTGTGCTAACTTCAGACGTTATTTACGGATTTTCAAACAAATAAATTGCTTCTTTCAAGCCATTTGCCAGTTGCAGCTGTGCTTTCTGAGGACTCATCTTACTGTTTCGGGATTGACATGGCTATCCAGTTGTTCTTTTACCATTGCAGTCAATTTTAAAGCACTAAGACGTAGGTTCTTCCTAATTTTTCGGATAATAAACGTTTTATTTATCTTTGAAAACGCCTTTCTATTGCTTTCTTTCAGCTTATTTGCGATTCTTTTCTCATTAGTAAAGCGGTGTTATGATATGCTGCACAATGCCTCGGCTCTTATTAACATATTCAGCTATAACTAGGCTTGCCATACGTCAGGATTTTTTTATTTATTTATTTATTTAAGTCTTTGGAGTAACTCCTTACAGACTAAGATTAACAAAAATTTATAAAGTATATAACAAATATTTCTAAGATTAAACTAAACTATTCAATAATGTTTTGAAACAGCTTTTAGACATTGAAAAATCAAACAAAACTCGCATCGATAAATCATTATATAAAGACAGAGCTCTTTGCATTGGTTCATTACTTGCATAATTAGATCTATGAAAATAAATAAAGAATATTTTAAAGCGCCGCAACTGTCTTGACGGTATACTGAAATTAATTAATGATAACAGATGAGGACTGTCGATATTTCCTGAAATAATATCATAAATTATAGTAAGAGATTGAACTTTCCTTCGTGTCTCTAAAGATTTTATCCCTAAAAGCAAGCATCTAACATTGTAAGAAGGCATAACATCACTATACAAAGAACAAAGAGCAAACTTAGTAAATCTTTTTTGAATCTGTTCCAACCGTACTGTATGAACAGCATAATGTGGATTCCAAATGAAAGATGCATATTCCAGTCTCGAACGAACAAAGGCATTATAAAGAGACTTAACAGTATAAGGGTCAGAAAACTCCGTATTATTTCTGCGTATGAAAGCTGGAAGAGAGTATGCATTTGGAACTATAAAGTTAATATGTTCAATAAAAGTGAATTTTAAGTCAAAAATTACTCCAAGATCTTTAATAGATTCAACACGCTTAAGTGGTATATCAGAAAGTAAGTAAGAATTATTTAGGGAACTATTGCTTTTAGAAAACGTTATATGGAAACATTTTAAAATGTTGCGGCAGAGAGTTAATTAGATTCCAATTAAGCAAATTATAAAGATCAGATTGTAAATCAATAGCATCAGAGATGCATCGTACCCTTTTAAATAACTTAAGGTCGTCAGCGTAAAGCAAAAATTTCGAATTGCAGAATATTTTATTAACATCATTTATAAATAATATAAATAATAGCGGGCCCAAGATACTGCCTTGCGGTACACCAGAGGAAGCGGGAAAACTATAGGAATTTATATTATTAATTGACACATAACAAGATCTTCCACTTAGGTAAGATTTAATCCAATCTAAAAAAAATGAGTGAAATCCCATTTTAAAAAGCTTAGCAATTAAAATATTGTGACAAACATTGTCGAACGCTTTAGAAAAGTCAGTGTAAATGGAATCCACTTGACAACGAAGCTCAAACGAAGATATGCAATATCTAGAAAATGTAGTAATTTAGTCCGGATTGTCCGGACTTTTCAACCATATGCGGACTTTGTCCGGACTTGTGATTTTGTCCGGACTTGGACCCAACAAATTGAAAAAATAATTATAATATCTCTTTCCAAGAAAAAAGTTCTTGTGTGAACACAAAGTGATCTTTAAGAAAGTAGCTGAAACACCCTGTGTAAGAAACTAATAAAATAATTTAATGAACTGTTAATCATATCGTTGTTATATTTACGATTGTTGTTTGCAGTTAGTATTAATTTGTTTTGACCCTTCTTGATTTGCGAAATGTTGCGATTTGTTTTTGTAGGTGTTTTAGTACTACTTTGTACTAAGTAGCCCCACATTTGATACGTATTTAGTGCAAAATTCATTTTAGTTTTTATTTTATTTTTATTTTCATATACATAATTATTTATTGTGGAGTTATTGTTACGTTTTTATATTCGTTATAAGTTTATTATTTTTTAAAGAACTTCTTTATTTTTAAATATTTCGTTAAATACAAATGAATTACATACTTCCTAATTGTTTTATATTCCTACTAATTTGAAAGCATCACATGTATCAAAGAAGATAAGAAAAAATCAACAGCTTCTTACATAGTTAAGTTAAGAATTCTTGCTGCAAGCTTTATCGTAAAAAACATGAATTGTACAAGTGAAGCAAAATTGTCTATGTCATCTTCCCAATCCCCCCCCCCCCCCCCCCCTTCCACAAAAAAAAATTCAAAAAGTGTCCTGACTTGTTTTCAAAAAATTATGGCAAGCCTAGGTATAGCCCATTGAGACTTGCCCTCCGGGTAAAGTTCGATCACTCTCTGTCTAATTTCGGTGCTTGTTTGCTGACCCATCTTCACTAATTGCTTTTCAATGCACAACTGAAGCATCAGCACTGACATGCGTTTAATAGTTGATATTCAAAAAATTTTTAACTAAACATAATTATGCGATTCACATTGACGTGAACTAATGCATTTGGTTTTTTTTTATATTTTTCGTTACTTTCATTGAGTTTCTTTCAACAACAAAAACCATTTACAGTTAAATAATACATACATCCCCGACTAAAAAACAAAAGAAATATATTTGAGGAATGTTGAGAGCAGTTTTTTTTATGTTGTATTTAAGGACAGTTTTTTATTAGGTGTTGTAACCGAATTAACAACCAAATGTTGTTGGTTCGGTAAAACAGTATTTACTAGGAGGTGGAGGCTGGCTTTGAAAAAGATGTTGTGTCCAATATGGTGTGTCCAATACGGAGACGAGTGCAGTTCTTCGTTTTAAGATGGCTGATGGAGATTGGATATTTTGGTAGGGGTTGATAGTTTTGAAGTGATGAGAGTAGTCGTTCCAATTTTGTTGATTTATTTCAAAAATAAGTATTTGAGTTAATTGCCTGAAAGAGATCAGATTTGTTTGTATTATTGTATTGTATTGTAGCAACGGTTAAAGGTGGAGATCTTATTGCTTATTTTACTGCGTCATCGGCGGAACTATTCCTCATTATGCCGATGTCTCCAGGCACCCGAGTAGTTGAATAAAAGGGGTCTTGGTATAATAATTACAAGGTAGCATTGACAAGAGTTTGTTTTAGACCCGTGTATGTAAATTATTGTCCATTCACTATACCATATTGATTTCGAATTTCCGAAAAATTTTGCAAAAATATGTTCGGATTATTATATGCTTTGGTCCAAAGATCAGGATCAGGTCAAGGATCAGGCTAGGATAACGATTAGGACAAGTTCGGGATCAAAGGAAAGAATAGGGACAAGGATATACTATAGAAACGCTTCACGATATCGCCAACTTATTTGTTTTTCTTTTTAGTTTTAGTCGTAGCCTAAGTCCCTCACTAGCCTTAGTCTTAATCCTTGTAAAAGAGTATTTCACCATCGGAGTTTAAGCCTTAGCCCAAGTCTGAGTCTTACCTAAGTCTAAGTTTTTGTCTTAGTCTTAACCTTAGTTTAAGTTTTAGTTTTAGTCTTAGTCTTAATCTAGCCTTAGTCTTAGTCTTCCTTAGCCTTAACCTTAGCTTTAGCCTTAGCCTTAGCCTTATCCTACGTGCGTAACTTTGGAAAAATATAATTTACGCAAGAAAAGTAGAAAATATTTCAAATTTGCGTTTTTTGACAGCTCGTTACTTAAGCTGGAAATTCATTCAATGCATTTGCATATGCGTCCGTCTACTCGCGGAACGCAATGCAATACAAATGTGTGAAAGCTTAAGCGGGAAGATCATTCACTGCATTTGCATATGCGTCCATATACTCACTGGCACTATTTACGCAAGAAAATTATGGCAGAGTTCATTGATTGCGTTTTAAGTTCAAAGTAAGCAGGGCTACAAAATTATAAAACATTTGGTATGTTCTTAATGTTGAGTTTTTATCGTATTTATACATAAATACTTGAAATTTCTTCATTTATAATTAAAAAAAACTTAAATCCTGAGTGTAAAAAGTTCTTTTGAGAAATTAACAATGAAAAAATTATAGACATTTTTAATTTTTAAGAATTATTTACAAGAGCCATCCTTTTAAGTAATGAGCTTCTGACTCGTTTCTTTTATTACGAGCTGTCAAAAAACGCAAACTAGGCAAGAAAAGTTGAAATATTTTCGACTTTTCTTGCGTAGCGAGTAAACGGACGCATATGCAAATGCAGTGAATGAACTTCCCGCTTTATAAGAGAGAGTTTAATGCCAACGAATGCCTATGACCCCTTTTACATTGGTCAAGACTTGAAATCAATTCATTGCTATTCCCTATTAAACTAACCCTATCTCACGTTGATGTCCGCGTCTTTCATCAACAAACTCACAGACTTGATTTCAAGTCTTGACCAATGTAAAAGGGGTCTATGTGCGTAACATTGGAAAAGTGCAATTTACGCAAGAAAATTTGAAATATTTTCTACAGCTCGTACTTATAACGAACAAAGAAGAAATAAAAGCTCATTACTTTTAGGGATAGCTCTTGGAAATTAATCGTAAAAATTTTAAATGTCTACAATTTTTTTTATTGTTAATTTCTTAAAAGAACTTTTTACACTCAGGATTTAAGATTTTTTTAATTATAAATGAAGACATTTTAAGTATTTTTGTGTAAATACGATAAAAACTCAACATTAAGAATATATAAAATGTTTTATTATTTTGTAGCCCTGCTTACTGTGAACGTAAAACGCAATCAATGAACTCTGTTATAATTTTCTTGCGTAAATTACTCCAGCGAGCAGACGGACGCATAAGCAAAAGCAGTGAATTAATTTCCAGCTTTATTCTTAGCCTTGGCCTTAGTCTTAATCATAGTCTAAGTCGGAGTCTTAGCATTAGTCTTAGTCTAAGTCTTAGTCTTAGTCTTAGCCTTAGTCTTAGTCTTAGTCTTAGTCTAAGTCTTAGTCTTATTCTTAGTCTTAGTCTTAGTCTTAGTCTTAGTCTTAGTCTTAGTCTTAGTCTTAGTCTTAGTCTTAGTCTTAGTCTTAGTCTTATAAAAAAATAAAAATAAAATAAATAACTGGCCATTTCAGCCCTTGAAAGGACTTTGACCTAGCTTCTTAGGATCAAATGTGTTATGCGTCTTATTAAGTTTGTACACAATTGACCGAGAAATGGACCTGCAGGCTTAACGCCGACTCCGAACGGCGATGAACGAAATGTTCTTATTCTCAAGAAGCTTTACATGGCATTTTGATTACTCTCTGAGGTTTGCCATTGTCTGCAGAGAGGTGGCGGCCGTACAGAAAAATTATTTTGATTGAAATAATTTTCTGTCGCTGCTGGGGTTCGAACCTGGGTCTACAGGTTCTTTGACATAGCGGCCACGCACTTTAACCAACTACGCCACGGACGCCACAAGTCCGTCTTAGTCTTAGTTTTTTTTTCTTAGTGCTAGTCTTAGTCCTAGTCTGGATCTTAGCCTTAGTCTTAGTCTATATCTTAGTCTTAGCCTTAGTTTAACTATCATTCCTAGTCTAAGTCTTAGTCTTATTTTTATTGTAAGCCTTAGTCTTAGTCTAAGTCGTAGTCTTCGTCTTAGTTTTTGTCTTAGCCTTAGTCTTAGCCTTAGTCTAAGTCTTAATCTTAGTCTTAGCCATAATCTAAGTCTAAGTACAAGTTTTATTCTTAGCCTCAGTATTAGTTTAATCTTAGTCTAAGCCTTAGCCTTAATTTGGTCTTAGTCTTATTCTTACTCTTAGTCTTAATCTTAGTGTATAGCTAATTCTTAGTTTTAATTACATTCTTTATATTAGTCTTAGCCTTAGTTTAAGTTACATAGTGCCAGGACAGTTGTAGTGCATCCGATTGGCCGCATAATATTCCATTTTTATCCAAGAAGTGAATTCATTAAAGGGCCGATAGACATCTAGAACTTGAAGTTATTCCAGTTCATCCGCTTGCACATAAATTATTTATTGACAATCAAGAACTAGATGGTACACATAAATGTTAGCTAATGACCCAACTTGAAACTAAAAGAAGACATGCCTATAGCCAGCCATTGAAACCCACGTTGCCCTGAAACCCACAATCTGGAGCTAGTCAAACCTAATGCAATATCTTACCCAAAGGATCCTAAGATATCAAATCGTAGGAGTCCAAATTGATTAAAAACAGTTCCAATGACAGTAAAATCTATAAAAATTAGTTTAAATGTGTGAATGTGGGGAAAGACATGAATCGACATTGAAGCCGTGGGCACGTTCTTTTGCAACTTTAAGTGTAGTTCGTGTTTAACATTCACGTGTATTTCGATTTGGTGCTTTCAAAGTCGAACTTCATCGAAGTTCGTAACACGTGTTTACACTATGTTTTAAATGTTGGTTTTCAAATTCTAATATTATCAGAATAATTCAATAATATCAAAAATTGTTATAAATTTCACGTGTCAAAATAATGTGTTCATTGCGTAAACTCATAAATAAACTTGGTTAATTAATAAGATAAATGAATTAACTAACGCCATATTAAATTTAAGCTCACTCGGATAAGGCCTTAAGACTTTATCAAATTTTAAGTAAATTATTTTTAATTTTTCTTAAAGTTTCAATTACAAGTTATTAAAACCATTACAATGAATATCAATTGCGACGTCAACAGCAATTAAGGTACATTTAAGTCTCGCATTTTGTCGCGTGCTGGGCTTAGCAAAGAGTTTGGTAATGGTAGACATAGACATGCTATATAATATGTATTTTTATATAATTTAGACTATTTTTTAAAATTTCATTAAATTAATAAATATTTTTACAATTTTCTATTAAGTTGCACGAAAAAAAAAAATTAGTGGAAGTTAAATGGTTTGCCAGCTAAAGCTGGCAGATGAATACAAAAATGTTATCCAGTTGCTCTTCTGCTGCTTCAATTGTTTTTGTCTTTATTAGCCAACACAAAACAACAGTATTAACGGCTTCAACAACACAATCATCACCGACGCAATGATCATCATTGAAATGTAGCAAGTGACTGGCTGCAGGTGGCAACGGAGCGAAGAGCATGTTTGTGGCGACTTTGCGGAGCAGACCAATGCGACGACTTAACAAAGACTGTGAAGACGACGCCAGTGATGAATGTAATAATCATGACGACGCTGATCATGATAATGATGTTGATGAGCAAGATGACGACAACAACGACTACGAGTTAACCGACCGAACCGACCGCACAAACTTTCAACTGAGTATAAAGAGGGCTTTGCTGGCCTTTTCAAATGCATTCAGTCGTTGGTTCCCTATTCGAAAGCAACTAAATTTAATTTTAATTTAAGTTTTTATTTCTATCCCCCACACACACAACTCACAAATATGAACTCCTTCTCAGTGGTAAGTACAACAAGTTGAAAGGAGTCGTAGCAGTAGCAAGGATTGGCTAGAAACTCACAAAGGATTACAAGCGTCTAACAATCCTAAGCTACGAATTGTGTTTGAAACTTCATGTTCTTAATTGTTTTTTTTTCCACACTTTTTTTTGCAGTTTTTGGTGTTTGCATTGGCAGCACTGGTCGCCGCGGAAGCCCCGGGAGGCTATAATTACCCAAGAGGAGGTGGCGGCGGCGGTGGCGGAGGTGGCTTCGGAGGCGGCTTTGGTGGTTCATCCTTCGGAGTTAGTGGCGGTGGTGGCGGCTATCAAGCCGTCAGCGGTGGATTCCAAACATCCGAAGGACAAAACGTCGATCCACAGCTGTTAGAACAGGTGCGACAGATTTTGCTTAATGAGGAGAGCAAATCTGGTGGTGGCGGCGGTGGTGGTGGTGGTGGTGGCGGCGGTTTCGGTGGCTATCCAAGTGGTCCATCAAGCTCATATGGACCACCATCGTCTACATACGGTGTTCCCGGAGGTTCTTCTGGCCGTGTTGTAGGCATCGATCTCGAAGGTGTGCGCCAGGCAATACAGGTGGCGCAATTTGCCCAACAGAGCACACAAGCCGGCACTGGTGGTGGCTATCCTAGCGGCCCTTCAGGCTCATACGGTGCACCACAAAGGCCCAGCGGCAGCTATGGTGCGCCATTCTAAGCAGCTATCTAGATCTTCAACTATGTCTCTCACCACTTAGGCTAACACCAACACCAACACCAATACCAACTACAACTAAAATATGCTGCCAAAAATGATGAAAAATATTAAGCAACAACATCAGCCAACAGCTGCAAAGTATCAATCCATCAGGCATTAGTAGGAACACCGAAATCACACGAAGTTCGTTCGTTACATAGTCCAACGTTTAAACTTTCTGGCCTCAACTCTACCACAACTGTTGTTGCTGTTGTGAGCTCCACACTATTGAAGTGTGCTCCATGCATTCCCACATACGAGCAAGCAACCAACCAACCAATCAACCAACAAACAAATCAACCAACAAACCTTCGCTGATGTTGAACTTGGGTTATTTTTTTTTTTTTTGTTTTGAAAACTTTCAAAGTTTCTCTTAAACCTCAAAACCTAACATGCGCGTTCCAGCCCTCCAGCGGTGCCATTGGATCAACGTGTGGGTACTTGTGCAACTTCAGCTTCAACGCATCCACGTACCTTTCTCTTCTCACACACCGACTACCAACACGTTTGATTCAATGACATCCGTTTATTCGTGACGCATGTCTTTAACATTGTTTTTATTTTTCTTTCTTATTTCTTCCCTCTATCTCACTGACTCAGATTTCATGAAAATGTTATGTATGTAAATAGTATGTTTTCTTATATGTTATAACGCATCATTAGTTAATAAGTGTTTTTATTATTATTATTATTGTATATGAAACAACAAAGAAACAACAAAAAAAAAAATATGAAAATAATAAAAAAAATAGTAAATTTTGTCACCGTTAAAAAAAAGAGTTTTTCTTGTATGGTTAGAGAGTGGTGAAGAAAAGATCTTACAACGAACAAAGGCACTTTACTTTTTTTATTAACATTGAAAGTAATGAAGGAAAACAGTTGTCAGTGCCTGAAGACTGTGTGTGGTATATTTTGCGAGGGATGGTTTGAAAGTTCAATTCATTCAACATTAATGAACAAATTTTAAAAATAAACAATTTGACAGTTTCCAAAATGAATAATGACTAAATAATGAACAACTAATAAAAAATGAACAATGAATAAGATAATGAAAAGAGATGAAAAAGATACTAATGAATAAAAAGTGAATAACAAGAGGATAGTGAACCAAAAATAAATGCATGAAAATAAAATTGATGCAAAATGAATAAACATTTTTCGTGAATTACATTCTTAATGAATTGAATTCATTTAAATAAGGAAATAATCAATTAGTCTGAATAACGACAAATAAATAATATTGATTTAATAATAAATCGATAAATATTTATTCCTTCTTGTTGTCAATGATTTAGAAGCCAAAAGACTTTTCGAGATGGATTCTTCGACGCATCTTAACTTGTTGATCATTCGCAATAATAACGACTTCTTCTTAAAGAAGCGATATGCGAAGAAACCTTTACCATAAGCACTGAGACCCACAACTTGACTAATGTCAGCTCATACCACTACAGTGGAGTCGTGCACAAGAAGACTGCCGGCATCATTAGCGCTGCTGATAAGAAGGGATTCAGAGTCGTTATGAAGAAGGCAAAGTATGCTCAGTGTTCTGGCAAGAATACAGTGCGTGACAACATGAAGGCAGAACCACGTAGATTTCATAAGTTGCTGAGAAATATGTTCAGTAGTGCTAAATACCGAAATGATTTGACACATAAGGTCGCACAAGGATGTTCAATACCAAAAAGGCCCAGAAAACTGAATAAAGCTTTGAGTTCGTTTTAAGATTTAAATGTGGATAATAGTTAATTTTAAATTTAATCCTGTTTACTTTTTTAGTCTTTACAGAATGACAGTGAGCAACACCAGCAGTACGGCTAAAATCGGGAAGGACCTCATCCCTCCATTTGATACCAAACGAGGTTTCCGACAAGGTGATTTCCTATCGTGCTCTTTTTCTACCTAAAGATGGAGTATCATCCGAGCTGCTGATCTGAGACGTAGTGACACGGTATTATACACCAATATTATACTGTTGGCGTATGCTGATGAAATCGATAGCATTGTCCATAATACGCGCAAAGTCAGTGAAGCATTTTTCAGATTAACATAAAATCGAGTCAAATGAGCCTTAAAACAAACAAACAGTCCCAGCGGCTGGGAAACCATGTCACTGTTGACAACACCTCCTTAGAGGTTGTTAAGGACCTCGTCTACCTGGGATCCAGCATAAACTCCTTCAACGATGTCAGTATTGAAAGAAAACGAAGGATAAATCTTGCCAACGGGTGTTACTTTGGGCTGAGTAGGAAATTGATCAGCAGAACCCTCTCTAGACGAACCAAACTCACGCTCTATAAGTCGCTAATCATGGCCGTGCTATTTGACACGGAGAGAAAAAAATCGAGCATTCTATTCTTGAATCAAGCAAATAACTATCAGTTTACACTCAAGCGTAAATTCCTCAATTCAAGCATTATTTTGTTGGAATTGATAAAATTTAAAACATATGATATTAAGAAAAAAATGTTTAATTCAAGAAACCTTTGCTTAAAACTGAACAATATTTTTTCTGGTTTCAAGTCTAATATTTGCTTGAAGTGAGAAAAATTAGCTCGATTCAATAACAATTAGTGGAATACTAGAATAATTTGCTTGATTTGAGAAATTTATTTTTCTTGAATTTGCTTGACTCAATAATAATTTGCTTTAAATGGAAAATAATTTGCTCGATTGAGCTCGATTGAGCAAATTTGAGAAAGGACCCCGCACATTTTGTATGGGAAGTGGTCCTTGATAAAATTTTCTGAAATTGATATATGTTATTCTATTCGAGCTCCTGATCAAAAGTCTCAATGGGTACAAAGTCGAATAATGGACAGATTTCGAGATATCGGAGGTAGAAAGTGAGGTATGCCGGACCTCCACTGTAGAAATCGTTGGCTCTAGAATGACTCCTGGCTTTATTTTTTAGACTGACAGAGGATTTTCGTGATTTAAAAATTCTAGCCCAATGTCGGAAATGACAATTTTCACTTCATAAGTGACATCCGACCTTTTAATTGCATCAAAGTCTCTGCTAATTAAGTCTCTGTTGGTGTGCTCTCGTCCCGTTTTTCGAGTATGTGTTAAAGGATTTGTTTGCAGGTTTTTGAAATTTGCTTCTAACGCTTCTTCAGACAAACAACCCAACAAAAAATATACTCTTTATAAGTTATAAATACACTCAAAAACATAACGGGTAAAAATATTTACTTATTGGTAAATTAAAAAACTTATAACATCGCATTCGTGAATCAAAACTTTGTGTTTAGAACTAGAACATGTAGTAGCTGCTTTTGAAGTCTTCCGTCTTGGCAACATTTAGCATAAAAAAATAAAAAAATAAACTGGCTATTTCAACCCTTGAAAGGACTTGTGATCAAATTGTGTTGAGCGTGTTATTAAATGTTTGTACACAAATGATCGAGAACTGAACTCTACTAGTTTGATGCCGACTCCGAAAGGCTAATGTGCATGTCTTTAGAAGCTTTACATGCCATTATTTACTCTGCGAGGCTTGCCATTGTCTGTAGAGAAGTGACAACCGATCAGAAAAAATTTTCTGTATCTCGTGAAGTATTTGAACCTCGGACCTCACGATTCGAAAATTTGCACCCAGTGGTTCACGCACTTAAACGCACTCGGCCATGAACGCCGACACTTAGCATTGCTAGATTGATTTTGACAGTTTCAATCGAAAATTTGACATTTTATAGCATAAACGTACTCACAACGTTTTACATAGTGTATGTGCGTTTATTATGTTGTTTGCAGTGGTTTTAAAATTGTATTATTTTTTCAGCTATTGGATTCGATGTGGATTGACAAGAAAAGAATGCATCGATAGACTTAGTTCGACTTTTGGTGATGAAGCACTACATCCAGCGACTGTAAAACGCTGATTCAATGAGTTCGAGCATGGTCGTCGTTTTCTCCAAGACGATTTTCGTGAAATTCGCTCAAAAACGGCTGTTATGGCGGATGCTATGCATGAACTGTTGGAATCAGACTGGCACGTGACATACCGTGAGATGGAATCATCCTTGAGCATTAGTGGAACAAGCATACATTCGATTTAACAAGGTCATTTAGGCGTCAGGAAGATTTGTTTCCATTGGATACCCCATAATTTTGGGCAGCGGTTGCTCGAAAAAGGCTCGTGACGAATAATGCAAGGAAATGCGAAAAAAATACAGCGGGTGTTGATCAAAACATATCTACGACGTTACCAAAGGTGACGAATCATTGGTCTGCGCTTATGAGCAATTCACTGTTTGGGTCTCACAAACAAAACCCAACAGTAGTTGTACGCGGACGAAGCACATCCAAGTAAATGGTTACCTGTTTTTTTTTTTTTTTAAAACCGGTCATGTCGCAACTTTATTAACGGAGATCTGCTCCTCAATGACCTCAACTTCTGAGCTCGCTCTCCCGCGAATTCAAGCTGCTTAGCGCGATGTGTTTTGGTGACGAGGGCTACCGTCCGAGGACATCTAACTTTTTTCATTTTGAATCACACACAGTTTTTCACATTGTCACAGCACTAATATTTAGGTTTTAATTCTCCTTAACTTTTCTAAAGGTGATAAGAGAGTCTTTTTTGCTGCTTGGAAAATTGCTTAATCCTGTCGGGATGTTGTTTTTCTGACCTTTTCGCGAGTTTCACTTTTGTCTTGTATTTTATTGTATTGCTCATCTGTGCAGAATAACCTATTGTTTCTTGTATAAATTTATATGTTTTCTCTTTTTTGATTAATTTTTTTATTAAAAGGTGCTTCTCAGGTGCTAAATCTTCGCCGCGATCCATTTTCTTGAACTTAAATGAACAAAAAATTTTTTTAAATGTAATTTAAAAAAAAAATCGATTTGAAAATTGTTTATTTTTATTGGAACTTTTATTGTTACCTTTATTGTTATATGTTTTGCAAGAAAAACTGATCTTTAAAGGCAAAAATCAATTAAACTCTTTAACACTCCTACAAAGATAACAAGATGGGAAACTTCTGTGGGGAATCTAAAAATTGCAAAAAGTAAACACACATACGAGAGAAACCATTTCACCACAAATAGTGAGGTGAATATGCCAGTTTCGGGTTATGTTCCTTAACCCTTCCAACACGTTTGTTATTGATTGGCTTTATAACGAAAACAAAAATATCTAAAGTTCTCTAAATATTCTTATATATGCTAAAAATGTTTATTTTTTTGCTTTACCTTCATGTTCAATAAGATTTTATACATAAAAAACCACATTATTTCCTTAAGAAAAGCAAAAAATATGTGCATGTAACGTAAAGGTTAACAATATCAGCTGGGTGAATTTATGAATGAAATGTTTTTTTCCATTCTACTGTTAGAAGTAGTGTTGCCAATTTATCTTCTTTAGGATAGCTTTTAATTTTTCCTTTTATTAGGTTTTTAATTTTTATTTCGTTTTTAGGATAGCTACGCCTAAATTTCTCTTATAAATCTGCAATGAAGATCATAGGAAATTAATTGGGTCTACGGAAGTCAAAATATATAAGCTGGTAAACTTCATTGATTCATAGTCTGAATTTTAAGAAATAACATGGTTGAAATAATAAAAGCATGTGTAATTAAATATTTTCTTATTATTTGCCCAAAGATACATTTATTATTGCTCATAATTTCTTATTATTATTATATGAGTCAAAATTAAGTGTCCGGAATATTTCCATAAATGTAACAGATATTCCCTTAAAATTCAGAAAGGATAAGTAATGATATAAATTGGAGTTATTAGTTTGAGGACTGAGCCGTAGGAATATAAATGGAAAAATAATATTTATGGCAAATAATGGAATAATATGTGAAATGACTTTAAACTTAATATATTACGCAAATACATAATCAAAGCAGTTTTACAAATTTTATAGATAAAACAAATTCTAGTTCGTACTGAAGCAATATTTATTCCAACCAAGCAAATTTTCAAAGAAAACAATGATAGTTGACAACTCTGATGGGATGAAAAATAACAGAACTTTTACAAAACGGTCGTGGTGAAAATAAAAAGCTATTTACAAATACAACAAGTGGCAAAGTTTGCAAACTTTGTTAGGCGATTAAGATTGAAATAAGAAAATGCATGTAATTATTTGAGTGTTAAACAGATTCTTGTAACATAACTTAAAGATTTAAATATTCAAAGACTCAATCCATACATTATTTTTCTTGTTTGTAAACGAAGTTTCAGCAGAAAAATGCAGAAGAAGAACAAGAGCGTTCCTTTTTTAAATTTCACCTCGAATAGCGGGGGTTTGTGTAAAATAGCGGGGGTTTGTGTAAAATAAAAATTTTTCAAAAATGTTGACAAATACAACAACTGAAGAAATTGGCAAACTTTAAACGCATGTATGGACTAAAATAAAGGGACTTAGTGATCAGTTTTGGTTGCAAACAGTTTATTGCAACTAAACTTAAATATTTATATCATAATAAATAGATAATATGCATTATTTTCAGGGGTTGCAAAGTGACTTCTTCGAAAGTTTGCGGCCGATGAAGAACAAGAGTAAAATTCAGGGTTGATTTTTCATCACACTAATACATGCAAACTTTTTTTGAGGTTATGTTTTTCAAGTTTCCCATCTTGTTATCTTTGCACTCCTAGATCACGCAATTTTTGAGCTTTTTCGAATTTCCGGGAATAAACGTTTATGAAAGCTTCAGACGCCAGGGTTGCAATGTGTGTTTGTTTTACACGATTATTTCATCATGTTTGATGCAAAGTTGGTTATTGAACATCAAATAATTTTGGTGATAATTAAACATTTCTCTAGACTAAAGGATCACGCCTACTTTACCGAACATAGCTTTAAATATTTGTATTTATACTGTATACAATACAGACAAAATTAAATAAATAAATACCTTCCCTGTTATAAATAACTTTTAGTCCTTAAGTATAAGAGATCTAAAAAGATAATTGGACGGAAAAGATAATTGGTTAAAAGGACGAGACTGTTCATCGGGTGTTTCTTTGTTTTCATTGATATGAATTATCTCAATATCGAATTAATAAGAACTTTTTAAAAAAATTTAATGTTGAAATGTATTTCTATAATCATTCTGTTTTTTTTTTTTTTGTTATTTTATTCAACTCCTTTCAAAAACACTCCATTGATCTTCATTGATCTGTCTACCTTAACCTACTCCAAATTTAATCGAGCGAGTTTTTCAAGTCACTTTTCGTTGAACGCACCGACACACTGACAGAACAGAAAACCTTGAATGCTGAGTTACTTCTTTCGATTTGTACATTCTTTTTATCCGCAACTAGTATCGATCGCATATGTGTTGATATACATACTTAATTATTTTAGATTTCGTAACCGATCGAGCATACTCACTTGTCCATGCGCTTGATCCCGTAGCTTCTCTGTCATATGAAGTAGCAACCAACTTTTTTTAGAGAACTTTTAAATGTTCAAGTGTATCTTGTAAATAATAAGTCGATAGCCTAAAGAAGATTCAATGCGACAGAGGTAACTATGACATAATAATGAGGTTGAACAAAATGTGGCTCATCGTTTGGTTAAAAAAAAAAAATTACAAGTATACATATACATGTATATGTACGTCTGTACACGCACTCCTAAAACTTGCTGTCTGCAACATTTTTGGACATGTTGTTAAAGATTGCAGCTGCATCTTGGTAATCTCACAAGCAATTTACGCTACCGGCGCATCTAGTTTTTCTCACACACAAAAAAGTGAAAGGATTGAATTCGGTTGCATAGTATTTTTATTGTGTGCCATCATTAAAATGCATTTTCTGGTTATGCGCATCATTGATGCAACCAACCACTTGAATGCTGCCGCACTTTGGAACGATGAATGGATGCATCGAATGTATTAGCTACGATGCAGTCGATGCAACTTACGCACGAACACACAATTCATTGATTTGCATACGCTCGTTGCACATCTGCTAAGGTTTAGCTTCTTTTTTTAATTTTTTTTTTTTTTTCTTACTCAAAATATTAACAACTTCTGTACAAACTGCAAGTTTACGTGAGTAAAATGTGAATACGTATATTACTATATTAATCAAACGTATTGTCTCTTTGCATTTAAGAAATAGTTTTGATAAACTGCTTTTTTCTATCTATAAGGAATGCCTATGATATGGATTTTTCAATGCAATAGCTGTTAATATTTCAAAAATTGCCAAGATTTTTTATCTTATCTTAAATTGCTCTTTTAAATTGCTCTTTTAAGATAAGCGAAATTAAATTTAAAAAAATTATCTGCATTTTGACACTACTAGGCTGTACAATAGGCCGCCACTAAGTCATTGGTCTGAAAATGAAGAAAAACGTAAATTTTTGGCACAATTCGTTTTTATCTTTCAGCATCTTAATATTCTTTTGTATAGCACAATTTGTCGAACTCTTCAAAATTCGTATCAGTTTCCAGATCAACATTTTCATTTGTTGTAAATCTTTATAATCAGTTAGTGTCATCTTTTGAGTTTGGGAAAAAGATAATAGTTGCTGGGATCATATCTGGGAAATAAGGTTGATACGGAAGCAATTCAAAGCGTAATTCATGGAGTTTTGATATTGCTTTCAATGACTTAATGAGATAATGCATTATCTTGGAATAAAATAACTTTTTGTCTTATCTAAAAGTGGTCGCTTTGTCTTGAGTGCATCGTTTAAGCGGCAAAATAATAAGCGGTCCAAAAATTTGAGAAACAATCTTTAATTCTCAAAGAAAGACTCCTTTTAGCTCTTTACATATTTTCCAGCGATTTTCAGTAGATTCCAATGTTTAAAGTGGGATTCGAAATCCTGAAATCGAATCCAAGCCAGACCACGCTTTAACCTTTCTTAATTTCTTTCCTCATTTCTTATCAACTGAAATTAAAAATTCATCAATATTTACGACTCAGGAGTTGTAGAGAGGGGTTGTAGAGAAAGTTTGTGTAGAAGATAAGTAACACTTAGTAACTTGAATTGACTGAGGTTAAGGCATAACACTTGCCTCAAATTTAAATTCGGATGTTTTATCGGCTTTTCGCCATTCTTAGAACACCCTTCACATGTTTCAATTGATTGTACAGTTCATGTTTCTAGTTTAAACTTGACTGAATAGGCTAAACAGCTGAAATATTTGAATGTATTCATGAGCTTCTATGCAGAATATGGTCGGACAAATGCATTCCAAACTATTAGAACCTCAGTGTGCTCTGCCCATTCTATAAGAAAGACGTTCTCATTATTTGCGCCAACTACCGTGGGATAAACCTTTCGAGCGTATTAGGTATGTGAAATATTTAAGCCCATTGTATACCAGCTGATTGGACCTTATTAGTGTGGCTTTAGACCTGGCAAATCTACTATCGATCCAATATTTACGTTACGACAAATCTTGCAGAAGACTCTAGAGAAACAAATCGACCCACACCATCTTTTTGTCGATTTCAAAGCCGCCTTGGATACTTCAATAAAGAATCACCTATATTCCACCATATATGCATTTGGTATTCGAGCAAAGCTCATCATCCGCCTTTGCAGAATGACACTGAGCAATACCAGTAGCATAGTTAAAATCGGGAAGGTTCTCATCCCTCCGTTCGATAGATAGCAAAGAGGTTTTCAGACAAGGTGATTCTTTATCGTGACTTTTTCAACCTTATGATGGAGAAGCTAATCCGAGCTGCTGATCTGAGACGTAATGACACGATATTCTAAAATAATATTATACTGCTGACGTGTACAGATGATTTCGATATCATTGGCCATAATACCCGCAAATTATCTAATTTCCTCAACATTTCTCCTTGAACTGTCCGGGATTTTCTTTCTTTTTTTGGGAAGTGGTTACAACCTTTGGGCGGTTTTGGCCTCGTATAAAAAATTGCGCTAGCCATTTCTGTTTTGCGCTTGCTGGCGCCAGTTGTAAACACAAAGTCAGGTTATCCAACAACTGAGCACCGAATCGAATATTTTTTCGCTGGAGCGTCGTTTTCCATTCGCTCAATATGACCTAGCCAGCGGAGACGCTCGATTTTAATGCGCTTAACTATGTCGATGTCAGCGTACAGCTCATACAGCTCGTGGTTCCATCGAATTCGGTACTCGCCATTGACGCAGATTGAACCGAAGATCTTACGAAGGATATTTCTTTTGAAGGCTCTCAAAGTCTTTTCATCAGAACTGCTCAACGTCCAGGTTTGTGCTGCATATAATAGGACGGGCATGATTAGTGACTTATAGAGCGTGAGTTTTGTTCGTCGAGAGAGGGCTCTGCTTCTCAATTGCCTACTCAGCCCAAAGTAACATCTGTTGGCAAGAGTTATCCTTCGTTTTATCTCAATACTGACATCGTTGAAAGAGTTTGTACTGGATCCCAGGTAGACGAAGCCCTGAACAACCTCTAAGGAGATGTTGTCAACAGTGACGAGGTTTCCAAGACGCTGGAACTGTTTACTTGTTGACACTAGGTATTTCGTCTTATCTGCGTTCACTGCTAGACCCATTCGACTCGACTCTTTCGCTAATCTGGAGAATGCTGCACTGACTTGGCGTGTACTATGGCCAATGATATCGATATCATCAGCATACTCCAGCAACATAATACTTTTGTAGAATATCGTGCCACTCAAATCAGCAGCTCGGATGATCTTCTCCATCATTAGGTTGAAAAGTCTAACGATAAGGAATCACCTCGTCTGAAACCTCGTTTGGTATCGAATGGGGGAGTTTGATCATTCCCGATTGTAACTGTGCTGTTGGTGTTGCTCTGTGTCATTCTGCAATGTATTCTGTTTGTACTATATATGTTATAGAAGAAGACAAAAAAAAAGAAAAGTATTATTTTGACTTTTTTCTACTTTGTTGAAATATTAATTATTGACCTGAAACCAATTCGACTTCATCATTTGAACTATGATCACATGCAGCCAACATCTCAAACCGCGAAAATCCGCTAGTTTCTTCACTGTCCAAAAGGAATTCTGAAATTAATCCTCTACGGTTCCCAAGCAGTTCTTCCAGGTCACTTTAAAAATAAAAAAAGGTAAATTCGGTATCGACCGGTCCTTGTGTAATAGAGATGGCAATACCGGGATCCCGGGATTGCATTTTAAAATCCCGAAAATCCCGGGATAAGAAAAAGCCTCGATTTTGCCATCCCTAGTGTGTAACTTAATAATGTGTATATTTATCTTTATAGTTATATATAAAGATACAGATATATGGACTGGACTATATGTTTAACCTTTGATATGGAATTTTGTTGTTGTGCAGTTAGTTGTTGTGCAGTTTGGCCCTCTTGTAAAATTCGTTCCAGCGACCTGTATTTGCCTTGCACTTGCGAATCCGTGTCCTCACCAACGCCCACAATTTTTGGTTTTTAGTTTCAGTGATTTTTCAACTTGAGGGAAATATTCTTTGAGAAGTGAACTTAGAAGGTTCGTTGGAGCATCGACCCAAATTGACTGCGGGCTTGCATCTACTTCTTCATGCTCTTCATAAACAATGCAACTTTCATCAAACGCTTCTAAGTCCTCCTCCCCTATGGACTGCAACAGGGGATTTGTGTGTCACAACTATTGTAACTGATATCTACAAAAGAAAATACGTTATCACTGCTTAGCAGTTTTCATCCTTTCAATGTGGCTGGTAATAATTTTATATGTACTTCATTTATTCAATTTTTTTATCAGCTAGCATTGGCTGACGCAATATGAGCTGTCAAAATATGGTGCTTGCTAATTGTTTAGAATTTTGCTTCGCCAAATTTGTGAAGCAGTAAATTGCAACTATTGACAGGGATGGCAAATTCTTTTTCGCTCTCTTTGGCAAATTTTTTTGGGTACGGGGAAAAAAAATGAAGTCAACCATTCGTTTAACAAGCGATGCCATCAGCCTGAAAATTTTAATGTGTTCTAATTTAAGATGGTGCTTCAAATGTCATGTGGGATTTCAATTATGGCTTCATTTGTTTTTTTTTCGGGGAATTTTTTCCTTGCCCTAGGTCGGTATTAAGCTATGTAAGTTAAATTTTTATAATACTACTTAGACTATAATGGCACAGAGCTTCAATCGCAGCAATTACATACAATTCACAATTTTTGTGGTCTTATCTGATAACGAAGCAGTGTGAGACAACTCGAATTTTATTTATTAAAACACTCGACAGTTGGCGAGATCATATCTAAACGGTATTAACACTTTTTACTACTTCAGCAACACATTCTGATGGAATTGAAGAAACATTTTATACGCATCAATTTATCATGATTATCTTGAAAACTCTTCTTTAACTTCCTTAACTAGAAAGTATATCGTCTAAAATTAACTCTCATAAAGTTGCGTATTTACCTGTGTTTCTTAAGTTCCCATTACCCAATTATGGTCCAATAAAATTTTATCACACAACTGAGGTGGTTGGTAGTTACATGATTAATCTTTATAATATTATCAGATAACGATGTTTTTTAATTATAACGAAAATTTCTCTTAATAGCATTCATTTGAAAAGTGATCTTTAAACGACGTGGTAGTTGAGAATCCTGTCTATAGTTCACGATAGATTTTTGTTTTTAATTTTACATTTTCTATGCACAAGAAAGTCCTCGAGCTGAATTGTCAAAAATGTCTGCTTTGAATTCTACAATCGATATTTTAGTTGATAATAGTCAGTTTACATTCGGTACTGTCGATTTTATAGTTTTCGTTGTAATGCTATTCATATCGGCCGGCATTGGTGTCTACTTTGGCTTTTTTGCCCAGGGTGCCGATACTACCGATGAATATCTTCTAGGTGGCAAGCGAATGAAAACAATTCCTATTGCAATTTCTTTGGTAGCAAGGTGCGTGTTGTTTTTGATTTTATTAACAGCAATGTATCGCTGAGTTTTCTTAAACTTTTTTTACTTTGCAGTCAACTTTCGGCTATTTCCATCATGACAATTCCAGCCGAAATATATACATTTGGCATAACTTGGTTTTTCAGTGTACTTGCAATAGTTTGGATAGTGCCCATTCTGTGTTGGATTATCATACCAGTGTTTTATAACAATAATATTTCCAACTGCTATGAGGTGCTTGTTTTGCATTTAAGTGATTTTAGCAGTTAATATAATGATTTTAATTTTTCGTGGCATAGTATCTAGAGATGCGCTTTAACCGGAAGACACGTGAGCTGGTGACATTTGCATTTGTAATCACGGGATTTTTTATGATGCCAGTATTTATATTTATACCAGCGTTGGCATTTTCACAAGGTAAGTAAAAATTAATTCTGAAAATCACTCTTGTGGCAATGTTTGTTTTTGAAGAGTTTAAAAAAAATACCATAAAAAAAACTTTTTAACAAAAAAAAAAAAAAGAAACCGACTTCAAAAATTACAAAGTAAAAAATAATTTTAGATAACTTTTCCCATTAATTTCTTGGTCAAATTTTAAAAGTTATTTATATGTATTATAATATTGGAAATCTTATCATTTTTATTTTTTCTATTTTGTTTTATTATCATCAATATATTAATTGCTTTATGTACATAAAAGCTTTGAAGTCGGCGCTTATCTGACTAAGTCGAAATCTTTTTATTTTAATTTTTTTCTAATTTAAATTTATAACCATAAAAATATTAATAAATTTATGAATATAAAAGCTTTTTAGCGATTTTGTTTTCAGTGACAATTAAATTAAGATTTAAAATTACTACAGTGTCACCAAGGCAGCATAGCATCAAATAAAAAAGTTTAAAATAGTGCAGGGATGGTAAAACATCATGATTGTGTGTCAAAGATTAGCGCCGACTTCAAAGCTTTTATGTTCATAAAGCAATTAATATATTGATGATAATAAAACAAAATAGAAAAAAATTAAAATGATAAGATTTCCAATATTATAATACATATAAATAACTTTTTAAATTTGACCAAGAAATTAATGGGAAAAGTTATTTAAAATTATTTTTTACTTTGTAGTGATTTTGAAGTCGTTTTTTTTTTTTTTTTGTTAAAAAGTTTTTATTTCTTCCTTTTTAGAGAATATGAAAAATTTTATGTAATAGTATTCTTGAGGAAAATGTCAAACATGAAACTTTGTTCTTAAAAAATTTGTTTTATTAATTCCTGAAAGTTTGATGGGTATTTTCCATTTCTGTCTCTTTACAATTTTTATTTAAGTGACACGCCCTTTCTCTAATTCCGCCCACTTTATTTACCGTACTTTATAATGATTCTACCTAGCCCTGTGCCAAATTTCAGTTCCTAACTATCAATATTAACCGATATATAGTACTTTCCTTAAGGTGCCATACCCTATTAACTCTTTCAGCCCCAAAGTTGCCTGTGAGCAACTTTTGACTTTGTGGCTCTATTTCTAGTTTGGGACCCCCCGATTTTTTACAATAAATTTTTAATGATATATTAAAATGTAGTGAATAAGAGAAAAAAAATCAAAAATACGAAAATTAATTTTTATAACATGCTTTTCAAAGTTATTCCGAGTCAACTCATGTGCGCGACCACGCGACTGCGCGACTTCAAAAAAGAGCAAATTAAAAAATTATATTTTTATATATTTTCGAAAATTTTCTAAAGCCAAAAGAAATTAAGTATAAAAATACGAATGTAATATACGAAAAATACGAATGTAATATACGATTAAGTATAAAAATACGAATCTTATTTACATTTTTAGTTAGAAGAAACATGTGATATTTAGAGCGCTGGAATTTGTACAAATTTTTTTAAATATTTTTAAAAATTTTTGTAGTATCTATCAGGAAAGCAATACGGCTTTCTAGCTTCATACTCAGCTTATTTAGGTGAAAACCTGGTTCTCAACGAAGTTTGGAATGTTAGACACCGCCAGGGATAATTTGGGGCTGAAAGGGTTAACAATCCCGCCCACTTTTGTAATGATTTTACTTACCCACCTACCTGCATACCAAATATTAGTACCCTAGTGTCAATATTAACTGATGTATAATATTTTCATAATATTTCCACACCCCTTTGTTGACTAACGCCCACTTTTTTACCGTAATTTGTAGTAACTGTGTCTACCCATGTACTAGATCTCAGCACCCTAGTGTCAATACTATTCGAAATTCAGTGTTTTTCTAATATGACCACACCCCTTTGCCAAATAATGCGCACTTTATTGACCGTAATTTGTAATAATTTTGCCTATCCCAGTATTTTTACTGTAAATTTCAGTACCCTAGTTTCAATATTAACTGAAATACAGTGTTTTTTTAGTAGTGACACGCCTCTTTGTCGAATATCGCCAATTTTTTTAAAAAACGACCTCCGCGTTCATGATATATATCTGTTGAGAAAAAATTACGGAAATCGGGCAAGTGCTTTAGGATTTATCGATGTACATCAGTGGTCATCAAACTCTATACAAGCATACTTTCTTTATGTATAAAAGCTCATTGAAAGCTTTGAACTGAAAAAAAATACTACTTGAGTCTCAGTCCAGCTTTCATGCAAGATAATGGTTCGCTTATTTGATTATTCAGTGGCACCGGAAAAAATTTTTATCTGGTGTATTATAAATCTATGGAAGAGGCGTGAGGGGGAAATGTTTTTAAAAAATTTTACGATTTACGTATGCTTACATAATAACATAATTCATATCGAAGAAACATATTAACATTCACTATTTTATGCACTGTTACAAAAATGAGAAAACTTTAAAATAGCAAAGGTTAATTGCATAATTTAATTTCAATTTTGAAAATTCAATTTTTATTTAGTTTTTATTTAATTTAAATTTAAATTTTTATTCCGTTAGCACACCATACATTGACGTTCAGAAAAAATATTTTCTGCAAAAAAACAATTGCAACTCCCATTCAAGTAAAGACATTTTGCATAGAAATAGCAAAAACTGATATTTTTATGAGTGTAGCATAAGTTGCGTATGCGCAACAAAAAAAAACAATCTAACAAGCATGCATGTGCCGCAGATATACTCTGCATGAAATTTCAATAGATACTGACGCAGTTCAGTGCTCGTCCGTGAGTTATATCCCGAACACAATACGCGCGACGAGCGGCAGCGCCAATTGTCACTTTTTTTTTTACATGGATTTCTTATGGGACGTATTTTGGAGACTTGTCGCTCAACATTGTCGCGCGACATTGCCGTCGGCTTCAATTTAATTTTAATTTGACAGGCAGCAAAAGCAAGTTTTCGCCATTGTTTACATTGGTTATTACTGGTCACATGCAGCAAACTAAACTGTTGTGAAATTTATGGTAGCGATGGTAGTGAGGCATGATACAATTATACAGGTAGCATTGACAAGTATTGATTTTCTCAGCAACAAGGAAACCAGCATTTGTCAAAACAGTTGTTCGTGCAACAAAAATTAAACGAATGTAAAAATAAATAAATTCCACAAAATATGTACTACGTTAAATAAACAATTATAATAATGAAAGTTGTGAAAAAATTATGTGTGATATGTGTTTAACGTTTTCCAGCCGTGGTGTTTTAATTTTAATTGAAAACTTCTTTAATTTCGTCCATATGCGTCTGCAGCTGCTGAGGTTGCTGCATTTGAACGTTTTCAACATTTTTTTATGTTTGCACTTAATAACATAAAGTTCACAAGTTATCTTCGTTGTAGTAATAATAATTCACTATTGATTAAATAAAATAGGCAATATTTTGTAAGCAAATGTTTGGTTATTTGCAAGCGCTGAAACAAACAATGGCGAAAACATAAGCAATAATTGAATGCTCTCTTTCTTGACTTTATTTTGACAGATGCTGGTTTCCCAAGCAACTGTCAATACTACCTTGTATTATTATACCATGGTAGTGAGGGATGTTTTGTTTGAACTCTATTCAGAGTTTCATATTCAGAGAAGCATTCATATTCAGAATAAGTACAACTGAATAACGACATAAAAATCCATAAATTAATGCAAAATTGATTTATAAATAAAATTTTAATTCGCATTTAATTTTAAAAACTTGATGAATTATTCATTTCCATAAATCATTTTTGTTGTCAATTTTTCAATTTTTTATTCATATGAAAACTATACACAAATAATGCAATTCAAAAAGAATTTTAGAATTTGCAATTGTTTTTTAATATAATTATATTTTAATCGTTATTCATATTTTTTATTCATTGTTCATTTGTTATTCATTATTCATTTGTTATTCATTACTAATGTCTTAGTTATTATTGATTTTTTATTCATTAATTGATATAAATGTAACGAATAATTAATAATTTTTTTAAATTTGAATGTGAAATAACATTTTTATTTATAAATGAATTTTGCATTCATTGAATAGATTCTTATTTCGTTATTCACTCATTCAACTTTTTGAAAATAAAATGAAATTGAATGGATTTCTTATTCAGCTCTGATTGTGTTGCTATTCTAAACGGCAACTGTTTAGTCGGCTGAAAACAGCCATTGTTTTTTGTGTACTATACATGCTGCTGAAGTTTGCTGATGTCGCGTGTATTATAATCAAGTCGCTCAACATTTCTCTACAACGACAGATTGGAGACGTGTTGCTCGCCGTTCGTAGCGCATATTGTGTTCGGGCTATTAATATGTATACAGAAAGCTCAAATGCCCGCGGGCATAGGCTTTGATGATCACTGATGTACATGCATTAAAAAAAAACGGACAAACCAACGAACTTGACAACCTCCTCCTTTTTGAAGTCGGTTAAAAAATTAATAAATTATTTAATTAAAGATGGCAGCGCAAAAAATAGGAAATATTCACGAATTTTTTTATGAAAACTACTAAACTTTTTTAACCGGTCAATATATCATCTTAAAGTACATACATTGAACACCTTTCAGTAAGGTGGTAACTTGAAGTTACTTGAAAGCGTTTCCGTACACATTTTTCAAATAAAATAACAAAACGACACCCAGGAATTCGAGAAGTAAAGAACGTCCCGATGCTAACAAAAGTAGCGAAAACAGGAGCAGAGCACGTTCGTGTACAAAGACAGCGAATTAGAGCTGTTAAAAATGCAGCTGCAGCTAGATCTGCACCTATTGGTAAGAGTATGGCGATTAGACTCTTCATCTCAACAAAATTTTGAAGCCAACCAAGTTGATATGCATAACAATCAACGTTCGCTACTATACGAGGTCCTCACTCAACATAGCAGCTATGATGATTAGGAAGCGTTGGACAATATTCAAACAAAGTTGCCTTCGCTTTCAGAAGCTCCGTCAACCGGAATTGTGCAAATGCAACCTAATATTCAAAAAGTGACCAAGGCATTTGAAAACCGATAAATCATCCGCTAAACGTTTTCACGCTACTAAAAAACGAAGTGGAGACAATCATGGACAATTTGTCGCTTAAGTTAATGCACATCATTGCGTCGCAGTTTAAACAGCACCTCAAGAAAATATGGGCAACCAAATTGATAAGCGTAAAAATAAATATTCGCTGCTTTACCCGCTGCTAGGCCCTCACTCAACAAAGCAGCTATGATGATCAGGAAGCGAGTCAACGAGTACTATGCAAATGCAATCTAGCATTCAAAAAGTGACAAAGTTGAGGAGACATTCGAAAACTACTAAAACACCATCTGAACGTTCTCACGCTTATAGAAAATGGAAAAAACTTAATTTATTCCATTTTGTAATGCATTTCTTTTTCGATACTTCCTGTCTCTATTTTACACTAAAATCTTTTCTATTCTTTACTTTTAAAGAAGTTTCACTTCTGTTACGGGTACGTTGCTACACGAGAGTTTTTTTTTATGAAGTAAAAAATTTTAAATTTTTGTTATAAAGTCAAAGAATTAACCTTTTCTGTCGTGTCATTACTTTTATCATCACATCTATGCTCATGAATTAACACTTCCATACAACGCCGACACATTTTGGAAAAATGCTTTTTTCAACATTTTCGTCAAAATCATAGAAAAAAAATGTTTATATCGACGGCTCAATATAGAAAAGGCGTAACTCGATTTCTTGTTACTTTACAGGAGAAGAAAAAAACTGAATAAAATCTGGAAAACTTTGGATATAAATCTTTTTTAATGCAGTTTTTATTTTCAATAAGCAACAACAACAAGAAAAAAGCGCATTGATTTTGTTAAGAGAGTTGTATTTGAGAGTGGTTTACCAGAATATATTAAAAATGTTATTTCGAAAAAGAAACGAGTTTCGCCTTTTCTATATTAAGCCATCGATATATTGTAATTACTAGTTAAAACGTTTATTTAGTATTATCATCTTGAACATTTTTTTGTTGGAAAAAAAAAGTTACATCGGAAAATCGGAAGTTACATCAACATCTCATCAATGAATGTACCATTACTAATCGTCCCCAGTGTTCATCAAGAAAATAGATCTAAATTAGTTTTTTTTTAAATATTGTAATCGCCAACCAGTATGTGTCTAAGCCCAGAAAGCGTTTCTTCAACCGTCTTGAACCACCTTGTATATGTACTTATTATATGGGTCAATTGCAAAAAAACGTCCACAAAGAGGTTTTCATGTTTCGTTTTTAAAGTTTTTTAAATTTTCCCGTTAGAGTAGTAAAATTAATTGAAAATACATGGAGATTTGGTTTTTATACGATTTTTGTATTGAACGTCACATAGCAGATATACGAGAAAAATCACTAAAAATTTAAAAATGTTGCAAATTAAAGCTTACTGTGATGTTTGTAACGTTATTTCATCAGTTAAATCACCTTTTGCAAAAATCGCCATTTCAATTACACAACTAATAATTTTTTACCAAAAATACCTACATATTTTACAATTTTAACGGGAAAAACTTAAAATTTTTCACTAAAAAGACATCAATGTAGAGGTTATTTTCAAAGTAGTAGACTTGCAGCCATGAATAATAGAAAAGTGTTAAATAATAAGCAATTTCAGAAAAAACAACAGAGTGACGTTCAATACATTTTGTGACGTTCAATACATTTTGTTGCGCTTAATCAAACAATGAAAATCAAATTGGCAGTTTAACAAAAAACAGGTTTATTCTTTTACAAAACAAAAAAAAAAAAAAAAAATAAAAAGTAAATAGAAAGTCAGGTATACATAATTCAGCTATACATAAAATTTTCATCCAATTTTTTTTTATTTTTTTACAAAAAATTAAAAAAGTCAATAGCTAGCTGAATTTGTATTGAAAATTTATAAAGACTTCACGTTTTACAATATAACTTCTGAACCCTATAAAACCACATCTTCATTTTATATCATTGGAAAGGTATAGCCTAACGTAAAAAATGAAAATTATAAAAAAGAAAAAAATTATAGCACGTGTTGCGGGCATGGTATTAAACTTAAACAAATTAAGAATGAGTCAACTTATTGCAATATTTTCAAAAATTTTGTAGTTTTCCGCAAAAAAGATGAAATAACTTCTCCAATGATACTATATTACCGGGAATCGATCTTAAGTTGATTGAGCTACGTTGTCTCAAAATAGACCCTATTTTGGCCGCGAAAAATTATTTTTAAATTTTATAACTTCGAATTTGGTTTTCAACTCAATAAACCAATACAAGAAAAATATTTGAGCCAAATCGGAGATGATCAGCGCAACTGATCTCTTCAATGGGAAATTAGCGATATTAGTTAGTAAAAACAAAAATCAGGTCAAAGTCAAACCTAGGTACTATTCTTTTTGCTTTCGTTTATATTCTTCATTTCTAGCTTTATTTTTTCCCGATATCTTCGTGCTCTTTCAGCAGGCGTTAGTTTTCCTATTTTACTCTTAAATATACAAAAACGAAATACAAAATGAATACTTCAGCCGGTGGTGTGACATATATTAAAAGTGACGTTCAATACATTTGCCACTTTTTAGTTTTTTTTCTTAGGAATTTTATTTTGCAAATATACTAAAACAAGGAAATTAATCAAAACCTATGAAACAATGATTTTACACTTGGATTTTTTTACTTCCTATTTTTGCTTTAATAAAACTCCGCGTGACGTTCAATACATTTTTACACGTACTTATCCTGATGAACTGAGAAAACACAAAAAAAAATGTACTTTAATATTATTAAATCGTCTTAATTTTTAGAATTTCGTGAGAACTAATCCTTGCACTTTATAATAATCCCTGTTTCTTAATATAACTTTTTTGTCATCTATACCACACCTAAAGCAAAACTAACTAAGCGTAAAAAAAGTGACGTTCAATACAATGCGCGGGGACTAAATGTAAATCGAAAGCCAAATTCGCGATGACAATGTTTTGAGAATAACAACAAAATAAAACATAAGAAATAAATGCTATCATTAGAAAACACTTATCATTTGTTATATTTTTGCATTGTTTTCAACTTTTTTTTCACGTTTTTCATCAAAAAGTGTAACTGGGGACATATGTTTTTGTATTAAGCGAGTACGAGAGAGCAATATAATATTCTTCAAAACAAATATGCAAACAATTTAAGGATTCTGAAAAATATGTTTTGTCAATAAATATTCTTCAGTGATCACTTTCTCATTTTTTATTTGTTTTTTTCTTTTTGTTTTTACATAAAAGCAGAGTTAAAAGAGCGGGGACAAAAAAAGAGCGTTTTGTATGCAATTGACCCATATATAGATGATGATTGTACAGTTTGAGCTTCGGCTCTTTTGATACATCAACTACACAATTCAAAATGGTATTGGTATGACTAACGTACAGACATAAAGAAAAGAGACAGTTAGCCCATTCTCGCCAAAAGCGCACTTATCCCAGTTGTTAGCTTGAGCATCGATATTTTATTTTTATAAAAAAAGAAAATTTTGATATTTTTATAAAAACTTCATCAAATCTTAATTTTATTCCAATATTTAATTTTAATCCATCTTAATCCATCTATAATCATTGATTGATCATATTTTCAGTAACTGGCCTTAATATTCATCTTATAAATGGAATCGTTTGTTCGATTTGTATCTTCTACACAATGTTTGTAAGTATCACAATATAAAAAACATAAAGTTGACAACTCAATTCATCGTTAATATTTCTAACATTGATGTATATTTCCAACAGGGCGGTATTAAAGCTGTTGTCTGGACCGATGTTGTGCAAGGAGGCGTGATGTTTGCCTCCGTCACAGCTATCGGTATTATGGGAGCAGTAAAAGTTGGTGGTGTTAGTGAAGTATTTAGGCTTGCAGCCGAAGGACATCGTCTCAATGTGGAGTAAGTGCTGCATTTTTAAAACTGAGGAACTTTTAAAACATTCAATTTATATAATTTACTCTTTGCATTACTAGTTTGGCTTTTGACACAACAACACGCATGACTCTATGGAACACCTGCATATCGTCAACAATAGCTTGGGCAACTTATGTTGGACTTAATCAGAGTTGCGTGCAACGTATTGTTTCGTTGCCCTCATTAAATCATGCAAAAAGGCACGAATTCCAGTTATTTATAAGAATCCCTTAAACAGCAGCAAGTAATATAATTTTTTATTTCGTATCCAGATCTCTAGCTATTTTTGGATTGGGTTTTCTGTTCATCATGTTATTTAACTGCTTCACTGGCGTCGTCATGTTTGCGCGTTATCATGCCTGCGATCCTCTACGATTGGGCCTGGTTGAAAAGGGCGATAAGATGATGCCTTTCTTTGTACAGGACATTGCCGGCCACTTAAAAGGAATGCCAGGTGTTTTCATCTCAAGTGTTTTTAGTGCAGCACTTAGCACTATGTCCGCTAATTTGAATTCAATGTCGGGTGTTGTCTACTTTAATTATCTGAAGCCATATATTAGGCACACCGAAAGTCGAGCCAATTTAATAATGAAGGCTTTTGTTCTATTGTCTGGTGCTTATTGTGTACTTGCCGGATTAGTGGTGGAACAGTTTGCATCGATATTGCAGATGGTCTATTCTATTGGTGGTATATCTTTTGGTGCAGTATTTGGTGTTTTTCTCCTGGGCATGCTGGTGCCCAGAGCACATGGCAGGGTGAGTAATGATTACAGTGATAAAGAGACTGTTGGGTAAGAAACTTCACACAAAAGCTTAGCTCTTCTAAAGAGTTTTGACGTGAAAACATTGCGTGAAAACAAAAGTTTTGGTACGACAGTAAATGACAAAACAAAACAAAATAATTAAAGACGTGATCGGAACATTAAGGTAGCTGCTTTAGCAACGTAACTTCAAATTTGTTGGATGGAGTTATTACTCGCTAAATAAACGTGCAACGGTTAAAACTATTATTCGCCAGAAAAGCCTGGTTAATAAAAAGGTAGTTACTTTACACTCTGGTCGAACTCGTGTGTAAAGAAGTACAATATAGGCCAAAACACATATGAGGCATGCCTGCTTTAAACATCTGGCATTTGTGATTGAATATACAAATTATTATGAAGGCGTGCACCAAGCATGATGCTAGAAGCATGCCTGAAGTTGGCGAACTTTTAAATTTTTGCAGGCATCAAAGCATTGACAGAAGATATGTTAGAAATTAAAGCAATATCAGCGCAAGCATTAATCATAAAATGTCCTCCAATTCCATTTTAAATCAGTTTTGATTAAATTCAATATATTTTCACTACTTTTCCTTTAAAATATCTATTCAGGTTGACATATTTGACATATTTCACATAAGTGATGCATGTGTTTTAACCAAGCATGCTTCACAGGCATGACGGATGCTTGAGGCATGCATGCCTTCTATGTGTTTTAAGCTTATAAAACACATCGCTCTCTCGAACATAAAACTTACTTGAATTTTGCTTGAACAATTTCTTCGAGTTGAGCGAACAGATATCATTCAATCGGCTTATAAAAATGTCTATTTTTTGCTTATTAATAAAAACGGTCTCTGTAGTCGAGTGGCAGCGTTCTTGACTGCCACGTCAGGGGTCACGAGTTCGAATCCCGACCAGATCATAGTCCTATGCTTTAACCTTTCTTCATTCTTATCCTCATTTCTTAAAAATTCATCAATGCTCACGACTCAAAAGTTGTAGTTGCGAATAGAGATAGTTTCGTGGAGAAGATCGCTATGTTACTTGAATTGATTGAGGTAAAGGCATTACACTTACCTCAGATTCAAATTCACGTGCTGCTAAGACTTTCCGCCACGCTTAGAACATCCAACACATGTTTCACTTAACTGCCCACTAATCCCACTAATCTACTTGAACAGGGTGGGCCAAATACAATTTTTTTTTAAATACAATAAAATTAACAAAATTAAATTTTTCCATGTAATATGACTTTATTAGTAATAGCAAACATTCCCATTAATTATGGAATACAACGTCGTTCAAGTGGCTGCCTCGGCTGGCTTCGCAGTAGCGCATTCTGTCACTCCAATTTTCCAAGACCTTGTTGATGGTTTCTGGCTGTAGCTCACAGATTGCTTTGATGATATTGGCTTTAAGTTTTTGAATCGTTTACAGATTGTTGGCATAACATCGATCCTTTACGGTTTCCCGCAAAAAAAAAAGTCCAAAGAGGTCAAATCGCAGCTCCAAGGCGGCCAATTGATATCACCGAGACGGCTGATAAGGAATCTTCCCAAAGACGATTTGGAAATTTGGTGCACAAAAGATCGATTGTGGCATGGGCTGTGTGGCATGGCGTGTCATCCCGCATGAACCAGAGGTCGTCCAAAAAAAGTTGGATAACATGGCTCTGTAACACTCATCGTTAGCCGAAACGTTGTTCCCAGCCTCATTTTCGAAGAAATATGGTCCAATGATGCCACCATTTCACAATCCGCACCAAATTGTCACTCTCTGTGGATGCTTCGGCTTTTCGACAATAATGTGCCGGTAATGAGCACCAGATGAGGCAATTTTGTTTGATAACGTAGCTGCAGAGATGCAAATGCGCCTCGTCAGAAAAGATGATTTTTCGCCCAAATCATCTTCTTTTTAAATAACGCAGTGTTTGGACTACACAGCACTCACTTTGGAAATAAGTTTCCAATATTTCCCAACGTTGTTCAAGCGTAAAGCGTCACATTTCTTTCCGCGGGGGTATTATACTGAATTTATGTCAAGATTTCGAGTGGGAAGCAGCTGTCAGTGTCAAAATAACCTATGATTTAAAAAGAAAGCAGTAGATGGCCCAACTATGCATTTGTTACCACGTTACTTATGCATAATTTGAGAAAATCGAAGCTAATGAATCCATATTTGATCACTAACGCCCCAGTTAACATGGGATACCTCAGTTACGGTTCCTGTATTTAATATAAAATATATTTAATACAAGCTGTATACCCGGTGATACTCGGGAGAAAAATGTAAAATTTTATGTTCGGTCCTCATTTTAATATTTTTTCAAATCCAAATAATGAAAAAAAAGCTGCACTAAAGTGATTATTTAATTACTTTAAAGCTCATATTAAAGGTCCATGTTTTTTCTATCGGTTTAAAATAAATAAGAGATGCCGAGAGGCCGACAAAATAGATTTATAGCGATAACTTTTGATCGGATGGTATAATTTTTTCACATAAATTCTAAGAAACAAAAATGATTTTTATTAATATAGATTAATTGTCTCTATAAATCGAGCAAATTTAAATATATAATCTATTTTTTTTTTTCTATTATCATTACCAGGCCGCTTTTATTTCGATTGTAGTCAGCATGTTAACAATGTTGGTTATTGTAATCGGCTCTCAAGGTAGACTACACTACACGCCACTACCGAGTTCAGTTGATGGTTGTTCCGCGCTCAACATAACCTTTAATGAAATGTAACTATATTTTAGAATTAAAATTGTTTTATAATAACTCTCCAACACTCACTCACTCCTCAAACGCTTCATTTTAGCTCAAGCAATGCGAATAGATCATCTTTACTTACAGCTAGTCAAGAGTTACCTGAAAATGAAAGCAGCTTTAATCCATTTGATATATCCTTCAATTGGTATGCTTTCATAGGTGCCTTCATTGTATTCATCGTTGGTATTCCGCTCAGTTACATCTGCCCTCCAGAGCAAGGTGCCAAATTCGATCCAAAACTGCTGTCGCCTATAATAAAACCATTTATTAAATATGAATTGACACATGTAGAAGAACTGCCAGAAATAATAAGCAAAAAAGAGATGAAACAATGAAATTTAAAGACATGAATCAAAATTCTTGTATTAATATATTTATATAAAATAATTATAGTTAAATACATTTATTTATAAACTTGATGGTACTGTGTTAAAACTTTGTTAGATTTTAACTCTTTGCGACCGTATGTCTGCTCTCAGCCACCAAATTGTTTCTACCGTTCCAGTTGTATGTCTTCATATTGGAGACTGCTTTGAAAGATACCACACGATGAAGAATTATAAACTATAATTTTTACACAAAATTATCCATATTATTATGTTACATGTATCTAAAGTTTTAAAAAGAATTAATAAATTTTATTTGTCATTCATAATCTTGCATACTGTGTATTACTGTTCTTTCAACAAAAATTTATTATAGGATCGCAAAGGGTTAATCCACTACAATACCTTGTCTAATAATTTGTTTCTTGAAAATAAAGTAAGAAACAAAATCAAACTAAATCTAAACAATAATTTAATAAGTTTTCAAAAGTATTCAACAAACAGATAGCAAGCGAAAAAAAACAAGATTAAACTAAAATACAAATTTAGGTCTACATAACGCCGTTAGTGTCAAAGTTTGTTATCATTTGTGTGGAGATAAATATTTACATTTATCTCTTGCAAAATATGATCTTTATGAGCGGTCTTAAATAGTCACAATTTTGTGAAGTCACATCAGATAAGTTAAATTAATTAACGTAGGGAATGATAATGATCTTAACACTTTCTTCCTACTTTGTTGGTTCAGACGAGGTTATCAAAAAGGTGTGTAAATAAATATAAATATTGGGCACATTGATTTATGTATGTCAGTGTGCACACTGGGCTAAATAAAAATCACAAAACAGTAAAAATCAAAAAGCTTGCAATTCACGAAATTAAAAGTTTTACAGGTTTTTAACTTCAAATACAACTTTTTCATATGAAACTTTTTCCAAATCAAATTCGAATTTTAAAATGTAAGAAAGTCACAGTAGTTTCGACAGTGTCGTAACACAAGTATAAAACAAAAATACTTCTTATTAAGTGATCAAGTGTTGGATAACCTGATAACGCTTGGTGTTTTCAACTGGCACCAGCAAGCGCAAAACAGAAATGGCTGGTGCAATTTTTTATAAGAGGCCAAAACCAACCAATGGTTGTAAGCGCCAGATAACTAAGTAAATAAGTACTTCTTATTAAGACTAAGTCTGTGTGGGGAAATGATCTAAATTGACTTAGTGAACTAAATTATTTTAAGTTTGTCGGTAATGCAGAGCTTAATTACAATTTATAAAATTTTCCATTAGACATTTCGTAACTAAATTGAAAGTTACCATATTTTGCTGACTGATTCTTTGGGGAATTGGACAAAAGTGAAAAAGCATCCAAACTTTCGAATTATTTTTTTGTTTTTTTTTTCTCTTTTTTTATAGTAGTACATAGAAAAACCAATTGTATTTTACACGCTCGATTGTTTTTTACCTATTGCGATGCCTTCTTGTGTTAGAAGCAGTAATTAGGCAACTAACATATCTCCGACTGATGACCAACCGAGTTGTTCACAGAAAAAGGGAAAGCCAACTAAGGAATTCGAAGATTGAAGTGATTGTGCTAAAAGATATAAAGCTGCTGATTTAGCGTCCCAGTTCTCACAAGAATGTTTAGCAATGGCAAGTACAGTGGTGAGTGCAAATTTTAAATCAGCATCTCACATTCCATTGACATGGAATGTTTGTCTTTGCTTACAGCTTACTAAGTACCAATACGAAACAATAAAATATGTTCTCCAAGAAGAAGGGTATGACATTTTGCCACCTTAAATAAAGGTTACAGATGAGAAAAAAAAAAATGCTATCCGGATGATATACGTACTATATCGGATAAGGATGCTTAGGTTAGTTAGCAAAGTTTGTTGGATCACACTACAAAGCGTCTTTTTCGAAGTTTTACAGACGAGCATATAAATACAATGACGAGTTTAAATTGCACTCTTACGACTTAACGGGGTTGTAATGGATCTTCAGGACAAAAAGAATATAATAAAAATTCACAAACTGATTTCAGTGACAGCAATATGCTATTAGTATCGATGGTGCCCTTAACTTTACAGTCGAGTACTGAAGATGAATATTGAAGTAATAAAAGCCCACCATCAATCAGGTTCTGTCGTCCGATTTCTTTTGAATTTGCTAAGGAGACAAAAGAAAACGTTATAAGAATTGTCGAGAAAATAAAGGCCGATATTACTGCTTTAGCAAAAACGGATGTTGTAGTATGCAGTAAAAAATTTCGTGTTGAAAAAAATTTAGTGTTGGATGACAATGCTGGATGACAAAACGGCTTCAGTAGTTACAAATACTTCTTCATCTGCTGTTTGTTATATTTGTAAAGCACAACCTTCCGAAATGAACAATTTAGACATAATTTTGGAAAAAGACATTGATAGCGATGCTTTTAAATGAGAAATTTCATCATTAAAAGCTAGAATAAAATTTATGGAATGCATACTCCATGTGGCCTATAACATACCCTTTAAAAAGTGGTCTGCTATTAGCGAGGACCACAAATTATTAAAACATATGGGCTTGCGAACGGATGCTGTACAGCAAGGAACACGATCTTCAAACGACGGCAATACTTGGAGGCATTTTTTTTTCTCCAACCCTGTACTCGTTGCGTGTATCACAGGAGTTGATAAATAACAGTTATATTGTAACCAAACAACGGGTGTTTTTTAGCTGCATGAGAAGTTTCGATGGTTGTTGTCTATGGTTTGACAGTTGAGAATGTCAAATTGTGTTGACATTTCTGTTCAGTAAAGTTTGGCAATTCGTCATGAATCGTTTAACGCCAGAACAACGATTCCAAATTGTGGAAATTTACTTTGAAAAAAATTAAATCTGATCACGAAGTTCATAGGGCACATGAGCAAGCTTAGTGAGCAAGCAATTCGAGCGGTTATTGATCGTTACTCTTCTCGATTCAAAACCATCAACAAGACAAAGAAATGTGCCTACTGAAGAGAATATTACTGCTGTAGCGCGAAGTGTTGAAGAAGACGACTAAATGTCGATTCGTCACCGTTCTCAACTTGTTGGCCTTTGTCCTTCGTCTACGTGGAAAATTTTACGTAAGGATCTTGGCTTACGTACCTATAAATTACAGCTCGTGCACGAATTAAATCCAAATGACAATCGTTTACGACGCATTTTTGGTGATTGGGCTAATTTGAAACTGGCCGAAGATGAGTATTTTTTACCGAAGAATTGTATTAAGTGATGATGATGATGAAGAAATGGTTTCGTTAATAAGCAAAATTGCCGTATATGGAGCGAAGACAATCCCCTAGCAATTGCCGACTCACCATTACATCCATTAAAATTGACTGTTTGGTGCGATTTACACTCTGGTGGCATCATCGGTCCTTATTATTTTCAACGTAAGGAAAGAGCTGCCGTTACGGTGAATGGCGGTCGCTATCGAGCCATGGTGACTGATTTTTGTTTCCAAAATTAACCATCGACGAAATTTCGTTCCAACAAGACGGCGCAACTTGCCATATAGCTCGCTTAGCCATTAATTTATTGCAAAATCAATTTGGTGACTTTATTTCCAGAAGTGGTCCTATTTACTGGCCCCCTCGTTCATGCAACTCAACGCCTCTCGATTACTTTTTATGGGGTTATGTTATGTCATTGGTTTATGCAGACAAACCAGCAGCTCTTGAAGCATTGGAAGCCAATATTCAAGCCACCATTGATGCCATACGGCCAGATTTATTGGAAAAAGTAGAGAAAAATTGGACTGATCGAATGGACTATGTAACTTAAAAAAAAAAAATAAAAAAAATAAATTCCAACAATATTTCTCTCATGTATTATTATTTAAAATTCTCAAGCTCTTAAAAAGCACCCTTTATAACTCGTTCTTCATGCCTGTGACTGTCCATAAAGTTTTGGTACATGGACATTAATTAATTGATGCAGCTGTACTTCCTATTGGTATGCTCTCCGAGAAAGCTGAAAACGCATGTAACAAAGACTACCGAAAGTATAGGCTGATGTTTTCTAGGAAATTTAATAGATCATCAACAAATACTGATGTCTTCAATCGTTTACACGTGTCATCTGATCCTTCAATAAGTACACTAAGGGAAATAACGCATATTAGCATTAACCACGCCTGCGTATAAATTTTATTTAAATATTTACGTAGATAAACAAATGTTTTCCTTACAACTCGTTTTTTTCTCGTATTTGAATTCTATTTATACCACACACGTACACACATATTCCATACAAGCAAGCAGCAACAGCATCACACTCGTACACACATATTCCGACAAGCAACAACAGCATCGCACTATTCCTGCAGTTTATTTCTTGCAGTTGCAGCTTTCTTATAGTTCTCATTTAGTTTTTGTTGCAAGGGTAATATAGCCTGGATATTTGGCAAAGACTTGTTCTGAGTGCGATTGATGATCGCACAATAAAATTGTGTTAGGTTTGAGTGGCAACCGGACATTTTCTTACAAATATCTTGCGCCGGTTGTCATTTGCCTGCATATTTTTCTTTGCCCCTTTATTTTATTTTCCAATTTTTCTTGCTCTAATTTATACTATTTTGACATTTGTTGCCATAACCTGCAATAACTGTCAAAAATAGTATAAATTAAAGAACGAAAAAAGAATATAAAATATACTACCAAATGGCATTTGATGGACGCATCTCGTGGGGAAAATTGAAATATATTTATTTTAATTTCAATATTTTTAAATAAATTTTCTTTAAATGCGATAGTTTTATTTTTTTTTAAATATTTGAAAGATATTTAAAAAAATTCGTGCATAATTTTAATATATTTTTTATTAATTCTGTTTAAATATTTTAATATTTGATTTAATTAAAAAAGTATTTAAATAAATTTTAAATATTTACGAAGTCGATTTAAGTAAATGCGTATTGGTGCAAAAATGACTCGCTTTTTGGATGAATAAAAAAAGTTTTTGGATAAATTTAATATTTTTTTCTCTTAGTGTAGTAAACGTCGTCAATCATAAAAAAAACTTTTGTAACTGAATGATCTTAAGAAAATGTTAAGGAAATGATAGTTGATCAATAATGTTTAACAAATAACGCTTTTGTTATTAATAAATTTATACTAGTTAAATAAAAGTATCTTTTTTCATATAATTTTTCTATAAAATTTATCTTTTTTTGTTTTTTTTTTTTTTTTTTTGTTTCCTGTTGGGGTTAATAAAAAGTTCACTTTGTATGGGAGGAAGGTGTTTCCATTAACTTATCGGGATAATTTTCTTAATTAGACGCTTCAAATCAAGCATACAAAATTTCATTATCAAAGGACCACTCCTTCAATTTTTTTCTTAAAATATTTTCGAAAAATATCACTTCGCATCAATCTTTGTCTGGTTGGTGGCCAAAGGTCTAAAAGAATGTACTCAAACTTTTCCACGGAACGACGAATTGAAGCCATAATGCCGACCAATCTCACGACGAAATTACCGTTGCGAATTTACAACTGAGCTGGAATTTTACACGTTCGGCAAGCATGAAACTATGCATGATAAAATGGCAAACTTTACTGAATATTTTGACAGTTGGATGTCATTAGTAACTTTGACCGCCACTGAAACACAACAATTGGGAAAAACGATTATTGCTACCTGGTCATCCTTTACGAACTACATCAAAAAGTTGGTTTCGTACATTTGGGCAGGAGCTTCAAGCTCTTATTTAGAGCTTCTGAACCGAATTCAACGACGTGCGATATATCTGATAGAGGATGAAAACATTTCATCTTCTCTCAACTCTCTTGGGCATTGACGCAATGTTGGTTACCTAAGCCTTTTGTATAGGTACTACCATGGGAAGTGTTCAAGGGAGATACATGACCTGACGCCACCAGCTCATGTGTTTCCCAGGTCCACTCGGGTAGCGCACCAAGCCCATCCCTATACCATTGCCTTGATGCCCAATAGAACCTCGCATTACCGAGATAATTCGTTCTTCGGTCATACAATAAAATTGTGGAACAATCTCTCTGCGAGCGTGTTCCCCGGCAGTTTTGAACTATGTAAATTTAAAACTAATCTTCTCCGACACTACTCCATCTTTCCACCCTCCAACTAACTATCACCCTTCTTCCGAATCAACACAATGCTTTCGCATGAGCAAAACCCTGAGCGTTGGTTTAGTCTAAAAAAAAAACATTTTCAAATATAGATCTTCTGAGTGGAATTTGAATGTGTACTAGGATCAATGTGTACCGAAATGAAAATTTTTTCTTATATTACTCGCCACATAACGGTTTGTATCTATAAAAAAAAAAAATTGTGTTGAGATGCCCTAACTCAGCTAGCCTAATTTTGCCCAAATCGGTCAATAGCATCATAGGAAAACTTTTGTTTTAAATCTGTGCCTTTTTTGTGATACTTTCCGTACAACTTTTTCAAACATACCCAATCAAATCTATTTAAAGACGTATAAAGTCAAAAAATAATATTTTTGTGTTTTTGTTTTTGAGAATAGTTGATAATAACTAAACATTGTCTTTGTAACGCTTAGCACATGCTGGATAAATATGAGTTCAAGGATTAGACAGAGAAAAATGTCTTAGGAAATACACCGACAACTGACAGTGGTAATCTTTAAATTAACTGTGAGAAAATTCAGCGAGCTGCTAATTTATAATCCTCTGTTAAGATAAGGATAATTGCGGATTAAATCGATAATGAATATAAATAAGTTAATTCTATGGAACAATTAAATTGATCCGTTTTCTATGTAAACAGCAAACAACAACACACAAACAAATTGGCCATTTCAGCCCTTGAAAGGTCTTTGACCGAGCTTCTTATGATCAATTTCTGTTGTGCGTGTGTTATTAAATCTTTGAACACAACGGCTCATGTGCATGTTCTCAAGAAACTTTACATGGCATTATTTGCTCTCTGAGGTTTGCCATTGTCTTCAGAGAGATGACGGCCGATCAGAATAATTAATTTCAATTGAAACAATTTTCTGTGTCAGCTGGGCTTCGAACCTGGTTTCGAATTGACATCGAACGTTGTTTTTAACGCACTGTTTAACGCACTCGGCCACGACCGCCACCACGTTTTCTACGTAATAGGCTTTTATTTTGACTTTGATCTATAAGCTTCGAAGATAATCTTTGTTTTCGTTCCTGATTTCTGAATTCAAACTGTGGACTCAGTGTGATGAGCCATTACATAAACATAACACGTTATACAGGGCTGTAGTCAGGTTTTTCCTTGGGGAGGGAACGGTTTTGATCAAAAGCATAGAGCTAAATCAAGTACATTCGATATTTTTTTATGTGTCAATTAATTTTGTTTGTGTGGGGAACACATTTAAAAAGGTCAACCTAATTATTTAATTAATTTTTTTGTACAATGCGTCTCATATAAACTTTAGAATTAAATTCATAGTCTTTTTATTCTCGTGGCGGCCGTAGCCGAGTACTTTAAACTGTGAACCACTCGATGCCAATCAGACATCTGCATGAATGGATTTATTTGCTGTTTCAAGAAGTTCATTTAATTTTTCAACTCCCTGCAAGCCAAGGCAGGCAAACAACAAGTTTGCGCGAATCAAGTCGCCAAATGTAGAAAACTTGAAATGTAGAAACTTGAAATGTAGGACGAAAGCAATTATTTTGCCTACAAATCCTTTATTTTCAAGTCTGTTTACGAAGTTAGTTGAAATAACTTCGTGTCGTCAGTGCAAACTTCGTTTTTCGAGTTGGGAAAAAAGTTTAACTTTAAAACATTGTATTGAAGTATTTTTGTTTGTTTCTTTTGTTGTTGTTTTTGTTGGTTTTTATTCTCTAGACGGAGAGGTGGCCTCCGACCACTCCTTAGGAGGGCCGGAGAGGGTTAATAAGTACGACCGAACGCCATTACTTTTGCAAAAGGAACATTTCTTAAGGACCTATTTCCTCCGACCACTCCTTAGGGAGGCTCCCATACAAATATTGTGATTTCTGTATATTTATTCCCTACACATGAACAGGGGGGCTTTAAGGGAGGACCGGAGTGGGTTAATATGTATGACTGACCCCCATTACTTTTGCAAAAGGAACATTCCCCTTTGGGATCCATCACCTCCAACCACTTCTTACGGGGATTTCCATACAAAAACGTAAAAGGGGTGTATTAGTTTTGTCGCTTTGTATAGAAAAGTATAAGAAGACAGTCAGTGGCTTTCAACGGCAGCGCAGTCGCATGGACTTTAAAATAGGCTTGAATCTGACAGCAACAATACACTCATATTTTAAATCACATAACAATACATTCATAATTTCTAATAAGCAGTAGAAAACTATATTTCAATTTTTTTATTTACATATTTTTGGATATTAATTGACGAATGGAGTTTTTTTTATGAACATTATGAACATTTTAATATGATAAGAACTTTTAGTATATAGATTTAATTCAGTTTGTTGGCCATTTGGTCATGCAATTGTGGTGACCGTTGCCGACACGCTGGCGTAAGTGGATCGATCTGTGCAAATTGTACGAACAGGAAGATCCCGGGCTCTAATCTCACCTAACACAGTATATAACCTGACAATAAATTAAAAATTTCTTTTGGGAACGCTCTTAAGAAAAATTCTCGATATAATATAAAATTTGCTAAAAGAATATATGTATTTAATACAATATTAAAAAAAAAATTCCAATAAAAAAAAAATGTTATAACATATTTTAAAACAAATGCTATCAGCTTTTAATTTCTAAGACCATTATTTCAATTTAGTATTAAAAAGGTTAATTTCATTAATTTTTGAAATATATCCTTGTTTTTAATGATATCACTTAATGAATTTTTCGTATATTTTTTACCCTATCCGGGGGTCTTAACCCCGAAAATCACCCCCTTGGCAATGGGCCTGACCTTATATCATAATCTTTAATTGAGTTACAGAAATCTTTTAGCTTCACTTATAAGTTCGGTGTGTAAATAAGCCCTTGTCTTCACGAAGAGATTTTAGAACTAACGCTTCTATTGTAAAATAGTGTGGGTGTGTCCTACAGCTTAAAATTAAAATTTTTATACTGACAAAAATTTTGCAAGACCATCACTGAAGATAAGTTCTTTGCTCTAATATCTATAATAATACACGTGGTTTTTATCAGACGAGTATGTTAAGAATTAAGTTTACATCCAATTTTTATCCCCTCGTCAATGGCGCTTAAGTATTTAAAATATCAATTCTGCAATATATATATATATACTACATAGACAAATACAGACTTTTATTTGTATAAGTATATCTATTAAGATAACTTTAGTGAAGAGATGCTGCAAGATTCTGTCAAATATTTCTATAAAATACGATATTTAACTAAGTGATATCAACTACGCGTCAGATAAGTATGGAGCGTAGAAATGATTTTGCTATTTAAGTTATTTCCGAGCATAGCTCGTCTTGAGTGTCGAAAGATAATCGTACGTTTGAGGTCCATACAATTTAACTTACAACTGACGGGAATGTGTGCAAATTAAGTGCAGAGCAATAAAATTAGAGTGCATTAAAAAATACCAAATAATTCATTCGTTTAAGCAATAGATGTTAGAATAAATTAAAACCGCATTCGAAATGTCTCTCTCAACTTCTGCTACTACTACAATGGCCACTGCAATAGATCCGCTGAAGAACTTTACATTCGGATTGACGGATTATATAGTGTTCA